>CM060892.1:153864826-155089826 GCA_030762935.1 Hymenopus coronatus | reverse complement strand
TTCATGTGAATAATTTTTGTCTAAATGTAAACCGTGAAATGTAGAGAAACACTCACTACACACAAAAATGTAGATCTCGTTAAAACACGTAATTTATATCATTTTTTAAGCCGGTTCCAATATATTTGTTATTGGTTTCAACGTTAAACTACTTAAAACTTTTCTCAAATGAAAAATTATCTTTCTTTTCATCTCTCTCTTGTTTTACTGCTGCCCTTGCAAAGAGAATCAAATTACAATTGTTTCACATAGCGATCGGCTTTTAAAATATTTTGTTATCGCTTCAGCCTAGTGTATTCCCTTATTTCCCTTCTACTTACAAGGGAACGAGTAAAAAGACCAGTACTGTAAATATTTATCTCTATTAGCATGGTGTAGACAAAAGAATAATATTTTGTTATGAAAATTTGTGGAACAGTTATAGAAAGCCATGTGAATCACATTTTTTTTATTTGGTGTTAAAGCTACACTTGATGACATAATTTGATGCAGCATAGGTAGAGAAATTTATGTGAATGTAGCACACTAGATTTTTTCCGCATATTTATAATTGCATGGAAACAAAGATAATTGTGAGCGTGTTTTGTTTCGGTCGCGCCGCTCAGTAAAAAGGGGCAGCAGGAGCGTTGTGGCCAGTCCATCTCTGCATGGCAGACATTTACATTAAGTGTGTCTCACATATCATTGTTCCAGAACATAGCGACAGTCTATCCGGAGAAGGAATTACCATCACCAGCCTGTAATCTACTTTACCACGCACGGTCACTTCACTCAGCTCTGGCAATTAGCGCTTCACACTTCACACCATGAGATTTATGTCGCTTTATGAACTTCCTTATGTATTACTCCGCCATCGCTGTTGTGCACGTCATTACGTAGATTGTACCTGTTTCAATGTTTGCTTCGTGCTGTGTTTTGTTTTTACTTCTTCCAGTAAAAGCCTAAATATAAATTGCTTCAACTGCAATTGAAGATTTATTTGCTTTACATATACATCGTTTTTCACAGAAGATGATGTGACATTTCATGTCTGTCATTGAAACGTTATCGCAAATTTAAGAGAAAATAAAAGTTATAGTATCTGAAAAATCTGATGTGTTCCATTCACATGATTTTCTGTACATCTCTGTATCAAATTTTGTTAGTAAGCTTATTCCTCTATTTCATGTTAATCGAAATAAGCGTTAGCAGGAACAATATTATTGCTTAGTTTCTTTAAGTAGAAGGGAAATAAGGGAATACCTACACTAGGCTAAACCAACAGTCTACTGTTTTAAAATGTGGTTGCTATGGGACTGAAATCCATTTCTTTGCGTGGCCAGCAGTTAACAATATATACATATATATTGGCATACATTGTTTTAAGGAGATCTATATTTTTTAAGTAATACGTTTCTCCCTTTCTCTTACGGTTATCAGTTATGCAAAATTCAGGAAAATTCATCCAGAATAAAGAGGTCTTATGAGACTATTCTCAGAAAAATATACATTCTATTTGTCATATAAATATCTTCATTATATGAGATTTTAGTAAAAAATGTTAATACGAGGAAACCAAATTTTTCGATTTTTTTTTCCATGTATAGGATAGTTGGGGTGGAGGGATTTTCTTGAAAATCTTCGCGTCACATCCTTTTTTTTTTTTTTTTTTTTTTTGTATCCCTATTTACATTTCCCCCCGTAGGTTTTACTGATTACTGGTTTACTGTTTCTTTTACAAACATATGCACATTGCACAAACATATAACACACATGCCCAAGGCGGGACTCGAACCCACGATCCCCTGCCCACGAAGCACCAAAGCGAGACGCTTTAGCGAGCGTGGCCATGGGGACCGGCCATATCCTTGAAAGATACTGAACTTAAATGTCAAGTTTGGTATTTAACGACTTTTCGTCTTTGAGCTATGCAGCCCACAGATATATGAGAACATTTTTCTCAAAATGCTTTTCTTTGGATTCAGGAGTCCCAAAATATGTATTTCCGGTGAAATCTCAATATCGAATTTCTAGGTGCAATACAATACATTCTGTACACTATGTACATAGTACGTATCTAAAAAATAAGAATATGATGTTTCACTTACATAACTTTTTCTACCTGTTCTACAAACAAACTACAAAAGACTATTCATAATTATTCATTTATCTACATCATGTTCTTTGAGGCAAGCATTTGCAGTTTGTATTGTTATTTACTTCCTTCTAAGCAGAAGGCAAATAAGGAAATACACCAGGCTAAAGGAAAGTCAGATCTTTTAAATGCTGGTCAATATGTGAACAACTGAAGTAAAAATACAAAAAAGAGAAAACGAAAGGTGAATTCCGTTTGAGAAAACTTATGCAGCTTACAATTGAAACCAATAACAAAGAATAGCTCAGATGCAATCAAATCTACAAAAGAATGTATATGACATAAATTATGTGTTTTAAGAGTTCTACATTTTTGTGTGGTAAATTTTTGGTACTCTCTTACGGTTTACCAGTTGTGCAAAATTCATCCAGAATGGAGAGTCTTCAGATGCTATTCCCAGAAAATTTAAGCTATACATTTTATTTCTGATGTAAATATCTTTAATATATGTATTTTAATCAAAACCATTGGGGCCATTTTCAGAAAATTTCCTATGTAAAGGCCAGTTTGAGGTGGGGAGATTTAATTGAAAATGTTCGTGGCGTATGCAAGTTAAGTGTTTAATGGTGTTTTTGAGCTGTACTGTCAACAGACATACATGCACGCACATACACACGCACGGGCCTTTTTCTAGAAGTCTAAGCTCTCCCTCAAACAAACTATACCTACAAAATATTATTTTTTTACCTACATCACGCTAATTGAGATACACATAAGCAAAATTAGTCTTATTACCTCCTTCTTTGTGAATGTAAGGGAAATAAGAGAGTGCATTAGGTAAAGTATATGCAAATATTTTAAAAGCCGGTCGCTATGTGAAACAATTGAAATTTGGTTCTCTTTGTTCTCGTAAAACAGAGGAGAAACGAAAAGAAAAGACGAATTCCATTTGAGAAACGTTTAAGCAGTTTAAAGCCGAAACAATAACACAGACGGAAACGGTTAGCTCTATTTAGAAAATGTATATGATATAAATTGTGTGTTTTAACGAGATGTAGGTACATTTTTCTGTAGTAAGTTTTGTCTATCTTTTACAGTTTACCAGTTATATAAAGTTTACAAAACTCATCCAGAATGAAGAGGTCTTTAGAGGCTATTCCCAAAAAATTGAGGATATACATTTCGTTTGTCATAAAAGTATCTTAAACATTGGTATTTTAATGCAAATCGTTGTTCATTTTTAAGAAAGTCAAGTCGGGAGTCCCGATTTTCGTATCCGACTGCCGGAGTGCTTCATCTGGAAGCTGTATTCATTGCTGCCGTCGTTCCTGGTTCCGGTCGCCCGGTGTATCCTGTCACCTCCCTCTGCCGGGAGCGTAGCCTCGTGGAACACAGGTACAATAAACTCAGTTTCGGTACCGAGTCCCCTCCAACAGTATCTTGTACTATCCTTGGAGTGGAGGGGGGACTTACTTAAAAATCTTCCTGTTGCATGCTTAAAAGATGCAGATCTTAAATGTAAGGTTTGGTATTTAACTAACTTTTCGCTTTTGAGTTATGCTGCTCAGACACATAAAATCGGACTTTTTTCTAAAAATCTGATGTGTTCCATTCATATACTTTCTGTACATCGCTGTAACATTTTATTGTTAAAAAGTTTATTTTCTGTCTACTTCATCCTAATCGAGATAAACATTAGCAGAAATTATTACCCAAATCTTTTATAAGCTCATTGCAATATGGATGAAATCCATTTCTTTGCATTGCCAGGAGATGACAAATTCCTATATGTGAAAAGTATAACTATTTTAAAACTGAAACTAATAATAAGAAATATCTCAAAAGTGATCAACTCCACGAAAAAAAATGTATATGATATAAATTGTGTGTTGTTTCAACGTGGTCCATATTTTTTTTGTAGTAGGTTTTTGTCTATCTCTTACGGTTTACTAGTTATGCAAAATCCAGCAAGATTCATCCAGAATAAAGAAGTCTTCAGAGGCTATTCCAGAAAATTCAAGATATATATTTTATTTGTCGTATAAATATTTTAATTTGCGGTATGTTAATCAAAATCGTAAGAGCCATTTTTGAGAAAATAAAAATGTTAGAAAGTTTTTCCCTGTAAAGGTTAGTTTGGTGTGGGGGTATCTTCCTCAAAACCTTCGTGTCACATGCTTGGAAGATACTAAACTTCATACCAAGTTTGGTGTTTTACCGACTTTTCGTTTTTGAGTTGTGTTCATGAACACGGATACATGGACTCACTGACACACTGACGCACGCGGACCTTTTTCTAAAAATCCTTTTTTATGCAGGAGACCCTAAAACGCTTATTTCCGGTGAAATCTCGGTATCGAATTTTTGAGTGGAATGCAATACCTTCTCTATACACTATGTGCATAGTAATGTAGAGAAAGTATATTCTCTATAAACTATTCAGGCGGCCTCAAAATATTTTCCAGCGAATTCTAGACCTCGAATATTTGGATGGAATACAATACTATACGTAGTAGGGAAAGTAAAATCTGCCAAGAACACAATATAAAGAAGAGCGTAAGTGTTTCATAGTGTACTATGTACATTGTGTATAAAGAAAGTATTGTATTCTCCCAAATATTTTATATCGAGATATCACAGGAAATAAATGTTTTGAGGTCACTGAATCCAAAAAATGTATTTTAGAGAAAGGTTCGTTGTGTGTGTGGGTTAGTGGGTGGTGTGGACAGCATAGTTCCGAAACGAAAGAGTTCAATATTATATAAGAAATTCCCTCACCGCAAGCTACCCTTTACATAGAACATTTTTCCAAATGTTCGATTTTCTAAAAAATGCCTGTAACGATTGTGATTAAAATACCGTATATTAAAAATATTTACATGGCAAACAAAATGTATACCTTGAATTTTCTGAGAATAGCCTCTGAATACCTCTACATTCTGATGAAGTTTGCTGACTTTTACATAACAGGGAAACCGCAAGAGATAGACAAAAAAAAATTATTACACAAAAAACGTAGATCTCATTAAAATATCGTACGTCATTTATGTCATACACAGTTTTTGTGGAATTGACAGTTTCCGGGATATTCCTTGTTATTTATTTCAATTGTAAACTACGTAAATGTTCTTAAACGGGAAGTAACGTTTCGTTTCAACCCTCTTTTGTTTTATTTTAATTGTTCACATAGCGACCAGCTTTTAAAAGATTTCTATCGCTTTAGCTTGGTATATTCCCTTATTTTCCTTCTACCTACAAAGAAGCAGGTAATAAAATCATTTCTGCTAATATTTACCGCGATTAGCATGATATAAATAAATTTCCAATTCAGTTAATACAATCATTAGCTGAAGTGCATTCAATTACAATTGTTATAAATCAGATAAAGAATAACATTTTTGTAAAAATAGTTTGTTTGCAGAACAGAAATCTAGAGAAAGTCATGTGAATGGAACACATCACATCATTGTTTGTACCGGACTATTAGGAAAGCTATAATCAGTTTTTGTTGCCAGCAGTTAACATGGGCGGAGCACTACTGTCTGATTTGTTGATCCGTGTTCAAGAATAAGGTTTCTGTAGTCAGTTGTGTATGACAATTCCCATCAGCTTTGTTAGGCTTCGATACTTCAACAATAAATTCCTTCATTTTAATGACCTATATAATGAATACGAACGCGGAAATTTCTACTTAGTACATAGTGTATAAATAGAGAAATTTGTACCGGGATTTTACCGAAAATCACGTTTTAGGGTCCCCTGATCGGATGTGTTCCATTCACATAATTTTCTCTGCATCTTTATAACAAGTTAATCTTAAAAATGCTATTCTTCTATCTACTCCATGATAATCGAGGTATTAGCAGAAGTGGTTTTAATACTTAGTTCCTTTTAAGTAGAAGAGAAATAAGGGCATACTCTAGTCTAGAGCGATAGTAGTCAATTTTTTTAAAAGCTGAACTCAATACCAAGATTAGTATTTAACCGACTTTTCGTTTTACAGCTATGCTGCACACACTCAAACACACACACACACACACACATACGCGCGCCCATACACGCAGACACACAAGACAGACATACACACGGACATCTTTCTAAAATTGGGGGTGGGGAGTTCAGAGGGTCTCAAAATATGTATTTCCGGTGAAATCTCAATATCACATTTTTGGGTGGAATACAATAAGGCCAACATATTGCATTTAAACATCTGACTACCGATTCGATTTCCTCTATCTTCAGTTTCTCTAATGAAAAGTATAATGAAAATATTTCTACAAAAGTTTATCTCAATCAATTTGAAATATATAGAAAACAAATTTTGGTGTATTAAATTCACATCATGTTCTCTTCCTATTCTGCAAGAAACTGTTCTGCATGTAAACTTAGAAGTCTATCTACTTCTTGCTAAACGAGTTAAACATTAGGAGAAATACTTTTATTTCATAATTCCTTGTAGGTATGCTCTAAGCTAAAGCGATAATTAAACCTTTCAAACCCGCTTCGGTGATGTAGAGGCAGTGTGTCTATCTCACAATTAAGGGGACGTGAGTTCGATTGTTGCTTAGTCTTTTTTTTTTTTTTTTTTTAATATATTACTAACCGAGCAGTATACAATATTGCTTTGCAGGCTATTGATAAGTTAACATTATATGAACAAGCTGAGGTTGGCGTTTGGCTCCTCTAACGTAAGTTAGGGTGACACATATATAACATAAGAATATACAATTATTTACAATGGTAATAGTTAATATACTGAGTCAATGAGTAAGAAACATTTATGGTTAAAGTTAGATGTTAAAAGTTATGTGAAATCACTGCCTTCGGAATCGCTGAGCAGATCTTGAGGGAATTTTCTGTTTATTTGATGACTTCTGGTTCCAAAGTTGTAAGTGCGAGCTCCAGACATTGTAAGCAGTTTGTTGAAGGATTTTGAGAGGGATTTGTTGTATTCCTGTAGAGGGAGAATTCCAAGTTCCTGTTGAAGTTGATTATTTCTAACGATCCCAGGAGCATCTGTGGCTTTTCATAGGAATTTGTTCTGGATAACTTGTAACCGATGAATGTTAGTCTTGCTCGCTGTGCTCCATACGAGAGAGGTCGACGTATTAATGATGTATATAGAAGAATTGAGCATTCAAGGCCCAGCTTTGAATGACTGTTAACTAGAGGATTCAGCTGTTTTAATCTGGTGCTGGCGAGTATTACTTTTGTAACATGTGTGTATTCAAGTCTAATTTTGTACCAAGTAATAAGCCAAGATACTTTACTGCGGTTTCTGCAGGAAGCCAATGAAGCTGTGCGCTTAGAAGAGATAATAAAGGTTGATCGGGGAAGTGTCTTAGAGAGAATTTGGTTTTATCAGTGTTTAATACAATACGCCAAGTGATTAACCATTCAGTTAGAAGAGATAGGAATGATTGTAGTTGACTGAGAGCTGTATTTATATTAATGTGAGAACAGAATGTGGCTGTATCATCTGTATACATAGCTGTAGAGATGTGGGGCATGTTCGAGTTGAATATATTAAATAGAATTGGTACTAAAATTGTGGTACCCCAGCTGTGATGGATCGAGTAGTTGATGTGCACTAGAAATTGGCGGTGTGTGAGAAACCTTTCAATTATCTTAATTAAATAATTAGGAGTTCCAGTTCTATATAGTTTTAACAGTAGACCAAAAAGTGTCGAAAGCCTGTGCTACGTCGAAAAAAACAGTGTATAGTTTTCTTCAAATCCTTTTTTATGAATTCAGTAAACCGTAATAATTGATGAGCGGTTGAGTGTTGCGGACTAACACCAAACTGAAATGCTTATATTATTTCCATGGATTTCTTTGCGTGAAGTGTTGTTTTATTTAGGTAAAGTAGACCGTGATTTCCCTAAAATCATCTGAGGTGGACGTATATACTTTAGTAGTGGAACCTTTAAGTTCAGGTAAAAACTGGATTTTGTATGTGTACTTATAGCTTTAACTAAAAGCTGATGCCTTTCACTGCCACGTAGACAAATAGGAGGAACTTTTTGTCGCGGTTCTTTGGCGCTTTCTGAATATTCCTCCATATCGTCTTAGGCTTCCAGGAATACAAAACGATTCCGAGTAGGAACTGTGGGGATAAATGTGTCAGACACGATCGCTTGTTGTTTGACGCAGTTACATTCCTGTTAATAGATGTGCTAGACGCAGTTAGCGCTTTAAGTCCTTGGGAAACTTTAGCAGTCTACTTACTAGATTTCTTTATCTGATTTGCTGATTTATGCATCTTCAGTTGTTTACCGAGACTGTGGCTTATATTAGTAACTAAACTGAATTAGAAGTGTAAGCTTGTGAATCTGAACTTACATTATGAAAACTTACAATTTCCAGTGATCAGAAGATTAGCTGGTGTTGTTTTGACCCTCTATATTATTGCGGTTGATAACTACATCATTATTGCTGTTTGTGTTCATGCCTTAAGGTTAGATTATCTTTGGCAGTCGCACTGGTACACAAACTCGTTAAATTACACTAAAAATACTAAAATTTAGCAACTGAACACAACAGCGAGAACTATTTAACAATTATATAATACAACTTGCAGTTCTAATGCCTTATTAAAGGCCTACATAGATAAATAATATGTAAGCAAAATGATTTCCTTTTTGCTGCAGTCAAGGCCTTCCCAATCCTCTTGCTTATTCTGAAGTTACTCGGTGAATGTTTTAAGGCGTTTTCCCTTATCCTGAGCAGACGAATGTCAAGTAACTTTAAGCTCCATGGATCCTGAGATCATTTGAGCATAATTTCACCAATTTAATTTATCGTCCAATATGTCCTTTAAAATGGTTGGTTAAAGGACATTAAGCTACAAAAAATAATAAATAAATAAAAATCTTTTAAGAGATGGTCGCTATGAGAAATTCCGTTTTACTTGCAGGACCAGGATGAAAACAGAAAGAAATAAAAACGAATGACGACTTCTCATTTCAGAAAAGTATAAATATAAGATTTTCTGTATCGGTTTACCAGTTATCAAAAGTCATCCAGAATGAAGAGGACAAAAGAGATTTTCCAGTTTTTATGTTCAAGAAATACATTTTATTTGTGATGTGAATATCTTTAATATGTGATATTTTAATCCAACTTCTTGGAGCCATTTTTGAGAAAATCAAAAACTCCAAAATTTCTCCCATGTAATGCTTAATTTCGAGTGGGGTGATTTTCTTGAAAAGTTTTGTATCGATTTCTTGGAAGAACTGGATTTAATTAGTACTTTGATACTTAAGCGACTTTTCGTTTTCGAGTTCCACTGTTCACACACACACACACACACACACACACACACACACACGCACACCAATAACACAAATGGGATTTTGTCTAAAAATTCTTATTATTTTCTCGACCACGTATGGACCATCTTTCACAAAAGTAAATACCCACCTTCGGTTTGAACGCGCGAAGGTTCACTTAATTCTCAGGCATTCCTCCATAGATGATATGAGAATGGAAATTAGCCATATGCTTCATTTTCTGTTCAAGAGCATGGCAGGCATCCTCTTTCCTCGCCGTTTTGAAAGCCAATATTTCAGCATTCATTGTAAACTAACGGGGATATTGCAAATTCACCTACAGAACATGTGTTGTTATTGTGTTTCGATCAAGTAATGGATAAGAGGTAAGACGCTTCTAATGTTGGATACTTTGCAGCAATGGAAACTCCTGTTATTAGAATAGCTGCAGTGACTGAAGCGTGTTATTGCCATATAAGTGAGAAGTCGGGAGGTGGATCGAATCTCCTGAAACGTCTACCTTTATTTTTATTTATTTTTTTATTTAAGGGATCGTTGTTATTCATATAACCTGTGCCAATATAAATTAGACAGATTAATGGAACTTCTTTATGATAAAACGCCTACTTGAGAGCAGTAAATTGCATGACTAGTTTTACTTCGCATAGCATTGTACTATTTCCCGCCGTCTTATGAACACTGCAATATGATTCTAAATTTACAGTTGAATAGTTTGTAATATATAAATCACAAACACTGCAAATAAATCAGAGAAATACGCTTATCTTAACTGTCAGACAATCCTCCCAAGAGCAATATTTTCCTTTTAGCACCCATATTCATAGTCATCTGTCTATAAATCTCAAACAACCTTATCAGCTTAAATGAATTATTTCGCTTATGCAATGTTAATGTTACATTAGCTTACAATGGATTTAAGTACACGTTTTATATCTCGTTCGTGTTAGAAGGCCTCGCTTGACAAGGACATTAAAGTGTTACAGGCACAAAAACGAAAATAATATCTTTAGAAATTTTGAGTGAACTCAATGACTCTCAGCTTTGAGAATCCCCGAATAAAAAAAAAAAAGAATAAGTTCCGCGTGCGCGTGAATCTGTGTGTGTGTATGTGTATGTGTGTGTGAGTGTGAACAGAGTAACTCAAAAACGAAAATTAGATTAAATATCAAACTTGGTATTTAAGTTCAGTATCTTCCAAGGATGCAACACGAAGGTTTTTCAGGGAAATTCTCCAATTCTAACTTTACATGGAACATTTTTTAAAAATTTCGATTTTCTGAGAAATACCTCAAGCGCTTTTTATTTAAATACCATATGTTTAAGATATTTTTATGAAAATTGACCTTAAGACCTCTTCATTCTGGGTGAATTTTGTATAACTGGTGAACCGTAAGAGATAGACAAAACCTTACTACACAACAAATATGGATTTTGTTAAAGCATACAATTTATGTCATGGATTTTTCGCAGATTTAACCGTTTCCGAGATATTCCATGTTATTGGTTTCATTTTTAAAGTACTTGAACTTTTTAAATGGGAAGTCATCTCTCGTTTCATACTTTTTTGTTTTACTTCTGACTAAGTAAAGAGAACCGAATTTCAAATGTTTCATATAGCGACCCGCTTTTAAAAGATTTGATTATCGCTTTAACCTACTGTATTCTTTATTTCCTTTCTACTTACAAAGAAGCAAGCAATTAGACAATTTCTGCTAATCTGATTAGCATGATATAGATAAAAGAATATTATTTGGTAAGAATAATCTGTTTACAAAACAGGTAGATAGAGTCATGTGAATGGCTGCATCGATTTTTTTTATTCAGAAGTCCACAAAATATACATTTGCGGTGAAATCTAGACATCAACTTTTTTGTTCTCTACCTACTGTATACATTGTGCGTGGTAGAGGAAGTAATTAGTTTTCATAAGAATAGTTTACAGAAACTAGGTATAACTAAAAACGGTAGTAAGTAAAAACAAATCTGATGTGTTCCATTCATATGACTTTCGCTACATCTCTGTAACAAATTATTGTTAATAAGCTTATTCTTCTATCCACTTCATGCTAATTGAGATAAACATTAGCAGAAACGGTATTATTGCTTGGTTCCTTATAAGTAGAAGGGAAATGAAGAATACATTAGGCTAAACCGACAGTCAAATCTTTTAAAATGTGGCTGCTATGGGATTAAAATCCGTTTCTTTGCGTGGCCAGGAGTTGACAAGTTCCTGTATTTGAAATGTTTAAGCATTTTAAAACTGAAACCGATAATAAGGAGTATCTCGTAAACGGTCAACTCCACCAAAATATTGTATATGATATAAATTGTGTTTTAGCGTGATCTACATTTTTTATGTGGTAAATTTTTGTATATCACTTACGGTTTTCCAGTTATGCAAAATTCAAAAAACTCATCCAAAATAAACAGGTCTTCAAAGGCTATATTCATTTTATTTGGGATGTAAATATGTTTAATATATGGTATTTTAATCAAAATCGTTATAGGTATTTTTTAGAAATTCAGCATTTTTGAACATTTTTCACGTAAAGAGTGGAGGGATTTTGTTGAAAATCTTCGTATCGTATCCTTGGAAAATATCAAACAATACCTTCTCCATCTATTATGTACATTGTAAATGCGTGCTAGAGAAAGTAAAAATGCCTATGGTTGCAGCATATTCGATTTTCAAGCAAGTTTTCGGTTGGTTTTTCAATGTTGTACTCAAATAAAGGTGACTTACACAATCATTTTGTACTAAATCATTTTGTAGCTTATAAGTAAGAAAAGATGCAAGGAATGCTTTAGAGAAGTATGGCTGTGCAGTAATGGATTGTAATGGACTGGATACTCAGATGGCTTTACTTTTTCTTCGAAACAAGCGAGTGACACGAAACTGGACAAGAACAAGTCTCATTCCGAGTCGCGGAATGTGACGGATACACTCAACAAAATAAAGAAGTGGCCGAGATTAATGGGCGATGTTGTCCTGCGGAGAAAAATTTATCGGACATTTGGGCAATCAGTTGGCGGCCACACGTTGCAGATATCGATGGAGCTGTTGCACCAATTTTAACAAGTGATCCTTATTCCAGTGACATCCTTCCTCTTTTTTTACTCCGTCTTTGAATTCTCTCTTCCTTTCTGTCTTTCCTATGCTGAAGACGCTGATCTGTATTCAGCTAAAGAGATTCAAGCTTTTGACGAAGTTGTCGCTACCATTTCACAAGAAATATATGTTTTGAGACTCCTGAATCCAAAAAAATAATTTTTAGAAAAATGTATGTGTATTTATCTGTCAGTTTGTGTTAGTGCGTGTGTGTAAGAAAGGGGAGAGAGGGAGAGAGAGAGTGAGAGAGAGAGACTGTGGGCAGTTGAGCTCAAAACGAAACTTGGCATTTAAGTTCAGTATCTTCCAAGGATACGACACGAAGAATTTCAAGAAAATCCCTCCACCCTACATGTAGTATCGTTTAAAAATTTTGATTTTCTCAAAAATGACTCCAATAACTTTGACTAAAATGTTAACGTGTTCTCAAGACAAACGAAATGTATATCTTTAATTTTCTGGAGACCTATTAATTCTGGATGACTTTTGTATAACTGGTTATCCATAACAGCTAGACAAAAACTTACTACCCAAAAATATAGATATGTTAAAACAAAATTTGTCATATGCATTTGTTTGTTTATTTGTTTTATTGTAGAGTTAAGCGTTTTCCATATATTTCTTGTTATGCTTTTCAGTTAAAAACTGTTGAAGCATTTCTCAAAAGAGAAGTCATCTTTCGTTTTATATATATTTTTTGCTTTACTCCTAGCCATAAAAGAGAGCCGAATTTCAATTCATATAGCATCCAACTTTTAAAAGATTTGACTAACGCTTTAGCCTAGGGTATTCGCTTATTTTCCTTCTATTTACAAGAAAGCAAGTAATAAGATAATTTCTGCTAATATTTACCTCGATTAACATGATGTAGATAAAAGAATAATCTTTATTAAGAATAATTTCTATGCAGAAAAGATAGACAAGGGATGAGAATGGAACACGTCAGACTATTAATTATTCGTCTCATAAATCTTTATTTATTACTAATCCCATTCAAAGAAATCCTAGGTAAACTGCACTCAACATTATATGGGTGGCCAAGTAAGCGGTAGATAAGTGATGAGGAAAAATCCAACAAAAACATTATTCTCACTCTATTGCCACTAAGAAACCTGCGAAATATATAATAACTTTGCGTGTATCGATGTTGTACATATTGATCTACTTGTGCGTCATTCAAATCGACGCAGGTGTGAATTGAAGATTTTCACGTGACTTTCTGTAGATCTCCATAGGATTTTAATTTAATTCTTAAATAATAACCTGGCACAAGTGAACTTCGTTTTGAATTACATACTTATAAACGTAATCCTTTAAAAGTCCTACAGAAAAAGCTCTCAAAGAGTTAGGTCAGATGATCTTGGAGGCCATTCAGTAGAACCCCAACGTCCAATCCACATTCTTAGAAACCACACATCAAGCATTCTCGTGCTAGCAGAGCGTAATGCGGCGGACCGTCCTCTTACTATCACCACAAATCTTCAGCCACCCATATGAAATATCCACTTGAACTCTTTGCTCAGTACAACGTCTATTCCTCAGTACATATCTACAATTCTTTCTATTATTTCGTTATCATAGAATTTGCCTTACTTAATGTCTCCCTCTCTGATGTAATTTTTTGAGAAAAAAGAAAACTATAGAGGATAATTCTCTCATTCAGCAGCACTCCATCAGACATTTAAGCGAATGTAACATTTCTCGCTATACTCGCTCGTCATATCCCCAGCACGAGATTAGTTATAAAAATCTGATTTTTGCATTAACATGACTTTCTCTAAAAACTATTAATGTAAAAGAATGTTATTTTATCTTCTTCATACTAATCGAGAACAATATTAGCAGAAATTCTCTTATTACTCGCTTCCTTGTAAATAGAAGGTAAACAAGGGAGTTCACTACGTAAATAGTATAAGAGAAATAGTAAAATATTTTAAAAGCTCGTCGCTATGTGAAACAATTGAAATTCGGTTCACTTATAAATTCCCGGGAGTAAGAAAAAAAAACAGATATAAAAGAAAACTGACATCATGGTTGAGAAAATTATAATTCGTTTATAATTGAAATAATAACAAAGAATTCCTCGGATACGGTTAACTCTACAACAATAAAAAATATATTTGACATAAACTTCGTGTTTTAATGAGATCTACATTTTTTGTGTAGTAAGTTTTTGTGTATCTCTTACGGCTTACGAAAAACCCAACTTACTATGCACGAAACGATCATCCGTTCAAAATTAAGGGTAGAAGATACAGAACTGACGTGGAAAAGTTCTCCTTTGTTAATAGAACCATAAAAGACTGGAATGAATTGCCTGGAACAGCCTTTCGGGGTTGTCCCCTGTCTCTGAAGAAATTTAGGAAAAATCTTGATATTAATGTTGGATAATTTTTGTAAATATCCCTTAAATGAAATGCTTGTGATTTTATATTGTTGTAAATACAAAAGTTTAAATTGGTTGGTGATTATAATTATGAAATTAATTAATCTGAATTGAGAGAAAAATTAATGTTTTCATATATGTTGTAAATAACTGTTACATCTAGCTTACAAAGCCATAAACTGGCAGCTGTGATTTATTGTTTATATATCTTGTATACCCACCTGCAGAGAAATAAATAAATAAATACATACATACATACATACATACATGCATACATGCATACATGCATACATACATACATGCATACATACATACATGCATACATACATACATACATACATACATACATACATACATACATACATACATACATACATACATACATACATACATACATACATACATACATACATACATACATGCATACATACATACATGCATACATACATACATACATACATACATACATACATACATACATACATACATACATACATACATACATACATACATACACACATACATACATACATACATACATACATACATACATACATACATACATACATACATACATACATACATACATAGATACAGTCATCCAGAATGAAAAGATCTTCAAGGATTTGTCCCAGAAAATTCAAGATATGCATTTCATTTGTCGTGAAAATGTCTTAAAGTCTGATATTTTCTTCAAAATTGTCAGAGCCTTATTTCAGAAAAACAAAATTTTTGAAAAGTCTTCTGTTTAAGGGCATTTTGAAGTTTGATATTTACCCACCTTCTCATACACATACCACAGAAACACGCAGATCTTTTTTGGATTCAGGAAGCCCCGAAATATGTATTACCGATCTATTTTTAAAAAATGTGATGTGCTCCATTGACATGACTTTCTATACAACTCTGCAACAAATTATTCTTAAAAAGCTAATGATTTTTATTTACCTAATGCTAATCAGAAAAAATTAGCAGAAATAGTCTTATTACTTGCTTCCTTGTAAGTAGATGCGAAATAAGGGAGTTTCATAGGCTAAAGTGATAGTCAAAAACTGGTTGCAATGTGACTGATGTTCCTTTGTTTCTACGGACAGGAGCTGACAAATTCCTCTATGAGAAAAGTTTAAGTTTTTTAAAGCTGAAATCAAAAACAAGGAATATCTCAAAAACTACCAACTCCACGAAAAAAAAGTATGTATCATAAAGTGTGTGTTTTAATGTGCTCTACATTTTTTTTTTTTTTTTTTGCAGTAAGTTTTTTCCTATCGCTTACGATTTAGCAGTTATGCAAAATTCCATAAAATTCATCCAGAATAAAGTAGTCTTCAGAGACTATTCGCAGAAAATTCCACACACATATATATATATATATATATTATTTGTCACATAAGTATATTTAATATACGACATTTTAATCAAAATCGTTAGAGCCATTTTTGAGAAAATAAAAATTTTCGAAAAAAATCCATGTAAAGGGTAGTTGGGGGTGGGAGGAATTTCTTGAAAATCTTCGTGTCGCATCCTTGCAAGATACCAAATTTAAATACCAAGTTTGATATGTAGCGGTCTTTTCGTTTTTGAACTATGCTGTCCACAAACACACACCCACATACGCACACACACGAACCTTTATCCAGAAATGTTTTTTTTTAATTCAGGGGAACCCAAACATGTATTTCCGGTGAAATCTCGGTATCGAATTTTTGGGTGCTTTACAATACCTTTTCTATACATTATGTACATAGTACGTGTATAGAAAGTAAAAATGTGTTTGTCTGTTTCTGTGGACAGCATAGCTCAAAAATCTGATGTGTTGCATTCACATGACTGTCTCTACATCTCTGTAGCAAATTATTGTTAAAAAGCTTATGCTTCTATTTACTTCATGCTTATCAAGAAAAAATTAGCAGAAATAGTCTTATTACTTGCTTCCTTTTAAGTAGAAGCTAAATAAGGGAGTACCAAAGGTTAAAGTGATAGTCAAAATATGGTTGCAATGTGACTGAAGTTCTATTGTTTGTATGGACACGAGTTGACAAATCCCTGTAAGAGAAAAGTAAGTTTTTCAAAGCTGAAACCAAAAATAAGCAATGTCTAAACAACGAACAACTCCACGAAAAAAAAAGATGTATAACTTAAAGTGTGTGTTTTAACGCGCTCTACATTTTCGTGTGGTAAATTT
Source organism: Hymenopus coronatus (assembly GCA_030762935.1). Taxonomy (NCBI): domain Eukaryota; kingdom Metazoa; phylum Arthropoda; class Insecta; order Mantodea; family Hymenopodidae; genus Hymenopus; species Hymenopus coronatus. The sequence continues at coordinate 155,072,783 of CM060892.1, read as the reverse complement.
TTGTCCATCTCTTACGGTTTAGCAGTTATACAAAATTCCGTAAAATTCATCCAGAATAAAGTAGTCTTCAGAGGCTATTCCTAGAAAATTCAAGATATACATTTTATTTGTCAGGAAAATATCGTTACTATACGATATTTTAATCAAAATTGTTAGAGTCATTTTTAAGAAAATCAAAAATATCGAAAAAAGTTCCATGTAAAGGTTAGCTGGGGAAGAGGGGATTTTTTTTTGAAAATCTTCGAGTGGCATCCTTGGAAGATACGAAACTTAAATACCAAGTTTGGTATTCAACGGTCTTTTCGTTTTTGAGCTATGCTGCCCACAGGCACACAGACAGACATACAGACAGACAGAAAGACAGAAAGACACACACACACACACACAGACCTTTTTGTATTTTTTTTTTTTTTTGTATTCACGGGGTCCTAAAACATGTATTTCCAGTGAAACACTATGTACATAGTACTTGTAGAGAAAGTAAAAACGAGAAGTCAAGTTAATACCAAACTTTGTGTTTATATTCAATATCCTCCAAGAATGAGACACGAAGATATTTTAAAAAATTCCCCCTCAATTACCCTTTACATAGAACATTTATCGACGTTTTGATTTTTACTTTCTCCATACGCATTATGTACATAGCGTATAGAGAAGGTATTGCACTCCACCCAAAAATTTCGATACCGAGATTTCACTGGAAATATATGCTTTAGGGTCCCCTGTATCCATAGAAAGGATTTTCAGAAAAAGGTCCGTGTGTGTATGTGTGTGTGTGTGTGTTTCCGTGTGTCCGAGTGTCTGTGAACACGATAACTCAAAAACGAAAAGCCGGTAAAATACCAAACTTGGTATTTAAGTTTAGTATCTACCAGGGATGCAACACGGAGATTTTGAGAAAAGTCCCCCCACCCCATACTACCCTTTATATTGAACTTTTTTCGAAAATTTTATTTTCTCAAAAATGGCTCTAATGATTTTGATTAAAATATCGTGTATTAAAGATATTTACCTGATAAATAAAATGTATATCTTGAATTTTCTGGGAATAGCCGCTGAAGACTACTTTATTCTTGATGAATTTTACGGAATTTTGCATAACTGCTAAGCCATAAGAGATAGACAAAAACTTACCGAACAAAAAGTGTAGAGCACATTAAAACACACAATTTATGTTATATACATTTTTCTCGTGCAGGAATTTGTCAACTCCTGTCCATAGAAACAAAGGAGCTTCAGTCACATAGCAACCAGCTTTTGACTATCCCTTTAACGTATGGTACTCCTTTATTTCCCTTCTACTTACAAAGAAGCAAATATTAATACTATTTCTACTAATTTCTTCTGGATTAGCATGATGGAAATAGAAGCATAAGCTTTTTAACAATATTTTGTTGCAGAGAAAGTCGTGTGAATGGAACATATCAGATTTTTACTTTCTCTACACGTACTATGTACATAATGTATAGAGAAGGTATTGTAATGCACCCAAAAATTCGATACCGAGTCTTCACCGGAAATACGTGTTTTGAGACTCTCTGAATCCAAAAAAAAGCATTTTTAGAAAAATGTCCGTGTGTTTGTCTGTCTGTCAGTCTGTTTGTCTGTGTGTGTGTTTCTGTGTGTATGTGTGTGTGTCTGTGGGCAGCATAGCTCAAAAACGAAGAGTCCGTTAAAAACCAAGATTGATATTTAAGATTGGTATCTTCCAAGGATGCGACACGAAGATTATCAAGAAAATCCTTCCACCCCAAATTACCCTTTACATGGAACTTTTTTCGAAAATTTTGATTTTCTTAAAAATAGATCTAACAATTTTGATTAAAATATCGTATATTAAAGATATTTACCTGATAAATAAAATGTATATCTGGAATTTTCTGGAAATAGCCTCTGAAGATTATTTTATTCTGGATCAATTTTACGGAATTTTGCATAACTGCTAAACCATAAGAGATGGACAAAACCTTAACATATTAAAAATGTAGATCACATTAAAACACACAATTTATGTCATTTACATTTTTTTCGTGGAGTTAATCGTTTGTTAGATATTCCTTGTTTTTGGTTTCAGCTTTGAAAAACTTATACTTTTCTCATACGGAATTTGTCAACTCCTGTCCATACAAATAAAGGAACTTCAGTCACATAGCAACCAGCGTTTGATTATCACTTTAACCTATGGTACTCCCTTATTTCGCTTCTACTTACAAGGAAGCAAGTAATAAGACTATTTCTGCCAATTTGTTCACGATTAGCATGAAATAAATAGAAGCATAAGCTTTTTAACAATAATTTGTTGCAGAGATGTAGAGGAAATCATGTAAGTGTAACACATCTGATTTTTTACTTTCTCTACACGTACTATGTACATAGTGTATAGAGAAGTTATTGTATTGCACCCAAAAATTCGAAACAGAGATTTTACCAGAAATACATGTTTTGGGTCCTCCTGAATCCCGCCCCCCAAAAAAACATTTTTGGAAAAAGGTCTGTGTGTGTGTCTGTGTCTCCTTGGATAGCGTAGCTCAAAAACGTAAAGACCGTTAAATATCAAACTTGGTATTTGCGGCACAAGGATGCGACACGAAGATTTTCAAGAAAATCCCCCCACTCCCAACTATCCTTTACATGGAATTTTTTTCGAAATTTTTTATTTTCTCAAAAATAAATCTAACGATTTTGATCAAAATATTGTATATTAAAGATATTTACCTGACAAATAATACGTATATCTTGAATTTTCTGGGAATAGCCTCTGAAGACTAATTTATTCTGTATGAATTTTGCATAACTGCTAAACCGTAAGAAATGGACAAAAACTTACCGCACAAAATATGTAGAGCATATTAAGACACATAATATATGTTATATAGACTGCTTTCGAGGAGTTGATCGTTTTAAAGATAATCCTTGTTTTTGGTTTGAGCTTTGAAAAACTTGTACTTTTCTCATACAGGAATTTATCAACTCGTGTCCATACAAACAAAGGAACTTCAGTCACCTAGTAACCAGCTTTTGACTTCACTTTAACCTATGATACTCCCATATTTCGCTTCTACTTAGAAGGAAGTAAGTAATAAGACTATTTGTGCTAATTTTTTCTCGATCAGCATGAAATAAATAGAAGAATAAGCGTATTAACAATAATTTGTTACACAGAAGTAGAGAAAGTTATGTGATGGAACACATCAGATTTATTTCAACAATGACCCTAACACCGTTGAATAAAGTACCATATGTTTAATTTATTTACATGCTAAACGTAATGTATATCTTGAGTTTTCTAGGTATAGTCTTTGAAGGGCGCTTTATTCTGGAAGAATAAGAAGTTAACAAGATTATTCAGTTTAATAATCTTCCTCCAAAAACTAAAAAATATTTTCAATCACAACATATAATAAATTCCTAAGAAGATGATTAGTTAAAATATAATCATTAATAAAATGTTATTCTTTGATTAACTGTAAACCGTAAGAACTATAAAAAACTTACTACACAAATAATGTAGATCTCATTAAAACGCACAATTTATGTTCCTATAATTTTTGTAGACTTTAGCGTTTCCGAGATATTCCTTCTTAAATGTGGAATATATGTTTATTGTTTTTTTATTTCAATTTTAAATTATTTAAACTTTTCTGAAACGAGAATTCATCTTGCTTTCATACCTCTTTTGTTTTACTCCTAACGATGCAAAGAGAACCTATTTTAATTCTTTCACAAGACGATAGCTTTTAAAATATGCGACTATCACTTTAGCCAGATGTACTCTCTTGTTTCCTTCTGCTTACAAGGAAGCCAACAATAAGACAAGTTCTACTAATGTTTGTCTCGATTAATATTATATAGATAAAAGAATGGGTTGCGGAACAGGTATATCAACTCGCGCTACCGAATTATGGAGAATTGTCTTTGATATGCTATAGACTATAGTTGTTACCGTTGAGCAAGAGGCTATCATGACCGTTTTCTGATTTGTGTCTGTTTTCCATGAAATGCTGCAGCCTTGGTAAAGATATCCGATAGTTGGGGACTACTGGTACGAGACATTGCTATAAAGCTGTAAGAGAAATCCTTTCAATTACAACTTTATCTGTAACGTCGGATGCTACTTCAAAGAAATATCTAAACCTGCTGGACGCTGTTCTAGAACCGACCACACCTCGCCCTTCAACTGCACATATTTCTTCTACCTACCTTTCTTTCACAACAGACGAAGCAACTGCTTGATTGCAGTTTTGCCATTCTTCATTTTTCATACGAGTACATAAAACATGTGACAAAACTTCAGAATAGAATAAATAGAAAGGCTAAATTATTTATTGCCATGTATAAAATGCATGCGCATTACATTAATACACAGGTAAAAGAGTTGGAATAATTTTACTTATGTTTCAATGATTTTGTTGTTATAAGACATGAGAGCAAATTAAGCAGAAATATATTACATTCCTTAAGAATTTTGAGCCAAAATATTAGCCTTGGTGCCCTTGATATACCTTTAATAACTTATTGTGCTCATAAACATTCTGTGATGAAAAATGTAATACTATTTTGGTGAAGTGTGCCAGAAGCTAAAGACGTATTCATTAAACAAAGTCCAATATTACATTTAGTGAACACGTGTTCATGCAATACAAAACATGGGATACTTACTTTGACTTGTACTTACTTATTAGAGACATTATTATTTGTGAAAAAGAATAGATTTACTTTCTATATATAACTATATAAAAAAGGATATTCACTTAACCTCTACCAGAATCACAATGTGGAATTCCATTCACATGACTTTCCCTACCTGTTCTGTAAACAAACTATTTTACAAAATATTATTCTTTTATCTGCACTATGGTAATCCAAATAAATATTAGCAGAAATTGTCTTATCTTGCTTCCTTGCAAACAGAACGAAAATAGTTTAATACTCTAGGCTAACGCGATAGTCAAATCTTTTAAAAGCTATTGCTATGTGAAACAGTTCAAATTGGGTACTCTTTGCATGACTAGGAGCAAAACAAAAGAGCATGAAGCGAAAGATGCCTTGAGAAAAGTTTAAGTAGTTTAAAATTGAAACCAATAAGAAAGAATATCTCGGAAACTCTACAAAAAATGTATATGACATAAATTGTGTGTTTTAACGAGATCTGTATTTTTGTGCAGTAAGTTTTCTTTTCTATCTCTTACGGTTTACCAGTTATGCAAAACTCATCCAGAATGAAGACCTCTTCAGAAGCCATTCTCATAAAATTCAAGACATACATTTCGTTTGTCATGAAAATATCTTAAACATATGACATTTTAATCAAAATCGCTATTGCCAATTTTGAGAAAATCAAAAATTTCTAAAAATGTTCAAAATAAAGGGTAGTTGGGGTGGGGGCATTTTCTTGAACATTTTCGTGTCCCATCCTTGAAAGATAGTAAACTTATATACAACATTTTCTTTTTGAAGTATGCTACGCGCGCGCGCACACATACACAAGCGCGCTCGCATCTTTTTCTAAAAGTGTGTTGTTTTTTGGACCAGAGGCCTCAAAATATATATTCCCGGTGAAATCTCGATATCGAATTTTTGGTGGAATACAATACCTTTTCTACCTACCATATACTTAGTACATATTGAGAGTAAAGTGCAATATGGCACTCCTGAAAATTATATTATACAAGGTAGTTCATCTGTCCCTTATTCTCTGATTTTATGCAACCCACAGATTACAGTCTAATCTAGAAACGTCGTTCCCAAGACCCATCTTCTATAGACTTTGGCGGTGCAAGTTATAGCTAAAGATTAGTATATTTGGTTAACGCTCGGTGTTAGAGTTCCAAAATGTTCGATTCAGGTTCGAATCTTACCAAAACTTTGATGATTTTTTCTCCCGTTTTCTTTCTTCCTGAATTTGACACAAAGCTAGATGGGATATCGTAACATTTTTAACTTACTGTTTGTATCTTTTTTGTTGTTCTCTTTATTTTGTTTATTCTACTTAATCAGTTCAGTTTCAGGAAATACAAATGAAAATGAACATTCTGAGGCATATTCATTCAGTTTCTTTTAAATATCCAAGTATCGAAAAATACACAAAATACCTTGGCTGACAATCACAAGCTGTGTCAAATACATAGATATTCACCAATACTTTCAGTTGAAAAGAAAATTAGGTTTAATCCCCATAACTTAACAAACTTACCTATATCCACTAGATAAAGTGTTTCCGTTATGAAACTTAGTCATGAAACTTTTTCATTTAGCGCAGCAGCTGTTCGAAATGATGACCTTCTTCGTTGATTCAGAAGTGTGCGCAATGTTGCAATGACAACCTGGCAAGTAGTAACATCTGGAATGACGGACCTGCAGGCCTCCCTGATTAGTTGCTGAAGATGATTAAGGTTTTGCGGCCGTTGACTGTACACTGTTTTAAATGACCCCATAGGAAGTAATCAAGTGGCGTAAGATCAGATCTGGGAGGTCACGAAACAAGTCCTCGCCTACCTATCCATCTTTGAGAATGTGTGCCACGATGATAATTTATGACGATCCTGGACGGTGGAGCACCATCATGCTGAAACCTCATTCATAATATTTCATTTAATTGTACATGCTCCAGCAATGGATGGAGATTGTTTCGGAGGAAGTGAAAGCAGCGGGCTCCATAAGGTGACCTTCGAAAAAATGTGGCCTGATCAGATGATCACCCAAAATGCCACACCATATATTAATTCCCCACTGGTTTTGAAAACCTGCCTGTCTTACCCAATGAGGGTTATCGACACTCCAGTAGTGCATGTAGTGGCGATTCATAGTGTAATTGTTGTGAAACCGCGATTCATCTGAAAACAGATAAAAAGACTGCATCACGGATCAATCAATCGAGGTGCAAAGTTAATTCAGTGCTTGTCACTCTAATAATTTTTTGTGTAAACAAAAAGGTATTCGAAGAAGAACAAACGACAGTTTATTTTACGTGTTCTTGATCCTTAATTTTCTTTCTAATTATTTTGAAAAAGAAACTTCAGTAAGACTTTAAATAACAAAGGACATTTTTAAAACGTATACAGTTAATAAAAACAATTTCAAAATACTAGAATACCTAACATGTTATCGACTGTTCTTCGTAGATAGAGAATGTTCTCTACAAAATTTTGGCACCTGAAACCCTCGGTCGGTTATCGAATACTCCCGGAAGACACTTTAGGTCTAGACGTGCCCCATTAGATACAAACGCACGAAGTAAATATGTAGATATGTGCTATACCTATAGCTAAGCTTTTCTCCTATGAATCTCACAACCCATTAGATAGGCGGACTCAGTCGGTCGTGAACTCGCCTTGTATTCCAGGCTAAACGCCTGTATGGAAACCCATTTCCAGAAAGACGAAAACCTACACACAACACTTTACGGAATGCTGAACGACGTTTACGTATAAGAGGAACATTTGAAAGGGCAAGTCCTATTAGAGAGGCACCAGTTACCTCTGGGCACAATGAAGATATAATTTTGGACGCTGTCTTAAACAATCCCCACATTAGCACGCGGACACTGGCACAAGACACAAACATCAGTACGTCATCAGTTATGCGAATACTCAATAACAATACATTTCACCCCTACCGGTTGCAGCTATACCAGGAACTCCACAGTCGTGACTTTGAAGCTCGAGTAATTTTCTGCCAATGGGTATTACGCAGTTTGATCCGTGAAAAAAATGGCGTGTTATTTATGGACTGTGGTTCTCAGCGTCCCATTCTAAATTGGGCGTGAAAGATTGCTCAATTTTGCCCAGAGGCCTCTCTATCAGGCTTGAGATTCTTTTACGTGCCGTAAATCTACGACACGGGACCAACGGCTTAACTTCACTTCCGAAGGAAACCATGCTAAGGATTTCTACACCCGAAAAAATCCATCATCCTCCGCCGGATTTGAACCCGCGACCTTAGGTATATGAAGTTAGCATGGTAACCATTACACCTCGGAGGGCGACACAAATACATTTAGATGTATGAAATTAATATGGAAATACTTATTCCTAGAACCTATGTAAAGGTAAAGCAGAAAGTAATAGTAGGAAATAGATCCTATACTTGGGCCATTTAACTCATTAGTTGCTTGTCATTGAGCTTTGCTCGGTGATGTCTTACAATCTAAAATGTTGTATGAACGAGTTTTCTCCACGGCCAATTAATTTAAAATAGTTAACACCTAACGAGAATTGGAACAGATAGTACGGCTATGCTTATATAGTTTTACTATTTCGAGATTGAGTGTGATGGTATTTTAATTGCTACTTACGTTCAATAGGATTTTAAAATAAAAGGTATAAGTCGTATAATTATATAAATTACTGTACTGAGTCCTTTATAAGTAACTCTTTCAAAAGTTTATTCTTCCACCTAGTTCATGTTTATCGAAATAATATTTGTAGAAATTATCTTATTGCGTATTTCCTTGTATATGCAGGAGGTTGGGGGAATAAATTAGGTTTTAAATGACAAAAACACAATTTAAGAGCTTAGCGCTTTCTGGTGGCGTTGAAATTCTGTTTTTTTTTTTTTTTATTGCAAAGCCAACAGAACAAAAATGAATAATGACTTCACACTTGAGGAAAGTATAATTACTTGAAAATTCAAAGCAATAACAAAGAATATCTCCCCGCGAATAATCGAATGGAAATTGTATACTATAACGAGATCTACATTTCATACATGTCCCATTGAATAGGACACATTTCTCCTGTATGTGATTCCTTCCTAAGTGGTTCTAAGTGGTCATTGCTCAGATTGAAAATTTCTGATCGTACAGGTACTTGTGGATATTCCAGCACCTTTACTACTGTCAGGAGCTCTCTTGTAGGGTATTTCCCGCTCCTGGCCATTCTGGACCTTAACTAGAATGCTTCCAATACCGATGTCACTGGCATCGGTGTCCACAATAAAATCGCCACAAGGTTATGACTATTCTAAGAGAGGTGCACTGCAGAGTGTTGTTTTAAGCGACTGAAACACGATATTTGCCTCATCTAACATCATGTAAGACTGGTGTGCTTCCGTCAGATGGAAAGAGGTTTCCCAATTTTGGAGAAACCACTGACGAACAGGCGGTAGTAGCTGCATAGACAGAGGAAGCTTCGTGGCTCATTTGTCTTTCGGGTAAGGCCAGTCTTCACTAACCGAGCCTTATCCGGGTCCGTCGCCACCCCAATTGGGAGAGTTCACCTCTTTGCGGAAGAGTTGGCACTTCTTCGCGTTTAGCTTCAGGTTAACTGTCTGCAGGCTCTGCTTAATTTTGGTCAGGTACTCGAGATGATCTTCGAAGTTGCTGTCAAGGATTATGGTGTCACCCATATATAGCAGACAAGCGTCATAAGTTAATCCTCTCATCACTAGCCCCTAATAATAATGCGTTGGAAAGCGCCTGGCGCTGCAAGAGTCAAAAGGCCTAAATGTGTATTTCCAAACTCCTTGGCCCATTGAGGATGCGGTCTTCTCCTTGTCTCTGGGATCTGGGCATCTGCCAGTATCCCGATTTCAAATCTAAATCAAGAAACATGGGCATCGGCAAGTATGTTTACGATGTCGTCAGTACTGGGTAAGAGATAGCAGTCCTTTCGGATGACGGCATTCGACTTCTGGTAGTTCTCACAGAAGCGTAACTTGCCATTCTTCTTCAGCAAGACTACAGAAGAGCAATAACGCCTTTGGATTCTTCAGTGATTCCCCTAAATCTCATGTTCTCTAGCATGCCCTGTACCTATATTTGCTTCATCAGAGAAACTCGTCTTGGTGGTTATCGGATGGGTCGGGCGTCTAGAGTGTCGAAATAATAGTATCCGTAATTACCGTTGCCTTGGCTGAAGGTATACTGGTGTCGTCTATGAAGGTCGGGCCCTCTCCAATAGTAAGGCGGTCAGATGGCCAAGCAGGCCTCTATAGCAAGCTTTTCAGCCGGAGCTCCGAACAGTTTTACGATACTGGCTCTTCGGACACGTCACACTCTACATTCGCTGTTTTCTCGCATTTCACTGCCTCCACTCGGCCTAAATCTTCTGGTCGGTGTTGACTGGGTTCAGCAGCCTCACGGACACTTCCTTCAGACAATGCCCTGGTAGCGCATCAATAGTGATTTAGGTCCAAAACCAGATTCCTTAACCGTTGACCTGGTGCACCTTTACCAGAGGCCACAACTTCACCGTCCATAAGGATCACCCTGCAGATCCCCGGATGCTTGTGGGAGCTCCGGAGTAATACCTCGTTATTTCCGAGACACAAGATCCTCCGACTGATCTCGGCTGCCGCCCTGTGGCTCTTGAAATAATTCAATCCCAGTAACACATTGTCAGCTACGCTCATGACGAACACCCATAGGCGCATAGTACTCCATCCTAGTGTCAACTCTAACAGGGCCTCCTTCTGCACAGGCAAGCTGTCGCACGAGGTTGACACTAGTTGGTAGGGCCGACTGAGTTTTCTTGTAGGCAAGACCTTCGTCACGCCAAGTCTGATTACAGTCACGATGACGGTCCAGAGTGTCTCTCCCCACGCCGGTCCCTACTCATTTTCCGCTTCATTAGACCACATGGTTCCATAAACCCCCAGGTTACAAAACTTGGATGCAGTAGGCAGAGAAGGTATTGTATTCCACCCAACAATTCGAATTCGAAATTTCACCGAAAATATATGTTTTGAGGTCCCTTTTTATAAAAGATTAAGAAAAGGTCTATGTGTATGTGTATTTAAACAGTATAGCTCAAAAAAGTAAAGACTAAATTTGGTATATAAGTTAACTATCTTCCAAGGATGCAAGATGAAGATTTTTAACAAGATCTCCACACCCCGAACTACACTATATAGACATTTTTTTAACAATTTCGTCTTTTTCAAAAATGACTAACGATTTTGATTATAAAATCTTATATTAAAGATATCTATTTTCATGACAAAATGCATATCTTGAATTTTATGGGAATAGCCTCTGAAGACCTCTTTATTCTGGATATATTGTACATAACTTGTAAACCATAAGAAATAATTAACACCTCCTGCACAAAAAATGTTGATCTCCTGAAAACACACCATTTATGTCATATCCATTTTTTGTAAAGTTAACCATTTCCAAGATATTCCTTGTTTTTAGCTTCAATGTTAAGTTATTTAAACTTTTCACAAATGGTCATCTTTGGTTTTTATTTCTTTTATTTTACTCCTGGACGAACAAAGTGAGCCAAACTTCAATCGTTTCACATAGCGACCGGTTTTTAAAAGATTTGACTATCGGTTTAGCCTAGTGTATTACCGTATTTCCTTTCTATTTAGAAAAAACTAATACAATCATTTATTTCAATTACTACGATGTAGATAAGAGATTAACATTTTTGTGAAATTGTTTGTGAATGAAACACATCATTGGCAACGATTTGGTCTTGAGTACTTAACTTTAGTGCGAAAATTGAGTTTTATTTATGGACGCACTACGGCTGTGGTTCTCAGTTTCCTATCTTATATTGGACGTGAAAGATCGTTTAATTTTATTCAGAAGTCTCTTTATCACGATTGGGGTTCTTTTACGTGCCGTAAATCTACGACACGTGACCAAGAGCTTTATTTCTCTTCCGAAGGTAGCCATGCTAAGGAGTTTTACGCCCGAAAAAAATATCCATTGGCCTCCGCCGGTTTGAACCCGCGATGTTGGTAACCAGAGGCTAGCATGATAACCCTAAACCACAGATGAATACTTAGTGCACTCTTGCGAGCATAAACTTGTAGCCGTGGTGCGGGTAAAGTTTGCGCAGATATTCATTTTCTGCGCCTGGCATACTACCAGGTAGTAGATCGTTGAGCCGGGGACAAACTTAAGTCAGCCGTATCAACTTAAAACTGGTCCTTTTTTTCTTTCTCTACCATACACGGAAAATTCACATAGTGGGTTAAGAAGGTACTTTGTTACACCGGAAATGTAAGTTTTGAGATTCCCTGAATCCAAAAGAAGCATATTTAGGGAAAAGGTCCTTGTGTATAGGTGTATGGTGGGCGCGCGTGCGCGTGTGTATGCGTGTGTGTGTGTGAGAGAGAGATAGAGAGAGAGAGAGAGAGAGAGAGAGAGCAGCGTGACTAAAAACGAAAAGTCCGATAAATACCAAACTTTGCATTTAAGGTTAACATCATCCTAGGATGCGATACGAAGATTTTGAAGAATCTCCCCCCCCCCCATCTCCAGTTACTCTTTGCAAGGAATATTTTAGTATCTTGATTTTCTCAAAACGGCTCTAACGATTTAGATTAACATACCATATCTTTAAGATATTTTCAAGATAAATATGATGAATATCTTGAATTTTCTGGAAATAGCCTCTGAAGCCCTATAGTTTATTGTAAAATAGGTAGAGAGGGTCTCGTAACAAAGCACATGTTATAGAATTGCCAAATAGGGACCCAGTGGGAAAGAAAGTTACATTTACATATTACATTTTACATTGTATTTAGGGAAAAATTGAATCTGTATAGTATGAAATTACACTAGAAGTATTGTTCAGCAAACCTGTATTTTGAAATACTCTTAAAATGGAATGTTGTGAAAATTTGATTATTTTGAAAAGGTAGCCCGTTGTTCTTTTTACTTACTTTAGCCCGTATGTACATATAATGTAGATAGAGAAGTTATTGTAATCCAACCAAAATTTCGATGTTGGTATTTCGTCGGAAATATATGCTTTGAGGTCCCCTGAGTCCCGAAAAAAAACCTTTAAGAAAAAGGTTCCGTGTGGCCTGTGTATAGCTAAAAGCGAAAAGAACTTTAAATACCAAACTTGATATTTTTGTTTAGTATCTTACAAGGGTGCGACACGAAGATTTTCAAGAAAATCCCTCCACCACAAACTAACCTTTACCTGGAAAAATTTTTGAAAATTGTGTTTTTCTCAAACAATGGCTCTAAAGTTTTTGATTAAAATAACATATATTAACGATATTTTCATTACAAATAAAATGTATAGTTTGTATCTTCTGGGAGTAGCCTTTGAAGACCTGTTTATTCATGATTATTTTTGCAAACTTTTGCATAACGGTTGAAACAGTAAATGGCAAACAAAAAATCTGATGTGTTCCATTCACATGACTTTCTCTATATTTCTGCAACAAATTTGTGTTAAAAAGCTTATGCTTCTATTTACTTCAAGCTAAGTGAGCAAAAATTAGCAGAAATAGCCTTATTACTTGCTTCCCTGTAAGTAGAAGTGAAATAAGGGAGTAACATAGGTTAAAGTGATAGCAAAAGATGGTTGCTATGTGACTGAAGCTCCTTTGTTTGTATGGACAGGAGTTCACAAATTCCTGTATGAGAAAAAGACGAGCTTTTTAAGGTTGAAACAAAAAATAAGGAATATCTAAAAAACGATCAACTCCACAAAAAATGTATATAAGATAAATTGTGCGTCTTAAGGTGCTCTACATTTCTTGTGTTGTAAGTTTTTCTCCATCTCTTACGGTTTAGCGGTTATGCAAAAATCCATAAAATGCATCCGGAATAAAGTAGTCTTCAGAGGCTATTCCCAAAAAATTCAAGATATACAATTTATTTGTCGTATAAATATCTTGAATATACGAAATTTTAATCAAAATCCTTAGAGCTGTTTTTGAGAAAATCAAAATTGTTTAAAAAAGTTCCACGTGAAGAGTAGTTGGGGGTAGGGGGATTTTTCACAAAATCTTCTTGTCGCATCCCTGGAAGATACTAAGCTTAAATACCAAGTTTGGTATTTTACCGACTTTTCGTTTTTGAGTTATCATGTCACACGGACACACACACAAGTACCTTTTTCAGAAAATGCTTTTTTTAGATAAAGGGGACCCTAAACCATATATTTTAGGGTCCCCTGCATCCAAAAAAAGTTTATTCAGAGAAAGGTCCGGGTGTGTGTGTGTCCGTGTGTGTGTGTGTGCGTGTGTGTGTGTGTGTCTGTGAACACGATAACTCAAAAACGAAAAGTCGCTAAAATACCAAACTTGGTATTTAAGTTTAGTATCTTCCGGGAATGCGACACGAAGATATTGAGAAAAATCCCTCCACCCCAAACTAAACTTTACATGGAAAAAAATTCGAAAATTTTGATTTTCTAAACAATGATTAAAATGTCGAATATTAAAGATATTTACCTGACCAACAAAATGTATATTTTGAATTTTTTGGGAATAGCCTCTGAAGACTACTTTATTCTGGATGAAATTTACGGAATTTTGGATAACTGCTAAACCGTAAGCAATGGACAAAAACTTACCACACAAAAAATGTAGACCACATTAAAACACACAATTTATGTTGTATACATTTTTCGTGGAGCTGATCGTTTTTGAGATATTCCTTTTTTTTTTCTCTGTCTCTCTCATACAGGAATTTGTCAATTCCTGTCCATACAAACAAAGGAACTTCATTCACATAGAAACCAGCTTTTGACTATCACTTTAACCTATAGTATTCCCTTAATTCGCTTCTATTACAAGGAAGCAAGTAATACGACTATTTCTGCTAATTTTTTCTCAATTAGCATGAAGTAAATAGCAGCATAAGCTTTTTTAACAGTAATTTGTGCAGAGATGTAGAGAAAGTCATGTGAATGGAACACATCAGATTTTTTCAAACGGTACCATGCAAAGCCGACCAAACGTCTTGTCACATAGGGATGTGTTTTTTCACTATCGTTTTAGCCTAATGTATTCACTTATTTCCCTTCTAGTTACAAGGAAGCAGTAATAAGATGGTTTCTCCTGATGCTTGACTCGATTAGCATGAAATAGACAAAAGAATAGTTTGTATGTGGAACAGGTACAGTAAGTTGTGTGAATGGAACACATATTTTTTACTTTCTCTATACGAACTATGTACATAGTGTATAGAGAAGGTATTGCAGTCCACCAAAAATTCGATACTGAGATTTCACCGGAAATATATGTTTTAGGGTCGCCTGTATCCAAAAAAAGTATTTTCAGAAAAAGGTCCGTGTGTATGTGTGTCCGTGTGTCCTTGTGTCAGTGTGTCCTTGTGTCTGTGAACACGATAACTCAAAAACGAAAATTCGGTAAAATACCAAACTTAGTATTTAAGTTTAGTATCTTCCAGGGATGCGACACGAAGATTTTGAGAAAAATCCCCCCACCCCAAACTACCCTTTACATGGAGTTTTTTCGAAAATTTTTATTTTCTAAAAATAGCTCTAATGATTTTGATTAAAATATCGTATATTAAAGATATTTATCTGACAAATAAAATGCACATTTTGAATTTTCTGGGATTAGCCTCTGAAGACTACTTTATTCTGGGTCAATTTTACGGAATTTTGTATAACTGCTAAACCATAAGAGATGGACAAAAACTTACCACACAACAAATGTAGAGCCTTTAAAACACACACTTTATGTTATATACATTTTTTCGTGGAGTTGATTGTCTTTGAGATATTCCTTGTTTTTGGTTTCAGCTATAAAAAACATACTTTTTTCACAAAGAAACTTCAGTCACATAGCAACCAGCTTTTAACTATCACTTTTCGCTATTTCGCTTCTACTTACAAGGAAGCAAGTAATAAGACTATTTCTGCTAAATTTTTCTTATAAGCGTGAAATAAATACAAGTATACGCTTTTTAAGAATAACTTGTTGCAGCGATATAGAGAAAGTCATGTGAATGGTATACATCAGATTCTTACTTTATCTATTCGTACTATGTACATAGTGTATAGAGAAGGTATTCCACACCACCCAAAAATTCGATAGCGAGATTTCGCAGGAAATATATGTTTTAGTGTTCCCTGTATCCAAAAAAAGTATTTTCAGAAAAAGGTCCGTGTGTGTGTGTCTGTGAACACGATAGCTCAAAAATGAAAAGTCGGTAAAATACCAAAGTTGGTATTTAAGTTTGGTATTTTCCAGGGATGCGACACGAAAAGTTTGAGGAAAATCCCCCCTCCCCAAACTACCCAATACATGGAAAAAATTTCGAACATTTTGACTTTCTCAAAAATGGCTCTAACGAGTTTGATTAAAATGTCGTATATTAAAGATATTCATTTACATGACAAATAAAATGCATATTTTGAATTTTCTGGGAATAGCCTCTGAAGACTACTTTATTCTGGATGAATTTTACGGAATTTTGCATAACTCCTAAACCGTAAGAGATGGACAAAAACTTCCAACATAAAAAATGTAGAGCACCTTAAAACACACAATTTATCTTACATACATTTTTTCGTGGAGTTGATCGTTTTTGAGATACTTCTTGTTTTTTGGTTTCAGCTTTAAAAAATACAATTTTCTCATACAGAAATTTAACAATTCCAATCCATACTAACAAAGAAACTTCAGTTACATAGCAACCAACTTTTGACTACCACTTTAACCAATTGCACTCCCTTATTTAGCTTCTACTTACAAGGAAGCATAGGAGTATTTCTGCTGAACTTTTCTCGATTAACATGAAGTAAATAGAAGTATAAGCTTTTTAACAATAATTTGTTGCAGAGATAT
Source organism: Hymenopus coronatus (assembly GCA_030762935.1). NCBI lineage: Eukaryota > Metazoa > Arthropoda > Insecta > Mantodea > Hymenopodidae > Hymenopus > Hymenopus coronatus. Next base: position 155,056,268 of record CM060892.1, on the reverse strand, counting down.
AGACAGCCATGTGAATAGATATTTTTCTTTCTAATTCTTTCTATAGATATAAACATCAGCAGAAATACTATTATTAAGTACTCCCTTCTAGATACGCAGGAACAATGGAATAAACTAGGCTAAAACAATGCTTATATCTTTCAATTCTAGTCGCTATCTGCAGCATTGACATTACCATTCTCTTTGCTTGTGTTTTAACGAGGTCTTCATTTTTGCTTTCTCTACACGTACAAAATACCTACATAGTGTATAGAAAAAGTATTGTATTCCGCCCAAAAATTCGAAGAAATATATGTTTGGGGTTCTCTGAGTAAAAAAATACTTTTAGAAAACGGTGTGTATATTCAGGGAACCTCAAATCGCATATTTCCTGTGATAATCGACATCGAATTTTTAAAGGGATACAATTTTAAGTAAGTATTGAAGAAATTTATTCAGTAATTGAACATTTCTGTTGAACAATTTCTAAGAAGAGAAAGCAAGAATGAGTTTTTGCATAGTATTATGAACACCTTGAGAGTCTTCAGATCAGATTATTTAGATTGTAAAAAAGTTGCAACAGTATTTATACATCCCAAAGATAAATCCCATTCTTACTTTCTCTACACGTACTATGTACATAGTGTATAGAGAAGGTATTGCATTCCACTAAAAAATTCGATACCGGGATTTCACTGAAAATACACGAAAAACCAAAAAAAGCATTTGTAGAAAAAGATCCGTGTATGTGTGTGTGTGCGCGCGCGCGCATCTGTGAACACGATAACTCAAAAACGAAAAGTCTGTAAAATACCAAACTTGATATTTAAGTTTAGTATCTTTCAGGGACGTGACACGAAGATTTTGAGAAAAATCCCCCCCCCCCAACTCAAACTACACACGGATAAAGGTTCGAAAATTTTGATTTTCTCAAAAATGGCTCAAACGATTTTGATTAAAACACCGTATATTTAAGTTATTTATATGGCAAATAAGAATATATCTTGAATTTTCTGGGATTAGCCGTTAAAGACCTCTTTATTCTGAATGAATTTTGCTGAATTTTGCGTAACTGGTAAACCGTAAGAGATAGACAAAAACTTACTGTAAAAAAAAATGTTGATCATATTAAAGCACAGAATTTGTGTCATATATGTTTTTCTTTTTTTAGTGTCTGAAATTGACTATTTTTGAGATATTCCTTGTTATTTGTTTCAGATTTAAAATACCTAATCTTTTCTCACACGGAAAGATGCAAATTCCTGGCCTTGCATAGAAACGGATTTCAACCACATGGCAACCAGCCTTCAAAAGATTTGACTATCGTTTTAGCCTAGTGTATTCCCTTGTTTACCTTCTACTGACAAGAAAGCAAGTAATAAGACCATTTCTGCTAAAGTTTATCACGATTATTATAAAGTAGAGAAGAAAATGCTTCTAACAAAAATTTGTCACATAGATGTAGAGAAAGTCATGTGAATGGAACCAATCAGATTTTTCATGCTGTAACGAAATTCTTCCCAAAACGTGTTAACATAAACGTTATGGTTCACAAAAATGTTCAATTTTCTCTATATTATATACTAGAAGAAAATAACTGCGTTAGAACAAAATATTTCGGGACTTCACCGAAAGTACCTATTTTGGGTGAATCCTGTAGCTTTAGAAAATGAGACATGTATCTATCTTGAGTAGAATAAACAAACAAATAAATAGTTACAGAAAGTGCCGGTCCCCATGGCCACGCTTGCTAAAATGACTGGCTTTGGTACTTCAAGGCGCAGAGGATCGTGGATTTCAGTCCCGCCTTGGGCATGGCTGTTATATGTTTGTAAAATGTGCATATGTGTGTATTGGAAAAAATCTGATGTGTTCCATTCACATGACTTTCTCTGCATCTCTGCAACAGATAACAGCTTATGCTTCTATTTACTTCATGCCAATCGGGAAAAAATTAGCTTCCTTGTAAGTAAAAGCGAAATAAGGCAGTACCATAGGTTAAAGTGATATCAAAAGCTGGTTGCTATGTGACTGAAGTTCCTTTGTTTGTATGGACAGGAGTTGACACATTCCTGTATGAGAAAAGTATGTTTTTGAAAGGTGAAACCAAAAACAAGGAATATCTCAAATAAGACCAACTCCACGAAAAAAAATGTACATAACATAAATTGTGTGTTTTAACGTGTTGTGCATTTTTTGTGTGTTAAATTTTTGTCTATCTCTTATGGTTTAGCAGTTATGTAAAATTCCGTAAAATTCATCCATAATAAAGTGGTCTTCAGAGGCTATTCCCAAAAAAAATCAAGATATACATTTTATTTGTCAGCTAAATATCTTTAATATACGATATTTTAATCAAATCGTTAGAGCCATTTTTAAGAAAATCAAAAATTTCGAAAAAAGTCCATGTAAAGGGTAGTTTGGGGTGGGGAGATTTTTCTCAAAATCTTCGTGTCACATCCCTGGAAAATACTAAACTATACTAAGTTTGGTATTTTACCGAATTTTCGTTTTTCTGAAAATGCTTTTTTTTAGATAAAGGGGACCCTAAAACATACATTTCCGGTGAAATCTCGGTATCGAATTTTTGGTTGGTTGTGAAATATTTTCACTATACCCTATGTACATAGTACGTATAGGGAAAGTAAAAAAGAAAGGTATTCAAGCAGAAAACAAAGTAAAAAAAATGAATAAAACAAAAGGGAAGTCATGGTCGCTACATGGGTTGGTGCCACATTATACACCGTGGCCAAGTGTTGCGCAGAAAGGCGGTTGCTGTGGACCATAGTCTCACAGGGAATATGAATGATATCGACTAAAGTCGAGGGCTAGCTGAGCGTAAGCTCGGTAAGTTGGTTACCCTGTAGCTTCGGACCTCCCCTCTCTCATCTTCATCTAACCGCTCTTATATACAACATGGACTGCTATGGTTGTATTCGTGAGAGTTTGAGTTATTCAAGTATTATACATTTATTTATCTTTACATCTATATTATTGCATTATATTTTTGTTTACGTAAACATTTTTAAAATGTTGAGTATAATATTACAGACGTGGTCAAATTATTAGAATAAACATATTTTAAAGCTTTTATTTTATAAAACGAGTAGATAATTCAGATAAGGTGTTACAAATATTTATTTTCTGAGTTTAGTATTTAGTGTGCATACCTTTAGTTTTGATTATCGACTTGATTCGCTTGGGCATGCCTTCAATCGGTGTTTTACATTGATATTTTATTTAATCATCATGAAACCAGATTTGAATCAGCTTTTCAATTAAGACAGTCTTTGTTCTTATATTTTTTTTTCTTAACTAATGACCATAAATTCTTTATAGGATTCATGTCAGGGCTGTATCCAGGCCAATCAAGCATTTTACATTATTTTCTTTAAAAAATGTGATGATCTTTTTTGCTTTGTGGCATGGAGCCCCATCTTGCATAAAAACATTTTCATTTTCCCCAAACTATTGTTTCAGTTGTAGCAACTGAGTTTTCAGTACAGCTGTCCACATTCATGCCAAAAAATCACACTCCAGATCATTACTGACGTTGGGTGTTTTACTGTTTGTTTTACACAGTCTGGTTTGAAGGCCTGTTATCTTCTTTTGGCATATTCGCTAGCTTCTTCTCCAACAGAAAACCCTTGAATTATCACTGAAGCAAACTGAAATAAAATTAAAGGGTATAAGGAACCTGTAGAGATGTTACATTATTTAAAATTCTCTTTCATATCCTGCAGTAGACCAAGCTTCCGAAAAAAAATATCTGATATAGCTGACTGTAGTCAATTTTGGAAAATAAATGATAGTATAATGTTTTAGTATAACCTTAGAATATTTTACATCGATTTATACTGCTTAATTTGCCTTTTTCCATTCATCAAGAGTCCACTTTTGACGTTCCTTTGCCCACTGAAGTCTCTTTGCTGCCATAGCAAGTGTTATTTTTGCTTTTTTGCGGGGTCACCTTGTGTTTAGTCCATCAGGTATTTTCTCAGAATTCTTGCTGATACAAGTGATCCATATTCCTTGCTAGTAGCTTAACGATTTGTTTCTGACAGGTTTCAGTTTTCGTACAGCCCTTGGCGATAATTTCTTCTTTCGCCCACATTTTCCTGTACGTTGTTGTGATTTACTTTTACCAAAATCTTCATCTAGCTTTATTCTACTTATGAACTGCTGGGATATTTTCAAACGAAATACCATTTCTTGTTGTGTGTAACGCTTTTCAGTAAGCAGAATTCTTACCATGCCAATCTCCCCATAACCTTAAAAAGCAATAGTTCCTAGTACTTCCATTCACCGTATTTAGCAATTATATTAAAATCAAATGTAATGTTTGCCAGTACCTACACAATAATCAAAACCAGAAATATGTAACACCGTGTATTATTGTAAAGCCAAATATAGAAGAGAAAACGCGGCAAATAAGCAGAAAACCATATTGATAGCATAGACCTTTATCTTGCACTGTGCCAACTATGAATTTAAAAAAGTACTCTATTAATAATCAAAATCTACCAGCTATAAACCTCACTTAAAATTAATATAAGATACGATTATTTTACAATAGGAGTAGAATAGGGCTTGAAAATGTTTTTACTCTTATAATTTGGCCATGTCTGTAAATAGGTTTCTAAGAGATATAATGCATTATTATTTTATTATTTATTGTATATTGTTGTTTTGTAAAAGAACGTATTCATGCCAGTCACTAAATCCAGAAGTCTGGCTACAGAGTGAGATTTTTCTTTAACTACCTTTATTGCTCTTAACCTCTCTAAAACCTAGAAGTATGTGTGAGAGAGCGAATTTGGGATTGAAATTCCTAATTTCACTAAGTTGAACTGATTATTAATTTATTTCAGGTTTGTTTAATACCATTAGTATCAAATTAATTTTCATATTTCTATGTAGCAAACTTTGCAAGAAAGTAATATTAAAAAAATAATTTAATGTAACAACTCGCAACTTTCTCTACGTTCTTCAACAAAATATTCTTACAGCGGCTTATCATTCTATCCACTTCATGTAAACGAGGTTATCATTAATAGAAATAATGTTATTATTTATATATTTACTCGTAGGTATGCACAAAGGAAATAAGGTAATACACTAGGCTAAAGTAATAGTCAATTTTTTTAGGGTTGTTCACCATCTCATAGATTTGAAATTTCATTCTCTTTGCAAGACCAAGATGTGAGGAAAAAAGAATGACAATTTCCCATTTGAGAACTGTATAGACAACTATTGAAAATTGAAACCAATAACAAGGAATATGTAGAAAATATTTACTTAAAAATATTATTGACTTAAATTATATATACATTTTCTTTGTGTAGCAAGATTTTGTGTACCTCTTAGAGTTTACCATATAATCAAAAGTTATTCAGAATGAAGAGAATTTCAAAGGCTATTTCTAGAAAAATCTAGAACTTGTTATGGAAATGCCTGAAATATATATATATATATATATATATATATATATATATATATATATATATATATATATATATATATATATATATACACACACACATACATATACACACACTCAGACACACATTCACACAAAGAGAAAGAGAGCGCGCGAGACAGAGAGAGAGAGAGAGAGAGAGAGAGAGAAGTTCTTTTTACTTTCTCTATAGGAACTATGTATGTAGTGTATAGAGAAGGTATTGCACTCCACCAAAAAATTCGATACCGAGATTTCAACGGCAATATATGTGTTAGGGTCCCCTTTATCTAAAAAAAAGTATTTTCAGAAAAAGGTCCGTGTGTGTGTGTCCGTGTGTCTGTGAACACGATAACTCAAACACGAAAAGTCGGTAAAATACCAAACTTGGTATCTAAGTTTAGAATCTTCCATGGATGCGACAAGAAGATTTTGAGAAAAATCCCTCCACCCCAAACTACCCTTTATATGGAAACTTTTTCGAAAATTTTGATTTTCTAAAAATAGCTCTAACGATTTTGATTAAAATATCGTATATTAAAGATATTTACCCGACAAATAAAATCTATATTTTGAATTTTTTGGGGAATAGCCTCTGAAGACTACTTTATTCTAAGTGAATTTTCCGGAATTTTGTATAACTGCTAAACCGTAAGAGATAGATAAAAACTTACCACACAAAAATGTAGAACACATTAAAACACACAACTTATGTTGTATACATTTTTTTCTTGGAGTTGATCGTTTTTGAGATATTCCTTATTTTCAGGGTCGATAATCTTAACTTTTCTCATATAGGAATTTGTCAACTCATGTCCATACAAAGGAACATCAGTCACACAGTAACCAGCTTTTGACTATCGCTTTAATCTATGCTACTCCCTTATTTCCTTTCTACTTACAAGGAAGCAGTAATAAGACTATTTCTGCTAATTTTTCTAGATTAGCATGAAGTAAATAGAAGCATAAGCTTTTTAACAATAATTTGTTGCAGGGATATAGAGAAAGTCATGTGAATGGTACACATCAGATTTTTTTACTTAATACATCCCTCACATGCCGATCTAACAATGTATTTTACTAAAAACTCTGCTCAATCGATAACATCAATGTGACAATTATATCTAAATCTGTCTAAATTATTTAATTTTGCTCTTATAGCAGTTCATTGACAACAATGAAGTGATAAATCAAGGTCAATATTTGTCCTGAATTAGCGATCATACCTGAAAAGGTAAGAAGGCACTGCAATCGAACCATGGCGTATCACTTTGAGGAGCCCTTAGTGCTGCCATTACTTGTGTCGAATGCAGGGAGGGTACGTGAATAGAAGCGTGACGTTTTGGAGACTTGAGAAAGTTTCCAGATGAGATGCTGGCGACATTGCTCATGTCAGTGGGGCAGGAAGCCATCAGTCAGGTCACGCCATTAATCTCAACTCCTGGACCGCAGCACCCACATACAGATAGATGGATACCTTCCTCTTCTGCGGTGTCAAACATCTTCTTCCCTCACAGCGGACGTACGCATCATTTTCACATGTCCGGATTACCACTAAATTACATTCGTGTTTAGCTCTTCAACTGTTTGCTAAACAGCAGCGGCTTTCCAGTTGAAATAACAAATTAGACGCTCGATATACTACAGCGGTAATCGGGGCTAGAATCACTAAGTGCCAAAAAAAGCTTAAATATATATATATAACCAAAATAACTATTACAATACAGATTTGAGAGTTTGAGAAGTACCTTATAGAATGAAGGAATAGTTTGAAAACATGAGACCAAATGGAGGCTTTTTACTTTCACTAGCATATAATGTACAATGTACATACTAGGTAGAGAAGGTATTGTACTTCACCCAAAAATTCGATATCGAGATTTCACGGAAGTGCATGTTTTGAGGAACCCTGAATCCCCGCCAAAAATATTTTAGAAAAAAATTGTCTATGCGTGTGTCTTTGTGCAGTATGAGTAAAAAAATAGTCGGTGAAACATCAAACTTGGTATTTAAGTTAAGCATCTTCCAAGGATGCAATACATGAAAATCCTCCACCCCAAACTTTACATGGAGAATTTTCGAAATGTTCTATTTTCTCAAAAATGGCTTTCACTACTTTAATTAAATGCTCAATTTTAAAGATACTTACATGGCAAATAAAAGATATATCTTGAATTTTCTGTGAATAGCCTCTGGAGAACTCTTCATGCGGGATGACATCTGAATAACTGGTAAACCGTAAGAGATAAACAAAAATTACTGCACAAAGCATGTAGATTTCGTTAAATCACACAATTTAAGTAATGTACATGTTTTTTCGTAGAGCTAACCATTTCTGAGATATTTTTGTTATTTATTTCAGTTTTAAAATACTTAAACGCTTCTCATTCAGGTATTTATCAACTCCTCATCATGCAAAGAAACGAATTTCAATCACATAGCAACCAGCTTTCAAAAGATTTGACTATCACTTAAGTCTAGCTTATTGCCATATTTTCCTTCTACTTACAAAAAAAAAAAAAAAACAAGTAACAAGGCCATTTCTGCTAATGTTTATCTATTAGTATGAAGTAGATAGAAGAATAAGCTTTTTAATAATAATCTATTACAGATATATAATGAAACCAATATGAATGGAACACATATGATTTGTTACGAGACTCTTTTATGGGTTTTATACATATGTATTACTCCTATTGTTCTGCATATTCCTGTGTTTTAGTATTTTGAACGCATTATTAATTAAACTGATTCTAATGAACATAACCCTCATCTATTATTTCCGATAACTCTATACTATCAGTTAAACAGTTATTGTATAATGAATACGATGGCTTCCTTATACTACTACAATTTAGGAGACTTAAGTCATTTGATTGATTTTCAGTGCCCTAAATCAAAACGAGATGTTTTAAAATAACATAGATTCAGTATTTCAAGAAGTATTAAAATCGGAGACTTGGATTATGAAGACGAAGTTATTAATTAGGCATTTGAGAGCGTGTCATTGATTTCTGAAAAATATTGAATGAGGTATGAAAATCTCATTCACCTTTAATTGCTGTTAATTAGTTTTCAATAGTTAGAAATATATATAAGAAAGGCAAAAAACACTGACAAAATCTGATGTGTTCTATTCACATGGCTTTCTCTATATTTCTATAACAAATGATTGTTAATAAGCTTAGTATTCTATCCACTTCATGCTAACCGAGATAAACGCTAGTAAAATGATCCTATTACTTAGTTCCTCATAATTAGAAGGTAAATAAGAGAATATACCAGACTAAACCAACATCACATGTTTTAAAATGCAGTTGCTATGGTGAAATACATTTCTTTGGTGGTCAGGAGTTGACAAGTTCCTGCATTTTAAAACTTAAACAAATAACAAGGAATATCTCCAAAATGGTCAACCCAACGAAAAAACTGTGTATGACATAAATTAACGAGATCTACATTGCTTGTGTGGTAAGCTTTTTCCATCTGTTACGGCTTATCAGTTATGCAAAATTAAAAAAATGCATCCAGAATAAAGAGATCTTTAGAGGCTATTCACAGCTATTTGTCATGTAAATATCTTAAATATAAGAGATATTAATCAAAATCATTAGAGCCATTTTTGAGAAAATATTTTTTTTTTAATTTTTCCATGTAAAGAGTATTTGGGGTTAGGAGGATTATCTTGAAAATCTTCGTGTCACCTCCTTGGAAGATGGTGAACTTAAATATGAAGTTTCGTTTTTGAGCTACTCTGCCCATAGACACACAGACACACACACACACACACACACATACACACACTACTTTAGACCTAACAGAAAACAGTGGAAATTATCTACTAAACATCTGATGTGTTTCAAGTCACGTGAATTTCTCTACACCTCTCTATCAAGTTATAGTAAAAACTCTTATTCTTCTATCTGCTTCATGCTAATCGAGGTAAACATTAGCAGAAATTGTGTTATTACTGGCTTCCATGTAAGTAGAAGGAAAATAAGGGCATGATTAAATATTTTATAAGGTGGTTGCCATTTAATTGAAATCCGCTTCTTTGCAATGACAGGAGTTGACAAATTCCCGTATGAGAAAAGTTAAAAGTATTTTAAAACTGAAACCAATAACAAGGAACATCTAAAAAATGGTCAACTTTACGAAAAAATGTGTCTAAGGTAAAAGTGTTTTAACATGATCTACAGTTTTTATTTAGTGCGGTTTTGTCTATCTATTACGGTTTACCAGTTAGGCGAAATTCAGCCAAATTTATCCAGAATGTCTTCAGAGGCTATTCCCAGAAAATTCAAGATATAAAATTTATTGTATGTAAATAACTTTAATTCACGGTATTATAATCAAAATACTTTCAGCCATTTTTGAGAAAATCAAAATTTTCGAAAATGTTTCCATGTAAATGGTAGTTTGGGTTGGAGGGATTTGCCTCAAAATCTTGTGTCGCATTCTTGAAAGACACTAAACTTAAATACCAAGTTAGGTATTTTACCAACTTTTCATTTTTGAGTTATTGTGTTCACGTGCACATGGACACACGCTAGCGTGCATTGACGTTTTTCTAAAAATGATTTTTTTAATATAGGGGATCTAAAAAACGTATTTCAGGTGAAATCTCGGGATCGAATGTTTGAGTGGAGTGCCAAACCTTCTCTTCCTACGTATTATGTAGAGAAAGGAAAAAAATATATATATATATTATGTGCTTCATTCATATGACTTTACATCTCTGTAACCAATTATAATTAAAAAGCTTATTCTTCTATCTACTTCATGCTAACCTAGATAAACATTAGTATAAATTGTTTTATTACCTAGTTGCTTATATCTAGAACGGAACCAAGGGAATCGCTAGGCTAAAGCGATAGTCAAATGTTTAAAAGCTGGTTGCCATGTGGTTGAAATCTGTTTCTTTGCATGGCCAGGAGATGACAAATTCCCATATGAGAAAAGTTAGAAGTATTTTAAAACTGAAACCAGCAACAAGAAATGCTTAAAAATTGTCAACTCCACGAAAAAGTGCATATGAGATAAATTGTGTGTTTTAACCGAGATCTACAGTTTTTTGTGCAGCAAGTTGTTGTCAGCAAAATTAATTTAGAATGAAGAGCTCTTTAGATGTATTCCCAAAAATGCTATATATTTAAGATATTTTATGACAAATAAAGGTATATTTTGAATTTTCTGTGAATAGCATCGGAAGTCCTCTTTATACTGGATGATTTTTGCATGATTGGTAAACTATAAGAGATAGTCAAAATCTTACTGCACAAAAACATAGATATAGTTTGATCACACAATTTATTTCACATATGAATGCTATTTTTGTGTTGTTTTTTTTTTTATTTTTTTTAGTGAACCGTTTCGGAAATATTCCCTGATATTGTTTTCAATTTTAAATGACGTATATATTCCCCAAATTGTATGTCATTACACACTTTTCTTGCTCCTGGTCTTGCAAACACAACGGGCTCTCAAACCATCACATAGCATCCAGTTTTAAAAGAATTTAGAATTATTAAGTCTATTTTCCCGTTGTATCTTCAAGGAACCACGAAATAAACGCATTTTTAGAAATGTTTATTTAGATTAACGTGGAGTAGATAGAGGAATGTTCTTTTAACGAATAGTTTTTTGCAGAATTAGTAGAGAAAATCATGTGAGTGTAACACATATTTTCATCATAATTGCACCTGGACTTGAAAAAGTATACGCAGGAAAGGAGCATATTTTAGGCAAAAACCCAGTGTATGTTTACATGTACACACAGACCTATTTCCTAAATGCTTTCCTTTCTTCCTCTTTTTACTTTGTCTACACGTACTATGTACACAGAATATAGAGAAGATATTGTATTCCATCCTAAAATTCCGTACCGACATTTCACCGGAAATTTAAAGGTTTTGAGACCCCCTGAATCAAAAAAAAAAAAAATAAGAAAAAGGATAGTGTGTGTTTGAAGTAAAATTTCTTCCGGGCTTGTAGGCGGTGTTCGAAAAGTAAGATCCTACTTCAAATGGACGCCGGCCTCGAAAGTCTTAGTACATACATTAATGTGTGTGTGTGTGTGTGTGTGTGTGTGTGTGTGTGTGTGTGTGTGTGAGTGTCTGTCAGTCTGTTTTCCCCTCTAGGGGACAGATTCCGACCTCTTCAGCTGCTCCAGTGCGAGCGCTGCGGACCCCGAGCACCCATGGTACTTCTGACGCTACCAAAAGTGGCCGTGCCGAACATCTAGGGTCCTTCCGAAAGAGAAATGTTCGGATTTGGTTGGGCTCGACGTGGTAGTGGCCCGTTTTCCGTGGGAGCGGTGCCGCCTAGGCGGGGTTGTGAGACACCTTAATGTCCTTCAGCACTAGCCTAGAAAGTTAGTAGATCTAAGCTGGTAAAGGTCGGCCCTCCATGGTTTTCGGTAGTCTTCACCTCGGGGTTGACGCGCGTAAGTGGCGTATCCACTCCCTGTATGCAAGTTCTTCTTCGGTCCTTATACGCAGGGAGGTTCAGTGAATAAAATAGGTACTGACCTAATGGAATACACTCCACGGACTTGTCCCTGGGTTGCACGCATACCTGAGTTGTCGGGTCCCTGTACGCTTATTTCAGATGTCTGTGTGCGTCTGTGTGTATAGCTTCAAAACTAAAAGACCGTTTGGTACCAAACCTGGTATTTAAGTTGGGTATCTTCCAAAGATGTGATACGAAGATTTCAAGAAAATTTTCCCACCCCAAACTACAGTTTACATGGAAAAAATTTCAAAATTTTGATTTTCTCAAAAATGCCTATAAGAGTTCAATTAAATTGTTGTATATTAAAGATATTTGCATGGCAAATAAAATGTATATTTTCTGGGAATAGCCTTTGAAGTCCTCTTCATTGTAGATGAGATTTGCTGAATTTTGTATAACTGGTAAACGTAAGACAAAATCTTACTACACAAAAAATATAGATTTCGTTAAAATACACAATTTATGTAATATACATTTTTTCTTGTGGTTGACAATTTCTAAGATATTTGTTTATTGGTTTCAGTTTTAAAATACTTAACGTTTCACATACGGGAATTTGTCAACTCCTGGCAATGCAAAGAAACGGACTTCATGCACTTGGCAACCAGCTTTAAAGATATTTGACTATTGTTTTAGCCTATTCCCTTAGTTCCCTTCTGCTTACAAGGAAAGGAGAAATAAGACAGTTTCTGCTAATATTTTTATTGAAGAATAGCTTTTTAATGATGCTTAGAAATTCATGTAAATGGAACACATCAGATTTGTATTCAGTAACCTCAGAGCGTGCATTTCCTGTAAAATTTCAATGACAGCTTTTGTGGAAATATTTTCTGTATCTATCACGGGCAAGCAATAGATAAAGTAACTTGTATTAGAGTAAGATGGATAATATTCAAAGGAATAGCGTATTTAATAAATATTTGATATTTTTAAACCAAGAATTAATGTTGTACTCGTAACTGTTGGTAGAAATGTCCTGCACGGTAGCTTTGTGGGAGCTATTAGCTACATTAGATGAAAGAGACTGACCTCCAGAAGCCCCTGGAAGCACACCGAGGGAAATAATAAATTCAGACGAAACATGCACTCGTTATCCTGCCAGAGCCAGCCGGTGTTATTGTTTCGGATTCGTTATCGAGCCGTTTTACTGCACTAATCAAGCCCGAAGAACAGCAACCAGCCGTCCATTAGCGGTGTGACGCAATCCGTCACGACTTGTATTTTATTTTATTTCTCCCACCCCTATCTACCCACTCATTTACAGGTTCCAGCTACATAAACCAACATCCGTGATGGTGAAATTTATGCATGTTGTTGGGATAACACGCCTCGACGCTCAGCCATCAGAAGGTTGGTTCTTCTGGTGCTGTCACCCTGAGACACCTAGTCCGGGCCGCCATGCTAAGTAATTTACTGCCCTGCCTTTCTGAGTTGCATGTCTTCCGAACTCCCTATCTATTAGAATAATGTACGTTTGTTTCTCTCGCTCTCTTTGCTTTTCCACTTCGCATGCTCAAGGTTGCAACAGTCTGATTGTTTTCCTCTTCCAGTGAAGAATTCTTTGGACTACTCGTGGAGGTACGGAATAACGGGCTCCTTACGAATCTAATGTACCTTTTCCATCCTATACCTGTTATACTATTTCTACAAAATATTATTTATATACATCATGCTTATTGAGATAAACGTTAGCAGAAAGCGCTTTATTACTTGATTCGTTGTATGAGAAATAAGGGAATAGACTATACTAAAGCGATAGTCAAATCTTTTAAAAGATGTTCACCATGTGAAACAATGAAATTCGCTTCTCTTTGCATGGGCAGGAATAAAACAAAAGAGAGATGGAACGAAAGATGACTACTCATTTGAGAAAGTTTAAGTAGTTTAAAATTGAATCCAATAACAAAGAATATCTCGGAAATGGTTAACTTTACAAACAAAAATCTGATTTGCCATTCACATGATTTTTTTCTAGCTCTTCCACAAACAAACTTTCCTTGCAAAAGATTATTCTTTTATCTATGTCATACTAATTAAAATAAGCATTGTTAGAATTTGTCTTATTACTTGTTTTTTTTTTGTTTTTTTTTTTTTTTTGTACGTAGAAGAGAAATAAGGGAAAACCCAAAAGCCAATCGCTAAGAAAGGTGTTTCCCGTTTGAGAAAAGTTTTAAGTGCCTTAAAACGAAACCAATAACTCGAAATATCTCTAAAGCGGTTAACTCTACATAAAAACAGATAATATCTACATAAATGGTGTGTTTTAATCAGTTCTACATTTTTTGTGTAGTAAGTTTCTCTCTCTCTCTCTCTCTCTCTCTCTCTCTCTCTCACTCTCTATCTCTCTTATGGTTTACTAGTTATAACATTTATACAAAAATCATCCATAATGAAGAGGTCTTCAGAGGCTATCCCCAGAAAATTCAAGATATACAATTCGTTTGTCATGAAAATATCTTAAAACATATGACATTTTAATAAAAATCGTTGGAGTCATTTTTGAGAAAATCCAAATTTACGAAAATGGTTCCATGTAAAGTGTAGCTGGGGAGGGAGAACTTTCTGAAAATCTTCATATCGCATTCTTGGAAGATACTAAACTTAGATACCAAGTTTGGTATTTAACCGACTTTTCGTTTTTGAGCTATGCTGCCTACAGAGACGCTCAGACAGACAGATATACACTCACATATCGTAGCCCGCACGGGTATGTTTAAAAAATCTGATGTGTCCCATTCATTGACTTTTCTATATCTCTGTAACAAAATATTGCTAATAAGCTTATTCATCTATCTACTTCATGCTAATCGTGCTAAACACTAGCAGAAGCTATTACTTAGTTCCTTATAAGTAGAAGGGAAATAAGGGAATACAACAGGCTAAATCGACAGAAACATTTTTAAAATGTGGTTGCTATGAGATTTAAATCCGTTTCTTAGCGTTGCCAAGAGTTGACTAGTTCCCGTATGAAATGCTTTTTAAGTATTTTAAAACTTAAACCAATAACAAGAAATATCTCAAGAACGGTCAACTCCACGAAAAAGTGTATGGGACATATATTGTTTATTATAAGGAAATCTACGTTTTTTGTGTGTTGTAAATTTTGGTCTATCCCATGCGGTTTACCGGTTAAGCAAAATTCATCCAGGATAAAGATGTCTTCAGAGGTAATTCCCAGAAAATGCAATATATACCTCTTAAATATAAGAGATTTTAATCAAATTCGTTAGAGCCAGTTTGAGAAAATCAAAATTTTCGATTTTTTTCCCATGTAAAGGGTAGTTAGAGAGGGAGGGGTTCTTGATAATGTTCCTGTCACATCCTGGAAGATACTGAACTTAAATATAAAGTTTGGTATTTAATGGTATTTTCGTTTTTGAGCTGTATGCCCACAGAAACAGACACACACACACAAACACACACATACACATACCCAAAGAGACAGACACACACACCGACATTTTTCTAAAAATGCTTTTCTTAGATTCAGGTGGTCCCCAAACATGTATTTGCGATGAAATCTCGGTATCGAATTTTTGGGTGCAATACAATAACTTTTCTATAACTATGCACAAAATGCATCTTCTTTTGGATTCAGGGGATCTCAAAACACGTACTTCCGGTGAAATCTCTCGATATCGAATTTTTAGATGAACTACAAAAACTTCTCTATCCACTATTTCATTACACAAGGTAAAAATCTGACGTGTTCCATTCACATTACTTTCTCTACATCTCTGTATCAAATAATTGTCAAAAAGCTTATTCTTCTATCTACACCATGCTAATCGAGATAAACATTAGCAGAAATTGTCCTTATTACTTGCTTTCTTTTAAATAGAAGGGAAAGACTTTAATGTGAGCCATTCACATGATGTCATCTAGCTGTTCTCAAACAAACCTTTTATTCAAACTTTTATGGCGTTATTTACATCATGCTAATCAAGATAAACATAAGCAGAATTAGTCTTAATACTAGCTAATTGTGAGCAGAAGGGAAATACGAAAATGTACAGATTAGAGCGATATTATTGTCTTCCCGTTTGAGGAAAGTTTAAGTACTAAAATTGAAACCAATAATTCGGAATATCTCGAAAACGGTTAACTCTACAAAAAAAAAAAAAAAAAAGATATATTTATAACGTAAATTGTGAGTTTTAATGAGGTTTACATTTTCTGTACAGCAAGGTTTTGAGTAACCCTTACGGTTTGTTAGTTATATAAAAGTCATCCAGAATGAAGAGGTCTTCAGAGGCTATTCCCAGAAAATCCATAATATAAATTTCTTTTATCATAAAAATATATTAAACATTAATTATTTTAATCAAAATCGTTAGAGCCATTTTTCAGAAAATCAAAATGTTCAAAAAATGTCTCATGTAAAGGGTAGTTGGGCGATGGGGGTTTTAAAAATCTTAGTATCGCATTCTTGAAGATATCAAACTTAAATACCAAGTTTGGTATTTAACGGTCATTTCTTTTTTGAGTTATGCTGCCCACAGACACACACACATACTCACACGGACATTTTTCTAACAATGCTTTTTTTTTTTTGGATTCAGAGGGTCTCAAAACATGTCTTTCCGGTGAAATATCGGTATCGAATTTTTGGGTGCAATACAATACCTTGAAAGTAAAAATCATATGACACCAATTGTGTGTTTTAGCAATATATATACGTATGTTTTTGTCTATCTCTTACGGTTTAGCGGATATACAAAAATCATCCAGAAAAAATCTCTTCGTAAGCTATTCCTACAAAATTCAATATATACATTTCCTTTGTCGTGAAAATATATTAAACACGTGGTATTTAAACGAAATGGTTAGAGATATATTATGGAAATCAAAATTTTCGAAAAATGTTCCATGTAACGGGTAGTTAGGTGTTCTCTTAAAAGTATCATGTCGCATCCTTGGAAGATATTAAACGTAAATAGCAAGATTTCTATATAACCAACCTTTGGTTTTTTGAGCTATGGTGCGCATAAACACACACACATACACACAGATACTGACATTTTTCTAAAACTACTTTTTGAGTTCAAGGGGTCTCTGTGGTGAAATCTCGGTATCGAATTTTGGGGGGAATACAATACCCTCTCTAATTACTACGTACATTTTAAAGTAAAAAATCTTATGTGTTCTATTCACATGACTTTCTCTGCATCTCTATAACAAATAATTGTTTAAAAGCTCAAGCTACTATCTACTTCATGCTAATCGAGGTAAATATTAGCAGAAATGCTTTCTTGTAAGCAGAAAAGAAATAAGGCAATACACCAGGCTAAAACGACATTAAAAACTAGTTGTTATGTGGATGAACTCCTTTTCTATGCATTGCCAGGAATTCATAAATCCCCGTATTAAGTATTTTAAAACTGATAAAAATAACAAGCAATATCTCAAAAATGATCAGCTCTAAGAAAAAAAAAATGTGACTTAATTGT
Organism: Hymenopus coronatus; assembly: GCA_030762935.1. Lineage (NCBI taxonomy): Eukaryota > Metazoa > Arthropoda > Insecta > Mantodea > Hymenopodidae > Hymenopus > Hymenopus coronatus. The sequence goes on along the minus strand of CM060892.1, from coordinate 155,038,868 downwards.
GTGTTTTAATAAAATATGCATTTTTTGTGTGGTAAGTTTTGGTTTGTCTCTTATGGTTTACTAACTATGCAAAATTCAACAAAATTCACCCAGAATGAAGAGGTCTTCAGAGGCTATTCCCAGAAAATTCAAGATATTCGTTTTATTTGCCGTGTAAAATGTCTTTCATTTACGGTATTTAATCAAAATCTTAGAGCCATTTTTGACAAAATCAAAATGTTCGAATTTTTTTTATGTAAAGGGTAGTCTTCAAAGGTCACTGAGCTATTGAGACATTGAGGTTCCATTTGCCAATGGAATTTAGAAAAATTTTAGGACACCAAGAGAGAATCAGAAGTCGGAGATTCTGACATTCATGCCTAAAAAGGCTGAACTACAAATGACAGCTGAAAAATAAATTAATAAGGAATCTCAAAAAAGAAAATACATTGTTGAAAACAAGTGCAAAGAAACTGTTTAATAGCTCACCTAAGTCTGACCTAAAATATTGAACAAAGATGGACTTCAGAAAGGAATAACTTCAGACTCTGATGAAGATAGCTTCGATCACGAAAGTCAGTTATGTGATGATAATGGGATGGATGATTTGCGAGGCTTGGAAAATGAAAATGTTTGTTTCTTTTGTGAGAGTTTGACCAGGATGTGAGCAATGGTACCGTCGCACCAGCCGACTCTGCTGAAAGATTCCAATGTGACAAGTTTCCATACCTAATGGTTTCTTTATGCTTTTTTCTACTTTTATGGTATAATGTGTGTTAAATGAGTTCTATTACACCTCAATCAACTAGTGACACAAATTATTAGACTGAAGAATATTCAGTCAGTTGCAACACTCAGTACATTACTCACTTTAGATTTGCAATTCTGTTATTTAATCATTAATTTTTTAAATAAAACTTTTGACCAAAATTGTTTATAAAAAGAGCTTTTATGATTCAACCTTCATCAACATCATCATTATTTTAATTTATTTTGTGTTTTCGTCGATAGTATAACAAAATGTGGGGGAATTTCACCCATTTTAAATATGTCGAGAGAAACCTACCGACATTACCCTATGGCTAAATAAATTCCGGTAGAAATAGTTTAATTCTATAACAGTTTAACTTCATATTTTTTCAATTTTTGAAAAAATAATTAACACGATGAAATGTATATTCCTTGCTATTTATTAAGAAAATGAACCTTGATAGACGGTAGACTTAGGCAGTTAGATGTTCATTACTGCTTAAACTGCCGCCACTCCCCCATTCTCCCATATTTTTACTTTCTCTACCTGTACTATGTACACAGTGCATAGGCAAGGTGTTGCATCCCAAAAGTTCGATACCAAAATTTCACTGTAAATGCACGTTTTAGGGTCCCCTGTATCAAAAAAAACATTTTTAGAAAAAGATCTGTGTGTGTATGACCTTGTGTCTGTGAATACGATAACTCAAAAACGAAAAGTCGGTAAAATACCAAACTTGGTATTTAAGTTTGGTATCTTTCAGGGATGCAACACGAAAATTTTGAGAAAAATTCCCCACCCTAAGCTACCCTTTACATAGAAAAAATTAGAAAATTTCGATTTTCTCAAAAATGGCTCCAACGGTTTTATTTAAAAGATCGTATATTAAAGATATTTATATGGCAATAAAATGTATATCTTGAATTTTCTGAAAATAACCTCTAAAGTCCTCTTTAATCTGAATGAATTTTGCTGAATTTTGCGTAATTGGTAAACCGTAAGAGATAGACAAAACTTACTACACAAAAATGTAGATGTCGATAAAACACAATTTATGCCATATGTTTTTTTTTCGTAGAATTTACCATTTCTGAGATAATTCTTGTTATTTATTTATGATTTAAAATATTTAAAAATGTCTCACTCGGAAAGTTGTAAACTCCTGGCCCTACATAGAAACGGATTTCAACCACATGGCAATCAACTTTTAAAAGATTTGACTACCGTTTCAGCTTAGTGTATTCCCTTATTTTCCTTCTGCCTAAGGAAGCAAGTAATTAACACAATTTCTGCTAATGTTTGTCTCGATTATCATCAAGTAGTTTTTAACAATAAATTGTTACAGCATTGTAGAGAACTTCATGTGAATGGAACACATCAGATGCTTTTACGTTCTCTACCAAAAATTCGATACCGAGTTTTCACCGGAAATACACGTTTTAGAACCCCCTGTGTCCAAAAATAGTTTTAGAAACACGCCGGTGTGCATGTGTAAATGCGTGCCAGTCCGTATATCAGTGTGACTGTTTTGTAAACACGATAGCTCAAAAGCGAAAAGTTGATAGAGTACAAACTTGGTATTTAGGTTAAATTTATTTTCCAAGAATGCAACAGGGAGATTTTGAGGAAGATCATCCACCCCAAACTACCCTTTACATGGAGAAAAGTTCGAAAGTTTTGATTTTATAAAAAATGACTCAAACGATTTTAATTAAAATACCATATATTAAAGATATTTACATGGCGAATAAAATGTATTTCTTGAATTTTCGGGAATAGCCTCTGAAGACCTATTTTAATCTTGATTAATTATGCTGAGTTTTGCATAACTGGTAAACCGAAAGTGGGAGGCAAATTCTTACTGCGCAAAAAATGCAGACCTCATTAAAACACACAATTTATACCATATACATTTTTTCGTGGAGTTGACCATTTTTGAGATATTCTGTGTTATAGGTTTCAGTTTTAAAACACTTCAACTTTTCACACATAGGAATTTTTTAATTCCTGGCAATAAAATAAACGAATTTCATTCACATAGCAATCAGCTTTTAAAAGATTTGACTATCGCTTTTGCCTAGGGTATTCCCCCATTTCTACTAATGTTTATCTTCATTAGCATGAAGTACATGGAAGAATAAGTTTTTTAACAATAATGTATTACCGAGATGTAGAGAAAGTCATTGCATAACTAGTAAATCGTAAGAGATTGCCAAAAAACTTACTACACAAAAGTGTAGAGATATCTATAAAATACAAAATTTTTGTCATATACATTTGTTTGGGAGTTGACCATTTCTGAGATATTTCTTGTTATTGGTTTAAGTTTAAAATACTTAAACTTTTCTCATACTGGAATTTATCAACTCCTGACCTTGCAAAGAAACGAATTTCAATCACATATTAACCAGCTTTTAAAAAAAAGGATCGCTTACCTAGTATACCCCATTATTACCCTTCTACTTATAAATATCTAAGTAATACTGTAAGACCATCTAATACTGTAATGGTCATCTCGATAAGCATGGACTAAATAGAAGAATAAGCTTTTTAACAATAATTTGTTACAGAGATGTAGAGAAAGTCATGTGAATGTAACACAACCGATTTTTATTGTTCATCGCTTCGACCTTCATACTCTCAGTTGTCTATTGCTTCGACCCCAACTGCACTCTTAAAAATTGTCGTCAAAACTACTCTCCTCTGGCCCAGGTTGATCTTCGATTACGTAACAAGAATTTTATGGATAGGGTCATTAATGCAGTGTGCCTTACACACAGGTGTGGCAATGCAGGACCTTTTTTTTGTAGCAACCTTTAACCTAGTAGGTCATCTCGGACGATGAATGAATGAAATTAGTGAATGATGTTCAAATGATCACGAGGTCCATGGAGCTTAAAGTTACTTGACATTCGTCTTCTCAGGACAAGGGAAAACCCCGATAAAATCTTTTCCGGTAACTCACCCTAAACGAGATTCGAACCCGCGACGTGTTGAATGTGAGGCAGACACGCTACCACCATACTACCCAGGCGCACCCATGCAGGGCTTTTATTGCAATTGTTGCTGTGATTTTTTACATCTTCCAGTGAAGAATTCTTTGGTCTACTCATGAGTTCCTTATAAACCAAGTCAATCCATCGCGTCGTAGACATCCTGGACATGTTTTGGATCTTGCATTTAGTATTGTAATAAAATTATTTTTTTAAAATGTTGATAATAACAATTTTTATTATTCTCGCTTTGACGTTTGTACTCCCAGTTCTTGACTGCTTCTACCCCAACTACACTTTTAGAATCGCTGTCTCAGCTGACCTTCTCCGGTCTTTTGTACCTCCCGATTACATAACAAGAAATTTCTAGAGATGCTGTTCCTATTACACGTGTGCCTAACGTACAAGTGTGACAATGTTACACGCAGGTGTGACAATGCATAGCATTGATATAATCCACCCGCGCGCGCAAAAGTTACGTACGCTTACAACAATGCAGAGCAGCTATCGAAAGCAAGCACCAGGATACCTGCAACAATTCAGGATGGCAAGGTGACAGAGAGAGCACTATTACAGAAGTAGGGGTTTGCAATGAGTCAAACCAGCGGTCTCGCCTTTTGCACTTTGCGCCTTTCAATGCACCGGCGCATAGACCCTGAAAGACCCTGTTCTAGCTACTTCTTAATATAGATAAATTTCCTGCGCGCTTGCACACTTCGTTGTAGGAATAATAATTGTATAACTGGCTAAAGTGATATATTTTTATAGCTGGTCTCTATGTGATGGCTTTGAATATTCATGCTCTTTGCATGTCTACAAGAGAAATTTAGATGCTACATCCACATGATATCCATTCAGAATGAAGAGAACTTCAAGACTATTCCCGGAAATTTTAAGGTATGCATGTTATATGGCATCCAAATCTCTTAAATATACTGTATTTTAATCAAAATCGTTAGAGGCATTTTTGAGAAAATCAAAATTTTCGAAAGTTTGTCTACGTAAAGGGTAGGTTGGGGTGGGAAGATTCACTTGAAAAACTTTCTGTGGCATCCTTGAAAGATACCAAAGTTAAGCCAAGTATGGTATTTAACGGAATTTTCGTTTTTGAGCTTTGCTGCCCACAAAAATATGACCTGTTCCATTCACATGACTTTCTCTACACCTCTGTAACAAATTATTGTTAGAAAGCTTATTCTTCTATCTACATCATGATAATCTAGAAAAACTTTAGCAGAAATTGTCATTCTATGGTTCCTTGTAAGTAGAAGGGAAAACATCTTATGTGTTTCATTCACATGATGTTCTCTAGCTGTTCGATAAACAAACATTTTATTCAAAAGATTGATATTTTATATATTTTATATATATATATATATATATATATATATATATATATATATGTATTATGCTAATCAAGATAAACATAAGCAGAATTAATCTTGTTACTAGCTCCCTTGTAACTAGAAGGGAAATAAAGGAATGCACAGGCTTAAGCAACAGTCTAATCCTTTAAAAGCTGGTCGTTGTGTGAAACAGTTGAAATTCTAATCTCTTTGTTTGCCAGGAGTAAACAAACGAGACACAACAAGAAAGAGGTTTTCCCGTTTGAGAAAAGTTTAACTGGCTTAAAGTTGAAACCAATAATCCGGAATATCCCGAAAATGCTTAAATGATATATTTTGTGTTTTTTAATGAGATCTACATTGTTTGTGTAGTAAATTTTTGCCTATCTCTTACGATTTGCCAGTTATACAAAAGTCATCCAGAATGAAGAGGTCTTCAGAGGCTATTCCCAGAAAAGTCAAGATTTACATTTGGTTTGTCATAAAATATCTTATACATAAAGCACTTTAATCAAAATCCTTAGCGCTATTTTTGAGAGAATCAAAATGTTCAAAAAATGTTCCATGTAAAAGGTAGTTGGGGGGGATTTTCTTGACAATCTTCGTGTTGCATCTTTGGAAGATATTAAACTTAAGTACCAAATTTGGTATTTAACGAACTTTTCGATTTTGAGATATGCTGCCCACAGATACACACACACAAACACACACACATACACACACACTGCCAGACATACAGACAGACACCGATATTTTTATAAAAATGTTTTTTTTATTCAGAGATCTCAAAACACTTATTTCCGGTGAACTTTCGGTATCGAATTTTTAGTGTAATACAATACCATCTCTATACACTATGTACATGGTACTGTAGAGAAATTAATTATTATTTAGCTTAGAATTCGAAATTCCGTCTCATTTCACAAGATCAATGATTTCATGTAATGCCTACGAAAACTCGCAAGACCGTGTACCAGTGAGTATGTATTACTCAGTGATTCTCGTAATATCTGGAACATTGCCTATATAAGAAAACTATTTAGGCCTTCACGAAATTACAAAGAAAAGCAAGTTTACATTATATTCGTAATATGTAAATGCCATATGTTGGCGTGATAAAACACTCAAATAATTACAACAGATATTATGATTAAACAAAAGCAAATGCAATATAACCGCATAGTTGAAAGATTAACACAATTTTGAACTACATTATATTAAACTGTAAACACAGCAAAAACATCAAGCCAGACAAAATACATCTTCTTTATCATTAACACCCTATTTATTTTTATATGATTTTCCATTGTATATTGGTATGAAAGTTCATAAAAGATTTAGTATAATAGCATTCGTTACGACATTTCTGTGGCACTCAAACAATATTATCATAGAGCAGTAAATAAGTCGGTATTAACATTCATATATTCTGTGATGTTCGGGCATATACTTATTATAATGCTTAATTTTTTAATTTTTGTAGCTGGTTTCTTTCGCTAAGAAGAGTATGTGATGTTTATGAGCAGAAATACAAAACTGATGACATATAAAAACCATAGAGTGGGTGTGGATTACAGCAATAAGATCAAACCAAACGAGGTACCACGTCTTCTTCTTTTTCCTCCTTCTCTTCACTTTTATATGTTTATTTTTTGTGTTTTTTCTTATTAGTTTTATGTATGTTGGTTGCTGAGATAATAGATTTGAGATTTTCTCTATGAATAGTCACTATAAACTTGAGATCAACTGAGACTTTCTCTGCAAACAGCGACGACTCACCCCAAATGTGACAACGTGTAAGTCACATCTGCATATTCATACGCAACCATCATTACAAACTGATATTTGTAGTTGTTCAACCGTGTTTTTCTATATTGTTTTCTCATTTACTTTTCTTTCTTTATAGTTTCCTGAGTTTTAATTAACAAGTTGAGTGTGCTGTTTAATGATGTCTAAATACTTCCGAAGAAACGCATGGCTATTGGACAACCAACCAAAGGCAAAATGTGGAAATTATAACGTCAAAACAAGGCCAAGGCTGGACATTTCATCTAGTTAAAAATATTAATGATATCAAAAATATTAAATTTTGAATTAATCACCCTCCATACATAGAACATACGGATTAAAATTAAATATATAATGCAACTTATTGCAATAAATGAAATGAATTAAAATAGCTGATAGCAGAAAATCCAACTTGCCGCGGTGATAATAGGAATGTAAAATTGATCACAAAATCTGATGTGATCCATTCCATTTCTTTCTCAACCTCTCTGCAACAAACTATTCTTAAAAAGCTTATTCTTCTGTCTACTTCATGTTAGTCGAGATAAACTGCAGAAATGTTGTTAGTTCCTTATAGATTAAGCGAAATAAGAATACACTAGGCTAAAGAGTTAGTCTATTTTTTTAAAACTGGTTGCTATGTGATTGAAATTCTGTCAGAAGTTAACAAAATCGGTATGAGAAAAGTTTAAATATTTGGTTAACTCCACAAAAACTGCATATAAAACACATTGTGTGTTTTAATGCATTTTTTGTGTACTAAAATTAGTTTATCTTTTACGGTTTACCAGTAATACAAAAGTAATTTATAATATAGAGACTTCACAGGCTATTCCCAGAAAATTCAAGATATACATTTTGTCACACAAGTATTCTTAATATACGGTATTTGAACCAAAATAGAGAAAATCAACATTTTCGAGCTTTTTTATGCAGTTTGAATGAGGGCAGTTTACTGAAAATGTTCGTGTCACATCCTTGGAAGATGCTAAACTTAAATATCAGGTTTGGTATTTAATTGATTTAACGTTTTTCAGTTATGGTGTTTTACACACACACACGCACGCGCACGTGAACCTTTTTTTCTGGGTTCAGGGGACCCTAAAACGTATATTTCCATTGAAATCTCGGTATTGAAATGTTGGGTGGAATGCAGTACCCTCTCTACTAATGTACTATGTACAAGTAGAGAAAATACTGTCGTCGAAAAAGTAATGTAATTGGATACTAATGCTAACTTACTTCCAACAACAACTTCAAAACACATCAAAATAAACTTATTTACACGTTTACCTTAATATCTCTATCACGATTTTGTTGCTATTAATAAAGAAATAAATTCAATATCATCATCACCACTACCATCATTACTACTTGATTTGAATGTTTATACTGCCTAATTACGTAAGCAAAACCAACAGTAGCAACATTAGTCAGATCTTTCCCATAAAGTAGCCTCTGCATACATGTAACGCTTAGAGAAACATTGTATACAATGTATGGATAAATTTAAACTCGTTAAATTTGTCTAGCACATATGCACATACAATGTATATTTCACTGGAAACATGTTTTAAGTCCGAAAAAATATTTTTTAGAAAAAGGTCCGGGAGTATCTGAGGACAGCATAGCTCAAAAACCAAAAGACCGTTAAATGCCAAACTTGGTATCTTGCAACTATGGACACGAGATTTTCAAGAAGCTACACTTTACATGGAAAATGTTTTGAGATGTTTGTTTTTCTCAAAAATAGCTCTAACGATTTTGATATGAAAAATGTCGAATATTAAAATATTTACATTACAAATAAAATTTATATTTTGAAATGCCTGGCAATAGCCTCTGAAGACCTCTGGATAAATTTTGCAGAATTTTGCATAATGGTTAAAGTGTAAGAGATAGACAAAACCTTACTCCACAAAACATGTATATCTCGCTAAAAGACATAATTTATGTAATAAACGGTTTGCTTGTAGAATTGACTGTTTTCGAGATATCCCTGTAACACTAAAGACGGGACTAAGCAAAGTGAACCGAACTTCAATTGTTTCACATAGCGACCAGCTTTTGAAAGATCTGAATAATGCATTAACTTAATGTATTTACTTATTTCTCTTCTACTTACAAGGAAGCAAGTTATAAATCTAATTGTACTAATTGGTTTAATCGTTTTTGTTTTGTTTTCACACAAGGGACAGGAGTTGGACTGAAAAATGCAATGCCAATTCTGCTAATGTTTATCGCGATTAGCACGATGTAGATAAAAGAATAATCTTTTGTAAGAATAGTTTGCATATGGAATATCTAGAGAAAGTTATGTGAATAAACATATCAGATTTTTTATCACAGTATATGAAATGTGCGACATACTTATCGTAACATCGAATACAGTATTTAATTCGTTATTGAAAATTATAATCGAAGATGCAACTGAATGCAAGAATCGCAAAGGAAGAACAAGGCTGCAACAAATTAAGAACGACATGAACTGTGAAAAGGTAGACAGAGAGACGTTCAGAAAGGAGAATCGCTGCAAATCAATCCAGGGTTTGAAGACTAAAGAAGAACTCGTTCTGTGACCCGCATTTGGAAGTCCTGGCTTCAAACCCAGACATATCTGGCGGAGATTTTCATAGTTCACCTGTCAAGTTTAAAACAATAGTTAAACTGAAAAAAAAATCTAATGTATTACACTCACATGACTTTCTCTAGCTGATCTACAAACAAACTTATTGCAAAAGATTATTCTTCTTTCTATACAATGCTAATCGAGATAAATATTAGCAGACTGTTCTTATTAATTAGTTCCTTATAAGTCGAAGCGAACTTAAGGAATGCGCTATGCTAAAGTGATAGTAAATGTTTTAAAAGCTGTCGTTATGCGATTGTCATTGCAAATCGCCTCTTTGCTTGGCCAGGAACAGAACAAAAGAAAAACGGGCACTTCCTGTCTGAGAAAAGTATAAGTCCTTTATAATTGAAAACAACAGTAAGGAATATCTTGGAAACGGCTACCTCCACAACAGAAACGTAAGGGACATAAATTGTGTGTTTTGGCGAGATCAACATCTATTGTGCAGTAAGTTTTTTTCTATCTCTTACGGTTAGCAGTTAAACAAAATTCAGCAAAATTCATCCAGAATAAAGAGGTTTTCGGAGGCTATTCCCAGAAAATTCAAGATTTATTTTATTTGGGATGTAAATACTTTAATGTACAGTATTTTAATCAAAATCGCTAGTCATTTTTGAGAAAATAAAAATTTTAGGAAAATGTTCCATGTATAGGGAGTTTAAGGTATGGGGGGGGGTTATCGAAATTCTTTGCGTCGCATCCTTGGAAGACACCAATTCTAAACACCTAGTTTGGTGTAACGGTCTTTTCGTTTTTGAACTATGCTGTCCGCAGACACACACACACACACACAGACACTTACACAGACGAACCTTTTTCTAAAAATACTTTTTCCGGACTCAGGGGACCCCAAAACATATATTTCCGGTGAAATCTCAATATCGAATTTTTGGGTGGAATGCAATACCTTCTCTAACCACTATATGCATTTTATATGCGGGCTAGAGAAAATAGAAATCGTATTGTTTCATTTACATGCCTTTTTCTACATCTCTGTAACTAATTATTGTTCAATCGCTTAATTTTCTCTCTACTTCATGTTAATCGAGATAGACATTAGCAGAAATGGTCTTATTACTTGCTTCCTTCTTAGTAAAATGGAAATAGGGAATCACTAGACAAAACCAATAGTAAAATCTTTTGAAAGCTGGTGGCCACGTGCCTGTAATTCGTTTTCTGCATTGCCCGTTCTCCAGGCAACCGACTCCCTTCGCAACACCCAGAAATAATGCAGCGCCAACGTTATCCAACAGCTTCCACATCGCTAAGAGCGCGCGGTACACAACTGTGGTGATTACGTCGAAGGCCTGTAAAACTTAAAACTTGCTATGCATCTCAATAAAAATAGTTGCCGCCATTAAAAATCAACCCACGAATATGTATGTGTGTGTGTATATATTATTATGTTGAGTTTTGCCAAAATAATATTATGTTCCTTGTGTGGAAGAATGCTCTCTAGCAAAGAAGATTTAAAATATTTCTGACAGCAATGACAGAAAACCAGCAGTAAAATATAGACGTATTTTATAGACCTTTAGAGCAGCACAGTAAGGCAAAAACAAAAGGACGTAGAAGAGAAACGGCTTAACATTTCGCGTGCAGGTGATGGCTAGCTTGTGGGGGTGCCCCTTGTCAGACCCGACTCACGTGATCGAATTATTTATTCCTCTAAATTATATGGTACAGTCTCTGCCCTCCGTCACATTCAAAATGACATCTCCACTCAAAGCCATCGCTTACTTCTCGCCTCGCATTATTTATACACCCATCGGAACGTCGGGCAAGGTGGTTCGAAAAGAAGGACTAGAGGAGAAACCTGCCGTCAACTGCATTGTTCTTTGTGCCATTGTGCATAAATATGTTTACATAAGCTCATCATTCAACTGACATATCTCTGAGATTTCCAGAGAAGTTGTCACGTGGCAGCAAGATTTATGTCTTGGGCCACGGGTTTGGAGTATTGTAAACTAGGAATACTTGCATATTTAACATAAATCTGACTCTACACTACGATGATCAGAATGCCGCCGCGGCAGAGCACATCGCAGTTTCCAAGGTGCAACACCGTTCCTTACTTTGGGACAAAACATCCTTTCGCTTTCTTATTTAGCGTAAAGACGGCCAGCCATAAGTAGGTATAATACCGCTGCACAATCCATAGACGTATTGACGCCAAATCGTCCTGAATGTGGAATAGGAAAGTTAGGTAATAATATGTAGTACTTGGACCGTTTCTTTTTAATTTCCTCTAGTACATGTACGCATACAATGCACATAGTAGCCAGAAATGAAAATGAAATGGAGTTTTATTTATGGACGCTTTTTAACTGCTGTGGTTCTCAGCGTCCCATTCTATACTGGGCGTGAAAGACCGCTTAATTTTGCTCAGAGGCGTTTTCATCAGGCTTGAGGTTCTTTTACGTGCCGTAAATCTACGACGGTGGCGCCGTGGGTGAGTAGTTAGACCGCTCGCCTCCCAAGCGCCAGATTTTATTTTTATAATAAATGGTAAACAAATAAAATAAGGAGTTAGAAAGTATTCAATTTAATAATCTTCCTCCAAAAACTGCAAAAATTATTGATCCTAACATTCCATAAATTATCATTCATGTTTCTTCTCTTAGAATGTGAGATTCGTGGTGGACAAAGCGGCGTCTGAACCGGTTTTCTCCGGCTCCTCCGGTTTACCCCGCTAATCATTCCACCAATTGCTCCATCATCACCTTTCCAATAATCAATTTTGCTTACATTTCATATCCTGAACTTCCTCGTGTTCATGCCTGGCTACGGGCCGAACCCTCGTAACAGGTTCTCCATCTGTGGTTTCGTGTCATAAACTCCCCGACAGGCTTCTGACTCCTAGGCATTGGCTTGTAAGTCCTAGGGGGGGGGCATTAGTGCTACAATTACGGGGATGGTAAGCCGAAACCAAACGAAATCTACGACACGGCACCAACGGCTTTACTTCCCTTCCGAAGGAAGCTATGTTAAATATTTTTATAATTCCCTCCGCCGGGTTTGAACCCGCACCTTGGGTATATGAGGTAACAACTGCACACTACATAGTAGCTACATATTGCATTTCACCCAAACATTCAACACCCAGATTTCACCGGAAATACATGTTTTAGGGTCCCCAAATCCAAAAGAAGGAAAGAGAGAAAAACCATTTTAGAAAAATCTCCATATGTGTGTCTATGTGTGTGTGTGGACATCATAACTCAAAGCAAAAAGTCAGGTAAATATAAAACTTGGTATTTAGAGTTAAGAATGTGCCAAAGATGACACTCGAACATTTTCAGAAAAAATGCCTCATCCCAAACTACCCGAAACATAGAACATGTTTAAGATATGTTCATGATAAAATAAATTAGGCATATCTTGAATTTTCTTTCCTGATCACTGTATAAAAGTCATAATCCGTAAGAGATAGGAAAACGTACTGTACGAAAATAAATCTCTTTAAAACACACAATTTATGTCATAAATTTTCTTCTTTTTTTTTTTTTCGAGATATACATTGTTAGAGGTTTCAATTTCAAATTACTTTAACTTTTCTCAATCGGGAAGTCAACTTACGATTCATCATTTTACTTTCTCTACACGTACTATGTACATAGTGTATAGAGAAGGTATTGTATTGCACTCAAAAGATTCGATACCGAGATTTCACCGCAAGATCCATGTGAGTGTGTGTGTGTGTGTGTGTGTGCGTGTGTGTGGGCAGCATAGCTCAGAAACGAAAAGTGCGTTAAATATCAAACTTGGCATTTAAGTTCAATATCTTCCAAGGATGCGACAAGAACATTTTCAAGAAACCGCCCCACCCTCCAACTACGCTTTACATGGAAAACTTTTCGAAAATTTTGATTTTCTCAAAAATGGCTATAACGTTTTTGATTAAAATATCATTTATTAAAGATATTTGCATCACAAATAAAATGTATATCATGAATTTTCTAGGAATAACCTCTGAAGACATCTTTATTCTGAATGAATTATGCGAATTTTACATAACTGGTAAACCGTAAGAGATAGACAAGAACTTATTGCACAAAAAATGCAGAGATCGTTACAATACACAATTGACTTTATATGCATTTTTACTTTCTCCGTACGCACTATGTACATAGTGTATAGAGAAAGTATTGCACTCCACCAAAAAATTCGATACCGAGATTTCACCGGAAATATATGTTTTAGGGTCCCCAATATCCAAAAAAAAGGATTTTCACAAAAACGTCCGTGTATGTGTGTGTGTGTGTGTGTGTGTGTGTGTGTGTGTGTGTCCGTGTGTCCGTGTGTCCGTGTGTCCGTGTGTCTGTGAACACGATAACTCAAAAACGAAAAGTCGGTAAAATACCAAACTTGGTATTTAAGTTTAGTATCTTCCAGAGATGCGACACGAAGATTTTGAGAAAAATTCCCTCACTCCCAACTACCCTTTACATGGAACTTTTTTCGAAAATTTTGATTTTCTCAAAAATGGCTCTAACGATTTTGATTAAAATTTCGTATATTAAACATATTTACCTGAAAAATAAAATGTATATCTTGAATTTTCTGGGAATAGCCTCTGAAGAGTAGTTTAATCTGAATGAATTTTACTAAATTTTGAATAACTGCTAAACCGTAAGAGATGGACAAAAACTTACTACACAAAAAATGTAGAGCACATTAAAACTCACAATTTATGTTATATACATTTTTTTCGTGGAGTTCGTCGTTTTTATGACATTCCTTATATTTGGTTTCTGCTATGAAAAACGTATACTTTTCTCATACAGGAACTTGTCAACTCCTATCCATATAGACAAAGGAACTTCATTGACATATCAACCAGCTTTTGACTATCACTTTAACCTACAGTTGTCCCTTATTTCGCTCTACTTACAAGGAAGCGAGTAATTAGACTATTTCTGCTATTTTTTTTTCTGATTAGCATAAAGTAAATAAAAGTATAAGTTTTTTAAGAATAATTTGTTGCAGGGATATGGAGAAAGTCAAGTGAATGGTACACATCAGATTTTTTTCCCTGGAGTTGAACGTTTTTAAGATATTCATTCCTTGTTATTGATCTCAGTTTTAAAATACTTAATACTTTTCTCATATGGGAACTTGTCAACATCTGACCACGCAAATAATCGGATTTCAATACCATAACAACCACATTTTAAAGCAGTTGATTGTCGGTTTAGCCTAGTATATCCCCTATTTCCGTTCTACCTATAAAGAACTAAGTAATAAAGCTGTTTCTGCTAATGTTTATCTCGATTAGCATGAAGTAGATAAAAGAATAAGCTTATTAACAATAATTTGTTACACAGAAGTAGAGAAGGTCATGTGAATGGAGCACATCAAATTTTTTGTCTTAACCCTGGGAATGCAAAAGAAAACCGAACCTCAATTGTTGCCCTTAGCAATCAGTTTTTAAAAAGATTAGACTATCGCTTTGGCGTACTTTACCTCCTTATTTCCCGTCTACTTTCAAGGAAGCATGTAATAAGACCAATGCTGCTAATAGTTATCTCAGCATGATTTATATACAAAAGTAATCTTTTATAAGAAAGATTTGTTTGTGGAAGAGTTAGAGAAAGGCATGTGAATGGAACAAATCAGATTTTTAAATACAAAATCTGGAGTAGGCATTACAATCCACCTCCAAAGACCAATCAATGTAAGCATTCGTGTTAGCTTTACAGCATTTCAGGCAATTCTGCAAATTATGGGAAAACACCGAGCGGGATGGTTCAGGCGGGTTCGTCATTCGGGAGGTCGCGGGCTCGATCCCCGTAGCCGGCCTGCTGACCCAGGATTAAGAGGGTTTCCCCGGGTCACCAACGAATGCTATGTAAGTTTCTATTATCCCCCGATTTCCCTGTCCTTCCACGTCATTTCGATTGTCATTTCATTCATTCTTCATCCCGTTTGTTTCTTTTAAAGTTGGAAGAGTCGGCAATGGTGTTCGGTGCGGCGAGGTTGAGAAAAATGATGCTCATTGTAAAGTTGGGGGACTTTGGCTGATTGAGGGGCCGAGGCCCTTGGTGGGGGCCTTGGGTCCTGTCTGCCTGTCCGGTTGTCGGGGTGCTTCTACCGTAGGGTCCCATCATTGTATGTCGTCGTTCCCGGTTCTGGCCACACTGTGTATCCTCTTACCTCACCCCTCCCTCCCTGGAGCACTCCATGTGGGTCAAGAAGTCAATAACCAACCTAAGGTTCGGTGCCAGGCCCACTCGTTCGCACCTTATTCCTATTCCGATGTGAAAGCATATAAACGTAAGGAAATTCAAATTCTAACTTTCAAGCTGGTACTACCGCCTCTACTTCTAGTGCCATAGTGCCTTTACCTACTAGCAGAGGAGACACGGATAATTTGGCAATAGTTGGTGAAAAATCCGTAAGAAAACCTTCAATTTGCAAGAAAAAAAAACAATCAGATTATTTGGGAGGATTTACTTCTCGTGACAAATACATAAACTAAGTGAAAACTCTTGGTTGAAGTTGGAAATATTTCATGAGTAACAAATTATTTCTGTTCTCAAATTAGCCGCGCCTCCCCATTACTGTTGCTGTATGCTGGTTACCACTATCTTCTAGTAGTACTATTGCCATTACTACCACTACCATTCACTACCACCGCCACCACCACTATCACTACTACTACCATTACCACTCACTACCACCGCCACCACCACTATCACTACTACTACCACTACCACTCACTACCACCGCCACCGCCACTATCACTACTACTACCACTATCACCATGACTACTACCACCACTACCACCATTACCATTAACACCACCACTATCACTACTACTACCACTATCACCATGACTACTACCACCACTACCACCATTACCATTAACACCACCACTATCACTACTACTACCACTATCACCATGACTACTACCACCATTACCACTAACACCACCACTATCACTACTACTACCACTATCACCATGACTACTACCATCACTACCACCATTACCACTAACACCACCACTATCACTACTACTACCACTATCACCATGACTACTACCATCACTACCACCATTACCACTAACACCACCACTATCACTACTACTACCACTATCACCATGACTACTACCATCACTACCACCATTACCACTAACACCACCACTATCACTACTACTACCACTATCACCATGACTACTACCATCATTACCATTAACACCACCACTATCACTACTACTACCACTATCACCATGACTACTACCATCACTACCACCATTACCACTAACACCACCACTATCACTACCACTACCACTCACTACCACCGCCACCACCACTATCACTACTACTACCACTATCACCACGACTACTACCACCACTACCACTCACTACCACTATCACTACTACTACCACTACCACTATCACCACGACTACTACTACCACTACCACTCACTACCACTATCACTACTACTACCACTACCACTCACTACCACCGCCACCACCACTATCACTACTACCACCACTATCACCACTACCACCACTATCATCACTACCACCACTATCACCATGACTACTACCACCACTACCACTCACTACCACTATCACTACTACTACCACTACCACTCACTACCACCGCCACCACCACTATCACTACTACCACCACTACCACTCAATACCACCACTATCACCATGACTACTACCACCACTACCACCACCACCACCACTATCACCACGACTACTACCACCACCACCACCACCACTATCACCACGACTACTACCACCACTACCACTCACTACCACCGCCACCACCACTATCACTACTACTACCACTATCACCACGACTACTACTACCACTACCACCACCACCACCACCACCACCACTATCACCACGACTACTACCACCACCACCGCCACCACCACCACCACCACCACCACCACCACCACCACTACTACTACTACTACTACTACTACTACTACTACTACTACTACTACTCCTGCTACTGCTACTACGATGACTGCGACGACTCGACCACCACCACCACCACTACTACTACTACTACTACTACTACTACTACTACTACTACTACTACTACTACTACCACTACTACTACTACTACTACTACTACTACTACTACTACTACTACTACTACTACTACTACTACTACTACTACTACCACAACTTATCTTGGTCCACTCAAGTTGCCCATCCTCACACCCTTCTTCAAACATTTCCTTTATTTCTGGGTATAATTTAAATATCTCCTTAGCAATACCTTTCTCCCCTTTTTCTTTGGGATCCATAACGATAGCTATGTCACTTTCCACTCCAGTCTTAAATGGGTTGCCAGCTATTAAAAAGGGTGATATATTTGTTACCCTACACTGTAGAACGAGAAGTTAATGATATGAAGGACTTTTATTCCTTAATTGAAGAGTTGAGACAACAAATTAAAAAGGAGAATACAAGTAACCTAGTATTCATTACACCAGAAGGTCTAATAGGGACTATGTAGGAAAACTATTGGAGTTCCTGATGTTTAAAGTGAAATGTAAGGTAAACTATATGGTTCCAAAGGATAGACAACGGTTAGATAAGCAAAGAATAACAAATATAAAGCCCAGGATTGTACGAAACGAGGAAATTATTATAAAATCCCAAGAAAAGAGTTATGCTGATATACTAAAAGAGGTAAAAGGTAAGGTAGATATAGAAAAGATAGGAATTCGCATAGATAAAGTGAGGAGAACTGCAACTGGAAGTCTGCGACTTACTGTGGATGGAGGAAAAGAGGCGGCTGGGATATTAAGTAAAGAATTCAAACAGAAACTTGAGGGAGTAAAAGTGTTTGAAACAAAGAAAACCAAAACACTGCATATGTACGGAATGGATATAACTACCACAAGAGAGGAAGTAGAATCGGCCCTGTCTCTAGAAACAGGGGCTAAAGAAGGTGAGCTTATAGTTGTGCACTGAGACCATTGAGAGATGGAAACCAGGCTGTGACCATAACCCTCGAAGGTACACTGGCTGTGGATCTTTTAAAGAAACGAAAAATACGGATAGGATGGGTAAACTGTCCTATTCGTGAAAGAATTCCAGTCATAAGGTGTTTTAGATGTTTGGAGACGGAACATAATGCGGTGAAATGCACTGGTCCAGATAGATCGGACCTTTGTATGAACTGCGGTCAAAAAGGGCACAAGGCAATAGAATGCACAAGTAAAGCATATTGCATAAAATGTAAAGTGGAAGGACACAGATTGGATCCGAGAAGATGCTCTTATCTTAGAGAGGTGTCAGAGACCAGAGAAAGAACCACCAACAATGAAAATATTGCAATTAAATCTTAATAGATCGAGAATAGCGCACAATATGGCGCACCTATTATCAGAGAAAGAAAATATAGATATTGTTCTTGTTAGTGAGCCAAATAGAAAATTAATGTCCGATCCTAGATGGACGATAGATAAAAATGTGGATGTGGCAGCTTATTTTAGAAATAGGGATGTACGAATAAAAACTATAGAGAAGGGAGAAGGATTTATTAGACTCATATTAAATAATTTTAGTATTTACTGTTGCTATTGTTCCCCAAATATTTCATTTGAGGAGTTCAAAAAATATATTGATGTTTTAATGGAAGAAGTAAGAAGGCAAAGAGAAGAAGTTATTATCTTAGGTGATTTAAATGTAAAGTCCCCAAGATGGGGTTCACCCACATCGGATGCCAGGGGAGAATTTTTTGCTGAGTGGATGGATTCCTTAAATTTGGTAATACATAATACTGGGAGAAAACCAACCTTTATTAGAGGAACAAGTGAATCATTCATCGATATTACTTGCTCAACGCAAAAGATCGCTAGGAAAATTTTAAATTGGAAGGTGCTGGATGATGAATTGGTTAGTGACCACAGCCCCATATACTTTGAGGTGAGAGTAGAGGAAAAGAAGAAGGGAGACAAAGAAAGTCAGAAAATAATGTTTGATAAAGAAATTTTCAGCAAGAATTGGAAGAAAAAACTAGTAATCTAAAAATAAAAGAAAAAGTGAGTGTACCCCACTGTATGGAAGTTCTTAGTCAGACGTATAGAAAAAGTTTGTCAGTACATGGAAAATATCAAAACCGGAAAGTTCCTCTTTGGTGGAATGAAGAAATCGAGACAAATCGGAAAGAATGTTTTGCAATTAGGAGGAAGCTAACACGACATAGAGGAAGGGCGGATATAAATGACTTAGAGATTGAACAAATAACTAGAGAATACAAAGAAAAGAGGAAAAAAAACTAAAAAAGAATATAATAAGAGCCAAAATAAAAAAATTGGAAAGACCTCTGCAATGAATTGGAAGGTAATTTATGGGGAAACGGTTATAAATTGTTTTAAAACACCTCAAAATACCGACAATGCCTTATAACTTATGTAAAGTACGGAAGATTGATATAGTTTCTACCCTGTTTCCAAATAAAATGGACTATTGGAAAAGGGGAAATATTGATAAAAGTGCAAAACCTTTTACTAAAGAGGAACTTAATACGGCAGGGGAAAGGATGAAATCTGGAAAAGCACCCGGGCCTGATAATATCCCACCCGAGGCAGTTAAAATAATGATCAAAATGGTCCCTGATTTTTTATTAGCAACGTTTAATAATTTGTTGCGGACACAAGAATTCCCAGTAAGATGGAAAATTGCACGAGTATGTTTACTATGGAAAAAAGGAAAACCTTTGGAGGCCAATAATGCATTTAGGCCAATTTGTCTTTTAGACACTATGGGTAAGCTGTTGGAATTTCTGTTAAGAGAACGTCTAGAGAAGGAGGTAGAAGATAAGGGAGGTTTTTCGGAATACCAGTTCGGTTTTAGAAGGGGAATGTCAACAGTACAAGATGTGGAAAAAGTGATCGACATTGTTGAAAGGTCAACAGGTAAATGGTGTGCACTTGTGGCATTAGATATAAGAAATGCTTTTAATACTGTGTCTTGGAGTCTTATTATTAAAGAACTAAAAAAACGACAAATATCTACATACTTGGTGAATTTTATTGAAAGTTTATTTACTAATAGAAAACTCAGTATTGCAGGCATAGAGAAAGATATGCAAATGGGAGTTCCTCAGGGATCAATGTTTGGACCAACTTTATGGAACGTTGCCTATGACGGAATATTAGGTCTTGACCTTGGAGAAAATATTAGAGCTATAGCTTATGCTGATGATTTAGCTATAGTAGCAGCAGCAGAAGATGAAGAGTACCTTATTCTTAGAACTAATGAGGCACTGAAGAGAATCGACAGGTGGCTTACATTAAATGATTTACAGTTGGCCCCTGGAAAGACAGAAGCTGTTATCCTGAAAGGAAAGAGAAATTTGGAAAGTATTACTTTTGAGATAAAAGGTACAAAAATAACTCCAATTAATTAAATAACATTAAAATATTTGGGGATAGTCTTGGGAAGTCATTTAAAGTTTGGACAACATATTAATGCAGTGACCAAAAAGGCAGATGAAAAAACTGAAGCACTATCTAGAATAATGCCAAATATAAGTGGACCTCAATATTACAAGAGGCTAGTTCTTAGTGGAGTTCTGCATTCAATATTATTGTATGGTTGTCCGGTATGGCAAGACGGTTTGGAAATCAAGAGATATAAACAAAAATGGAGAAGTCACAAAGAAAAATAATTTTAAGAGTCGCAAATGTGTACAAGACTGCGTCTACTGTAGCGTTATAAGTAATTACTGGTATTCTTCCCATTGAACTACAGATACGTGAAAAAACAAATGTATTTAAAGTTGAAGGTGACAGAAAAGAGGAGAAATTAAAGGAGCGATAAATTATGATGAATCAGTGGCAGCAGGCGTGGGAGCAAAATGTTGAAAAGGCCCAATGGACTAAAAGATTAATTCCAAAAATAGGCAAGTGGATAACATGTAAACACAGGAATATAAATTATTATATGACACAGGCACTTACAGAACACGGGTCTTTTAATACCTATTTAAAGAGGATCGGAGTACGAGAATATGACCAGTGTGACTATTGTGATGATGTGGATACAGTGGAACATACCTTGTTTTCCTGCAAACGATGGCAAAGGCAGAGAGAAAACACCTACATGAGTTTGGGTATTGAGCTACATACAGATAATATGATTGATCTTATGGCTCAGACTCGGCACAGTTGGTAATTAATACAATCAACAGTCACAGATATAATAAGTATAAAGGAAGTAGAGAGAAATGAAAGACAAAAATATATTACACTATAAGGTCTCAGGTTTCCTAATTGATGTGTTACCTAATTTTAGGTAGTTCCAAATAGGATTCCACCGGAAAAGAGGGTTTTTTTTTAGTCGGCAAGAGTCCGGCACATCAGGGCTATCTTCCCTGATGCCCATGAGGGTTTTTCCCCTCTTTATGAAAAAAAAAAACACCACTACTACTACTTCTACTACTACTCCTGATACTGCTACTACTACGACGACTCGATCACCATCACCACTACAACTACCACTACTACTACTACTACTACCACCACTACCACTACTACTACTACTACCACCACTACCACTACTACTACTACCACCACTACCACTACTACTACCACCACTACTACTACTACTACCACTACTACTACCACCACTACCACTACTACTACTACCACCACTACTACTACTACCACTACTACTACCACCACTACCACTACTACTACCACTACTACTACTACCACCACTACTACTACTACTACCACCACTACCACTACTACTACCACCACTACCACTACTACTACCACTACTACTACTACTACCACCACTACCACTACTACTACCACCACTACCACTACTACTACCACTACTACTACTACTACTACCACCACTACCACTACTACTACCACCACTACCACTACTACCACTACTACTACTACCACCACTACCACTACTACTACTACCACCACTACCACTACTACTACCACCACTACCACTACTACTACCACTACCACTACTACTACCACTACTACTACTACTACTACTACCACCACTACCACTACTACTACCACTACCACTACTACTACCACCACTACCACTACTACTACCACTACTACTACTACCACCACTACCACTACTACTACCACCACTACCACTACTACCACCACTACCACTACTACTACTACCACCACTACCACTACTACTACCACCACTACCACTACTACTACCACCACTACCACTACCACTACTACTACTACTACCACTACTACTACCACCACTACCACCACTACTACCACTACCACTACTACTACCACCACTACCACTACTACTACTACTACCACCACTACCACTACTACTACCACCACTACCACTACTACTACCACCACTACCACTACTACTACCACCACTACCACTACTACCACCACTACCACTGCTACTACTACTACCACCACTACTACTACTACCACCACTACTACTACTACTACCACTACTACTACTACTACCACCACTACTACTACTACCACCACTACCACTACTACTACCACCACTACTACTACTACCACCACCACCACTACTACTACCACCACTACTACTACTACTACCACCACTACTACCACCACTACTACTACCACCACTACCACTACTACTACTACTACTACCACCACTACTACTACTACTACCACCACTACTACTACTACCACCACTACTACTACTACCACTACTACTACCACTGCTACTACTACTACCACTACTACTACCACCACTACTACTACTACTACCACTACTACTACTACCACCACTACTACTACTACCACCACTACTACTACTACCACTACTACTACTACCACTACTACTACTACCACCACTACTACTACCACCACTACTACTACTACTACCACTACTACTACCACTACTACTACTACCACCACTACTACTACTACTACCACCACTACTACTACTACTACCACCACTACTACTACCACTACCACTACTACTACTACTACTACTACTACCACCACTACTACTACCACCACTACAACTACCACTACCACTACTACTACTACCACCACTACTACTACTACTACTACCACCACTACTACTACTACTACCACCACTACTACTACTACTACTACCACCACTACTACTACCACCACTACTACTACTACCACTACTACTACTACCACTATTACTACCACCACTACTACTACTACCACCACTACTACTACCACCACCACCACTACTACTACTACTACCACCACTACTACCACTACTACCACTACTACTACTACTACTACTACTACCACCACTACTACTACCACCACTACTACTACTACTACCACCACTACTACTACTACTACTACTACCACTACTACCACTACTACTACTACTACTACTACTACTACTACCACCACTACTACTACTACTACCACCACTAATACTACTACTACCACTACTACTACTACTACTACTACTACCACTACTACTACTACTACCACTACTACTACTACTACTACTACCACTACTACTACTAGTACTACTACTACTACTACCACTACCACTACTACTACTACTACCACCCCTACTACTACTACTACTACCACTACTACTACTACCACCACTAATACTACTACTACCACTACTACTACTACCACTACTACCACTACTACTAC
The DNA here is from genome assembly GCA_030762935.1 of Hymenopus coronatus. NCBI lineage: Eukaryota > Metazoa > Arthropoda > Insecta > Mantodea > Hymenopodidae > Hymenopus > Hymenopus coronatus. The sequence continues at coordinate 155,014,749 of CM060892.1, read as the reverse complement.
TAGTACTACTACTACTACTACTACCACTACCACTACTACTACTACTACTACCACCACTACTACTACTACTACTACCACTACTACTACTACTACTACTACCACCACTACTACTACTACTACCACCAGTACTACTACTACTACTACCACTACTACTACTACTACTACCACTAATACTACTACCACTACTACCACTACTACTACTACTACTACCACTACTACCATTACTACTATTACTACCACTACTACTACTACTACTACCACCACTAATACTACTACTACCACTACTACTACTACTACTACTACTACTACTACTACTACTACCACCACTACTACTACTACTACTACTCCTGCTACTGCTACTACGACGACTATGACTACCACTACAACTACCACTACAACTACCACTACCACTACTACTACATATTACCACCATCTATTGCTACTACAAAACTGCTATAGTTGTTGCATCACCTCCATTAATGCACGGTTTCATTTGATGGCGATCGCGTGCGGAAGCAGTAGGTAGAAGCAAACATTGTGTTGCCGCTACTACCGCTACCGCAACTTGACCACGTTTATTTCATACCGAAATAGCTCACATTTATTACTGTTGCTGCTGCTGTAATCATCACATCTAAATTAATAATAATTGATTCCTCTTTAATGTGTAGTTGTTTTTCCTCCAGATTTAGATGTTAATATCGCAGTGCACTTTGTCAATGTTATTTACTCCTCGAAGAGTTTGGCATTCTTTTCAGTAAAATGTGAGGTAACATTGTGCTTCCTTGAGGTATTTTATATATACAAATACGTTCGACATGGCATTAAAAATGCACCGGTCATATGGAAGACAGAATGGTGTGCCCCTGACAAACTGTTATTTCTTCACTCGCAAACTTATTCTGAGCGTTATCCTCCAAACGGTGGAACATTGAGAGAACATCTACAGGTGCCATAATCCCAATTTTCTTTCCTTCACAATTTCGCGGGTGTGAAACTATGTCTCACCCAAGTAAGCATTAAATATCGACGAGATCGAAGCCTGTTAACTTTCCTCTAAACACTATTCGTGACAAATCCATGATGATTCTGTGGTTATTTAGCGTCCCTTATGGAAATCTAGGCTGATTAATTACCTTTCCCTGCATCAACCTCTTGTAAAGGTAACTTATTTCCACCTGGAAATAAACAAGTAGTTCTTGAAAATAGGAAGATTTATAGATTTCCGGAGGAAGAGCGTCACACATAAACTAATTATCCATCATTGCAAAGGAAGGGTTCCTTTTTCAAAACAATTTATAGATTTCCGGAGGAAGAGCGTCACACATAAACTAATTATCCATCATTGCAAAACTTTTTCTTTTATTTAATGAGTTTTGTGGAGATTTTGGACATCGCTATGTAATTTTTACTCGCTGTCTGGACTAACTTAGCAGGTTTGCGTTTTCTTATGATCTAATTTATTACTTTCTCTTCAATTATTATATACGTGCAATAAGTAGAGACGATAGTGCATTTCATCAAAAAATTCGATATTGAAATTTCACCTGAAAATACGTTTTGAGGACCACCTTAATCCAAAAAAAGAATATTTATAAACACGCCTCTGGATGTGGCTGGTGTGAATGTTTCTGTCTCTCTGTCTGACTGTTTCGCTGTTTACACCATAATTAAAAAAAAGAAAAGTGGTTAAATGAGAAAGATGATGTTTAAGTTTAGTGTCTTTCAACGATGAACAAGCAATTCATTACCCTTCCCTTTACATGGAAAAAAATTCGAAAATATTTATTTTCTCAAAAAAAGGATCTAACAATTTTGATTAAAATGCCACACATTAAAGATATTTTCATGAAAATCAAAATGTATAACTTGAATTTTCTGGGAATGCCTCTAAAGACCTCTTTAACATAACGAAATATGAATTTTATTCTTGATTTGGACTTTCATTAAAGCATTGATGTATATGTTCTGAATGGCGTTTGCATAGCTGGTAAATTGTAGGATATACATAAAAATTTACTGCACAAAATGATCTCGTTAAAACACACAATTGTCACATACCTTTTTTATTTTTAGTTATCTGTTTGTTTGTTTTTGTGGAGTTAATCACTTCAGAGTTATTCCTTGTTATTGATTTCAATTTTAAAATACTTAAACTTTACTCAAGTGGCAATTTCTCATTCCTGACCATGCAAAGAGAACCGTATTTTAATCACACAGCAATCACCACTTTTTAAAAAGTTTGACTATCGCTTTAGCCTGGTGTATCCCCTTATTTCCCTTCGTCTTATAAGGAACAAAGTAATAACAGCATTTCTGGTAATATTTATCTAACTTGATTAGCATGAAGCAGATAGAACAATAAGCTGAGACAGTTCATTGTTGACTGAGGTAATCAATAATGGTATAATAGTAATAATTATTGTCAAACACGTTGTCTAACAGTAACATTGTAGAATGTTGAAAATACTGTAAACCTGGATGCCCGCCCGCCTCAGGGGTTCTGGCGACACACTGTCGGACATATGGTCCGGCAAAACAAAGCAAGTTACCCTCAGATGTGTGTGCTGGAGCCAGTTTCCAGATGTAAATTTGGGACTCGAAGTAGAAAAGCTGCATGAAGTAGACGTTTGTGTTACGCGAAGAGACATGAGAACTTAAAGAATTTGTGAAGTGTCCCAGTAATCGCGACAGTCCGAGTGTAATTGTTGTTTCAAGAATAGTAGGCACTCACATCCTACAAATTAGAAACTTCGCTGAGAAACAAGCAATTTATACATTCGTTATACAGTTTGTGGCGAGCTTCCTGTTTGCTTCAATGTATAGTTGGTACAAACGCCGGTGTGAGAAGTTCCTAAAAGCAAAACACATATGATAAAAGGCATATCCACGTGGTATTTTTGTAATATCCCACTTCCTGAAAAACCAGAAGAGTACTCGTTGCTCGCGAGGGCCACAGCCGTGGAGATATAATTAACTAATAAGTAACAACTGTGGGACTACCCCAAAGCTTTTATAAGAATAGTTCGTTACAGAACATGTGGAGAACGTCAAGTGAATAGAAGACATAATATTTTTAAAATAGTAATAATAATAATAATAATAATAATAAATAATAATAATAATATACGTTGCAAATTAATTTTGCGGCTATTCGCTCAGAGTAATGTAATTATTTTCCATCTCGTGTTTGTCGAAGGCATCTTATTTCCTCATTTAACGAAAATCTCTCCTCTTTCTCAAAGCGTCCATAGCATTTCAGCACTAGGCGAAGTCTGGCAAAGGCGTACAGTCAGTTACTATCATCTACTCCACGTGTAGTTGAATTGTCTCTGCATAACAGGCACGCTACCGTTGGCTAAAAAAGGAACGCAATTGGACAAGCACTAAATGGAGGCTCTGATGCATCCTCAAGCTTTCCACGAGATAGTAGCGACTTTCCAAGCGGAGGCTTTCTTTTTCGGACTTTAACGAGATATGTGCACAAACTATATCTACTACTACAGTAGCTACTGCCTACTATTAGCACCACTTCCTGCTGCATACAGCTACGTACTACCACCTATTTCTAGGGAGCATATTTGAAGTTCGCTGTACTTTTACCAGTAGACGCAAGCAGTGCGTGCTCTCCAAACCGGTTTTTGAACAGAGAAGACAAAACATACACAGGCGGGAGCGGGTGCCACACCAATTGTGAGCAGAGACTGTACCGATCCGCCCCACCCCGCGTCCTGTCTTTAACCCATCAATCTCCCTATTGCAATCCCTCAAACGATGCTCCATCTACGCTCTCTACTTGTCATACAGTGACCACTGTCTACTGTTGTGTTGTTGCACGTACTGTTCCTGCTACTCTCAAATTCATGTTGAGATTATATACCTCGATGACAACTTACAACGTAGATACTTCAGGCCTAGGACCTCGTAGTTTAATCAACTATTGGTCAATCACTGGTATCGTCATTCAGATATGTGATCTTAAAAATGAGTTTGAGACATCCTTGTTATTTACCAGGTTTAAGTTTTTAGAAAAAGGTCCGAGTGTGTTTATGTGTGCGTGTGTGTTTGTGGACAGCATAACTTAAAAGCAAAGTCGCCTAAATACCAATTTGGTATTTAAGTTCTGTATCTTCCAACGATACGACAGGAAGGTTTTCAGAAAATTCCACCATTCCAACTACATTTACATAGAACATTTTAAGAAATTGTTTATTTTTACAAAATTGGCTCTAACGATTTTGATTAAAATACCATATTTTGAGATATTTTTTTATGACAAACAAAATATATACTCTGAATTTTCTGGAAATAGCCTCTGATAACATCTTAATTCTGGATGAATTTTGTATAGCTGGTAAACCGTAAGAGATAGACAAAAACTTACTGCATAAAAATATAAATGTCTTTGAAATTCAATTTATGTCACATACATTTTTTTTTTAGTCAAACATTTCCTAGATATTCCTTGTTATTGGTTTCAATTTTAAAATATGTAAAACTTTCCTCAAACGGGAAGTCTTCATTCGTTACATATATATATATATATATATATATATATATATATTGTTATACTCCTGCACATGCAAAGAGAACCGAATTTCAATTTTAATCAGGTAGATCGAGTCATGCGAATGGAACGCATCATATTTTTAATAGCTTTGTAAGTAAATTTTGTCATGAAATGTGCTTCTCATAATAATGTAGCTTTGTCTGTTGAGAGTTAACGCTCCTTCTTCCCGTTTCCATATATCTGAACTGTAGCGAACCAAGCACCAATAGTTCTTCACCCTGCCACAGCAGAATGCGCTATGAATAAGCAGCTTATCAGGGTATTTACTGCAGTGCTAGACTCACTGTGAACATGTTTTATTTCATTTTTCTGTCTTACTCTCGGCAGGTTCGCTAATTTATGAAATAAAACAGGTATATAAATATCATAACCACAATGTTATAGCCTTTGTGGTATGCAGTATTTGACATAGGGCCGATCAGCGAGCATTTAGTGTACAATTCATGTATTACTCCTCCTTCACCAAACACGATCTGCCATGTTTGTCACACATTTTAAAAGTACTCGGCGTAGCATTATAATAACAAATCTTCGTGTTCACAATGGAAGAATCCAATTGGGCGTACCTCCAGAATGCGCAGAATTTATAAGCACTGGTAAGAATTTTCGCTGGTGGACCACATGCATGAAACACGACAAAATGCGTGCTTTATGGCTTATTACGCTACCTATTGAACCGTAACAGTGCCTAAGAAGGCGATTGGGTGCGACGGTGGGCGGAATACAATCCTTTGTTTCTCCAATGAGCTATGCACAAGAAAAAAAAAATGAAGTAAAAAGAAGATATATCTACGTATTTCTCGCGAAATGTCTATATATTAGCAGCAGCTCCCAAGCTTATTGACCAGAAGTTGCGACCTTTCGTTCAACTTGCAGGTTCACGGAGAGTGAATTTTTGACAACAATCGGCCAAAAAATCGAAAATCGTTCTTGATAGTATACGGTTGTTGAAGCTTTTGGGCATCCATAGAGAGTTAACATTTATACGTAACCCGGGGGGTGGGGGGGTTCTCTACAGCGTGTGTCGGGCTCTTCAGCGCCTGACAAATTCCCGCATGAGAAAAGTTAAATAATTTAAAATTAAAAAAGCAAGGAATATCTCGGAACGGTTAACTCTACAAAAAAGTATATGTGACATAAATTGCGTTTTCAAAGAGATCTACACTTTTATGTCATAAGTTTTGTCTCTCCCTTACGGTTTATGAGTTATAAAAAAGTCATCCAGAACGAAGACGTCTTCAGAGGCTCCCAGAAAATTAAAAATTTACTTACATTTCGTTTGTCACAAAAATATCTTAAATATATGACAATTTAATCAAACTCGTTAGAGCCAGTTTAGAGAAATTTAAAATTTTAGAAACATTTTCTATGTAAAAGGGTGGTTGGGGGTGGGGAGAATTTTCTTGAAAATGTTCGTGTCGGATCCTTGGAAGATATTGAACTTAATTACCAAATTTGGTATTTAACCAATTTTTCGTTTTAGAGCTATGCTGCCCACAGACACACACGGAAATTTTTCTAAACATGTTTTTTTTTTATTTAGGAGATCTCAAAACATATATTTGACGTGAAATCTCGATATCAAAATTTTGGGTGGAATAAAATATCTTCTCTATCCACTATTTACATTGTACATACGGGCTAGAGAAAGTAAAAATTGTGGCAAAATAGAAAAGATATACCTGACTCTACCTCTCCAACTTCTGTCCTACACACGATTGGTGTGAAAGAAACAATTAATTCACATTAAATGACAACAATAGATGGTTAACCATAAAGCCCGGGACTTAAGTAAATACGGAGCTTGTAAGTCAGTGAAATATATCATCTCAAAATAATTTGAGATCTTCTTGTGGTTTACCGGGAAAAACGCAAATCAATTGAAGAATTTGATGCCGTGCCGGCATATTGCCATAATAGTTCAGTGGTCAGAGCAACTGGCCGGAAACCAGGAGATCTGTGATTCAAATTCCGGCTATGACATTGCAGTTTTTAGAAAACTGTTTTTGGAACATTTGGATATTCATAGAAAGTCACCCACATTCATTACTTTTACATATTTCGGCTCTACAACGTTTTAAAGGTTGTACTATACACTGTTTCATAGCATATCTACCGTTTTATAACAGAGTTTCTCCCAAAACTACTTATATTTCACACTTTCAAATATTCCAAACGTCCAGTTTTCCCAGAAAGTTCATAAATATCCACAGTAATATACTACAAGACAAAATATATACCACTACTAATAATTATTTTAAGCATTAAATGTTCTTATAGTATTTCCTATATCTCCTAAGTGGCATCGTTACAATGTTTCCAAGATTGGAATTGAATTTCTAATTCGTGAGTTCGCAACTATGACGAGGGATCAGCTCGTCGCCCACAGATAGCACTATAGAACGAAATCACGACTTGTGAACCCAAAATGACGGAAAATGTTGCCCTGAAACCTACCTTCTTCAGGGTATGAGGTTCTTTTACGTGCAAATAAGCATTACACGGGACCACCGAGTTTACTTCCCTTCCGAAGGAATCCGTACTAAAAAATTTTGCGTCCGAAAAATATCGATTGCCCTCAGCCAGGTTAGAACCTAAAAATCTTGGGTTTTAGAGGCTATTATGATAACCACTACTCCACGGAGGGCGGCCAAATGTTCTTATAGTTTTATTAAGATATCACAATTCACTCGTCATATTTATTTAAAAGATATTTTCATAACATTTTAATCTATTTTATTTTGCGCTGCTTTAACTTCAGGCCAAATCGCGACGAGAATGTTCGTTAAGATGCATCGTTAACGGTATGTGGTGGACAGTAGCCTGTTAGGATTATTCCCGTACCATACCACTTTCGCTTGGTGCTAAGTATGCCGGTCCTCATGGCCACGCTCGCTAGAGCGTCTCGCTTTGGTGCTTCGTGGGCAGGGGATCTTGGGTTCGAGTCCCGCCTTGGGCATGGGTGTTATATGTTTGTGCAATGTGTATATGTTTGTAAAGAAACAGTAAAACCAGTAAAAATGTAAATAGAGATACAGTGCCGGAGTCCTGATCAGACTCCGTTACTGTTTAAAAAAAAAAAAAAAAGTAGATGGCGATAGGGTGTCATAGTCTGACCGATGTCTACATCCGTAGTCAGATGGTGCATACAGCCGGACATAATGATCTCTAGTCTAGTCGCTTCCACCATCTTTAGTCAGATGGCAGAATTCAGTCAGTCCTTCGAAGTCTCATCCCCATGTGTCTTACTACTTTTACTCCGAGACATACAGATGGTGTTAGGGTGCCATTCATTTTAGCAGCTTTATCTTGAAATAGATGCAAGTATAATCGCAATTACCATTTATTTCAGTTTTACTATTGTTTTAAATTGAAGGTGGAATTCTTTGGTCGTGGTGTTTAATACCCAATTCGGTATTTCCCTTGACAAATGAGGAAAACCCCAACCGGATTGGTCAGCCTACGGGATTTGAACCCGAGTGCTACCAAATATAATATTTTGTGGTTCAAAGCTCCAATTTTCAAAAACTGCAATCTATTTTCTCAAAGTTGGATATTTTGATTATGCGATATGTTTACATACTAAAATGTATAGAAGAATTTATAGTTTTAGTAGTATTCATCCAATTTCAATTAAATGCGGTATACATATTAACTAAACAGCAATGCAACCACAGTAACAATGTTAAAAGAATGCATACACAAATGTGGAACTTTGAAAATCACTCCCAGTGTTCCTTAACTACCATCTCCATAGATGAAGAGTGATGTCAAGGGTACGGCTAGTGTACCCTTGTACAATATAGGGTACGATTAAGGGGCAAGATAAAGGTTAAAAACAGAGATTTAAATCGTAATTCCGAAATACAAACTACGCTCAAAAAGTTCCCGAAATGTATAAAAAACGCAGAAATAAGTTACCATAATTCAATTTACAAACATTTTCTTCAAAATAGTTCCCTTCCGCAGTAACACACTTCCGCATGTAAAGAGACTGGAAGCACTCCTGGAAGCCACTTTCGCAGTGCGCTTGTTGCGTGTACAGTAATTTCTTCAGCGTTCGAAAATATTAACTGAAACGTTTATGCAATTCATACATCTGAGTTTTCTTCACCGCTGCTACACCATAAGCTTCTTCCATCTTTCTCAATGTCTATGAGGGAGATTTGTTTAATAAACCACAGAACTTTATGTTCGAACGTGCTCCGTTGGCGACATTATGAAATGCTATAAACGAACATGTAAACACAAACTAGCTGTCAAGCAAAGGCAACAATCATTATTACCATAAAAATTGCAATGAAGTGTCATGGGCGTTACCAATACCTAAAAATAAAATACCCTTCACTTTCTTATATATTAAAGAGAAAATAAACAGTTTCGGAAACATTTTGAATCTTATAAAACAGAAATCGTCTATTTCACTATATAGTTTTAATGAATCCATTCTCTTTTCGATTGTTAAGCATAAAGGACATCATGCTGGCTTTAACAGCTTTTAAACCGAGCTAGGCGGCACCCCGCTAAAGTGTGTGACTTGCACTCGGGAGGCTCTGGATTCGATCCCCGGAGACCGCCCACTGTGACCCATGGGTTTTTCCTCGTGTCCTGGGCCGGCACGTGTCTAACACTTTGTACCCATGGTTTCCTTCATTGCTAACTGTTTTAGGGTTGTAGGACCAGGCGATGGGTTCAATGTTTGCGGCTAGACAGCAGCCTCAAGCATCCATTTGTATATCATATGGATGCCTGAAATTTCGGATTTTTTCTCGCTCATTGAACGAGTCAAAGTCAGACGGTGTTTTCATGTGTGATACATTTTACAGTGATGTTAATTATTTTCTCTAACATACTATGTATATAGTGTATAAAGAAGGTATTGCATTGCCCCCAAAAATTCGATACCGAGATTTCAGCGGAAAATTTTGTTTTGAGACCCCTGAATCCAAAAAAAAAAAAAAGCATTTTTAGAAAAACGTCCTTGAGTGTGTATGTGTGTATATGTCTGTCTGTGTATTTGTCTGTGAGCAGCATAGCTCAAAAACGTAAAGTCCGTTAAATACTAAACTGTGCATTTCAGTTTAGTATCTTCCAAGGATGTGACACCAAGATTTTCAAGAAAATCCTCCCACCCCCAACTACCATTTGCATAGAAAAAATTTCGAAAAATTTTATTTTCTCAGAAATGGCTCTAACAATTTTGTTTAAAATATCATTTACTAAAGATATTTATTTGACAGATAAACTGTATATCTTCAAATTTCTGGGAATAGCCTCTGAAGATCTCTTTATTATGAATGAATGTTGCTGAACTTTGAATACCTGGTGAACCACAAGAGATAGACAAAAACTTACTGCTCACAAAATGTAGATCTCGTTAAAACACATAATTTGTATCATATACAGATATTTCTTGTTATTGGTATCAGTTTTAAAATACTTATACTTTTCTCATACGGGAACTTGTCTACTTCTGGTCATAGAAAGAAACAGATTTCGATCCCATAGCAACCACATTTCAAAAGATGTTACTATAGTTTTACTCTAATGACTCCCTTATTTACTTTATACTTATAAGGAAGAAAGCAACTAATGACCATTTATGCTAACGTTTATCTCGATTAGGATGAAATGAATAAAAGAATAAGCTTTTTTAACTATAACTTGTAACAGAGGTGTAGAGAAAATCATGTGAATGGAACACATAAGATTTTCTTCATCTCTGCTCTACTGTGTCGATGGTTGTATTCCAATTACAGGACTTTCTCTAGTTGTTCTGCAAACAAACGTTTCTTACAAAAGATTACTTTTTTATCTACATCATGCTAATCGAGACACACATAACCAGAAATGGTCTTATTACTTGCTTCTTTGTAGTAGAAGGGAAATAAGGGAATGCACTAGGAGAGGAAAAGAAAGAATCCTTGTCGTCTGAGAAAAGTTTAAGTAGCTTAAAACTGAAACCAATAACACGTGATCTCTTGGAAATGGTTAACTCTACAACAAAAATGTGTATGATATAAACGATATTTTAACGAGATCTAAATTTGCTGTGTAGTTAGTTTATGTCTATCTCTTACGGTTTACCATTTATGCAAAAGTCCTCTAGAATGAGGAGGGCCTCAGAGTCTATTCGCAGAAAATTAAAAATATACATTTTGTTTGTCATAAAAAGTATAAAGCATAGGATATTTTACTCAATGACGTTAGGGCCATTTTTGAGAAATAAAAAATTTCGAAAAATGTTCCATGTAAAGTATAGTTGGGGTGAGGTATTTTCCTGAAAATCTTTGTATCGCATCTTTGAAAGTTACTGAACTTAAATACCATGTCTGATATTTAACCGACATGTCGTTTTAGAGCTATGCTGTGCACAAACACACACGTACACACATGAACCTTTTCCTAAACATGTATTCAGAGGACCCTAAAGCATGTATTTTTGGTGAAATACAATACCTTCTCTATCTACTATGTACATTGTACATACGTGCTAGAGAAAAAATAAACTTGATATAGTACCGAGGTATCATATATGACAGTACCCGTCATCCTCCGTCGTCTAGGATAACATGCTAACCTCTTGTTCCCAAGGTCGCCGGTTCAAATCCGACGGAGAGCAGTTGATTTTTTCGGGCGTAAAAATCGACGCTAAGAACCAGACTGTTAAAGAGCTCCATAAATAAAATTCATTAATTTGGTAGTACCCCTAAAACCCCCTCAAAATAAAATAAAATTTTAATCTTTTAACAGCCTGTTGTTCTGGTCATTAATAACCAGAATAATCCAAAGAATAAATTTTATAACTGTATAAATCTCATCTTTGATCTCCCTAAAAGTCAGCCCCAAAAATGTTTTTCAAAAATATTTTTTTTTTTCAAATGTGTTATATTTCGACCGATAGGAAACCCATTAAGCACAAATATATTCAACAGTGTTAATTTGATCTCGGGACTCTAGAGAGTTATATTCCCTGGTGTCGCTGGAGGACCACTCAGAAGTTGCAACCGGGTGCTGGCGTCCCTTTGGGGCACCCCCAGAGACTCAGGGATTGCGGGTGGGCCCGGACAGCGTCGGATGCGTTCGAACTAAAACGTCTTGCGTGTCCCGTCGTAATCCGAACGTGGGGCCCTTAGTGTCTGTTACCTCATTCTCCCCCTCCCCCCCATGGGTCACGGTAGAAGCAAAAAGGACCGCGCCGCTTACTTGCGGGAGCGCCTTCATTCGCAAACGCTTATGTATTTTATCATACCTTTTAATGATATAAAGAGGAGCCAAAGAATGTTGCCACAGTAATTCGAACCTATAGCAAAGAATTACTTGGAAGTGGTCATGACGAAAAAAAAAATCTCATTTTTAACGGAATTTATATTTTTAATTTGTATACCACGTGCAATGTGCATAGTAGGTCCAAAATTTGATTGCATTCTACCCAAAAATTCGATGCCAGGATTTCACCGGAAATGCATGTTTAGAGGAACGCTGAATAAAAATCATTTTTGAGAACGTTCCATTTGTGTATGTCTGCCTGGAACTAATTAATAAGACCATATACACACACGCGCGCGGGTACTTTTATCTTACAATGTTTTTATTACCGGACCTCAAAACAATATTTCTAGTGAAAAGTCGAGTTCTATTTTTGATTGGAATACAATACTTACTCTATATACTAGTAGAGAAAGCAAAAATATATTTTATGTTGACCCTGTTCTACAGGGAATTCAAAACAGCTTCTCAAGTTTGGCTGATTATTTATTAGGTTGCATAGGGCTGTCGTTTTTTTCAAACCATCCGTCTTGGCTGGGTTTGAACCCACGATCTTAGGATCAGAAGAGCAGTGCCTAACTAAGTGAGCCACCCAGAAACGAATTCTCATTTCATAAGAGCCCTATTTCAGTAAATTTACTGGCATGTAAAAGAAGTTTTATGGGACAAAATGCCGATAACCGGTGGGCAACGAATAAGATCCTGACAATTGAAACTTAGTTAACAAACTAAATAATTTAAAGTTATGCTCACTTCTTACCAAGCGCCCGGGTTCAATCCTAGGGAACAGCATGTGAGATTGTGATGGACAAAGCGGGTCTGGGCAGATTTTCACCGATTTCCTCCGCTGTTCAATCCACCACCTGCTCCATTATCACTAGGGATAGCATCTTGGGGACCAATAGCGGGACAGAATCAAAGTTAGCGCAGCATGGTATATAGTTGTGATGTGTTGACAATGCAGTGTATACGTAGCGGTACTAATAGGAGAAAAATGGGACAGTGGTTGTGGGGTAGATTGTAATGCTATGTTTTCACTACCAGTGGATAATAAACATAAATACCACTGATTTAGGTCCCAAAAAATCCATCGTCTTCTGCCAGGATTAAAGCCGCGACCTTGGGTACAACATTTTCGAAAATTTTCCATGTAAAGAGTAGTTTGGGGTGGGAAATGTTCTTGAACATTTTTGTATCGCATCCTTGGAAGATTCTGAACTTAAAAATCAGTTTGGTATCTAATCGGCTTTTCCTTTTTGTGTTATCGTGTTCACACACGGATACACTCGGACCTTTTTCTAAAAAAAGGGGCCTTCAAAAAACGCATTTCCGGTGAAATCTCGCTATCGAGTATTAGGGAGGAATACAATACTTCTCTACCTACTATGTACAGAGTATATACATATTGGAGAAAGTAAAAATACATCACGTGGCCCATTTTTATTAGAGAAATGAAATTATAAAAAAGTATTATTTAAACAATCAAGCAAACTATAATGTTGATAGATAGCAATAATATCAATATCATTGTATATAATAACTTGTAGTGTAAATTTCAATAAGATATCTTACATCTGTCACAGATCCAAACACAAATTTTTCCTGCCTTTTGAATAGCTCTGTACTTACGATGCACTTGGACTTGGCTAAAAACCGAGTACATGGGGGCTGGTAACACTGCAGGAAACGAACGGAGGACAACAAAAGACAATTCCACAGAGACCATCACGTCTCCCAGTTCAAGAAGTGTAATGGACTCAAAACGGGAGCTGCGGTACTGTTTACGAGCGTATATGTCAGGTCTTTTCATTTCCCGGTTGTTAGTCATGGCTGCAAGAGCGTTTTCCTGAGGCGTGAAAGAGGGAAAACTATTTTACTGTCCCTCCCTCCCTGAAACTACCGCCGTTACTCAAAACAACCCCGCCGTGCTGCCCCTCCCTAGCCATACTTCTCTGATGTCATGGTATTATCTGGTAAAATATTTGATCAGCAAGGTTCTGTGTAATTATATGCCTTTTAACAAATGAGTTATTTCTTGAAGCCGGCGGAACGAAGCGTGATTTATAACGGACAGGTCCAAGTAGGCTTTCGCACCATTCAGATAAGTGTCTTTGATAATATGCTAATAATAATTTATTGATGGCCCCCGCTCTCGTGGAAACATGGCGTTCATCTTTCCACTCGCCTTGCACCGGCCTGCCGGAGAGATAGACAGACATTCGGACAGACAGACATAGACAAGAAGGTGTCTCGAGATGCACATCTTGCTTATAGCTCTTTGGCACGAAATCTTTTGTGTTTCTTCAACCTCAATGGAAACGCTTTTCCTCTGTTAGAACGACTTATCAAAGTGTTACGACAAATGGTTTCCTTGGGGAAATAAAAATTACTAATTAGATATACGTTTCATCATTAATAAACCTTCTAATAAACCTTAAAATTCTGACGTATTCTATTTATATGACTTCTTTACCTGATATGCAAACAAACCTCTTACAAAAGATTATTCTTCTTTCTAATTCATCATCAACAGCAAAATAGTCTATCACTTAAGTTTCTTATAAGTAGATGGAAAATAAGGGAACATGCTAGATAAAAACGTAAGTCAAACGAATGTTTTAAAACCTGTTACTATGCGATTGTCATTGAAATTCGATTCTTTCCATAGCCAGGAGTAAAACAAAATAAATATGGACGACTTTCTGTTTGAGAAAACTATCCAGAAACATACACACACATGCACACACGGACCTTTTTCTAAAAATTCATTTTTTGAATTCAGGATAGCTCAAAACATGTTTTCTTGTGAAATTTCGGTATCGAATTTTTGGGTGGAATACAATACCTTCTCTACCTAATATGTACATTGTACATGCGTTCTAGAGAAATTAAAAATATTTATACTACTAATAATAACAATAACAATATTTTAGCCCACCTGAGTAGTGTGGTGGTAGCGTGTCTGCCTCACATTTAAAAGGTCTTGAGTTCGAGTCTCGCTTAGGGTAAGTTACCCGGATAAGGCTTTTTTTAGGGGTTTTCCCTTATCCTGAGAAGACGAATGTCGAGTAACTTTAAGCTCCAAAGACCCCGAGATCATTTGAGCATCAGTTCACCAATATGATATGACAAACCAGGTAAAAGGACGTTAAACTACCAACAAAAGAAAAGTTTATTTTAATATACCATTTATATTTTATTATTAATATAATTGCTTAATTTTAAATGTTTAATTATTTTATTAAAATATTATCCAGCATCAAGTATCAAGAAGGGCATTTCAACCATAAATTAAGCTTTAAGATCATTCGTAAAAAAATAGGTAATTACTAGAGCCCGGATTTTTATTTGCATAAACCTTCATTTTAGGCTTCTTCTTTACTTACAATATTTTTTCCCCATTATTTGATTCTTGGATCAGAACAAGCACAAAGTTTTACGTTCTTCTCAGTTTTGTGAGTTTAAATTATGAACCTTCTTCAAAAAAGTTTATATTGTTAAAAAAATATATATTATATATAAATCCAATGTGTTCCGTTCGCATGACTTTCTCTACCTATTCTGCAAACAAAATATTAAAAAAAAAAAAAAAAAAAAAAAAAAAGAAAGTATTTACTTATATACATCATGTTAGTCAAGATAATTGCAGAAATTGACTTACCTATTACTTGCCCCCTTGTAAGTAAAAGGGATTAAGGAATGCACTAGTCTAACGCGATAGTCAAATCTTTTAAAAGCTATCGATAAGTGAAGTAATTGAAATTTGGTTCTCTCTGCGGCTAAGGAGTAAAGCCAAACAGGCATGAAATGATAGATGATTTCCCGTTTGAGACAATTTTAAGTATTTTAAAATTTAAGCCAATAATCAGGAATACATTGAAAACGGTTAACTCTAGATAAAATGTATATGACGTAAATTGTATGTTTTTAACGCGATCTATATTTTCTGTGTAGTAAGGTTTTGCCTATCTTTTACGGTTCACAAGTTTTGCAAAAACCATACAGAATGGAAAAGACTTCAGATACTATTCCTGGAAAATTAAAGATATATCTACATTTTATTTGTCATGTCTTTAAAACACGGTATTTTAATCAAAATCGTTAGAGCCATTTTTGAGAAAATCAAAATGTTCGAAAACTGTTCCATGCAAAAGGTGGTTTGGAGTGGGGAGTTTCTTGAAAATCTTCGTGTCTTATCTATGGGAAATACTTAGCTTTTATACCAAGTTTAGTATTTAATGTACTTTTCGTTTTTGCCGTCCACAGACACACATAGACTCACACGCAATACATACACACATGCAGAGATACACATTTTTCTAAAAAAAATCTTTTAGGGTGGGGGATTCAGGGGTCTTAAAAATGATTTTCCGGTGAAACCTCAGTAACGAATATTTGGGTGGAATACAGTATCTTCTGTACCTACTATGTACATTGTACATTCGTGATAGAGAAAGTAAAGTGTACATACGTAAGCACGGGAAGTGACATGAGTGGGACATCCGAGCGATTTTTTGGTCTTGGCAATGCAGAAAGTTTTTGTTTTATTCAAGACAACGATGAGCTTCAATGGGAAAATAATACTCTTCATTTGAAGAAGGCAAGGCAGTTGCTTAGATTATTAAGCTTTTTTTCTGTGCAGTGAAATTCATATATTCTGCTTCAAGATCTGTGAAATGAATACATATGTATAAATTGAAATATGTTAATTAAATAGCAGGGGAAAAAGTTGGGCAAAAACTTCAAAATCAGGGTCCTAGTAAAAACCTTCTTTGCTACGCATAATAATGAGGGGGAAATGTATTTCACCCAAAAATTCGATGGCGATATTTCAAAGGAAATATATGGTTCGAGGCATCTTTAGGTCTAAAATAAATATTTTTACTTTCTCCAGCAGTATGTATACAATGTACATGTAGCTAGAGAGGGTATTGTATTCCATCCAAAAATTTGATGTCGAGATTTCACCGGATATATATGTTTTATGTTCCCTAAGTCCTTAAAAAGCATCTTAAAAAAAGATCCATGGGTGTGTGTGTGAGTGTGTGTGTGTGTGTGTATGTGGACAGCACAACTAAAAAATCTTATGTGTTACACTCACATGACTTTCACTAGCTGCTCTACAAAACTCCTACAAAGGATTATTCTTCTTTGTACACAATGCTAATCAAGATAAGTGTTAGCAGAATGTTATTACTTAGTTCCTTATAAGTAGAAGGGAATAAGGGAATGCACTATGCTAAAGTGTTTGTCAAATGTTTTAAAAGATATCGTTATGCGATTGTCATTGCAAATCAATTCTTTGCTTGGCCAGGAGTAGAACAAAAGAAAAACAGACACTTCCTGTGTGAGAAAAGTTTAAGTACTTCATAATTGAAACCAATAACAAGGTATATCTCGAAAACGGTTACCTCCACAACAAAAACGTAAAGGACATAAATTGTGTTTTGTCGTGATGTACATTTTTTGTATAGTGAGTTTTTGTCTATCTCTTACGGTTTAGCAGTTAAGCAAAATTCATCCAGAATAAAGAGGTCTTAAGAGGCTATTCCCCAAAAATTCGAGATATACATTTTATTTCGGACATAAACAGCTTTAATATACGGGATTTTAATCAAAATCGTTGGAGCCATTTTAAAAAAAAATCAAATTTTCTAAATTTGTTCCATGTAAAGGGTAGTTTTTAGTAAAGGGATTTTTTTGAAAATCTTCGTGACGCATCCTTGGAAGATATTAAACCTAAATACCAAGTTTGGTATTTAACGGTCTTGGGGCTAAGCTGTCCACAGACACACACACAGACAGACAGACACACACACACACGGACCTTTTTTAAACATACTTTTTTCGGACTCAGGAGCCCCCAAAACATATATCTCGGTATCGAATTTTTGGGTGCATTACAATACCTTCTCTATCCCAATGTACATTGTACATATGGGGCTAGAGAAAGTCAAACAAATCTGATGTGTTCCATTCACATGACTTTCTCTACATCTCTGCAATAAATTATTTTTAAAACGTTTATGCTTCTATTTATTTCCTGCTAATCGAGAAAAAATTAGCAGAAATGTCTTATTTCTTGCTTACTTGTAAGTAGAAGTGAAATAAGGAAGTACCATAGGTTAAAGTAATAGTCAAAAGCTGGTTGCTATGTGACTGAAGTTCCTTTGTTTGTATGGACACGAGTTCACAAAGTCCTGTATGAGAAAAGTATGTTTTTTATAGCTGAAAACAAAAGCAAGGAATATCTGAAAAACAGTCAACTCCAGGAAGAAAATGTATATAGCATAAATTGTGCGTTTTAAAGTGTCACATTTGTTGTGATGTAAGTTTTTGTCCATCTCTTACGGTTTAGCAGTTATGCAAAATTCCGTAAAATTGACTCAGAATAAAGTAATCTTCAGAGGCTATTCCCAGAAAATCCAAAATATTCATTTTATTTGTCAGGTAAATATCTATAATATACGATATTTTAATCAAAATCGTTTGAGCCATTTTTGAGAAAGTAAAAATGTTCGAAAAAAAGTTCTATATAAAGGGAAGTTTGGGGTGGGGGGATTTTTCTCAAAATCTTCATGTCGCATCCCTTACTAACCTTAAATACCAAGTTTACTATTTTACCAACTTTTCGTTTTTGAGTTATCGTGTTCACAGACACACGGACACACACACGGACCTTTTTCTGAAAATACTTTTTTGGATACTGGGGACATATATTTCCGGTGAAATCTCGGTATCGAATTTTTTGGTGGAGTGCAATACCTTCTCTATACACTATGTACATAGTACGTATAGAGAAAGTAAAAATGAAAAGACCGTCAAACTTGGTATTTGTGTTTAGTATCTTCCAAGGATGCGAAAAGAAGATGTTCAAGAAAATCCCCTCAAACTACCTTTTACATGAAAAACTTTTTGAAAATTTTGTTTTTCTCAAAAATGGCTCTAACGATTTTGATTAAAATGCCGTAAAAATACCATTTCTGCTAATATGTATCTCAATTAGCATGAAGTGGAAAGATGAATGAGCTTTTAACAATAATTGTTACAGAGATGTAGAGAAAGTCATGTGAACGGAACACATCAGATTTTTAGAATAAGGTCTGTGTGTCCTTCCGTGTGCCTTTGTTTGTGTATGCGTTTCTTTGTTGATTTGTGTGTGGTGTTTGTCTGTGAACAGCTTAATTCAAAATGGAAAAGTTGGTTAAACACCAAACTTGATATTTAAGTAAAGCGTCTTCCAAGTATACTGCACGAAAATGTTAAAGATATTCCCCACCCCACCTATCCTTTATATTGAACATTTTTCGAACATTTTATGTTCTAAAAATAGTTTTAACGATTTTGTTTAACATTCCATATGTTAAGATATTTTCATAACAAATGAAATGTATATCTTGGAAATAGTCCTCAAAAGTCCTCATCATTCTGAATAAGTTTTGCATATTCTTCGGCTAGAGTCTTTTGAGACAGGAAAGGATAAATGCAGGAAACCGGCTGTCTGTACATTTTTCCTCTGATCAAAATACTGTATATTAAAAATATTTACATGATAAATAAATTGTATATCTCAAATTTTCTGGGAATAGCCTCTGAAACCCTCTTCATTCTGGATTACTTTTGTACCTGTAAGAGATAGAGATAGATAAAATATTGCTGGATAAAAATGTAGATCTCGTAAAAACACACAAATCATGTCAAATAAATATTAAGTAAATGTTAACCCTCCTCGATAAATTCCTTGTTATTGGTTTTGAACTTTTCTCAAACGGGAAACCGTTATTTATGTTTCTGCTATATTACTTATGGTCATGCAAATAAAACTTAATTTCAATCACATAGCGATCACCTTTCAAAAGATTTGACTATCTATAGCCTTGTGTATTTTACCGGAAATATATGTTTTGATACCCTCTGAATACAAAAAAGAAATCATAGCTCAAAAACGAAAATCCCGTTAAAAATTTGGTATATAAGTTCAACATCTTCGAAGGATGCGACACGATGATTTTCAGGAAATTTTCTCCAACTCCAGCTACCCTTTACATGGACAAATTTTTGAAAATATTTATTGTCTCAAAAATGGCAGTAACGATTTTTATTAAAATAATGTATACTATCTTGAATTTTCTGGAAATAGCCTCTGAAAACCTCTGCATTTTGGATTAGATTTGCATAACTGGTAATCTGTAGTAGATAGACAAAAAGCTGCTACACAAAAAAGGTAGCTCTCGTTAAAACCACAATATATGTCACATAACTTTTTCCACCATATTCTTTGTTATAGGTTTCAATTTTAAAATACTTAAAACTTTTCTCCAATGGGAAGTCATCTTTCGTTTCATATCTGTTTTGTTTTACTCCTGGCCATGCAAAGAGAACTTAATTTCAATTTACCACATAGCAACCAGCTTTTAAAATATCTAATTATCGCTTTAGCCTTATTTTCTTTCTACTTACAAGGAAGCAAGTATTAAGATCCTTTCTGCTAATGTTATCTTGATAAAAGAATAATCATTTTTAAGAAAAGTTTGTTTGTAGATCAGGTAGAGAAGGTCATGTGAATGGAACACGTAAGATTTTTTACACAGCGACCGAATTTGTAAACTAACAATAATATTATATTGATTCCTGAAACTAAAAGAGATCATGTTTAGAACGATATCAACTCACATGTGCAGCGAGATGTCAGATGTTTTCATGCATTGTTGATTGGCTAACAGTGCTCGGAACATATAAAATACCCAGCTGAATTAAGATATGATACAATTTAATATCTTAATTGTTCTTGGCATTAAGACACAGTTTAATCATTGAATAGTTGGCCCACAATTATGAAGATTTCCACTGGATATTTTTCTCTTCGAAGAGAACATTTTCAGTGAAATTATTTTGAACATGTTATGTCTTACATCAGGCAATGAAGCAATTGAATTCTATTTTATGTTGCTTTCTAGATTTTTGGGTAGTAGTTCTAATGTAATTCTTTTTGCGGCATGTGTAATTTTACTTGGTTCTTCCATTGCTGCCATATAATCTTTAAGTATGTTATAAAAACGTTAATCGCATTAGTGCGAAAATCTAAAGTCTTCAGTTCATATGCACTATCTTAAAAGTTCTATTTTAAGCCATGCTGTATAAAATTATATATTAACAACGAAAATGGAAACAGACACGAAAGAGTCAGTCGGGCAGTTTAGACAAGTTTTTAAATTGTGAACATAATTGGTTCATAGTCAATAAGTTGTACCTCAATTTGCTCTAATTAATAACCTTAAAAGCTTATCAGTTATTCTAAGGTAAAAAAACTAAAATTTTATTCCAAGTTTTAAATAGTTTTTCTTAAACTGTTTTGCATTTTCTAGGAAAATAAATGTATATAACATGCTGATATTCTCTTGTTGGAAAGTATATTTGTAGAGCTTATTTTCAAAGACCTCTTGTCTATCTTCAGACATGTTTAGAAACACTACTTTGTACTAGACAAGACTTTGATTAACGGCAAGGTTTTATGCTTTAAAGGGACTCTGAAGCGAAATTTGACTTTTGTAAACCTGAGAACAATGCTTAAATACAAAATTTCAGTTTTGGAAATTGGTGAACGAGAGTCGTTTTGATAATAAGCTTCTCATTTGTTGTATCGTGCTCCTTATGGTCTCTGTAGATTTTCCTAGTTAGACCAAAACGGAGGAGAGACCAATCAATATCTATTCTCATTCTTGGCAAGTTCTAATGAATTATACTTAAATAGCATCTGAGAAAAATCTATCTTGCAAAGGTAACTGATATTCCCACACAAAGCTCGGTCATCCATGTAATGTAACACATTTATATTACATTATAGATTGAAGAGATTTTACACGAGACATTCTTAATATTTCCATTTATTAGTGAATATTATAAGACTGATTCAATAACAATCCTCGTGTTAAAATTATCAAAGATTAAAATAACTATATGAAGTGAAGGTGTATAATTTCAGAACTGGGAACCACGTGCGCTACAAGTGAGTAGTGGATTAAACTTATGAAATGTTATGTCCTTGAGGTTTAAATTAGCAATTCGCAGTAGCCATTCAGTGTCTCGTTCACTAGTTACATATTATTACACGTTGATATAGAAAGCAATTTGAGTTTTGGAACTTGTCCTACTGAGATCATCGCAGATTATGGTTCAGAAGGAGGTCCTAGAATTTGGAGTTCCTACCTGATTCACAATATGAAGTTGATCACCTCTGTAAGTTCTAATTGACCACATTTCAGTTGTTGCTACATTCTTTCATTTAATTATAGATACCTGAAACGTATTTATAGCTTTCCCACCTGTGTATTTCAAATCTTGATAAAGACTTGTTGCATAGTATTATTTAAAATAATGCAAATTAGGTTCAACACATGTAGACCGCACTCCTTTTATGTCAGACCTCAAAACAAAGGCGTACGTTGGAATTATTACGTAATTCGCTGTCAAGTACAAGCTATATATCAGCATGTTTCCAAATTCAATAAGGAAGATAAGTAATGCATTTAATAAAACAAAATTAAGCACCAAAATCTACTTTCATGAAATTACTCACATATGACGGGATAGTTTAACTGAGGCTAAGGAGTTCTAGAAATCTATGTAACACGATATGTATTCAAGTTGCAGAAAAAATACTTTTTCAACCCAGGATCATCCATAATTTATGTTTATTCTAAAAACCGTTATTTGCAAAAGATTAATTTTCTGCCTGTTTCTTAGAAGTCTATAAAAACATTTCGTTGCAGGTACATAAAAATATTACGTGTTCCATTCACATAAACGTCTCTACCTATTTTGCAACAACATATTCTTGAAAAACTGTATTATTCTATCCACTTCATGCTAATTGAGTTAAACAGCAGAAATGGACTTATTACTTCTTTGTACATTCGTATAAGGGAAATCACTAAGCTAAAGCGATAGTCAATTAAAAGCTTTGTGATTGGAATTAGGCCTTCTATGCATGGCCAGTAGTAAAATAAAAGAAATACGAATGGCGACCTCTCGTTTAAGAAAAGTTCAAGTATTTTAAAATGTAAACCAATAACACGGAATATCTCGGACATGTCAACTTCGCTTAAAAATTTATTTGACATAAATTGTGTGTGTGTGTTTTTTTTTTTTTGTTTTTTTGTTTTTTTGTTTTTTTGTTTTTTTACCGATATCCACATTTTGTGTTGCAGCATTTTGTCTATCTCTTACGTTATCCAAAATTCATCCAGAATCTATTTCCAGACAATTCAGGATGTTCACTTAGATTGTCATAAATTAGCTTAAACGTATGGTATTTTAATTTACATTGCTACAGCCATTTTTGAGAGAGTAAAACTTGTTTCCTGTAAGGGTAGTTTGAGGTTGGGAGACTTCCTTGAAAAATCTTCGTATCGTAACCTTGAAAGAAGCTGAACTTGAATAGCAAGTATGATATCTAACTGGCTTTTAGTTTTTTCTTTCTCTACTTAGTGCATGATGTATGGAAACAAAAGGTATTGCACTCAACCCAATAATTCAAATCAGATTTTAGGGGCCCCTGTATCAACAAAAATCATTTTTATAAAAAGTTGCATTTGTGTGTGTGTGTCTATGAACATGATAACTCAAAACCAAAACATTCTAAAATACAAAACTTGGTATTTGGGTTTAATATCTTCCAAGTATATGACACGAAGATTTTAATGAAAATAAAATTCCGAAAATTTTCTCAAAAATGGCTCTAACGATTTTGATTAAAATATCTAATATTAAGGATATTTAGATGAAAAATAAAATGGATATGTGGAATTTTCGGAAAGTAGCCTCTAAATACCTCTTTATTCTGGATGAATTTTCTGAATTTTGCATAACTGATAAACCGTTAGAAGTAGATAAAAACTTATTAAATAAAAAGTGTAGAGATCGTTAAAACACACAATTTATGTCATATACATTTTTTCGTGTAGTTAACCATTTCCAGAAATATTTCTTGTTATTGGTTTCAGCTTTAAAATAATTTTCTCATACAGGTCATGCAAAGAAACGGATTTCAACCACATGGCAACCAGGTTTTAAAAGATTTGACTATCACTTTACCCTGGTGTATTCCTTACTTCCCTCTACTTAACAGTAAGCAAGTAATAAGACCATTTATGTTAATGTTTATCTCAATTAGCATGAAGTAGATAGAAGAGTAAGCTTTTTAACAATAATTTGTTACAGAGATGTAGAGAAAGTCATGATAATGGACAACATATGATATTTTAGTTATGTGTTCACAGACATACACACACGGACACACGCGATCCTTTTTATAAAAATGCTTCTTTTTTTATTCAGGGGACCTCAAAATATGTATTTCCGGTGAAAGCGGTATCAAATTTTAGTTGGAATACAATACCTTCTCCACCTACTATGTACATTTTGTGTATACGGTAGAGAAAGCAAAAAGGAATCTCTGTTTGCTGGCTTTCAAATTCCACTCTTTGCATGACATCACAAGAAACAAAGCAGTGATGTAGTGACTTAGTACTTCAAAAAATCTGATGTGTTACATTCATAAAATTTTTTCTCGATCCTTGTAATAAATTATTGTTAAAAATCTCATTCTTCTACCTATTTCATGCTAGTCGAGATAAACATTAACAGAAATGTTTTGCTTCCTTGTAGGTAGAAGGAAAATAAGGGAATATAGTAGGCTAAAACGATAGTCAAATATTTAAAAAAAAAAAAACTGGTTGCCATGTGGTTGAAATCTATCTCTTTGCATGACCTGGAGTTGTTAAATATCCATATGAGAAAAGTTCCCAACGACATCTGCTTGAGGAGAAAAGTAGTATAGTGTAAACTTATGATATATTGGAGTTGGCTCTATACCGTCTAAGTACAGATGGCGCAAGTTTAAACTTTAAACAAATAACAAGGATAATCTCGGAAATGGTCAACTCCAAGAAAAAATACATGACATAAATTGTGTGTTTTAATGATATCTACATTTTGTGTAATAAGTTTTTGTCTACGTCTTACGATTTACCATTTATGTAAAATTTAGCAAAATTCATCCAAAATAGAGGTCTTCAGAAAAGTCAAAATATACATTTTATTTGACATGTAAATATCTTTAATATACAATATTGTAATTGAAATCGTTAAAATGTTGTTGATAAAATCAAAATTTTCGAATTTTTTTCCATGTAAAGGGTAGTTTGGGGTGGGGAATTTTTCTCAAAATCTTCGTGTCTCGTCCTTGAAAGATACTGAACTTAAATACCAAGTTGATCATACTAATGTTTCGTTTTTAGTTAAATTAATCACAGACGAGCACACGGACAGTCTCTCTCTCTCTCTCTCTCTCTCTTTCTCTCTCTCTCTCATACACACACACAATCGCACTATTTTCTAAAATGCTTTTTTGCATACAAGTGATCCTAAAATGTGTGTTTCCGGTAAAATTTCGCTATCTCTACCTTTTCGTACCAAGTATTACTATGTAAAGAAAGTAAAAATCTGATGTTCCTTTCTCGTGACTTTGTCTACCTATTCTGCAACAAACTATTCTTACCAAAGCATGTTCTTCTATCAACTTCAAGCTAAGTGATACAAATATTTATAGCCATATTAAGGAATACACTAGGGAAAAACAATAGCCAAATCTTTCAAGAGCTCTTCACTACTTGATGACTGAGGCGGTATTGCAGTGCGAGTATCACGCCAAAGTGTAAATAACAACACTGGGCAACAAATGTTCACTTTCAGAACATTGCACAAACTTTCAGCTATGTTGAAACTGAATCTGTAAACGGTTTCCTTGTATCACGTCAGGAATTTTTGCAAAACAGAGATTAGTGTAACGCTCAATATCTAAATGCAGTGGTTTTAGGACAATTCTCTTTTATGAGTTTTAAGTAAAATAATAATGCGGTTACTTTTAGAAATGACAAAATATTACAATATTGTCAATGTAGTTGTCAACTTAATATATAGCGATAAAGAGAATAGACTGTTAATCTTTAGTGTTCAATGTGATCTTGTTTATTTGCATGTAAAGCTTTTGCTTGTTAGCTTCCTTTTATAAGCACTTCTAGGAGTTTCCCTCTATATCATCCAACAATAGTCGGCCAGCATTCACTTGCATTGGTATCTTGTTTCTAATTCCTTGAGATCTTAGTGGAATCTCTCTCCATGTTCATCACTGTAGTCCCCAAGATTCTCGGGAAAGTAGTCCAAATGAGAATGTAGCATGTGGACCTTGAGACTCATGTTACATCCAAGTTCCTGAATGCATTCAACATTTTGTATACCTCGTTTCTGTAATCTGGATGCTTTATATTACCTAGAAACTTTGTAACAACGTCTCCGAATGATTGTCATGCTAACAACTCTTTCGAATTCATTTTACTTTCAAAAGTATCATAACGAAGCAGCTTCCTGAAATCCTGTAAACATACCTTCTTTCACTTTTGCATTGCTTAAACCTGGGAACTTTTCACTAATGTACAATAAGTAATGCCCTTCCTTGTCCAAGGCCTTGACAAATGGGTTCATGAGCCCTAACTTAATATGGAGAGGAGGTAAGATAACATCAGATGCACGGATATTTTGTATAACCTAACTGTTGACCCAACAAGAGTGAGATAACTTTGAAATCTCCACACACTTGCCATTTATGTTCTTCATTTTTTGCCTGGCTCAACAGTAGTTCCAGGTTTTCAAAATTGTGAATCACTGAGTAACCAACTGGAGGTGAAGCATATAAATTTCCATTATGTAGGAGGACACCCTTCAAACTGCGTTTTAGCGCATCAATAAAAAGTCTCCATTCAGTAGGGAATAACTAGGCAGTCCATATCCTAAGCATCACTTGCTAGATGTTGTTATAAAATACTACTTTATTTTATTCCGAATAATAAGGAGCAAATTCTAGTTCTCGTTTTCTGTACCAACTGTATGAAGTCTCTGGTCTGAGCAAATTTTCTTCGTGAAGCCTGGAACCCAGTATTTCTACAGACTCCTTAAAGAGCCCAAGATCACTAACTAGATCATTCAATTTGGCTTGAGTCAAAGGTCTGGGGATGTTTGAAGCATCGTTTGGATCAAAATCACTACATATTTCACTACTCATCTGACGCAGATGTAGATGAGGAAAAATTATCTTTTGGGGGGGGGCAGGGACATCTTGACCATGTGGCGTGGGCAAAATAGCAGACGGAATGTTTGGGTATGTTATGTTGTGCCTGTTTCTTGAATTATACGCTGTCAGATTGCAGGAACAAAAATAACAATCTGTACTGGGGCTACTTTGTTCACGCCATATCATAGTCACTTCAAAGGGCAATGCTTTTATTTTTCCGTTGATCCGTTGTCGAAATTGTTCGATGCACGTCCTATATGCTTTATGTGAAGCCCACGATTTGTCCTGGTCACCAAGGTGTAAGCCAAAATAAGCACAATATACTTTCTTCAAAAATGTAATTATGTTCCATCGCTGCTTCATAGGAGTGAACTGTCCGCACAAATAACAGAAAATGTCATAACTATTTTTGGACTCTCGATGCGACATTTTGTTTTAATCATTGTAACTGCTTCAAGGTCGTACAACATTGTCAAGCCTAAGCGAAAAGAACATACAAAATTAGATTTAAATATAAACATAAATTACAGGTATTGTGAAATAAGGATTTTCAGGAAATTGCACTTACTGGAAATTCGTAAACTATTATTTCTGAAAAAATGTAATGACATAGAATTTTTCTTATTTCAAATCTGAATTCTGTGTGTAGGTGTCACCCTAGAAACGTTCAGAAGTTACATGCAATCAAATCATTGTTGCCCGGTGTAATTAATCACCCACCACGAAAATTAAAAACAATATTAGTAACAATCCCGCCTGGGTAGTGTGGTGGCAGCGTGTCTGCCTCGCATTCAAAAGGTCGTGAGTTCGAATCTCGCTTAGGGTGAGTTACCCGGATAAGGTTTTTTTCGAGGTTTTCCCTTACCCTGAAAAGACAAATGTCGAGTAACTTTAAGCTCCACGGACCCCGAGATCATTTGAGCAACAATTCACCAACTCCATTCATCGTCCGATATGACCAGCCAGATTAAAGGACGTTAAACTACAACAACAACATATATATATATATATTAACAACCATAAATCCAAGTTGTACACTTCGAAGCTGTCATTTTTTGTAAATCTATACATAGCATTAATCAGTAGTACATGTTAAAGAAATGTTAGTTGTAAGGTTCTTTGTAAAAGACATGACATTGTTGAAAGTGTATGCAATGAGAAATCGTTATATTTCAAACAATGTGAATGTAGAGGGTTAAAGAAGGTACATGGTCTTTAGCAGAGTTGAGCTAAAAAGGTTTGTTGATATTTTTTTTTAGGATTTAGAAAGTTAGCACCTAAAGTGGATGCTAAAAATATAATGATTGGTCAAAGAAACAGGGCGCTACTAAACGCACCAAAGTGAAGCCAGCCAGTGTTCGTTTTAAATGCTTAGGCAGGTTCAGCGAGAAACTCCCAATACGACAGACACATATCCAGTTAGTCAGATCAATATAATATGAGAGATACATCGTAACAGTTTACATAGAAATGCGATACACGTAATTATAAGCTGAACTTTAAGCCTAAATTCATAAAGTTATAAAAAAGCGTAGAGTACGTTATCAAGTTAGGTAACATTTTTTTACAGATTAAACCCTATTTTACAAGTTGCATATTAGGGTTAGAGTTTTATAGTTTAAAAAGTATTAAAATAATTTCATTTCATAGCTATATTTTACAATATCTGAAAGATGTGAATACATTGCACAACATACTTAAAACAACATGTATTAAAACGTTGTACAATGGTTTTGCAAATTCTCTATTGCAGTTATTTAAATAGAATTTCAAGCAGTATCTTCTGTTCATGAACCGAGGACAGTTAAATATCAAGCGATCTATTGTTTCTTCCTTTCCAAAAGGGCAGTCGAGAAATTCTTTTCTATAATAATGTAAAACCGTCGGAATTATGTACCAAATTTGCCGTGATCAGAAACAAATTTGTGTAAGTATGAAATCAGGGAAGAAGACTTTGTATTTTAGGCGACTATACATATCAACGAAAAATATGTTTCTTGATGCGGAACCATTGTTGGTATTTATCCACGGTGAATTCCATGAATTTAAAGTCTACATTTTTACTTCCTCTACACGTACTATGTTCATAGTGTATAGAGAAGGTATTGTATTGCACCAAAAAATCCGACACCAAGATTTCACCGGAAATACGTGTTTTGAGACCCCCTGAATCTAAAAAAGCCTTTTTAGAATAATGCAAGTATGTGTATGAGTTTATGGACAGCATAGCTTAAAAACGAAAAGTTCGTTAAATACTTGGTATTTAAGTTTAGTATCTCCCAAGGATGCGACACGATCTTCAAGAAAATTCTCTTATCCAAAACATTACATGAAAAAAAAAAATCGATTTTGATTTTCTCAGAAATGACCCTAACGATTTTGATTGAAATATCGCATATTCAACATATTTAGATGAAAAATAAAGTGTATGTATTATATTATTTATATATATTTTCTGGGAATAACTTATGAAGACCTCTTTGTTCTTAATGACTTTTGCTGAATTTTGCGTAAACAAAAAATTTAGACCTTATTAAAACACATAATTTATGTCATATATGTATAAAATATACTTATTTATTTTATGTTTATTTATTTATTTATTTTAGAGCTGACTGTATCTGAGATATTCCTTTTAATTGGTTTCAGCTTTAAATTACTTATACTTTTCTCATACGCAATTTGTGAACTCCTGGCCATACAAACCAAGGAATTGCAATCGAATAGCAACCAGATTTTAAAGATTTGACTATCGTTTAAGCATAATGTATTCCCTTATTTCCATTTTACTTACAAGAAAACAAGGAATAAGACCATTTCTGATAATTTTTTTCCGAATTAGCATAAAGCAAAAAATGTGATGTGTTCCATTCACATGAGTTTCTCAACATCTCTGCAACAAATTAGTTTTAAAAAGCTCATGCTTCTATTTACTTCATGCTAATCGACAAAAAATTAGCAGAAATAGTCTTATTACTTGCTTCCTTGTAAGTAGAAGGGAAATAAGGGAGTAATATAAGTTAAAGCGATAGTCAAAAGCTGGTTGCTATGTTACTGAAGTTTCTTTATTTGTATAGACAAGAGTTGACAAATTCCTGTATGAGAAAAGTTAAGTTTTTCGAACCTGAAAACAAAAACAAGGAATATCTCAAAAACGATCAACTCCACGAAAAAAATGTATACAACATAAATTGTGTGTTTTAATATGCTCTATATTTTTTGTGTAGTAAGTTTTTGTCTATCTCTTACGGTTTAGCAGTCATGCAAAATTCCGTAAAATTCACTCAGAATAAAGTAGTCTTCAGAGGCTATTCCCAGAAAATTCAAAATATACATTTTGTTTGTCACACAGACATTTTTCTGAAAATACATTTTTTGGATACAGGGGACCCTAAAACATATATTTCCGGTGAATTCTCGGATCGAATTTTTTGGTGGAGTGCAATACCTTCTCTATACACTATGTACATAGTACGTGTAGAGAAAGTAAAAATATAATGTGTTACACTCACATGGCTTTCTCTAGCTATTCTACAAACTTCTTACATAAGATTACTCTTTTTTCTCCACCTTGCTAATCGAGGTACTCATTAGCACAATGTTCTTATTACTTAGGTCCTTATAAGTAGGAAAAAATAAGGGAATACACTAGACTAAACCCATAGTCAAATGTTTTAAAGGTAAACATAAAAAGAAAAACCAAATACCTATTTGATAATAAAAAAAAAATATAATAAAGAATAGCTTTATCGCTGTCGTTATGCGATTGTCATTACAAATCGCTTCTTTTCTTGACCAGGAGTAGAAGAAAAGAAAAACGGACACTCCCATCGGAGAAAAGTATAAGTACTTCACAACTGAAACTAATACCAATGAATACCACGAAAATGGTAAGCTCCACGAAAAAATGTATATGGCATAGCTTGTGTATTTTAACAAGACCATTTTTTGTATAATAAGTTTTTGTCTATCTCTTACAGTTTACTAGTTATGCCAAATTAAGCAAACTTCATCCAGGATAAATAGGTCTTTAGAAGCTATTCCCAGAAAATTCAAGATATACATTTTATTTGTCAGGTAAATATCTTTAATATACGATATTTTAATCAATATAATTAAGAGCTATTTTTAAGAAAATCCAAAATTTTCGAAAAAAGTTCCATGTAAAGGGTAGTTTGCGGTGGGGTGATTTTTCTCAAAATCTTCGAGTCACATCCCTGAAATATACTAAACTTAAATACCAAGTTTGGTATTTTAGCTACTTTTCGTTTTTGAGTTATCGTGTTCACAGACACACGGACACATTGACATACACACACACTCACAGACACACATACACAAACACACACACACACACACACACACCGACCTCTTTCTGAAAATGCTTTTTTTGATACAGGGGGTCCTAAAACATATATTTGCGGTGAAATCTCGGTACCGAATTTCTGGGTGGAATACAATACTTCTCTATCCCTATGTACATTGTACATACGGGGCTAGAGAAAGTAACAATAGAAGATTAAGCTTTTTAACAATAATTTGTTACAGAGATGTAGAGAAAGTCATGTGAACGGAGCTCATCATATTTTTATTTTCTCTATACGTACTATGTACATAATGTATAGAGAAGGTATTGCATTGTACCCAAAAATTTGTTACCGAAATTTCACCGGAAATACACGTTTTGAGACCACCTGAATAAAAAAAAAGCATTTTTAGAAAAATGTCCGTGTGTCTGTCTGTCTGTGTGTATGTGTGTGTCTGTGTATCTGTGGGAAGCATAGCTCAAAAACGAAAACACCGTTAAATACCAAACTTGGCATTTAAGTTCAGTATGTTCCAAAGATGCGACATGAAGATTTTTAAGAAAATCCTCCCACCCCCAACTACCCTTCACATGGAAAAATTTTATAAAATGTTGATTTTCTAAAAAAATGGCTCTAACGATTTTGATTAAAACATCATATATTAAAGATACTTGACAAATAATATGTATATCTTGAATTTTCTGGGAATAGCCTCTGAAGACTTCTTTATTCTGGATGAATTTTACGGAATGTTGTGTAACTGGTAAACGGTAAGAGATAGACAAAAACTTACCACACAAAAATGTAGAGCACATTAAAATACACAATTTAT
Source organism: Hymenopus coronatus (assembly GCA_030762935.1). Taxonomy (NCBI): domain Eukaryota; kingdom Metazoa; phylum Arthropoda; class Insecta; order Mantodea; family Hymenopodidae; genus Hymenopus; species Hymenopus coronatus. The sequence goes on along the minus strand of CM060892.1, from coordinate 154,982,644 downwards.
GTTATATACATTTTTTGTCATGGAGTTGATCGCTTTTAAATATTCCTTGTTTTTTGTTTTAGCTTTAAAAAACTTATACTTTTCTCATACAGGAATTTGTCAACTCCTGTCCATACAAACAAAGGAACTTCAGTCACATAGCAACCATCTTTTGCTATCACTTTTATCTGTTACTCTCTTATTTCGCTTCTACTTACAGGGAAGCAAGTAATAAGACAATTTCTGCTAATTTTTTCTCACTTAGCATGAAGTAAATAGAAGTATAAATTTTTTAACAAAAATGTGTTGCAGAGATATAGAGAAAGTCATGTGAATGGATTACATCAGATTTATTTACTCTGACTTTAGTCCTGATATTGAACATTTGCTGTAGGCATTGTCATTACTGGAAACTGCTTCTTTTTCTAGAATATCCGCTCTTTCATTCCCGACATTAGCAATATGTCATTGTATCCATTTCAGTGGAGATATTATATTATCATATGCTACGAATTTTGATCTAATTTCTGCGGCTATTGGATGTAAATTATTTTTATCCTCAATTGATATTAAGATAGGTTAGGTATCTGAATATATGTAAGAATTCTTCTTTTGCTGTATACACCAACTAATTGCTTGTGAATGGCAAAGAGTATTTCTCGGAAGACAGTGCAAACGGAAGAAAGTTTAATGCACTGTCTTCTAAGTGAACAACAGCTCATCAACAATGGCATCTCCCTGTGTACAAGAAACGTCCGTGGATTTGTGAGATTCATGGCTAAGATTGCACTTTCCTTTATTAACGAAATATCTATTATCACAAGTCTGTCCTGCTATTGAGAGGTCCATTTTCTTCTCAATCTGAAAATCTTATTCAAGTAGCTTAGAACTAAATTATAGTTATTTTTCATATATCTATATCATTTGCAATAAAGTTTCTGCTGTATATTTAAAGAAATTTACCTATGAGCTAATTGTTAACAATTTCGTTACGGTTATTAAATACAACTTAAAACTCGAAGTAATGTGTGTTGTCTATTAAAATTCCTTCACCAATCACGCCCTGCTTAGAGATATGTGCTGACTCCACCTAAAACAAATCACCTTCCCGGAGCAAAAATTAAACAATAATCATAAATGTTAAATATTAAAGGCGAACCATAACGCTTAACACGACGCGAAGAACTATCGTATGACGTTGAAAATCCATTCTCATTGCATGGCCAGGAGTTAAAAATAAATAACAAAAACAACTACAACAATGACGACTTCTCATGTGAGAATTTTAGGTATTGGAAAGTTTAAAATAATGAACGTCTCGAAATGATGAACTCCACAAAAAAATGTATTTGACATATATTGCGTGTTTTAACGATATCTATGCAGGCATGTAGATATTTTGTGCAGTAAAATTTTGTCTTCCTATTCGGTTTCTCAGTTATTCCCAAGAATGAATAAGAGCTTCAGAGGCTTTACCGAGAAAATTCAAGAAATACATTTTATTTTTGATGTAAACATGTTTAATGTATAGCATTTTAATAACAATTTTTATTAAATTTTTGAGAAAATAGAAAATTCTGAAAAATCTTCCATATAAAGGATAGTTTTATATCGGGATATTTTCTTTAAAATCTTCGTGTCGCATCCTTAAATGATAGGTATTTAACCGACTTTTGGTTTTTGGGTTATGCTGCTTAAAAATATACAGAAAGAGGGGGGAAAGGGTGAGAGGGAGAAAGGGAGAGAAAGAGAGAGAGAGAGAGAGAAAGAGAGAAATTGACACAGGGTTATTCAGACAAGGGATGGGAAAAATCTTGTACTCATAAAAATACACACCTTTGTAAAGCTAAGGCAATTTCTAGGAATGACACTGAAGAGTTTCACAATAATTTTTGTTCTTTGCAAGATGTATTAAATAAAGACAATGCATTCAGCAGAATATTCAAGTATTGTTGACAATTAATATTAAGCTCGCCTCGGTAATGTAGAGGTAGCGTGTCTGTCTCATATTCAAGAGGTCGCGAGTTCGAATCTCGCTAAGGGTTAGTTATCTGGATAAGGATTTTTCGGGGTTTTCCCTTATTCTGAGGAGGCGAATGTCAAGTAACGTTAACTCCCATGAACCCTGAGCTCATATGAGTATAATTTCACCGATTTCATTCATCGTCCGATATGTCCTACAGCCTATAAGATATAAAAAGAAAATAATAATAATAATAATAATAATAATAATAATAGATGCTTCTTTTATTAAAAAGTTACATCAGATTTTTAACATTATTAAGACTGTCAAAATAAATTCATAAGTAGGCTAAACCTTCATGGGCTCCTTTATTTAAGGGCAAAAATCCATTGTGGATTCTCTTTTGATAAACACATCCATCACAAACTCCCAAAAGAAACTGTTTATATGGCACCATCTAATCTGTTCACGCACAAGAAAGTATATAAAGACGCATTTCCTGAAACTCTAAATTGGAAGGTCCAAAGGTGAGTATGCTGTTAAAATTATTATGGAAGAAGATGCAGAGATGAAAAAGAGAAGAGGTGCCTCTCGAATGACAGAAAAGTTGAACTTGCTTAAATAGGTAATAAAGAATCATATCATAATTCAAATGCTGTGAGAGTCGTTGTGGTAGAAAAAACACATATTGAAGAAAATATACCAACTCATTTAACTGTAAGCAAAATGCATAAAACAATCTTAAGATAGCTAATAAAACTCCAGACGAATGTCGCTGTTCGATGTATTATTTTGCTCTTCGTTCAGTCTTTAATTTAGATTTTGGCTCGTTAAAAACTGACAGTTGTAGTGAGTGTCCAAAACTAAAAACCTTGTGACAAGCACAAACAAACCAGCAGGAAAACAAGAAGCTGATATCGTGTGCTTAACACTTGGGCAAAGCGTTTTTGGAGAGTTGAACTTGCCTGCTGAAGGAACCTTAAGCACCAATTTTGATCTCGTGCAAAATCAAACTTCACCAAAGACCAATATAGGTGAAGCATACTATGTCTGTCAAATATGATATTACACGTTTAGATAAGCAATTCATACACCAGAAATATTAGTGAATACGGATACGTCTATTTCTATATGGCTTGAGCATGGCAGGAGCTGCAATGAAGTAACGTCCTGTTTAAACCACTTTTTCAGAAATATGCGTGAGAAACTAAACAATGTGATAGGATTAGGCTTCTTTACTAATTATTGTGTAGGGTAGAACAAAAATTATAGGACTTACCTGATTCCTGCCAGCAGAAGAAACTTTAGTTTGAGTGATTTTCCCCATACCTGGACACTCCTATATTCCTGCAGATGTTTTGCATCTAGATCTGGATAAAACACAACTTATTTCAAATACGTTTTTACTATCCCTAGCACCTACATACATTGTATTCCACCCAAAAATAAGATACCGAGATTTCACCGGAAATATACGAGGTACGTCCAGAAAGTAAGTTCCGTTTGGTAATAAAATTAAATTGTGTACAGATACAGAATAATTATTTATTGCACAAAATTCTACAACTCTTAAACTACTTTTCCACATAACTGCCGAAATTTTGCAGGCATTTGTCATAGCGTGACACAAGCTTTTGTATACCTTCTTCATAGAAGTTTGCCGCCTGTGTCTTCAAAAAGTTGCAAACATTTTCTTTCAGCTCTTCGTCATTGTTGACGTGTTGACCGCCAAGGAAAGACTTGAGGTGTAAGAACAGATGAAAGTCGCTAGGAGCGAGGTCAGGGTTGTACGGAGGATGGTCAAACACGTCCGAGCCAAATCCCTATAGGAGGTTTTTCGTCACATTTGCAGTGTGTGGTCGTGCGTTTTCGTGAAGAAAAACAACACCTTTTGACAGCAATCCTCGGCGCTTATTTTGTATTGCGCGGCGCAATTTCCTAAGCGTCTCGCAATAAACATCTGCTTTGATTGTTTGACCACGCGGTAAGAAATCAATGAGTAGGATGCCTTTCCAGTCCCAGAACACTGTGCATATCATTTTTCGAGGTGTCAAGATTTGTTTCGGCTTAACCTTTGCTGGGGATGAAGTGTGCCTCCATTCCATTGATTGCCGCTTACTTTCAGGGGTATCGTAAGAAACCCAAGTCTCATCTGCTGTGACTATCTGTGTCAGAAATTCTTCGCCGTCTTCATCATAACGGGTTAAAAACTGAAGTGCACTACCCATCCGTTTTGTTTTGTGTTGCTCAGTAAGAATCTTTGGTACATAACGTGAGCAAAGTTTACGAAATTTCAGTTTTTCGGTAACAATTTCATGAATTAGTGATCGTGAGCTTTGGGGAAAATTCCATAGCGAGAGCACTAATTGTAAACTTGCGGTTTTCCTGGATCTTGTCATCAATCGCGTGAACCAGTTCTTCTGTAACCAAAGATGGACGCCCACTTCGTTCTTCATCGTGCACTTCACTACGTCCTTCATTGAACTGTCGGACCCATCTTCTCACCATTGAATCACTCATCGCATTTTGTCCGTAAACTTCGCAAATTTGCCGATAAATTTCAATTGATTTCACTTTCCTAGCATTCAGAAAACAAATCACAGATCTGATTTCACAAGCGGCGGGATTTTCAAGCAACACCGACATTGTAAACAAGCACAACAAAGCGTATGTGGCTGACAGCGATCTCAAAATGGCGCACGTTTCTTCTCCTTGATACAGAGCGTCTACCGCGCATGTGCGGAACTGCGATCGCAGCGCTGCAGTGGAGATAAATTGAAACGGAACTTACTTTCTGGACGTACCTCGTATGTATGTATATATATTTTAACCCGCTGAATTAAAAAAAATAGAAAAGTCCATGTGTGTGTCTGTGTGCAGCATAGCTCAAAAACGTAAATTGCATAAAATACCAAACTTCGTATTTAAGTTCTGCATTTGCCAAGGATGCGAGACGAAGCTTTTCAGAAAAATCCGCCATCCCCAACTACCTTTACTAGGAATATTTTTCGAAAATGTCGATTAACTCAAAACTGGCTCTAATGATTTTAATAAAAATGCTATGTTTAAGACATTTTCATGACAAAAGAAATGCATATCTTGAATTTTCCAGGAATAGCCTCTGAAGACCTGTTCATTCTTGATGACTTCTGCATAACTCGTAAGGCGTAAGAGATAAACAAAGCCTTACTAAAAACAACAAACAAACAAAAGTGTGTATTGATGAGTATGTGTATGTGCGATTAATGCTCAGGAATTGACAATTGAATCATTAACAAACAATTTATGTCGATGAGATGTAGAAATAACCGTTTCCAAAATTACTTTTTATTGGTTTCAATAGTAAATTACTTAAACTTTTCTCAAGCGGGAAGTCAACTTTCGATTTTTTTATTACTATTGTTTTTATAGTTTCATTTAACATCTAACGTCATAGCGGGGGCTTTGCATTTGGAACAACTCGTCTGTAGGTTTAAATCATTTTATTTTCCTCAAACACACACATACACACACACACACACACACATTCCCTCTCACATACATACTTCCAGATTCTGTGGGGTATAGGGAATAATTCTGGCTAAAGAAAAATTCCCTGCCTCAGCCGGGAACCGAACCCGGGTGAGAAGTCAGATCGGAGGCAGCCATTCATTTCTTTTGTTTAAATCCTGGGAATGCAAAAGAGAATCCAATTTTCATCTGTTTCACATAGCGATGAGTTTTTAAAAGATTTGGTTATCGTTTAAGACTAGTTTATACCCTTATTTCTTTTCTACTTATAATAAAACAAGTAATAAGACAAATTCTGCTAATGTTTATCTCGATTAGTATGATGCAGATAAAAGAATAATCTTTTGTACTGAAAGTTTGTTTGGGAACAGCTAGACAACCATGTGAATGGAACATATCAGATTTTTTTTTTGACTTAACCATTTTTGATATGTTGTTTTTGGGTTCATTTTAAAATACTTAAAATTTTCTCAAACGGGAAGTTGTCATTCATTTCATATACCTTTTGTTTTACTCCTGGCCATGCAAGGGGAACCAGAATTCATTTGTATCACATAGTGACCAGCTTTTAAAAGATTTGACTTGCTTTAGTCTAGTGTATTCCCTTAAGTGTGATGGAGATAAAAGAATAATCTTTTCTGAGAACAGTTTGTCTGCAGAAAAGACAGGGCAAATGGAAGACATCAGCTTTTTCTAATTGGTTATGTGTAATTATTACTTCAGACTATAACGCTCGTTTAAAGCTAAACTGATGGCATTATATTTATTTCAGTGTACAAATATTTGCACTTTTATAATGTTACATTTAGACATAAATTTCGCAGTTGAGCTTCTTTAAAATTATAACATGTTTATGAAGAGTTTTGTAAACCAAGAACACAATTTCTAGGCAATAAAATCTGGTACACAAAAACAATACCCACACGTGATTCAGTGCGGGTTAGAGAGGGAACCTCATCTGATCGACTTTCTGTAACGTATATTACATTTCATCTTATTACTTTCTCTAGCCCGCATGTACAATGTCTACAGTGGATAGAGAAGGTATTGTATTCCACCCAAAAATTCGATGTCAAGATTTCACCGGAAATATAATGTTTTGGGTTCGAAAAAAACATTTTAGAAAACAGTCCGTGTATGTGTGTGTGTGTGTCTGTGGACAGCATAGCTCAAAAACGAAAAGACGTTAAATGGTATTTGGGTTTAGTATCTTCCAAGGATGTGACAAGAAGATTTTTAACAAAATCCTCTCACCACAAACTGCCCTTTACATGAAAAAAATTGCGAAAATTTTGTTTTTCTCAAAAGTGGCTCTAACGATTTTGATTAAAATCCCGTATATTAAAGTTATTTACATCCGAAATAAAATTTATATCTTGAATTTTCTGGGAATAATCTCTGAAGACCTCTTTATTCTGGATGAATTTTACCAAATTTTGATTAACTGCCAAACCGTACGAGATAGACAAAAAATTAGTCCACAAAAAATATAGATCTCGTCAAAATACACACCTTTATGTTTTTGTTGTGGAGGTAACCGTTTCCGAGATATTTCTTGTTGTTGGTCTTAATTGTGAAGTACTTATACTTTTCTCAGACAGGAAGTATCCGTTTTTCTTTGGTTCTACTCCTGGCCAAGCAGAGAAGCGGTTTGCATGACAACCGCATAATGACAGCTTTTAAAACATTTGACTTAGTTCCCTTCTACTTATAAGAAACAAAGTAATAAAAACATTTTGCTAATGTTTATCTCGATTGGCATTGTGTAGAAAGAAGAATAATCTGTTGTAAGAAGTTTGTAGAGCAGCTAGAGAAAGTCATGTGAGGGTAACACATAAGATTTGTTTCCTATGTTTACCTCCTCGTAATTAGGACTTACAACAGCTGGTCAGCCGCTTGTTGAAGAGCAAAGGCTCTGGGTCAAAGAGAGAAACCAAAATGGGTGATCAACACGATGCCTGGTGTGAAGGTGAGAAAATGAATGAAATGAAATGACAATGAAAGAGGTAAAAGGAAAGATGGTCAATGAGCAATTGGCGAAGTGAATGGCGGGAGGAACCGAAGAATCAAGTGTCGCTTCGTACACAGTAAATCCCACATGTGGTTCCCTGAGATCGAATCCGGGCGGTCTAACCACATGGTCACGGCGCCGCCCTCTATATTATTGCCATTTCTCTTAGTCTGTGGATAGAACTTGAATCGAGCTATTAAATATTCAGCCTGGAATTTAGTTGTCAACTGGAAACAAACAAACAAACAAACAAAAAAATCTTTCAGGTTTTTCAGTGAACCTGATTTGAACATATTTTTAAAGTTCGAGGACGACTACGGTTTTGATTCTGTTTAAACTTAGACATAAATTGTAATTTTAAAATAAGTAAAACCTAGTATGGCTTTATTTATTTTCGACTGCTGTCTCTGAGAAACAAATGATGCATTTTTGGATGTGTAAAGAAAGAAAACAGTCCTTCTCTTTAGTGCACCGTTGGTCGTGAAAGGGGCTTGTAAAACTTGTTGAAAGGATTTTCCAAGGTTGTTTTTGTCCCTTTGTTCCTACATTGGGAAGAATCTGTTTACTTTCACTTAGGTAAATCAGGCCTTTTTTATTTATTTATTTTTTTTTACACTTATTGGCATTGTGTTCCTTACTACTTAGCTTATATGCATGAAAATGAAAACTTCAAATGTAGATAATTATTTGTAAAAATCTGATGTGTTACATTCACATGACATGACTCTACATATTTTCCAACATATTTTCTACTTAGAAAAGCGTAGTCCTCTACAACTCTATGTGTGTGTGTGTGTGTGGGGGGGAGGGGGAAGCATATATGATAAAATATGCTAATCTTGCTATTTCAGTAAAGGATTTTTCAAGCGCTTTTACTTTCTGTACTTCGTAGGTACAATTTACTCTGTTTTTCCCAAAAATTTGATACCGAAATTTCACCGTAAATACAGTTTTGAAAATCCCTGCATAAAAATAATTTTTAGAAAAAGGTTTGCTTGTGTATGCAACATAACTAAAAAGTTCGTCAAATACCAAACTTTGTATTTAAGTAAAACATCTTCCAAGAATGCGACAAAAAGATTTTCAGGAAAGGCCCCCCCCCACCCCAAACTACCTTTTACATTGAAGCATTTTCAAAATTTTTTATTTTCTCAAAAATAGCTCTAACGCTTTTTATTAAAGTACCGTATATTAAAGATATTTATATGCCAAATAAAATATATATCCTGAATTTCTTGAGAATAGCCTCTGAAGACCACTAAAAATAGCACGTTTTGGAAAACGTGCTTTTACAGCTTTACCATACTATAATACGACTTGTCGGCAAATGTTCGCCCCATTGAATTTACAAGCTGCAAATACATAGAGTAACATTTAAAAAACACTGTTGCGTTGCATTCACGTGACTTTCTGTACATCTCTGTAACAAATTATTGTTAAAAAGCCAATTTTCTCTACTTCATAGTGATCGAGATAATCATTGGCAGTGATGGCCTATTTGCTTGCTTCCTTGCAAGTAGAGATGAAATAAGAGAATACACTAGGCTAAATAGACAATCAAATCTTTTAAAACCTGTTTTCCATGTGATTGATATTCGTTTCTTTGCATGGCCAGGAGCTAACAAATTAGCGTGAGAATTTTAAAACTGATAAATAATAATAACAATAATCATAATCTTTTGTATGAATAGCTTGTATTTAGAATAGCTAGAGAAAGTTATGTGAATGGAACACATCAGATTTGTGGAAAAAAGTTTCCTTGTGTACGTGCATGTGTGTGTGGACAGCATAGCTCAAAAACGAAATAATTGTTAAATACGAAACTTGGTATTTAAGTGTAGTATTTTCCAAGGATTTGGCACGAAGATTTTGGAAAAAAAAAAAAATATTTTCTCAAAAATGGCTCTGACGATTATGATTAAAATACTATGTATAGATATGCATGCTACACAAAGAATATACGAGGTACGTCCAGAAGTAAGTTCCGTTTCAATTTATCTCAGCTGCAGCGCTGCGATCGCAGTTCCGCACATGCGCGGTAGACGCTCTGTATCAAGGAGAAGAAACGTGCGCCATTTTGAGATCGCTGTCAGCCACATACGCTTTGTTGTGCTTGTTTACAATGCCGGTGTTGATTGAAAATCCCGCCGCTTGTGAAATCAGATCTGTGATTCGTTTTCTGAATGCTAGGAAAGTGAAATCAATTGAAATTTATCGGCAAATTTGCGAAGTTTACGGACAAAATGCGATGAGTGATTCAATGGTGAGAAGATGGGTCCGACAGTTCAATGAAGGACGTAGTGAAGTGCACGATGAAGAACGAAGTGGGCGTCCATCTTTGGTTACAGAAGAACTGGTTCACGCGATTTATGACAAGATCCAGGAAAACCACAAGTTTACAATTAGTGCTTTCGCTATGGAATTTCCCCAAAGCTCACGATCACTAATTCATGAAATTGTTACCGAAAAACTGAAATTTCGTAAACTTTGCTCACGTTGGGTACCAAAGATTCTTACTGAGCAACACAAAACAAAACGGATGGGTAGTGCACTTCAGTTTTTAACCCGTTATGATGAAGACGGCGAAGAATTTCTGACACAGATAGTCACAGCAGATGAGACTTGGGTTTCTTACGACACCCCTGAAAGTAAGCGGCAATCAATGGAATGGAGGCACACTTCATTCCCAGCAAAGGTTAAGCCGAAACAAATCTTGACGCCTCGAAAAATGATGTGCACAGTGTTCTGGGACTGGAAAGGCATCCTACTCATTGATTTCTTACCGCGTGGTCAAACAATCAAAGCAGATGTTTATTGCGAGACACTTAGGAAATTGCGCCGCGAAATACAGAATAAGCGCCGAGGATTGCTGTCAAAATGTGTTTTTCTTCACGAAAACACACGACTACACACTGCAAATGTGACGAAAAAGCTCCTACAGGGATTTGGCTCGGACGTGTTTGACCATCTTCCGTACAACCCTGACCTCGCTCCTAGCGACTTTCATCTGTTCTTACATCTCAAGTCTTTCCTTGGCGGTCAACACTTCAACAATGACGAAGAGCTGAAAGAAAATGTTTCCAACTTTTTGAAGATATAGGCGGCAAACTTCTATGAAGAAGGTATACAAAAACGCTATGACAAATGCCTGCAACATTTCGGCAGTTATGTGGAAAAGTAGTTTAAGAGTTGTAGAATTTTGTGCAATAAATAATTATTCTATATCTATACAATGTAATTTTATTACCAAACGGAACTTACTTTCTGGACGCACCTCGTAGATCTCGTTAACCACACACACACACACACACACACACACACACACACACACAATTTGTTGACCATTGAGACATACATACCTTGTTATTGGTTTCAGTTTTAAAATACTTAAAACCTTTTCACATACTCTGTGTCTACTCTTGGCAATGCAAGGAAACGGATTTCATCCACACGGCAACTAGCTTTAAAAGATTTGACTATCACTTTAGCCTAGTGTGCTTATTCCCTTATTTCCCTCCTACTGACACGAAAGCAAGTAATAAGACCATTTCTGCTAATGTTTATCTCGATCAGCATGAAGTAGATAGAAGAATAAGCTTTTTAGCAATATTTTGTTACCGAGATATGGAGAAAGTCATGTAAATGGAACACACATTTTTTTATCCAGACGGATCATGGTATTGGACATTTATGAAAAATAGGAAAGTATAAATACCAAGTTCTAGAATAATAATAATAATAACAACAATAATAATAATACGTTCCTCTTCATCATTTATTTCTTTGCATACCTCTTTTAATTTCTGTGGTGATATCGTAGGTTTTGACATGAAAAACAATTTTTTTTTTGTTTCATTTATTTAGCCCCCTTGAACATCTAAGGCCACATCGGGGGCTTTGCATTAGAAACAGCTCGTCTGTAGGTTCTTTACGTTGGGTTTGAATAACTTTTTTTCCCTCAAACACACACACACACACACACACACGCACATTCACTCTCACATGCATATTTCCAGACTCTGTGGAGGGATGGAGAATAATTCCCCAGCGGGATTCGAACCCGGGACCTCCGGGTGAGAAGTCAGCTCGCTGACCACTCGACCACGGAGGCAATCAAACAAATAGTGTTGGTGTGTTTACACGATAAATTGTAGGTCTCTTAACGATGGGTTTTCTTACCTTTTCACTTACACACTCATTTTTGCTCCTATACTCACAGTTCCCACTACAAACAGGAAATTATTCCGGTTAAAGAAAACTTAATAATGAAAGGGAAAGTGAAATGATAGGAAGTGAGGGAAAGGAAATTCGTGGTAGAAGAGAAACCATCCCAGCATTCGCCTAACTACCTAGGAACTCTCCCCCAAATGGCCATAGGGGCCGGCCCCAGGAATCGAACCCAAGGCCTCCCAAATCCGAGCCTCGCACCTTACCGCGGAGCCATATCGCTCGGTACACCGTTTACATACAGAAGAACAAACTGGTGCTACATAGGCAGTAGCACTGGGACTGCAAGACGAACATTTTATCACTTCTTATCTCTTCAACTTGTAGCTACTGTACATTAAATTAGATCGAAAAGGTTTAGTTTTACGTAAAATGTTGTAAGCAAGTAAAACCAGTTTAGCTTCAATAAAGACCACTGAATTCTTTCTGGAATATGTGAGTGTTACAACTGCGTTACACTCAACTGAGGGGAGGGGGGGGTTCTGTCAGCACTCTGCCACCCTCGCTGATATCCTACCTACTTTCCTTCAGATATCTAGACTCCTCTTAGGGAGAATTCTTCGTATTGCTGTACTTCAAATGCATCGGGGGAATCGTGGCAGAACAAAAGCGGTAGCACTTTTGAAGGGAGACGGATAAATTACAATGAGACCAAAGGCGAAGCTGCTCTGCTAGTACGTTCGATATTTACGATTCCAAAGTTTACAGCTGCCACAAGTGCACTGAGACTGAACAAATCAATTTTTACCAGATGACAATTGTAGTTTCAATGCATGCTGCTTCTTAAAGTTATATTGGGGCCATTAAAATGCAGCACATTAATTTCGATATATCTAAATTCACCAAGATATTCTTAATAGGTTGGTGGAAATTGCTATTGTTATTGTTATTATTATTATTATTATTATTATTATTATTATTATTATTATTATTATTATTATTATTAGGTTATCATTATTTTCCAGAATTCATAATCTGTGCTGTAATAGGAATTGACTCGTGAAAAATATACGTTCGCTGAAACTTGAGGTAACAAGGAACACCAAAAGCAATTTTTACACAGTACAGAACAAGAACAATATATTATTTCGAAGCGCTTATCTCTTCTTTGTTTAGATATGCACATTGCTTCCGCAAAGTAGGTCCATTATCTTCCACAGAAAACGTATGGGTCACGTGATTTACATAGGCGCATTGATATAAGTTAATATTTAAAATTATGAACCTAACAGAAAAAATAGTGTGAATTAATCTTTGAGGCATATTAAAATATTGAAAACCAAAAATACTAGCTTCCAAAGCATCATAATGGTCTTATATCGTGTTTGAAGTATAGAATTACGAGCTACTTTTAGCAGCGTACGAATACAACAGAGACGCCATTTTAGTAAGTGTTCTGTGTATGAAGAAATTTGTGGTGCAGAGAAAGTAAAAAGTGGAAATACAGTGATTGTAGGAAGACGAGGGAGGTCTTTGGGTAAGATAACTTAAGTTAAATATATTACGTAGTCTTAAGACAATTAATACGTGAAGAATGTCCGTTTGTTTGTCTGGAATGTGAAAGTTTTTGGTGTAATAGTTATGGGGTGTGGTAATCGTTAACATGTCGGGCACTTCTGTCAAACTTTTACGACGTTAAATTATGTTTTTATACGAGTACTGTTTTTACTTTTAGTATTTAACCACTCTATAGGTTACGTTCAGTGATTAATTTTAGCTGTTGAAACAAATGTGTAAACAATACAAGTTGCCACAGAACTGATGGATTGTAAGTGCCAGGCCGCTCCATTGGATCGATGACCACAAACATGTCAATTTTCTAAGCCATTGGAAAATAACCGGGTGGCGTTAAGTTTTGTTTTTGGTACGATTTTACATGGGATCGGATTTACAGCCGACATTGTGTGAAATAGTGCTACAGATGCTGTATTATGCTGTTACAAATGGATAATTCCGATTATTTTATCTTATTTTAGGAGTGGTTTGTAACTCCCAACCAAAATGAGTTACCAGATGCAACCTCAGCAGGCCAGACCAAGTGAGTAAATTAACATTGCTGTAGCGGTATATTTAATACGTTTTGGAAGGGTATTATCTAGATGTTGTAATTAGTGCATAATACATAAGTTAATCCTTTATAAAGGAACTGTATATTAACAATTAAACCAGTGTTTCTATTACCTTTAATTTTTGGGGCGCTTTGTCGTCGGCCGCAACTTCTCCACCCCTCCTGAAAAACATCCCTCGGTTATGCTTTGCGGCATAAAGCTCGCATAAAGCACATGCCGAAAAGGTGACAAATTAAGAGTAATAGTGATCTGTTAGGGTCCCTGCACTAATCGACCATTTACTGCCTACGTTCATGTCGGTTATCCTACCGTTGGCAATGCTTACAAGCACTGCATGATCAGGAAAAAAAAACTGCTTTCCTTTAAATATATATTTTAAATACAAACATAAATAAAAGTATATTCCTTTTGTGTATAAACTCTCCATTCCTTTAAATGAATAAACAAATATATATTCCTTTCACGTATAAGCTATCCATTCTTTTAAATAAGTTAATGAAAGTATATTCCATTTGCATGCAAATTATCCATTCTTTAAATTAATAAACAAAAGCATGTTGCTTTTACAGGCAGAGCATTCTTCCTTTGCCCCATCTTTTTAAAATTAGCACTTTGGAATATTTCTAAAAACGAAGAAAAGAGGTGAAATCATATTTAATACATAAATATGAAAACGGTTGAACAATGAAAAGTCAAGACATATTAGGAACCCCAATAGATCACCCACTATTGCTGGAGAATTTACATTTTTTTGTAAATATTTATGGGCAAATAGTATATAGATAATAACTTCACATATTTTGTTGATATTTAGTGAATATAATCTTACATTATGTGTTGCTGTTTATTTACATAAAGTTTTACAGGTAGCAGATTGGTTACAGCAGCTAGGTAATATAATGCATTTCAGAAGTGAAACTGACCTTATCTGCTTCAGAGGAGCATATAGAAGCCAAGATGTTATAATACCTTTTCGAAAGCATTACTTTTAAAGGTGCAAGGAAAGGATAGTTTTCCATGCGAAAGGAATACTTTTTTATGTATTTTAAAGGAATGGTGTAATGAAAGGATATTTGTCAGTATAATGCACTTAAGAAATGAAATAGATATCCATTGTGGAGGGTCTAGATGCCACAATTATAATACGTTTTTAATGCATTAATTTTAAAGGTGCAAACAGGAGGATAGTTTAGCAAATATGAATGGAAACAAATTCACATGTTATGTTTTATTGAACCTAGACTAAAAATAGACTTGATAAATTATTAAAGTGTATAGTGACACGTGGTGAGTAAGAGTGTGTGAATAATTATAGTAGACAGATTTATAGGTAGCTTTAGCGCTGTTACCAATGTTAACTAAAAATTGCAAAATATACAGCATAAAAACCCTGAATGTGCAAATACAAGCTTCTCATGAGTCGAACATGTGCCTTAATCAATATCTTAAGCTATGTACTAGTTACTGCCTTAAAAAATATTTAAGTTAACACAAAATATCCCACCTACTAGACACCAGGAACATGATTGTCATACACATAAAAACTGGCATACTAATATAAACATAATGTTTTTGGTGAACTAAGTGATATCTACACTTTTGTTTGCTGTAATCTGAAACTAGGTAATGTAATTTTTTTGTTTTTGTTTGTAGTGTAACATCCTTTATTAAATTGGTTGGTCATATCAGACAATGAGTGAAATTGGTGAAATGAAGCTCAAATGATCTGAAGGTCCATGGAAGTTAAAATTACTTGACATTCATGTCTTCTCAGGATAGGAGAAAACTCAAACAAACCTTATCTGGGTAACTCATCCTAAGCTAGGTTTGTACCCTCGACCTGTTGGATGTGAGGCACACATGCTACCCCACACTTCCCAGATGGGCTACTACATTCTTCCACAACATAATTCCATGCTTTATTAAATACCCTGCTTTCCTTGTATAATGCAAAGCACTCGATTACATACAATATGTAATATAACTGCAATATTACAACTATGTTTATCCTTATAAACTATTGAGCAATGTGGCTCTTCTTTCCAACAGTTGACACAGGATTTTCTGGTGTTTCTAATATGCAACACAGGATTTTCTGGTGTTATCTAAGTGTTTTTTTTTAATAAATTAACATGAGGCAAGTAGAGGCTGTAGCAAACCGCTGCAAATGACAGCTCTGGTTTCAAGATTTTGTCGAGATTAGGTTACATTAGGTTAGATGTGTGGATCAAAATAAGGGGTAAAAATATAGTTTCTGAAAATGCTTTCCAATGTGAACTGCACAATCTTCTGAATGCACATTGTTGTCGAACCTTCGGACTTGGAACATTTTCTTGCTGTCTTGCATGATATGTTTGAAAGAATCCCTGAGCAGTGTTATCAAGATGTGATCAATTGCCTGCGTTCCGCCACTTAACATTCACCATGGAAGGAAGTTGAGTTCAGATGAAATTGTGAAATTATATTACATTATTTCATATTGTTATATTTTATGAGCGGAAATCAGATTGGCTTTCAGACAAAAATGATGCAATGGTTAGTTGTTTACCTACTTACAGAATAGGCTGAGTTCAGTTTATCTGAACAAGAAAGCAACATCAATATTATTGTTGTTCCTAAGAGCTTGTGGAAGTGCATGTAAGCTAACAACATGTGACAGGGAAATTAGTGCTGAATTCTGATAATGGTTTTTGTTTAGAGCATATATAAGTTAAGAATCATTGCAAGAACTCTGCAGTAGTGGCATCAATAATGATAGCTAGGAAGCATCATCTGCATGAAATATCAGCAACTATGAAAGTGGCACGAAGCTGTAGGGTTTGAAGAATATCCGAATTGTCGTTAATGTGAACAAAGAAAACTTGTTCACAAATAAATGTTGCAAATGTGCACATCTGCCAATGTTTTTTTTAGTAATAAAGATGTAATGGAAAGGCACATGAAACCCAGTTAAATATATCACAGCATTAAAAACACATGTACTTCTGCATCACATGAACCAACAGAAGAAAATAATCAAAAGTCATTGCACTATCTTGCACACTCTAGCAACTCGTGTGAAAATGTGTTGTTGTATTATAATAGCTGGTATGCTGCTGTGTCGGCGAAAGAAAAATGCTCCCAAATGTAAACAGTAGAATATCTACATCTAATATAGGTATTCTTAGAAATGTAATTAAGACTTTTAATTGCATTGGGAATTGCAATCTAAATTAGTATTATAAAGAGAGAGAATTTGTGTATGTAGAGTAATCTCTAAAAATGCTTAAACAATTTTGATAATTGTTTCACCATTGAAAAAAATTGAATTAATTCTGATGGACATTCAGCTAGGGAACAGTTTCATGTATTCGTTTCATAAGTTACTAAAAGATTAAAAAAGAATTTATAAAGCTCTTGTACTACAAACCAATAGAGTTAAAAAGAAATGCTTGAGAAGAATGCCTCGATATTTAGTTAAAAATGCTATGGAGTAAAGAATAATTACTAGTGTTACAAATGTTCAATTGTAAAAGTGATGTTATGTTATACTACTGCTGCCATAAAATTTTATTCTCTGTAGCACATATGTACAACATATATAGTAGGTAGAAACTGTACTGCATTCCACCCAAAAATTCAATATCAAGATTTCACAAGAAATATGTTTTGAAACCTGCTGAATCCAGAAAAAGCATTTTTGGAAAAAGGTGTGTCTTTGTCTATGGATAGCATAGCTCAAAAATGAAAAGTCCATTAAATACCAAACTGGGTATTTATGTTTAGTATCTTCCAAGGATGCGACATAAAGATTTTCATGAAAATCCCCCCACCCCAAACTACCATTTACATGGAAAAGCTTTTGAAATGTTTGATTTTCTTAGAAAATGGCTCTGCTGATTTTAATTAAACACTGTATATTAAAGATATTACATGACAAAATATATATCTTGAATTTCCCATAAATATCCTCTCAAGCCCTCTTCATTCTGAATGACTAGCCCAACTAGTCAACCATAAGCAATAGACAAAAACTTATTACACAAGAAGAGTAGATTTTGTTCAAAAAGTTCAATTTATGTCCTTTACATTTTTGTTGTGGAGCTAACCATTTTTGAGATATTCCTTGTCCTACAATTTTAAAATACTTATATCTTTCTCAAACAAGAAGTTGTCTGCTTTTCGTTTCACACTTGGCCATGCAAAGAAGAGAACTTCAATGAGAAGCCTTTAAAACATTTGACTATTGCTTTAGCATAGTGTATTCTCATAGTTCCTGTCTTCTAATATGGAACTAAATAATAAGACCATTCTGCTGATGCTAACTGAGATTAAAATGGAGTAGAAAGAAGGACCAATCTTTGTAAGAAATTTGTTTGTAGAACAGGTGGACAGTCATGTGAATGGAAGACATCAGATTTTTGTAAATGTATTGTCTTTAAAGTGAGCTTTTGGATCTTAAGAGCCTATAATTAAATAAAAATCTGATGTGTTCTATTCTCATGGCTTTCTCTATAGTTCTCTTACAAATTATTATAAATACATTCTTCAATGTACTTCATGGCAATCAAGATAAACATCAGAAATGGCCTTTTTACTTGCTTCCTTGTATGTAGAAGGGAAATAAGGGAGCACACTGGGCAAAAACAATACTCAAAATCATTTTAAAGATGGTTTCTGTGTGCTTGATCATTTCTTTCGCAAGGACAGGAGTAGACAAATTCCCATATGAGAAAAGTTTAAGTGTTTTAAAATAGAAACTAATAATAAAGAATATCTCGGAAATGGACAGGTCTACAAAAAAATGTAGTGTATGACAAATTGTGTGTTTTAACAAGATTATGTTTTTTGTGTTGTAAGTTTTTGTCTTATTTCTTATGGTTCACCAGTTATGCAAAAATCAGTAAAAGTCATCCAGAATGAACAGATCTTCAGAGGCTGTTCCCAGAAAATTCTGAATATAAATTTTATTTTCTATGTAAATATAGTGAAATCCGGTAGTTACGGTCTTCAAGGAACTGTGGCCTAAACATGCGATGATCGGGATAGCACTACACATAGGATATAATTTATTAGGCATGAAAAAGCAATGCAATATGTTTCCAAATATTCGGGTCAAGTGCTTTGTAAAATGAAGAACAAGAGATACTTATTCAAAATCTTCTCAGGCTTCTAACCAGGTAAAGACTAAGTTTTTACCTGGTTAGAAGTCCGAGAAGATTTTCAATTAATACATCGCCAGGAAAGCTTCAGTTCTTATTTTAAGAGATAATTTCTTATGAAAAAAAATCTTCAATTGTTGATTGCTGCTAATTTATTACATTATGATTTGCCATTTTGTACTATTGTGTGACAACTTGCTAAACACTGCGCAGAATTCAAAGAAAGACTACAGGTTTATGTTGAAACATGGCCTCTGACCTGCCTAGTCCAGAGGATGGAGCTCATTAATGATGGTCCTAGTGGTGAAAAATTGTGTCACACTCATCCTTCACTGCCTATCACTCTCCTAGTATCAGTTGTAATTGTGTTGTTACCAGTATTTGTTTTCTTGCAGTGATATATGCCGTCCTTGCTTCGCTGGATTTTCTTATTGTTTCAAGCAAGTGTTGGGAAATGAGGGAAATCTTTGCAATCAGAGATTTGAGATTAGGCAGTTAAGGATTGCCAACTGACATGTGGAATGTACTGCTATCTCTTTGTGCTTAACATGTTTCAAGTTAAAGGAACGTTATAAAAGGATAAAACACTTTGACTGGAAATCTTTTGAAAGTGTAAATTCCTTTCAAGAAAAGGTATTGCTGTAGCCAGATACTGCTGACCTTAGGGTTTTTTTAAGGTAAAGTAAAGCACTTGAGCCCTCGACCACTTGGGTACAGTTAAACTATTTTCTCATCATACTTTTAAAACACTCAAAATTCTCAATTTATTTACAGATTTCTATTCTTTTTTTGTGCTAATAGCAGGATTTGGAAGCGTTAAAGGAGGTAAAATTATGGAGTATTGATATATAACATCCAGAAACTTTACAAGTAAGTGTAATAAATTGGGAGTGTAATCACGGAGGTTTACTGTATCTTTAAAATATAATATTTTAATGAAAATCATCAGAGCCATTTTTGAGAAAATCAAACTTTTCATCTATGTAAAGGTTAGTTAGGGATGGGGAGAGGGATTTTCTTTAAAATATTTGTGTCACATCTTTGGGAGATACAAAACTTAAATACCAGGTTTGGGATTTAACAGACTGTTTTGAGATATGCTGACCTTTTTCTAAAAATGCCTTTTTTTTTTATTCTCAAAACATATTTCTGGTGAAATATTGGTATTGAATTTTTGGATGTAATACAATAGCTTCTCTTTTGCACTATATACTAGTACATGTAGAGAAAGTAAAAATTGATGAGTGGCACAACAGTTTTCTGAGTATTATAGCTTTATATAAACTTGGTTATATACTAACTTGTATATTTCCCATGTGTTTAATTTTTTAGTAAGTATGTGTTTCCCGATTTTTTAATTTTAAAAAATTACATCAATGTGCAACTGTATTGTCTGTGGTGGAAGATTGACTGTGATTTGCAGTTACATCACCATAGTCGAATGTGGTTGGTTATTTACTATCCTTTTGTTTGAGAAAGTATTTTGTGGTCATTGCCTCATTCCTCTTTAGACTAGAGTCTGATATGACGACTTTTCAAGGTTGTAGGAGGAGGGTGTTCCAATTCATGAAATTGTAGGACAATGGTGTTTTTCATTTGGTGGTATAACATGGTTTATTAAAGGAATGGACAATTGATATCTTTTAATACTTTGTGTTTAAATGAAGAAACATTTTAGTTTCATTGTGATTTGTATTAATCCAAATATGCAAAGAAGAACAGAGTGAAATGTGGATTTCATGAGTCCATGAGGACTGGTACTTTCTTTGAGAGGATACAGTTGACTTGGAAACGTGTATTCCATATTGTGGCTGCTATTGTGTTCAGGTAAGTTTTGATTTCGTTAGGTTAAATTCATAAAGTAATATTGTAGAAGCTTAGAGACGGTGAAGCACCATTGAATTAGTTGAGGTGTACACACTTATGGCTTCACTTGATGTTTTTTTTTTTTTTTTTAAACAGGACATGTTTCCAAAGCTGTTGCTTTTATCTTCAGCTGTAGTTTCTTGATTAGCATCAGGCATTGCCTTCTTTATATCTATGGCTTGTAGATGACGTAATGTACTTGTCGAATACGTCTGGTGGCAGTATTTCAAAATTCATGAACTGGTGCAAATTCTTTTTGATAAGTATTTTTCCCAAACGGATAGGTCAATGGGGTGATTCATATGCATTATTAGCTCTTTTTTAAACTCCAAAAATGTGCTGCAACTGCTGACTTGTCTGTTTCTTTATGTTGTATAAATGTTCTTTGGTCCATATGCTGATACTTCTTTTGGTTTCTCCAGTGTATATTGCAGTTATTGTGTTTATCTGATAGATTTCTGTTTTTTTATTTTTGGAGTAATGGATCATATGGAGATGCTCTTAATGAATTTTGGAGATTATGTCTATTCTGGGGTGCTAGAATGATGTTATGTTTGGAGAATAATTTTTGAAATTTTTCCAGGTATGAAAATAAATATTTCTTAAATGTATTCTTATTTTTTTTTTTTTTCTTCTGCTAGTGTTAAGAGTGATGGCTTCCTTTATTTTCTTTCTGCTATTGTGTTTTTGAATCATTTTGTCCATTACTTTTGGGTTGAAATCATTGCTGATTGTTGTATTTACCATGTGCTTGTATTCTTGATTATATTCTTTTATGTTTAATGGAAAATTGATCATGCAATGTATTATGCTGTTGAAGATGGTGTGTTGGTGTAATCTTGAGTTGTACCTGTTGCTCTTGATGTAGTTGTCATATGTGAAGGGTCACATAGCAATGCAAAAGAAAACAGTGTTATGATACGTGAAACCAGGTCAAGATATCCAGTTTTTACTTTCTCTACACATACTGTGTATAGAGAAAGCATTGCATTGCACCCAAAAATTTGATACCGAGATTTCACCAGAAATATACATTTTAGGGTCCCCTATATATAAAAAAAAAAGCATATTTAGAAAAAGGTCTGTGAACACGATAACTCAAAAACGAAAAGTCAGTTAAGTACCAAACGTGGTATTTAAGTTTGGTATCATCCATGGATGTGACACGAAGATTTTGAGAAAAATTCCCCCACCCCAACCTACCTTTCACTTGAAAAAAATTTTGAAAATTTTGATTTGCTCCAAAACGGCTAACGAATTTGATTAAAATACTGTATATTAAAAGTATATTGCTAATAAAATGTATATCTTGAATTTTCTGTGAATAGTCTCTAAAGACCTCTTTATTCTGAATGAATTTTGCATAACTGATAAACTGTGAGAGATAGATAAAACCCTACTACACAAAAAATGTAGATCACATTAAAACACACAATTTGTGTCATACACTTTTTTCTTGGAATTGTCCATTTCTGAAATATTCCTTATTTGTTTCAGATTTAAAATACTTGCACCTTTTCTCACACAGAAAGTTGTAAATTCCTGGGCCTGCATAGAAACGGATTGCAAGCACATTGCAACTAGCTTTTAAAAGATTTTACTCGTTTTAGACTCATGTATTCCCTTATTTCCCTTCAACTTACAAGAAAGCAAGTAATTAAGACAATTTCTGCTAATGTATATCTTGATTATCATAAAGTAGAGAGAATAATATGCATTGTAACAGTTTGTTACAGCGAAGTAGAGAAAGTCATGTGAATGGACACATAAGATTTTAATTTAAATTTTACCTTGGGTTTTTAGATTTTGATGAAATGTGGCATATTAATAGACTGACATAAACTGAGTGTTAATCTTAAATTTCGCAGTTTACACTCATCCTATTTTCAATGTACAGTGGTTTAAAATTTTAAAAAAATGTATGATTTTGGTCTTGCACATAAACACAAAAAATTGATTTTCTCCGGCCAAAATGAAGATATTTCTCTGAAATAAAAACCATTTTGCTCAGTCTTTACTTTCTCTACACATACTATGTACATACTGTATAGAGAAGGTATTGTAACCCACCCAAAAATTTGATACCAAGATTTCACTGGAAATACATGTTTTGGGTCCCTCTGAACCCAGAAACAGCATTTTTGGATAAAGGTCTGTGTGTGCATGTGTCTGTGGACAACATAGCTCAAAAACAAAAAGACTGTTGAATACCAAACTCCAAGGATGAGACACAGAGATTTTCAAGAAAATAACCCCACCCCCAACTACCCTTTACATGGAAATTTTTTCGAAAATTTTGATTATCTCAAAAATGGTTCTAACAATTTTAATTAAAATATCGAATATTAGAGATATTTACCTGGACAAATAAAATGTATATCTTGAATTTTCTGGAAATAGCCTCTGAAGACTATTTTATTCTGGATGAATGTTACGGAATTTTGCATAACTGCTAAACCGTAAGAGATGGACAAAAACTTCCACACAAAACATGTAGAGCATGTTAAAACACACAATTATGTTATATACATTTTTTTTTTCGTGACTTTGGTCATTTTTTAAATATTGTTGTTTGGTTTCAGCTTTAAAAAACCTATTTTTACTTTCTCAAATTGCACTATTGCACTCCACCCAAAAATTTGATACCGAGATTTCACCGGAAATATATGTTTTACGGTCCCCTTTATCTAAAAAAAAGCATTTTCGGATAAAGGTCTGTGTGTGTGTGTGTGTGTGTGTGTGTGTGTGTGTGTCTGTGAACACGATAACTCAAAAACAAGAAGTCTGTAAAATAGCAAACTTGGTATTTAAGTTTAGTATCTTCCAGGGATGGGACACAAAGATTTTGAGAAAAATCTCCACACCCCCAACTACCCTTTACATGGAACTTTTTTTCGAAAATTATGATTTTATCAAAAATGGCTGACGATTTTGATTAAAATTTTGTATATTAAATATATTTACCTGACTAATAAAATGTATATCTTGAATTTCCTGGGAGTAGCCTCTGAAGAGAACTTCATTCTGGATGAATTTTATGGAATTTTGAATAACTGCTTAACCGTAAGAGATGGACAAAAACTTACTGCACAAGAAATGTAGAGCACGTTAGAACACACAATTTATGTTATATACATTTTTTTCGTGGAGTTCATCGTTTCTGAGACATTCTTTGTTTTTGGTTTCTGCTTTGAAAAACTTATACTTTTCTCATACAGGAATTTGTTAACTGCTGTCCATACAAACAAAGGAACTTCAGTGACATAGCAACCAGCTTTTGACTATCAGTTGAACCTATGGTACTGCCTTATTTCACTTCTACTTACAAGGAAGCAAGTAGTAAGACTATTTCTGCTAATTTTTTCTGATTAGCATGAAGTAAATAGAAGTGTAAGCTTTTTAATAATAATTTGTTGTAGAGATGTAGAGAAAGTAATGTGAATGGTACACATCAAATTTTTCTCATACAGGATTTAACTCCTGTCCATAGAAACAAAGGAAGTTGACACATAGCAACCAGCTTTTGACTATTACTTTAACCTATGTTTCTTTCTTATTTTGCAGGCAAATAATTAGACTATTTCTGCTAATTTTTTCTCGATTAGCATGAAGTAAATAGAAGCATAAACTTTTTAACAATTTGTTGTTTATAGAGAAAGTCGGTGAATGGAACACATCCAATTTTGTTTTCTCTACACCTACTATGTACGTAGTGTATAGAGAAGGTATTGTAATGCATCGAAAAACTTGATACTGAGATTTCAGTGGAAATATATGTTTTGGTTCCCCCTGAATTCAAAAAAAGCATTTTGGGAAAAAGGTCTGTGTTTGTATGGATAGCATAGCTCAAACGAAAAGTCCTACTAAACTTTGTATTTAAGCTCACTATCTTCCAAGGATGCGACAT
The DNA here is from genome assembly GCA_030762935.1 of Hymenopus coronatus. NCBI lineage: Eukaryota > Metazoa > Arthropoda > Insecta > Mantodea > Hymenopodidae > Hymenopus > Hymenopus coronatus. The sequence continues at coordinate 154,957,971 of CM060892.1, read as the reverse complement.
GAATATTTTCAAGAAAATCCCCCCCCACCACCAATTACCCTTTACATGGGAACATTTTTCGAAAATGTTGATTTTCTCAAAAAACTGCTCTTAACGATTTTGATTAAAATATCACATACTAAAGATGTTTACATGTATATCTGGAATTTTCTGGGAATAGACTCTAGAAACAACCTCTTTATTGTAGATGAATTTTATTGAATTTTGCATAACGAGTAAACCCTAAGTTTATTATAAGGATCAAGAAGGAAGTTGCGAAAGTTTTGTGTTTGTTTCTGAGGCTTGACACACAACACAGTAGCTGTATTCTTATTACAATGAAAAGTGATAAGAAGAACAAAATAAGAACAAAACACATTTCTCCAACTATTGTCACCTTAAGCAAGATTTTGCAGCGGATACAGAAAGGCATTTGCATGCCACAGCTCATTGCAAAGGGGTCTGCGATGGTTTGGGAGGGACAGTCAAACATCTCGCAGCCAGGACAAGTCTTCAGAGATCTTATGAAGGCAAAATAATGACACCTCTCCAACTGGATAAGTTTAAACCTTTCTTCAGCTGAATTTCTTTTTTGCACAAATCAGGAGTGCCTTAAAATAGAAAAATACTTTGAATCTTGCTTTTCAGAAGCAAAAATGATTCAGATAACACACAGACTTCACTGCATCATTCTGTCAGATTGAAATTGTTACAAAGATGTACTCGCTGAGTAATAAAACGTATGTACATAGTGCTGGAGGCTCATAAGCTTTATCAATTGATAAAATTACTGGTTTTGTGACATGTGAATATGATCAAAGGTGGTGGCTGGCTTGTATAGTTTCCCCGACTTTGATAATGAAGTAAGTCACTATCTTGGAACCCCCAGGACCAGCACATTCATTGGTGTATCCTAGTAAAGAAGATGTGTTGAAATAAAAAGAAACCAAAGTTTAACCAAGAACTGCAACAGGGAGAACTTACACCTTAGCTCAAACTGAGGTGACTGTTGCAACCAAAATGCTGAAAACTAGATTAGCTATTAAATCTTCTGGAGATAAACTCTAAAAACCAACTATGGACTAAATATCCATAAGTCTTAAAATTTTAACTATGATTTTGTTTTTCTGGTTTTGTGTTTGTAATTATTGACTTATCTGGTGTAAAGTATTTCATCATATAATTGTTTTTAAATTTTTGGATATTTTAATAAGTCAATACCAAACAATTTTATACATAGACTGTCTCCATGGTCGAGTGGTCAGTGCCTTCTCATTTGGAGATCCTGGATTCAATTCCCAGCTGGAGTGGGACATTTTTCTTTAACCAGAATTATTTCCTATTCCCCTCAAGACTGGAAGTATGGTTGTGAGAGTGAATGTGTGCATTTGAAAAAAATAAACGATTTAAACCCAACGTAAAGAACCTACAGGCGAGTTGTTTCTAATGTAAAGCTCGCCCTAGATGTTAACTATATAAATAAAACAAATTAAAATCTGATGTGTCCCATTCACATGACTTTCTCTACATTTCTGCAAAACATATTATTAAAAAGCCTATGCTTCTATTTACTTGCTTCCTTGTAAGAAGAAGCGAAATAAGGAAGTACCATAGGTTAAAGTGATAATCAGAAGCTATGTGACTGAAGTTGCTTTGTTTGTATGGACAGAAGTTGAAAAATTCCTGTATGAAAAATCTGATGTGTTACACTCACATGACTTTCTCTAGCTGCTCTACAAAACTCCTACAAAAGATTATTCTTCTTTGTACACAATGCTAATCAAGATAAATGTTAGCAGAATGTTATTACTTAGTTCCTTATAAGTAGAAGGGAATAAGGGAATGCACTATGCTAAAGTGATTGTCAAATGTTTTAAAAGCTATCGTTATGCGATTGTCATTGCAAATCACTTCTTTGCTTGGCCAGGAGTAGAACAAAAGAAAAACAGACACTTCCTGTGTGAGAAAAGTTTAAGTACTTCACAATTGAAACCAATAACAAGGAATATCTCAAACGGTTGCCTCTACAACAAAAACGTAAAGGACAAAAATTGTGTGCTTTTCTATCTCTTACAGTTAAGCAAAATTCATCCAGTATAAAGAGGTCTTCAGAGGCTATTAGAGATATACATTTTATTTTGGACATAAATAGCTTCAATATACGGGATTTTAATCAAAATCGTTAGAGCCATTTTTATGAAAATCAAAATTTTCGAAATTTTTTTCCATGTAAAGGGGTGTGTGGTGGGATTTTTTTTTTCTTTTTTTTTTTTTTTTTCTTTTTTCTGAAATTGTGTCGCATCCTTGAAAGATGCTAAACCTAAATACGAAGTTTGGTATTTAACGGTCTTTTTTTGGGGGGCTATGCTGTCCCCCCACCCACACACACACACCCCTACCTTTTTTAAAAAAGTTTTTTCGGACTCAGTGGACCCCAAAACATATATTTCCGGTGAAATCTTGGTATCAAATTTTTGGGTGCATTACAATACCTTCTCTATCCCTATGTACATTGTACATATGGAGGTAGAGAAAGTAAAAAGTATAAGTTTTTCAAAGCTGAAACCAATAACAAGGAATATCTCAAAAACCATCAATTCCACGAAAAGAATGTATATGACAAGTTGTGAGTTTTTCACGTGCTCTGCATTTTTTGTGTTATAAGCTTTGTACATAAGTTTAGGAGTTGTGCAAAATTCCATAAAATTCATCCAGAATAAAGGAGCCTTGAGACTATTCCCAGAAAATTCAAGATATACATTTTATTTGTCAGGTAAATATCTTTAATTTACAATATTTTTAATCAAAATCGTTAGGGCCATTATAGAGAAAATCAATCCTTGTAAGATACCAAACTTAAATACCAAATTTTGTTTTTAACAGACTTTTTGTTTTTGAGCTATGCTTCCCACAGACACACACACATGGACATTTTTCTAAAAATGCTTTTTTTTTTTTTTATTAATGAGGTATCAAAACTCATATTTCCGGCAAAATCTCTGTATCAAATTTTTGGTGCACTACAATAGGCCTTCTCTATACAGTATGTCCATAGTACGTATAGAGAAAGTAAAACATTCTATACATAATGAAAGAGTAACATAAAGAAAAGTGGTAGCTCTTGTTAATAGAGAAATGCATAAGAATGTCTAATGTGTACCAAAAGACAAAAATCCATAAAACAGAACATCCCATTGAGATCCCAAATTCAAAATTTATAAGAATGATCTTAAAACATCAAAAAAGAATATATACTTCTTTAAAATTTTAGTCATGTTTATTGGGAAACCAAATTTTGAATTTGGGGTCAATAATTTAAAATGTAAATTTTCACAAATCTATTCATGTAATACATCAAATGAAAGCCAGTTGAATTCTGAGCAAAATAGTTTTTATTTTGTTTCAATATCTCAAATTCTTGCAAATGATAACATTTTTTAAATTTTTGAACTCTGATAATGCAAAAATTAGAATAGAGAAAAGCATAAAATTTTAGTTTGAGATCTTTTCATTGAGTACTAAACATGTGCGGAGCATTAAATAAAAATATTATGGTAAATTGTATTGGATCACTTGACATGATAATTAATTGTTTTTGTCGACCCAAGAATAGAGAAAAGTATAACATTTTAGTTTTGAGATCTTTTCATTGAGTACTAAACATGTGCAGAGCATTAAATAAAAATATTATGGTAAATTGTATTGGATCACTTGACATGATAATTGTTTTTGTCGACCCACCAGTAACATGCACGGGGGCTCCGTTATTTTTGTCAAAAGTGACAGAAGTTGGTTGCTCTAATTTTAGTAGTATGTATACGTTTGAACTGTGTTGTCAAGGCCATCAGTACTGTATGTGCTTGTTTTTATAGAAATGGAAATTCATTTTTTAACACTTTTTCAATGTCTCTGTATGAATACTTAAACTATATACTAAAAAGTAATGCTAAAAACAATTTATTCTTGCGGGAGACTTTAATGTGGATTTTAATTCTGCCAAACCCGAAGTTCGGTAGTTTTGGTGTTCACAACAGTCCTCGATTCTACTAGATCTGGTCATGTCGGATCAAATGGAACTTGCATCGACAATATCATTACTAATATTCCTACTGACAAGTGCAACTCTACTGTTGCCCACAATTGTTTCAGACCACGATGCAATACTATTTAAAAGTTCAACTGATAACAGAAAGAATTTTAGAAATTCTCTATTCAAACAGAAACAAATTTTTAACATGTTTAATGTATACTTTTTTTATTATCTTTTAAAACAAATCAATTGGATATCAATGTATAGCTTGTCTAGTTTAAATGAGAAAGTTAATTACTTTCTGCAACTAATTTCTTGTATCACAGATAAAGCTTTTATGCTTACTTTTATGAAGTATGGACCTAAAAGGTATAACAATAAATTGTGGTACATGGGTGAGCTCCACAACCTGAAGCAGAAATTTCTTTTTTATTATAATTTATATATACAAAATAAACACTCTGCACTTAAGAATGTGTATAAATACCTTAATACAGAATACAAGAAATTACTCAGCTGCACTAAGAAAAGACATTTCTCTAATATGTTGCAGAATTCCAATAATTCTAAAGTAATACGGTCTGTCATATCAAACATTATTCATACTGATAAAAAGAGATATTCTCAAACCAACTTGGACCCTCAGTCATTGAACTCCTTTTTTTATTACCCAAGTGGAAGAAATAGTCAATGCTATTCCCGTAAATCAATATCCCAAGGAGTTAATGAATGTTTTAACAAAGCCCAATTGCAATTTCAACTTCTGTCATGTTACTGTTGAAAGTGTTGTAGACACCATTATAAAGTTGAAAAACAGTCATTGCACAGATGTTTATGACTTAAATGTTACTATTCTTAAATATGCAGCTAAGTTTATTTGTATTGACAGCTGTAGTGTTCCTAAACTGTTTAAATTTGCTAAAGTTATCCCCATTCACAAAAGGGGTAATAAAACAGAGTTTTCTAACTATAGACTCATTAGCATACTACCTATAATCTCCAAAACTTTTGAAATATTACTAAATAAGCAACTTATTCAAAACTTCGAAGATAATGCTCTCTTTTCACCCAATCAGTATGGCTTTAGAGCTGATCATAACACTGTTGACGCAGTTTTAGCATTCATTAAACAAAGTGCTGCTCTTGGTAGCTTTTTTGACTTAACAAAAGCCTTCGATACAATATCCCATAATATTCTTAAGTATAAGTTGGTGTATTATGGGTTTGGCTCTGAAAGTATGTTTTATTGATTGCTACCTAAGAGGAAGATATCAGTCTGTTTACTCCAATGGATGCAAATCTAATTATAAGTGTCTTAAATACAGTGTTCCACAAGGCTCAGTCCTATTTATAATCTATATAAATGATATTTCTAGTTAAAATACGGGAAAAATTTATTGAAACTTATTTGTTTGCAGATGACTTAGCGCTGAATATTTGTTACAAAAATGTTGGTGATAGTAATAATAAAGTCAAAATGCCTATCAGAAGGTATTAAAATGGTGTAGTGCAAATAAACTTGGTATAAATCAAAGCAAAACAGTAAACGTGTATTTTAAATTATCCATAAAATATTTCTGATTGTGGGGTAAATGTTTTGAGTATTTATCTTGAACACCTGTGTTGGAAGTCGCATATAGATCATATAAACAATAAAATAATTAAAGGTATATTCATGCTATGTATGCTTAAGCAAAATATTGATAAAAAATCTTTACTGACAGTTAACTATAGTAACATACACAGTCATCTTAACTATGGTGTCTTATTGTGGCAAACACTCTTATGCCAAAAAAACTACTCATCTTACAAAAGAAGGGCATTAGGATTATTTGTGGAGCTCTACCCAATACCCACTGTAAACCACTATTTATTGAACTTGGTATACTGACACTTGTATTTATATTATGAATTGTCTTTTATTTGTTAAGAAAACTATACATGAATATTCACGTTGCAATTATATTCATAACTATCCTACAAGGTCTTCTAACCATTTATATATATAGACAAGTGTAAGTATACTATAACACAAAATAGTTATAAAATTGTATCTTTAAAATTGTTCAATGGTTTACGTGATTATTTTAAAAATTCTTCTATTCAGCATTTTAAAAGAAGGATAACTGTTTTAAACAATAATCCTCTTTATAAGGTCCAGGAATTTTCTACAAATGATAAGTAAAAATTGTTTTTACTGTTCTTGACGTTGCTATACATATATGTGTCTATGGCAATAAAAAAATCTATCATGAAATGACCCCAATGCCAAAATGGTTTAATCACCCTTGTGTAAGAAAGTCATACTTTGTTGATTTTGATTTCTGGCAAAATCTCATCATTGAATTTTTGTATGGAATCAATTTCTCTTATCTACTTTGTACATAACATAATACATATAGAAAAACTCATTATTATCTAACAAGTTACTCAACTGTTCCGATCATATTATTCACAGGTAAAATATAACATGTTCGGGCTTTTAGACCGTGGTCGAATATAAAAATTATTAAAATAATTAAAACTTGACGTTTCGTCCTCAGCTGTGGAGGACATCTTCAGAACTAAAGCTGGGCAGGAACGACTAGCGACTGCAGATTCGTTTTGGGGGGGGGGGACAGGAATAAAGGTTATAAGGATAATAGGTGTATAAGGTATTTGGGAAGGAAAAAGGAAAGGGGAGAGAAAGGATTTAATACTGTGGTGTCACTGTTTATTGGGGCAACTGTGGTAGCATGAGGCCCGGTATCGTCTGAGGCAAACCGAGTAATTGTGGGTGATTGTATGATGAGCGTGGTGAGTAGGGGACACACGACATGGTGCAATGCCTGACGGAGACCTACAAACATTTGGGTGCATTATTTTTCCAGAATGGCATATTAGTAGGGCGATGGAGCTCTTCCCAAGTGAGGTCTGGGCGGCGTAGCCATAGCTCCAAAGCTTAGCATGTTGGGTCGATGGTGTATAGCTGATGTGAGTTGTTGCGTCATGTCTTGCAACCGGATGGTCAAGCCACGAGTCTGTTGTTGAAGTAGCTCATCGAACTGCTTGTGGACCTTGTAGATCCTGGAGTTATTTATGTAGTCCACCACCTTCTCGAGGCTCCTGCTGAAGTGGTCTCGCAAGGCGGCGTTCTCCCGGTGAACTTCTTGAGGTGTTGATTGGAGGTTGCGGGCGGTTGCCTGAAGCTCCGCCAGAGAGCGAGTCAGGGCTTCCACGTGGAGATTCGGTCGGCGATGGTGTTGACTGCTAGGCGTAGGTTTTGGAGTTCTGCTGTGCTGGTTTCAGTGTCGGTTTGGAGTTGGATAAGTGCGGAGGTCTGCGGTTGTTCTGTCTGCGAGGATATGATAGTGGGCGCTGGCGGGTGAGAGACTGGCTATGGGGGCGCGGCGTGCGACCGATGACTGGCTGGCTGTGGTGGTGCGGCGTGAGGATGGTGAATGGCTGGCGTCAGTCTGCGTGGGTGTTTGGGCACACCGCTTGACCCGTGTAGTGACCTGCGCTGTTGCATGTAGCACAGTACACGGGCCGACGTGTCAAGTTGTGGTAGGTGCAGGCGGCGGTGAGACATCCGGCGCCATAATAGTGGCAGCGGGTGGCGGCTGTGCAGGTGTGTGAGGAGTGGCCTTACTGGCGGCACGGGAAGACACGGACGCTCCGGCCAGGATCAACTGTGAGAACCTGCCCGAGGGCAGGCAGCCCATCAGCTAAGGCAGCGCGGTAGTCCGCCTCGTTCCAAAACTCCAGCCTGACAAGTGGTGATGGTCCTCTCTCGTGTGGTTCCGTGTGGCTTTTATCAGTGAAGGCCAACGGTGACGGCCGGTGTTGAGTACTAGACCATCCGGTAGCTGCCGGTGGACTCCAAGCACCACTGCGCAGAAGCGCGGCAACGAGGAAAGGTCTAGCACTGGTGACGTCGTAGGTAGTGTAGGCGTTGTGTTTTCGGCGGAGATGGTACGGCTTCGGCGGCGGGTGACTGACCGTGAAGGCTGGCTCAGGATCGGCGGTGGTTGCGGGCTGGGAGACTGGGTCGGCGTTGGCGGTGACGGTCTCTGGCGGTTCCTCGAGTGGCTCTTGGGCGACTGCGACAGGCTTGCGGCGTTTCCCTCCCTTATTGACTCTGTGAAGGCAGAGAGCGAAGTCTCATGTTTTTTTTTTTTTTTTTTTTTTTCCTTTAGTTTCAAATGGAGGGGAAAAATCCACCTTAAGGACTAACCCGGGCTGGCAAGCCCATAGTGTCGGGGTCTCCCAGAATGGGCCTACCGACTAAAAAAACCCTCCACCGGAAGTGAAAGGTGAGGATACTGCGGTACCGCTATTGCACCGGCGCAGTTCTAAGGTGAAGGTAAACTGGCCCGCTGTGCGGCTGCCAGGGGAGAGGGTTCTGCTGGCAGGCCGGCTTGACCGATGCCCAGCCGGCCCCCGTAGCGAAGTGTAGGTGAGGATGATTGAGAGGGTATTTATGGGTTTTGGTGTTTAGATGTTAGTGGTGATGGTCGGATTGGGAGTGCAGGGAGAGCAGCCACTCTCTCCCTGTGGTGATGACGGTCTTAACGGTTCCTTCTTCTGGAAGTTGGAGTCGTTCCGATGTGGGTGAGAATACCTGTGGCGAGTCCTTCCTGAAGGTCGTGGAGTGGCTTGGAGATGGATTGGTGAAGTTGGTGCTGCAGCTCTCGAATACCCACGACCGAGGCCTCGAGACCCCAGCCGCGAGTCCCGGTCGTCGCTGTCCTTTGCAGGTGGATTAGCGAGAGGGCTCTCAAAGCGTTCCAGCTTGCGCTGGACAGACGCAAGCACCTCGCCATTGTTGCCTGTAACCCGTTCCGAAGCCTGGTCCTCGGCCTCCAATGCCGCGAGTCGTTCATTTGTTGCCCTCTGAAGTTACTCGAGACGGATGCCGAGTTGATGTGTAGCCGCCAGGATGGCGGCGATGTGATACTGGATGGAGTCAATGGCGTCCTTAAGGAAGGTGTCCGGCGGTGAAGCACTAGGTGAAGAGTTGAGTGGTGGTGGTGGGGAGGTGGTATCCTGCTCCGGGGATACAGGGGGCACTTGGCTTAACCTGTGTAGTGAGAGTTCCCGGAGCAGGTAGCGCAGTAGCGGCGTAGATCAGGGTTGAGGCAAGCGGCTGTGAGCGAGCTTGCCCCACAGTAGTGGGTACCTTGGTGCGGCGTGGCAATCCTCCGAACGATGTCTGAAGGTGCAGCAGCGTCGGCAGGGGACCGAACGTTCACTTCTGCTGGCCTCGACACGTAGCTGCTGCCCTAATAGGGGCAGGCGAGTTGTCAAGGCAGCTTCAGCTTCTGACGCGGACCAGCGATTTGGGTCCCCGAGGTGAAGTAATGCGGTTGGCCCTCATTGCAGATGGCAAAAAACGGCGTGCGGCATCCAGCACGAAGCGGGATGGAAGGTTCCTGGGAACTCCTATGATCACTGTATGATGGCCATCGTGGTGACTCAGCGTCGGAGTGGTGCCCGGCTCCGGCGGAGCAGCAGGCAAGGCGGAGAGTGAAGTTGAAGGCCGGGCCGGTTCCAAGCGTGGTTCCGGCGGCGGAGATGGCCGGGTCGGTTCCCGGTTGGGTTCCGGTACGGCGGAGGAGCCATCTGCTCCGGGAGTGCAGGTGGACTGGCAGTCGGCGGTGTAGGAGGGGCCGGGAGCGTCTCCACACTGCGCGGCGGCAACGTAGTACTCCTGCGCCACCTTCATGCGGTTCCGGCGGGTCCTCTCTGCACGCAGTGCCACTGCCTCTTCTCTGCTGCATGCAGGTGCTGTAGTGGGAGAAGCCTGTGGCGAATGCTGGCCTCAACGCTGGTTCCATACTATCTCTCACCCTCACCCAGTCTCATGGAGCAGTGGACGGCAATATATGCTGTTGAGGTAGTGGGAGGGGAGTAATTGGACTGCTGTGTTCTAATTGGCTGTTGTGCTGGCCGGTGTGAAAACGCTGTAAGGCAGGAATCCAGGTCTGGTTGAGCTTAAATCCGTCTTTATTAAAATTATTGGGATGTTTGTATATTTCTAAGGATTCTCTGACCATTCTGGGGTAGTAATATTTGGTAGTTGCGAGGACTTGTTTTTTTTTTTTTTTTTTTTTTTTTTTTTTTGGTCCCCTTCAAATAATGTCATGTTTGTCTAAGACGAGGGCATGATCTGCAACAGCTGATTTATTTGACCGAGGCGACAGCATCTTTTGTGTTCGGCAATGCGGATTTTTATGCTGCGTTTCGTTGTGCCTATGTAAGAATGGCCGCATGTATAGGTATTTTGTAAACACCGGCGGTAGAGAGCGGGTCCAGTGGGTCTTTAGCTGATTTGTGAATTTGTTTTAATTTTTGTCTTGGAAGATGTATTGTTTTAATTTTCTGTTTATTTAGTAGCTTGCCTATTCTGTCAGTGACACCTTTTATGTATGGCAGAAAGACTTAAGCTCTATTTGGGTTTGATTTAGTATTTTCCTTTTGAGATTTATTAGGGCGAATGGCACGTTTAAATTCTTTTTTAGAATAGCCATTGTGGGCGAAAACTTGTTCCAGGCGTTTAAGTTCATTAAATACTGCGGCTCACAAATATTTTTGGCAGGTTCAACCAAGGTTTTAACGACACTTCATTTCTGTTGTGGATGGTGGTTGGAGTCCTTGTGCAAGCATTGATCGCAGCTGTTTTTTTTTTTTTTTTTTTTTTTTTAAACAGAATGGCCGAGTCTGCCTTTTGCTTCTTTTGTGACCAAAACATCTAGAAATGGGAGTTTGTTGTCATGTTCTATCTCGATCGTAAATTGGATTTTCGGGTTTATATTATTTAAATGCAGCAAAAAAGACTGCAGTTTAACGTTCCCATGGGGCCACATGGCAAAAGCATCGTCGATGTATCCATACCAGCAAGTCGGCCTTTTCTTAGTAGTTTCTAGAACTGTAGTTTCAAAATGTTCTATAAAATAATTAATTAGCTACTACAGGCCCTAGCGGGTAACCCATAGCAACTCCGTCAAATTATTTGAAATACTCACTGTTCCTCTGAAAGTAGGTGCTTGTGAGGCAATGTCTGAACAGGTCCACTATATCTTTCGGGAAAATATCCTTAATGTAATTTAAAACTTCAGGAATGGGCACCATGGTTAACAAAGATTGACATTGAAGCTGACCAGAATGTCTGTAGGGGCGTAGTTCAATTGTTTGAGTTTGTTTACAAAGTCGATGGAATTCTTAATGTAGCTGCTCGTATTTCCAATATACCGTTTTAACTGTGAAACGAGGTATTTGGAAACGAAATATGTTGGAGACTGAATAGCACTGATGATTGGTCTTAATGGAACATTATGTTTGAGGATTTTGTGAAGTCTGTATAGCCTGGGTAACCTTGCCTCTGAAAGTACAAGGTGACTTTTCTTTTCAGCCGGGATGGTCGAAGAATCTTTTATTAGCTTGTTGGTAGTCTTTAGGACTCTTGCAGTATGATCACGTGGTAATTTTCTGTAAATAGCAGGATCCAGAATGTCACTGATCTTAGTTTTAAAAAAATATGTAATAAAATCGTAATTGTCAGAAAATTTAAAATTTGCTATTGATGGAATTAAGAAAATTTAGGAAAAGTTCTTGATAGGGATTATAATGTAATTTAAGCAATGTGAAAAGCAGAATAAAACAAAAAATCTTGTGTGTTCCACTTACATAACTTTCTCTAGCTGTTCTGCATATAAACTATTTTTACGAAACATTCTTTTATCTACACCATGCTAATCAATACAAATATTAGCACAATTGGTCTTATTACTTGCTTCTTTGTGAGTAGAAGGGAAATAAGGGAACATACTAGGCTAAAGCGATAGCCAAATCTTTTAAACCCTGATCGTTATGTGAAACAGAAGTTTGCATGGCCAGCAGTAAAATTAGAGGGACGAAACGAAAGGTGACCTCATGTTTGAGTAGAGTTAATATAGATTAAAATTGAAATGAATAGCAAAGAACAGTTTGAAAACGGTCAACTCAAAGAAAAAGTATGACATAAATTATGTGTTTTAACAAGATCTGCATTTTTGTGTAGTAAGTTTTTCTCTCTTGCGGTTTATGAGTTATGCAAAATTCATCCAGAATGAGGTGGTCTTCAGAAGATATTCCCAGAAAATTCCAGGTATACACTTGAAGTAAATATCTTTAATATACAGTATTTTAATAAAAGAGCCATTTTTGACAAAAACAAAATTTTCAAACATTTTTTCTAGAAAATCTTTGCATCTGATCCTGGGAAGATGATAATCATAAATATAAATATGAAGTTTGGTATTTAAAGGTACTTATTTAACTGTCCACACATACAAGACTTTTTAATTTTTTTTTTCTCCTCTGAGGACCTAAAAACATTATTTCTGGGGAAATCTTGATATCGAATTTTGTGCGGAATACAATACTGTTCTCTAGCTACAATGTATAATTGTATTACATACATGCTAGCAAAAGTAAAAGTTTTAACAAAGAATAATAAGCCTATGTACTCGAAAGAATAAAAAAAGAAATTCCTTGAACCTGATAAGAGAAACAAATCCTCTGAAAACTGTGAAAACTAAGAATGAAACATTAAACGTGTATTATTTTACATATTATTTATTTAGTTACTTTTAAATAGAAATGCATCTATAAAAGTTTCACTGTGAGTCAAAAAAATATTATTGTAGAACATTATAGGAAATATCTCATGTGCCATAAAAGTCAAAGATGAAGATGATGAAAGTGAGCAGTTCATTTATATGTACGAGGGCCGTTCAGAAAGTAGCCTCCGGTTGATTGCAAGAAATTCACCAAGTTAAATAAAAATATTTTAATATATACATCTTACAACTACATCTTTGCACTATTTTTCTACATAGTTTCCATAACGATTGAGGCACTTATCGTATCTGTTCACAAGCTTTGAAATTCCTTCTGCATAAAAATCACCCGCTTGTGCCTGGAGCCAGCCTGTGACCGCATCTTTGAGCTCTTCGTCGTCATCAAACCGCTGGGACCCGAGCCATTTCTTCATTTGCATGAAGAGGTGATAATCGCTTGGCGCCAGATCTGGGCTGTAAGGTGGATGGTTGACAACGTCCCACTTGAAGGACTCAAGACAGCGAGCAGAGTGAGGACGGGCGTTATCGTGCAAAAAAACGATACCGGAAGTCAGCATACCACGGCGTTTGTTCTGTATAGCCCGTCGTAATTGTCAATTCAACCAACAACACCCCTTTTGCATCCCAAAACACCGTTGCCATCAATTTTCGGGCAGAAAAATCTTGCCGGGCTTTTATTGGTTTGGTAGGCGAATTTGAATGTGCCCACATCTTTGATTGTTCTTTTGCCTCAGGGTTCACGTACTTAATCCAGGTTTCGTCCCCGGTCACGATTCTGTTTAACAATGGTTCACCTTCGGCCTCATAACGTGACAGAAAGTCTAATGCAGAGGCCATTCTTTGAGTTTTGTGGTGGTCGGTAAGAATTTTGGGCACCCATCGTGCACAGAACTTACGGTAACCCAATCTTGCTGTCACTATCACGTACAAGAGAGTCTTAGAAATCTGTGGAAAATCAGTAGACAACTCCGACATTGTGAAACGTCGGTTTTCACGAACTTTTGCATCAACTGTCTGAACGAGTTCGTCCGTGACCAATGTTGGTCTACCACTCCTCTCTTCATCATGAACGTTTTCTCGTCCACTTTTAAATAAACGTACCCATTCACGGACCACTCCTTCACTCATAACTCTTGGTCCGTACACGGCACAAAGCTCACGATGAATAGCTGCTGCAGAATATCCTTTGGCTGTAAAAAACCTTATAACAGCACGCACTTCACATTTGGCGGGGTTTTCTATTGCAGTACACATTTCAAACGGCCACAAACACTAAACTAGCGCAGGTACGACTTTCACTCGACCACGGCTTGATGCCGACTGACCTGCTGAGTGCGTGAATGCACAGATGGCGTCGCTACTCCCCCCACTACCCGCACTGTGACCGATCGGAGGTTACTTTCTGAACGGCCCTCGTATTAATTTGTAACTGTATCAATGAATATAATAAGTTTAATAGCTCTCATTATAACCTAACTGAAATAAATCAAAGCCTTGTACTTATTATCCTGTTAAATATATTATTGTAATATTGCTTTGGCTATAAATGCGTACTAGTGAAGCCAATTATTATTCTTGCTATTTGATCCCTTTTGTTTTATTTTGGTCCCCTTTCCCTAACATATCTGCTTCCTGTCCATCATCTTCATCATAATCAACCTCATATTCATGATCAACTTTATAAGTAAGTGTTTCTGCACTTACTCCTTTCTGCAACCTTGGCCACAAGAATTTCGTAATTCTGTGGTGTTTAGTCAGTATATGATAATTCCATTTTTACTTTCTCCATACGCACTATGTACATAGTGTATAGAGAAAGTATTGCACTCCACCCAAAAAATTTGATACAGAGATTTCACCGGAAATATATGTTTTAGGGTCCCCAATATCCAAAAAAAAGCATTTTCACAAAAAGGTCTGTGTGTGTGTGGTGTGTGTCCGTGTGTCTGTGAACACGATAACTCAAAAACGAAAAATCGGTAAAACCAAACTTGATATTTAAGTTTAGTATCTTCCAGGGATGCAACACGAAGATTTTGAGAAAAATCCCCCCACCACAAACTACTCTTTACATGAAACTTTTTTCGAAAATTTTGATTTTCTCAAAAATGGCTAACAATTTTGATTAAAATTTCGTATATTAAACATATTTACCTGACAAATAAAATGTATATCTTGAATTTTCTGGGAATAGCCTCTGAAGAATAGTTTATTCTGGATGAATTTTACTAAATTTTGAATAACTGCTAAACCGTAAGAGATGACGAAAACTTACTACACAAAAAATGTAGAGCACATTAAAACACACAATTTATGTTATATACATTTTTTTCGTGGAGTTCGTCATTTTTGAGGCATTCCTTATTTTTGGTTTCTGCTATGAAAACCGTATACTTTTCTCATACAGGAACTTGTCAACTTTTTTCTGATTAGCGTAAAGTAAATAGAAGTATAAGCTTTTTAAGAATTATTTGTTGCAGGGTTATGGAGAAAGTCATGTGAATGGTACACATCAGATTTTTTTTCTTTCTTGTGTGTGTGTGTGTGCGCGCGCGCGCGCGCGCGCGCTAATACAATAGTGATGAAAGAAACAATCGTCTATCATTTGGTGAAGCCCCAGGGCTTAAGAAATAACACATTCATATTGTTATTATTACCAATATTTCTACAGACAGTGGAATTTTACTCCTGAATAGAATCATGCCATTTTGCATCACTTGTAAACAATGCCTTTCCTGGTAATGATTTCGTCTACATGAAATTTGGCTTCTCGGTTATGATATGAATTTAATCCAAGCTTCAATTTCATCAGGGAATGTGTCTCACTGCTGTCATATCACTTTAGGTTTTTGAAATGCAGTAGAATTTGCCAGAACTTTGATCTAATCAAACGCTTGTATCCTTGTGTAGTTACAGCAGACCAACTTTCCAAACATTTTTGGATACTCAATTCTGAGAGGCCTCTGTATCTTCTGCAATGCCACACTGAAACCCAGGGTTTGTAACCTGTGGTCAAATGGTCAGCTTTCTGGCTTCTCACCCAAAGGTCCCAGGTTCGATTTTCGGCTGTGGGAGAGAATTCTTTTTTAGCTAGAACCAGCATCTATCCTCACAGAGATACTAAGTATGCTTGTGTGTGTGTTTAATGGAATAAAACTGAAGCATCAACGTTCAAAATCCCTACAGTTCAGCGAAAAGTCACCAACAGTTGTTTCTAAAGTAAAGCCTCCGATATGACCACAGTAATTAAAGTGAGCCATAAATGAAAAAATGACAATAGTATTCCAATCTTTGCTTCTTTGCATAAAGCTCCACCTCTTATTCCTGTTGCTTCAGGAAGAAAATGTACAAGCCACTGCACATTTTGTTTTAATCTTTGTTATATGTTATAATTTAATCCTTCAGAATCCCTCTTGGTTTAATAAAGCTTCCTTCTGCGCTCTAAAAACACCAAAACTGGTACCAAATAATGCCTATATGTTGTTGCAAGAAGCTGGGTCTCGTGTGTTGAGACACCTTCGTGTGTCTAATGAATGTCAGTTACGTTTTATTCATTCCAAAATCTGAGTCATGTCTCATTATGCAAGTGAGTGCAGCATTGGTTGCGAGCAAGGTCACCTCCATCTTGAGTCATCAATTTATTCATACGAAAGTGAAAAATGTCTCAAATTGCAAGTTTTGAGAGTCCCACTTTTATAACACTGCCCATTAAGTCCATATTATTAGCTTCATCTGTTATAATGCATTGAGTCTTCTATTAGTGATTATGTGCTTTAATGATATATTTTCTGAAATCAGATCTGTCTGAAATGTAGTGAAACATTAAAATATTTACTTTTGCCTGCTTTAAATGTCGGAAGAATATGAGTCTTATGAGCATTAATGTTAAAATATCAATCTTTGCTGAAATTACTTAATGATTTGCAGTTGTTTGGACATCTCATTAAATGGTATTATTTTGATCATCTTTTGCACAATTCACATATACATTCCACACTGGATTTATGGCAACTTTGAAATTTGACAACAAATCTTTTTTTGTAGTTTTGATTGCTTGGTCTAGTCAAGACCTCGCATAATTTTACAATTGAGCATTATTTCCAACATTATACAAAAATTATTTCGATATTAACATAGAAAGTTACATGTTTACACTTTATCAAACAAATTTAATATCCATAAGAAACTAGCTTTTTTCTATCTTGTCTGGTTCATTCACGGCACTGGAGAAATCTGATATGCTGCCTTGTTTACATTTGTTTTATAGTGGACAGTCCACAATAACGTGCTGGATGGTTAATGGAGTGTTGCCGTTGGTACAGGCTGGAGGCAGGTCCTTGTTTAAAAGAAAGAGTGTGTCAGTTTGCAGTGGCCAATTCTTAGATGGGAGATGATTACTTAATTTCATTGTTTTAGTGTTCATAGAGGTTGGAAAAAGTTGGTGCAGCCTAAACGAGCTTCATGAAGTTTGCTATCAAGTGATAACACTTTGTGCATAACATCTGTGGATAAAATTCTTGGTTAATTTGGTTTCTCATTTTCTTTAATTACAGGAGTAGGAGTTGGCAGTAGCAATTGGAGTATATCTTCCATATAAAACGTCTCCCCAGATATTCGTTCACTAATCTGAGGTGCTGTTTTGCCAGCTGTTAACATTGGCAACATACATGAGTCCTAATTAAAAATTTTTTTAATGAAAAGTTAATCCTCAAATTGACATAAAAGTGTATTGCTTTGTAATATTACAAGCTTTTGAAGGGAAGAAAAAAATTTTAGTCTCGGTTTGTTAGTCTGTCAAACACTTCTGACATAAGTAACTTGAGTTGTGATGTTATCATTCAGTATCAACTTAAGTTGCCCTATAACACTTACATTGGCGGTGGATGTATATTCCTAAAATTGGTGTGATTTTACCTTGTGATTGATATTCCTGCTGACATGTGGCTGTAGGCTGTAACGGTATATTGCTGCCATATTTACTCACTGTCTATCTGCAGCAGCACACATTTCACTGCATCCTCTAAAAGGGCTTCTTTCCATGAATTTTCTATTACATTTCTCATATGTTGAACTACTTTTCCCCATTTCTCACTAGTTACCTCATCTACCTTTCAACATTGGACCCTGACTGCTTCCTTGGTCGAGTGGTCAGCGAGCTTACTTCTCACCCGGAGGTCCTGGGTTCGATTCCTGGCTGGAGCAGGGAATTTTTCTTTAGCCAGAATTATTCCCTGTCCCCCACAGAGTCTGGAAGTATGAATATGTGTATGAGGAAAATAATACAATTTAAACACAATGTAAAGAACCTACAGACGAGTTCTTTCAAGTGCAAAGCCCCCGATATGACCTTAGATGTTAAAGGGGCCTATATAAATGAATCAATTAAAAAAAAAAAAATTGGTCCTGCACTTCACTAAACATAAAAGTTGTATTATTTCAGCTAATGTAACCTCAACTCGTTTATCATGGCTGTAAAACATTTTCAAATCACAGTGTCACTCATGGCAGTTTTAGGATGAGAACAAGAGCAATGTCTGCGATATATAAAAGGTAGTAACAATTATAAATGTAAAATTTTAGGAATCACTGCATATAACAAAGCTAAACTATTCACAGAATGAAATCAAACATCTGATCAGTCATGCATGAGAATGCATGCATAAATTTCCAAGGTTGTGGGTTCAAACCCAGCAGAGGATGATGGCTTTTTTCGGGTGTAAAAGTCCTTGGAAGGGAAGTAAAGCTGTTGGTCCCGTGTTGTAGATTTACAGCACATAAAAGAAACTCAAGTCTGAATAGAGAGGCCTCTGAGCAAAATTAAGTGGTATTTCACACCCAGTATAGAATAGGACACTTGAGAACCATAGCAATTAAAGATCACCCATTTCCACTGAATCTGTAGGAGTTGCAATGCTGATGACATGATGTATCTGACGATAATGCCTGACAAGCCCCTGCTAGCAGACAACACACCCCACACGTGTCAATCATAAGGAAATTTCTCACCAACCATAAAGCTTTATTTTCACACTTTTTTTTAAAGGTTAGCTGAAGGTTTTTTTAAAAAAAAAACATTGATAATCTGTCTTGCTTTAATGGTAGCACAGACTGTCAGAAATAATGAATGCTTTGTGGCTGCCAAAATTTGTGATTTAAAAGCATAATATTGAGTAACATACCTTGATTATTAAAGTTTTCTAAGTTGGAATAAACATAATGCTTACATTGAGAAAACTAAGATGTATTATTGATTAGTTTCCAAATGATAATAGAAGAATGTTAATATTTCTCATTCGAAACAAAGTATGGTATTATGTCAAACATCTGCATAAAACTATTTTTACTTTCTCTACTTTGTACATAGTATATAGGTAGAGAAGGTATTGCATTCCACCCAAAAATGTGATCCTGAGATTTCACTGGAAATAACATGTTTTAGAGTCTCCTGTATCCAAAACAAGTTATTTTTTTTTTTAGAAAAAGGTCCATTTGTCTGAGAACATAGCTCAAAAACTAAAAATAAGTTAAATACCAAACTTGGTATTTAAGTTTGGGATCTGTATTTCACTAATGTACAAGAACAGAAACCTATCTTTCATTGTACAAAGAGAATTATTGAAGCTATGAAATGTATAACAAATAAAACTCAGCGCTTATTATTCAGTACTAAATGTAAAATTACAAAATACAAACATGCTGTTTTGGAAGTTTGCTGAAATGCTGCATACTTTCATCACTCCAACTAGGGCAGCCATACACTCCACCTTTATTTAATATATTTGTACTGCCATAATATAATGACTTACCTAGAAGGGCCAGCCTGATAGATAGAAGTGGCTCTACTCCAAGCTTCGAGTCATATGTTACACACAAATAGTCTGATCTATCACTGGGATTGATAATTAGTCACTCAACAACAATGTCTGTCATTCCCTCTAAATCCCACTTTGTTTGCTATTAGCTGAAAATGCAATACACATCGCTGCATTTTTTGGCTATCAGTTGTTAAAAGCGGCTTTCAGAAACACCAGTAAATTTGGTTGTTAAGCATTGTTGTGTTAAGGGATAATGATTAAAATTCAATAAATTTGTTTGATAATCATTTATGCTATGTTACTTCTCCCAGCAGTTTAAGAGGAACTATTCTGTGATGAAAAAAGGTGGTGAAATGTTCAGCAACCAATCAGAAATTTTGCAACATGCAGCTTTTGTTTATATTACCAGTGAAGAAGGATGGATGGAGAGAGGCTGGTATAGTGGTTGTACTCGATGCTTGTTGTGGTCACTACCACACCATAGGAGCACAGATAGTGATTTCTGCCCTCCCTTATTAATCCTTAAATGATTAAACAATCCTCATTCATTTGCAATTTTGTCAAAGTCAAATTCCTTTTACTTTCTCTACTATGTACAGGTTGTTGCAAGTTCCCTATCCAAAGAAAAACATATTTAAGAACCCCTCAAAAAACCCACAATTTAAAACTCGCCTTAAGATGCACAAGTAAGTAGTGGCAAAGGCATTATGTTTGTTAATATTTGAAGGCTTTCACGGCTGGTGTTAGAATCACTTACAGAAAACAAAACCAGGCTTGTTGGCCGTGGTCCACTGGGCTTCACCCCTTGTTCCCCAGATGTTTTGCCTGCGTTTGTGGCAAGCATCTTCAATGGCATATACATCTCCATGGGCTCTCAGTAGCGACTCATTATACGCCATTGAAGATGCTTGCCGCAGACGCAGGCAAAACGTCTGGGGAGCAAGGGGTGAAGCCCAGTGGACCAAGACCAAAAAGCCCGGTTTTGTTTTCTGCAGTATGTTTGGTTTCATACATCTTCCAATGGTCTTCCATCAAGGGCATCCTGCCTATTAGGAATACATAGGTCCACAAATTTATATAATAGTTATTGATTGTAATGTATATTTACTCTGAAAACGTCTTAAGACCTTGCTAAAGTGCTTAGCTTTGGTGCTTCGTGGTGCATGGGATCATGGGTTCGAGTCCCACCTAGGGTTTGTGTGTTGGTTAAATTGTGTATGTATGTGTATTTAGAAGCAAAAAGCAAAACTGTAAATTAAAGGAAATGTAGGAAACTAGAGGAAAAATCTGATGTGTTCCATTCACATGACTTTCTCTACATCTCTGCAACAAATTATTGTTAAAAAAACTTATGCTTCTATTTACTTCATAATAATCGAGAAAAAATTAGCAGAAACAGTCTTATTACTTACTTGCTTGTAAGTAGAAGCAAAATAAGGGATTACCATAGGTTAAAGTGACAGTCAAAAGCTGGTTGATATGTGACTGAAGTTCCTTTGTTTGTATGGATAGGAGTTGACAAAATCCTGTGTGAGAAAAGTATGTTTTTAAAGCTGAAACCAAAAACAAGGAATATCTAAAAAACGATCAACTCTATGGAAAAAAAAAATGCATATAAAATAAATTGTGTGTTTTAAAGGCTCTACATTTTTTGTGTGGTAAGTTTTTCTCCATCTCTTACGGTTTAACAGTTATGCAAAATTTCCTAAAATTCATCCAGAATAAAGTAGTCTTCAGAGGCTATTCCCAGAAAATTCAAGATATACATTTTATTTGTCAGGGAAATATCTTTAATTTACCATATTTTAATCAAAATGGTTAGACATTTTTGAGAAAATCAAAATTTTCGAAAAAAAGTTCCATGTAAAGGGTAGTTTGGGGTGGGAGAATTTTCCTCAAAATCTTTGTCTCTCATCTCTGGAAGATACTAAACTTAAATACCAAGTTTGGTATTTCACCGAATTTTCGTTTTTGAGTTATCATGTTCTCTCTCTCTCTCTCTCTCTCTCTCTCTCTCACACACACACACACACACACACACACACACACGCGCGCGCGCGCACGCACCCCCCCACACACACACACACCCCTACCTTTTATTGAAAATGCCTTTTTTGGATACATGGGACCCTAAAACATATATTTCCGGTGAAATCTTGGTATCAAATTTTTGGGTGGAGTACAATAGCTTCTCTGTACACTATGTACATAGTAAGTGTAGAGAAAATAAAAAGGAATATAGGAGAGAAAAAAAAAAGATATGACCATTATCTAATGTTATTAACCCAAATTAAGCTCTTTAAATAAAGATTACTGAAAACATTTTTAATGAGACATTATACTGAGAATGGAGAAATTTGTAGACTTACACTAATTTCATGATTTTTTCTTCTAAGTTGTTTCCTCAATTTTGACCATACAAGTTCATAAGCGGAAAGTATCTTTTCAAGTATGCAGCAATTGCAGGACAAATAACTAAATAGTTACTTGGCTACAAAACCTTGCAAACAGTACCAACTTTGGACAGTAAAAATGTTAGGAAAATGCAGATGGTGGCAAGAAATAACTGTGCCAAGGGTATGGAAGTTATGTATGCAAGTTATTACAGTCAGCTGTGTCAATGGAATGCACCTGGTCTTATGGAGTCAAGACTGCTAGATCGTAACAGTGTTGCACTAAAATATACACAGTGCAACTAGGATAATAATTTGAAATTGTTGTTAATTCAAAGATTTTTCTTGGTCCCTTGAATTTTGTACTAAAGCAATGTAAAAAAAAATCACATCTAGTTTGAATTTCATTTTCCTTAATTTGAAGGTTTTGTTCAGTAATGTCAATCAAAAATTAATCTGTATACGGAAATTTAATATAACTTCATGTGTTTCTGCAAATGAGGTCATCACTCAGGGGTTGTTTGTTTTGTCAGAATGCAGTTTGGGGGATGGAATAGTTTTCCTAGTTCTGGCCTTGACTTCTGTACCTGATCCTAAATCTCTTGTTTAAAACATGTGCGGCTTTAGTTGTCGCTTGAGCTTCCTACTGTTCAGTATGTTGCAAATCAGTGCCACTATGTCTCTTAGTAAACCACATGTCCAATACAAGACTTCAACTCTTGTTGAAAAAGTTGCCAGCATTTGAGAAGCTGAAAAGGTTTTGAAGAAAAAATCTGAAATTGCAAAAGAATATGGTACACCACCAAACACTTTGCCAACTTATCTGAAGAATAAATAAAATTTTAAGCAGTGCTTCTAGTGAAAATGGAAAGAGTCAAAACTAGACAACCAGAAAATCTTGATGTTTACATGTGTGTGTGTGTTAAAGTGGTTTAAGCAGCTGTAGCTAATTCCCACAACCAGAGGCACTTCATCTATGTGAAATTCATAGTAATGGGCAAGCCAGCATAAGTGGAGTTGTTTTGCCTGTGTTACTGAAATGTCAATTTTAGACTAACTTTCGTAATACATATTTTTGGATGTTTCAAAATTGTTTCTTGCCCCTTCAGCTCTGAATTATCCAAGTTCCACTGTACTGTAATATTGATAGTTACTTTATTATGGAGCCAAAAAATGTCATAACTTAAAAAATAGCAAAGTAAAAACTTCCAGGAGTCAGTGTTACTGCAGCCAAACCATGGCATAAATCCAGCTACTTACATTTCAATGTTGCCAAAGTGTAAATTTAAAAGTGGCCAGGTAGATAAAGATGTAAGTAAAATTTGAAATATTTAGCTAATAATAAGCGATAGGTTTAAACAATGGAAGTTTAAGTTAACACAAAATACTTCATGTATGAATTTGATAGGTGCACTAAAATGACTAATATTAATATCAGCAATACTAAATTAGAGCAGCATTTCCGTACTGAATAATAATAATAATAATAATAATAATAATAATAATAATAATAATGTGTCAAAGTTTTAACTCAGTAAAACCACCCAAAAATTCCCAATTAAACCCAGTGGGAAGATTTGTTTTTTAAACAAACCTAGGCTTTTCTCAATCCTGACTATGAAAAGAAGTATTGTATTTCATCAAAAATTTGATGCTAAGATTTCATCAGAAATATACTCGCAAATGTAACAAAAGTTTTGATTCGTGAAACAATGTTACTGTTATAATTTTCACACTTAACAACAGGTCTCATTTTCTTCATTTACAGTTTCAGCCCTTTGGAAAACTTAAGCCAAGGACACTTTTTGTTTGTGATTTGTACTCGGAACATTAAAATTTTATTATGCACCTTTTAGTTAAGCTACTTTTGTCTCCAATTAAAACCTTAACTTGCCATTTGGCCAAATCTGCTTTCTATATTGTCTGTCTGAAACCTCTGAAGTAACCAGTTGGACCAGTTTTTATACTAAGGGCATAAATAATTTCTCTGCCCATTTCTGTGATGTGTAGATAGTGTATCTGCCTCACAATTGAGATCTTGAGTTGAATTTCTGAGTTGCACAAATATGGTTTATCTTTTTGTAGATGTACCTCATTCTTATTGTGAGATGATGTCAAGTAAGCTCTAGGGACCTTGGGGTTGTTTAAGCAGCATTTGATCCATTCATTGCCAAATGTTACTCAACCAAAATAGAAGAATAATAAAGAAAGGGGGGGGGAGTCAGTATACAGGTTCTGTGAATGAGTGTTATATGTTCATTTGTTAAGCTATATTATTCACAATGAGATGCAAGCGCAGATATAATTCATAATGCACATTTAGTACAATGTGAATTATCTCTTTGCACCTTACAATTTGTGAGAGTCAAGAAATCTAGACGCAGAAGAGGATTATGCAAAGATACAGCCATAACCTCTTTAGGGAAATGAGAGCTACCATGGCCAATTGGAGAGCACGTAAGTACAGTGACACTGTAAAATCTTGCATTGCCATCATCTGTTGTACAGCAGGCAATGCATAGAGGAAGGAATGCAGAATTCTTTCTCTTTGTACGCAACAGAAAGTTGAAGTTTGCAAACTCTTGTGTTGCATAGCATGTTGTGTGTGTCTCTGTAAATGCTTCCATTAAATAACATGGATGCAAAGTCTTGTGTTTACAGCTCTTTGTGAGTGTTGCATTAAACACTAGTACAGTGAGTTTTACCTTCAAACTCTTCCCAGTAATTAACATGTATGGTGAGGGAGGGAGATTGTGCAGCATAATTCAAAAATGGAGTCCATTAAATATAAACTTTGCATTTATGTTTAGTATCTCCTAAGCATGTGACACAAAAATTTTGATTTTATCAAAAATTGTTAGTGATTTCATTAAAATACTATGCTCGTTTATTAAAGATACTTATATGACAAATAAAATACATACATTCAAAATGACTTTCATAACTAGTAAACTGTGAGAGATAGACAAAATCTTACTACACAATAAATGTTGATCTTGTCCAAACAATTATTCATGTCCTTTACATTTTTCTAGTGGAGCTTAACCATTTTCAAGATATTCCTTGTCATTGGTTTCAATTTTAAAAAACTTATTTTTTTCAAATACAGGAATTTACCTATTCCTGCAAAGAGGATGTCATTCTCAGAAGGAGTTTCAATCACATAGCAAATTACTTCTAAAAAATCTGAATATTGCTTTAGTCTAGTGTATCCCCTTATATCTGTTTTACTTATAAGTAGGTAGAAGAATAAGCCTCTTAAGAATAATTTGTTAAAGATGTAGAGAAAGTCATGTGAATGGAACCATCAGAGTTTTTTAAAATGTATATTGTATCAAATGAACATGTAGGTGCTAACATTTATAAGTATACAATTTTCAATTTCAGGATATACCTAGGTAGTTACTAATCATAATTGTGTGATGGATCAATGTACTGGCATATACATAAGTGTGTGCTCGCACGTGCCTCTTATGCATTTGCATCAATTAATACGTTATATTAAATAACACATAATTAGAGTAATGGAGTAATTCTTTTTAATTTGAACTCAAAGGGGGTTTAAAAATGTTGAATTATCCAAACCTCCAATTAACAAATATGCTCTGTAGTATAAAAAGTATACCTTCAAACAAATTCATTTCCTGCAAATAAAAACTTGCAATGCAACCCATCCTGTTAATTTCCATCTTTTATCCATGAATGTGTTGTAATAGCATGGCACAATGTTTACAGCAATGCAGCAGAAAATATACACAAATAACATTTCAGAAGAAAATTATACCTTATATACATACAGTGCTGTACAAATGACCATTAGAAAACTTCTCGCTTAAAGATGTGTGTGATGTTAGTTTAGTTTGTTATGTTCAGTTTTGTATGATAGGGAAAATCTTCAATTTTATTTATAAAGTGGTACAACTATCCTTTACATTTGGTTGATTTTTAACAAATCTTAAAACTTTTCAAATTTTTAATATTTCATAAGCAAAAAGGACCCTTCTGTTACAGCATTCTCATCATCATTACCATTGACATCTGATGAATTGCGATTTGTAGTTACTTGTAGAATCTGCCTTTCCTTCAACTCTCCATATGTTGCAGCCCTATCAAAATTTATGGAACCACAGTTGGTACAATGTGCTTTAGGGTATGAATGACCGTTTGGTCCATAGACTGCGACAGTGATGTCATGTTGGGCAGAAAGAACAGTATTTCAACATTCTTTTATTGGAATATGATTATGGTTTATGCAGTTATCAATAAGCAACAAAATGTTCCTGTAAGCCATGTACATTTTTTTCCAACAGATAGCCATTTTCAAAAAGTTCCCCACGCATCCAGGCTTTTCTGTTAGCCTCATGTTATACAGGAAATAAAATAGATATAAAATACCTTGGTTTTTTAGCTTTATCAATCATGAGCAAAGGAAACTTTTTCAGATCCATCCATATTAGCACCATAACGCTTTCTTAGCTGTTTTTTCACCACTGCACTTCTCCCCTTTGAATGTGAATGTTTTGTTAGGCATGCACTTGAAAAAATGTGATCTGTTCCATTCACATGACTTTTTCTACAAAACAAACATCCTGCAAAAGATATTCTTATTACTCCATGCATATAAGCATTGGCAGAATGGCTTAGCTCTTTATAAGTAAGGTATCTAAAGACATACACTAGGCTAAAGTGATAGTCAATGTTAGTAGAAGGTTAACTAAAGGAATGCACAAGGCTAAAGTGGTAGTCAAATGTTTTAAAAGGTGCTGCTATTTGACTGTCATCGAAATTTGCTTCTTTTTATGGCGAGGAGCAAAACAAAAACATGGGCAACTTCCTGTATGAGAAAAGTGTAAGAATTTTAAAATTGAAACCAATAACAAGAAATGTCTTGGAAACTGTTAGCTTCACAAGAAAAATGTAAAGGACATATATAATGTGTTTCGAAAATGTCTATACTTTTTGGTAAGTCTTCTGGTTTACCAGCTATGTAAGTCATTCAGAATGAACAGATCTTCAACAACTATTTCCAGGAAATTTAAGATATACATTTTGTCATGTAAATAAATAGCTTTAAAATATGGTACTTCAATCCATGGTCAGAGAAAATAAAAATTTTCGAGAATTTTTCCATGTAAAGTAGTTTGGGGTAGGGTTTCATGAAAGTATTTGTATTGCATCCTTGGAAGATACTAAACTTAAATACCAAGTTTGGTGTTTAACAAACTTTTCATTTTTGAGTTATGCTATCCACAGACACACACTGGCCTTTTTCTAAACATTCTTTTTTTGTATTCAGGGGGTCTCAAAACATATTTTTGGCAAAATTTTGGATTGAATGCAACGCCTTCTCTATGTACATTGTAAATGTGTGCTATAGAAAGTAAAAAGGCCTGTTTCCTTCATTTTAAATACATATTTTGTTTCTTAACTCCTGATGACATACAGTAATCCCTTTATTACCTATTTTTAAAGTAAATGCTGTTTTTTGGTCTTGAAATCCATGAAACAACCTGCACTTTTTGGAACATTTGAACTCCCATTTTTTTCTGTCTAATTCTCCTGCTTTGGTTTACAACATGCAAAATATGACTCACCATTTCCGTTTACACAACCATGCCTTCTGCTACTATTCAGGCTTTCGTTCAATGATCAGTTAGTATCGTACTGTGGACTTTTTCAGTTATTTTCTTGATAACATCTGTCTGCATTCTATGCACTCATTAAAAATGGATGTTCAACCACATTTTAAGTCATTGAATCAATATCTGTTATAATAGATGGCGAAAGGTTCCTTTAAGCATAATCCAATTTTGCCTTTACCTCCTTGTAAGTTTTCCCATATCCCAAACTACTATTTACATGGAAAAATGTTTGAACATGTTATTTTTTTAAAAAATGGCCCTAATGTTTAAAATATCAAAGATGTTTATTTCACTAATAAAATGTACCATATTTTTTAGACCATAAGATGCACTTTTTTTTTTGTTATAAAATAGTCTAAAGTGTAACTGTCTTATGGTCCAAAGTTCACATATGAAAATCAGCTAAATTTACTGGTAGTTTCAACAATACATGGATCATTAGCAAGGGAATGTGAGTCTTGTTGACATACTTGCTACTTAATTGAGATTCATGCTTCAAACATAGCATAAAGCACCATTAGAAGAATATAAGCCTTAACCTGAATCTGTCTAGCAGTACCATATAGTACCACAAGTACATATGATTATCTAGAGCTGCTGTGTTGACAACAATGATCATTTTAAATGTGGCACATTGTTTACATTAGCCAAGGATACTGCAGACATTTTAAAGTTATACGGCACATTGTGATGCTAGTCAACTTATATGCTAGTTTCTGAATAGCTCTACATGGATGTCTGTTTCAAGGAAGTAATTGAATATATTGAATTGGGACTATTGTTTTTCAACATTTGGTGAAATATATTATAAAAACCTTACAAGGCGGTATTTAATTCATGTTTTCACTTCAAATATATAGAACTTAGATTTTGGCTGGTACCATATGGTACCACTAGGCAGATGCCATAGCATTTTGCAGATAACCAAATTTTCTCTTTATATCAGTCATACTTATTGTATATTGTTGTTCAAGGGACATAACACTTGCTGAAGCTATGCAAATATTAGATGATAATGATATAGATTTGGATGCTATCTATATTGAACCACTACATTGAATTCTGACGAAAATTCTGGAAAGGAAGGTATTAGCAATTTACATGATAACCTTTCAGTTCATAAATCAGTTGCACACAAAAGTAGAAGTTGTGCGTAGCCTGCAAACTGTGCAAATGTAATATGTGACATGATTAAGATATTTACGAAGCAGAAGAATATGTTGAAGAAACAAGACAATGTAATAAATCCTTTATTTTGAAAAAAATAAAAGATGGCTCAGAATCAAGATGAGATGAGGCCCAGTGGTTCAGTTCCGTGCTCTGGCACACCATAGAACGAAAGTACAACCAAGAAAAAGAAAACCAACTGAATGAGATGTAAGAAATGAAAATCCATCTATAAATGGAATTTTTCTTGAAGCTGACTACTTATCTTATAGAGACAACTTACCTACAGAGTTATTTGAGTTATTCATTGACAGTGATGTTATTAATTTTCTTGTAACAGAAACCCAACACTATACTTTATTTCTATGTCACTCAAGTTCCTTTGTATGGAAGCAGTTGACAAATTCTTATATGAGAAAAGTATAAGTCTTCATAGCAGAAACCAAAAACAAGGAATGACTCAAAAACGATGACTCCACGAAAAAAATGCATATAACATAAATTGTGTGTTTTAACGTGCTTTGCATTTTTTGTGTAGTAAGTTTTTGTCCATCTCTTACGGTTTAGCAGTTATTCAAAATTCCGTAAAATTCATCCAGAATAAAGTAATCTTCAGAGGTTATTCCCAGAAAATTCAAGATATACATTTTATTTGTCAGGTAAATATCTTTAATATATGAAATTTTAATCAAACGTTTTAAGAAAATCAACATTTTCGAAAAATGTTCCATGTAAAGGGTAGTTTGGGGTGGGGGGATTTTTTTTTCAAAATCTTTGTGTCGCATCCCTGGAAGATACTAAACTTAAATACCAAGTTGGGTATTTTCCCGACTTTTCATTTTTGAGTTATCGTGTTCACAGACCTTTTTGTGAAAATGCTCTTTTTTTTTTTTATACAGGGGACCCTAAAACATGTATTTCCATTGAAATCTCGGTATCAAATTTTTGGGTGGACTGCAATACCTTCTCTATACACTATGTACATAGTGTGTATAGAGAAAGTAAAAACGCATAACACAGGCTAATATCTCAGCCTGGAACACAAAGGCAAAATTTTCAAGGGAAATGACAAGCCTGGTTTCAGGCCCCATCCCCCATCCTGCCCCCAAAATGGGTACAGTCTGTGTACCATATCTTGACTCCCAGCTTTTAGGGAAACCCGGTCTCTGGTTCCCACTCCTCCCTGGAAGGAATCACTCCCATATGTGCTGGGCTTGGACTGTATCTATCCCCCCATTTAATTTGCCTTCAGAGATATGACACCTGAAATCTACTCAAAATCAGTGTGTTCTTTTTGAGGTAGTTTAAAACTTTATCCCACTTTTGCCCAGATGCAGTGCATTTCACCTTTTTGACCTTTGCAAACAAATTCAAAGGAGGAAGATCTATCAAAATCTATAGGGCAGACTGGAGTGGACACAATCTCGGTTATCATAAAACATGCCAATTTCTGCAATGAATCTAGCTTACTAGCCACTCCATCTCTGAGGTGGGCCACTAAACCAGTGTTGCATTTTACTTAACACACCCCTTACATATGGGTCCAATGCACTCCTCAAATACTGATTCAACATACCAAAGGCTTTATTACCAAATGTATAGCCTTTTGACTCTTTTTTGATCTCTGGCCCCCATTTTAGTTCAATAGCCTTCCAGCAAGAGAAATATGGGCCGCCTTTACCTTGTGCTCTGTGCTCTATCTAGCCCCCATCAGATCTCCTGGTATCAGGGATATAAGATGCCTCCTGAAATCTACTCAAGATCATGAGTGTCCTTTGAGGTAGTTTAAAACTACATCCCCCTATTGTCCAGAAGTGGTGCATACTCAACTTTGAGTCATCCTTCACAAACAAATTCAATCTCTAGGGCAGACCATAGAGTGGACTGCACACCTAGCAGTGTCCTCCTCCTGCTTGGACTCACAGAAAAGTCTTGTTTCCTTGCACCATCCTTCTAGAGCATGCAAGGAGCCCCAAATAAGCTCCAAGATAGTACAATGAATTTTCCATTTGTTACTAGGCAAACATCATCCCCATAGCCTTGAGCATGAATACCTGCCCTGTTGAGCCAGTTCAGCAGATAATCTGCCTCTAGGCACCACAATGTGGGTGATAAAACTCCTCCTTGGGTACTGATGCCCTTATTGTCACTCTGCCCAGAGCAGCCTGACAACCTTCTAGCAATCTCCCAACCCTGTTACAGGAGAGCTGGAAAAACCCTATCCTCGCCTGCACTTCTTTCTATCTCAGAATCCACATGCCAGTCTAAGAAGGCCGGCATACCTAATCAAGGTTAATTCTTGATCCATTACAAGTCCTGGGAAAGCAGATTTCAAGCAGCAGTCTAAAGGCCTCCCCCCTCCAATTATGTCTTTGCAACAGAGGGATCCTCCAAAGAGGCCAACCTGGCCCTGCCACTCAGGTCTCTCTGGGATTCCTGTAAGGGTGACCATTTACTTTTCCTTTAAGATCGAAGCAAATGGTCTGTAGTTAGATAAAGAGGGTACTTACTAATCATCCAATCCTTCACATCCTCTAGGATCCCAAAGGACACTAGAAACCTCCCCCTTCTGATACTTAATAATGGGCAAAGTGCCCCCTTGATTCATGATCTTCAGATCCATAATGTTCAAGAAATTGAGCATTGCCTCTCCCCTTCTGTTGGTGTCAGTACTACCTCAAATACTTTGGTGGGCATTAAGTCACAGCTAATCATATTTAGATTTCTACTGTTGCAGTAATCTACAAGATCATAGAACTCTTGAGGAGGTGGAGATTCCTCAGTCATATAGAAAACAGGCTGAGCAGACTATCACCTACCAAGGTAGTTGCCCACCTCATATCTCGCCATGTTGATCACCAGGTCCCTCGTTAGAAAGCAGAGCACATGAGTCCGATGTCTTGTCAAGCCACATGCTCTGGGGTTCTCAACAACTAAGTGCTGAAGATAGAAAAATCTGATGTGTTCCATTCCCATTACTTTCTCTACATCACTATAACAAATTGTTTAAAAGCATATTCTTCTATCTATTGCATGATAATCGAGATAGGTGCTCCTGAGGGTCCAATACTGGGGCCTCTGTTGTTTTTATCATGTATAAATGATTTATCAAGCAGCATTCAATATTGGTGAATTTTATTATTTATGATGAGTAATTCATAATTTTAGTTTATAGTTTCATTATCAGGTTACTCTGAGCTCAATGAAACAGCCCTAATTATCAAGTAACTATACTTGGTTTTAATGGAGTTCAGCAGGCCTTTTACAAAAACCCGGAATTTACCCCAGAGAAATTGGACAAAAGGGCCCTGAGCATGGTTTCCATTTTTTTTTTTTGAAGTTGGCTCTCTTGGAGTCTCCAAAAGAGCCCTCTTGTTTTTTAGTGTTAGAAATAAGCATGCCTTCCATGATTAGCTGGGAATATTTTTGGTCTGCCCAGAGAGAGCCCTACATGTAAGACTAAATATTCTAGGAGGTAGACAAGAGTTTTTCATTTTCACCATTAGAATTACATTCAAATATTTCATGGATGTGTTAAAGGTTCTGTTAGACACACATCTCTCATGTGCCATGTATCCCTTTGGCATGAATTGCATTAACAACTTAGGGTTGGTGAGTTAATTTATGGTCTCCTATTGGTTATTTGGAGACAGGCCTGGCCAGTGGGTTGTAAGCCAACTTAGGTCCCAACTATCCTCCACCTGCCGACAGGTCTGGTACTCACTCATGATGGATGACCTTTGCAGAGAAAACGATTGTTATATCAATTGATGGGATAATCGCTAAAACATAGTTTTATTTCTTTCAAGCCTGTATTAACAGATAATACATGTGTTCCTTTTTCATTAATTGCAATTCCCACTTCACCTGCCACATTTTCAAGCACCATCTTTACTGAGTGCAGCAACTAAATCACTTAACTTCTCCAAGTTGTCAGCAGTACAGAGTACCGAAATATGTTAAGCCAATTGGATTTAAAATGGAACCTTCAATTATCTTTTTTGTGTAAAAAATTGCCATCTACATTAGGAAGCAGGCAGCAACTCTTCTGCTGTTCTGGTAAAAGCATGTGCTAAATAGATGAATCACTTCAGGAAAATGAAGCTTCAAGGCATCACCATCCTTCATGTATTGAACTGCATCAGATAAGAGTTGGGGATTAAAGTTACTGTCTCGTGGGTCCAATACAGATCCAGTTGTTTGGGTAGGGAAATTTATTACTATGGGAATGCATTGTACAGCTATTTTGTAGCATGTATAATCAGGTGATTTTTTCATTGCTGATTAGCTTGGAATTGATACTTGTGTTTATTACTTGTGTTTATTTTGCTAAATCTTAAATCTTTCTAACTTCCAGAAAGGAATACTACCAATAACTAATGATTTATACCAATCTAATAAAAACAGTGACAGCCAGGTGTGCAATGGCTGTTAGAAGTAGCATTATTTTCTTGTCACTGCTATTTGAAGATAGTAGATTTATGCTTTATTCTTAATATGTGCTGATTGATAAATCTATTACTTTAGCATATTGTGTTGCCATATTTCCTTTCTACTTACTAGCAAATAAGTAATAAAACTATTCTGCTGATGTTTATCCTGATTTAGCATGAAGCAGATGAAAGAATAAGCTTTTGAAAGAACAATTTGTTGCCAAATAGTAGAGAAAGTCAAGTGAATGAAACGCAGATATTTTCCTGATTACTGTCTTTTCACAAATCTTGCGCAATAAAATATTCCATCAATTGAAAACACATGGGTACCAGATTCACTAATATAAATATGAAGTATATTTCTCAATGACTGACTGAATTTGGGGTTCATAGCGAAATGAAAAGTCTGATGTGTTACATTCACATGACTTTCTCCACTTCCCTGAAACAAATTATTGTAAAAAAGCTTGTGCTAATTGAGTAAAAATTAGCAGAAACAGTCTTCATGCTTGCGTCCTTATAAGTACAAGCAAAATAAGGAAGTACCATAGGTTAAAGTCATAGTCAAAAGTTGGTTGCTGTGTCACTGAAGTTCCTTTATTTGTCTGGACAGGAGTTTGGAAACTCCTGTATGAGAAAAGTACAAGTTTTTAAAGCTAAAATAAAAAAACAAGGAATATGTAAAAAACAATCAACTCCATGAAAAAAATGTATATAATATCAATTGTGTATTTTAACGAGCTCTACATTTTTTGTGTGGTAAGCTTTTATCTATCTCCTACAGTTTAGCAGTTATGCAAAATTCCGTAAAATTCACTCAGAGTAAAGTAGTCTTCAGAGGCTATTCCCAGAAGATTCAAAGTATACATTTTATTTGTCAGGTAAATATCTTTAATATACAATATTTTAATCAAAATCGTTAGAGCCATTTTTTAGAAAATCAAAATTTTCAAAAAAAGTTCCATGTAAAGGGTAGTTTGGGGTGGGGTTTCTTTCTCAAAATCTTTGTGTAAGTTTGGTGTTTTACCGACTTCTCATTTTTGAGTTATCGTGTTCACGGACACACACACATAACTTTTTCTGAAAATAACTTTTTTTGGATACAGGGAACCCTAAAACATATATTTCTCGTGAAATCTCGCTATCAAAGTTTTTGGTGGAGTGCAACACCTTCACTATACACTATGTACATAGTGCGTGTAGAGAAAGTAAAAATGTCTGCTCCTGCCCATTAGTAACAGGTATTGCTATTCATAAAACTCTGATGCTTGCCATAAACATGACTTTACTACCTGTTCTACAAACAAGCAATTCTCACAAAAGATTCTTATATCTACTTCTTGCTAATCGAGATAAACAGCAGAAATGGTCTTATTACTTAGTTCCTTGTAAGTAGAATGGAAATAAAGTAATACTTTAGGATAAACTGACAGTCAAATATTTTAAAATATGGTTGCTATGGGATTGAAATCTGTTTCTTTGCTTGGCCAGGTGTTGAAATTTCCCATATGATAAACATTAAGTATTTTAAAACTGAAACCAATAGCAAAGAATATTTCGAAAACAATCAATTCCATGAAAAAATGTATGACAGATGTATTTTAATGAGATCTACATTTTTTGTGTAGTAAGTTTTTGTCTACTAGTTGTGCAAAATTCAGAAAAATCCATATAGAATAAAGAGGTCTTCAGAGGCTATTTCAAAACCATTTAAGATATACAGTTTATTTTCCATGTAAGTAACTTAAATATAAGAGATTTTAATCAAAATTGTTAGCTGTTTTTGAGAAAAAACAAATTTTCGAAAATTTTTCCATGTAAAGGGTAGTTGGGGGTGGGGGTTTTTTCTTGAACATCTTTGTGTCGTATAAGTTTGGTATTTAAGACTTTTCATTTTTTGAGCTATACTGCCCATAGGCACGCATACAGACCTTTTCCTTAAAAGGCTTTCTTTTTATTTCAGGGGGTCCCAAAACGTGTATTTCCGGTGAAATCTCGGTATCAAATTTTTGGTGCAATACAATACCTTTTCTATACTATGTGTACATAGTACGTGTAGAGAAAGTAAAAAAGAAAAAAATTGAGTGTTTTAACGAGATCTACATTAAAATAAGAATACATATGATACATTAAAATGAGATCTACATTTTTATAGATGTGATTTTTGTGTATTAAGATTTTGTTTCTTGCAGTTTTCCAGTTAGGCAAAGGTCATCCAGAATGAAGAGGGCAGAGACTTCCCAGAAAATTTAGATTTACGTTTTATTTTCCATGTAAATATCTTTAATAGGACATTTTACTCAAAAGCATTAGAGCTATTTTTAGAAAATCTAAAATGTTGAAAAATTGTCCATGTAAAGGATAGTTTGGGAGGAGGGATTTTCCTGAAATCTTTTGTGTTGCGTCCTTGGAAGATACTAAACTTAAATTCTATGCTACACACACACGCCCACGCACACGCGCACGCGCATGCACGCTCGCTCTCCATGGTGTAATGGTTACTATGCTAACTTAATACACCTAAGTTTGCGGGTTCAAACCCGGCAGAGGGCGATGGATTTTTCAGGTGTAAAAATCCTTAGCATGGCTCCCTTCGGAAGGGAAGTAAAGCCATTGATCCCGTGTCGTAGATTTACGTAAAAGAACCTCAAGCGGTCTTTCATGCCCAATTTAGAATGGGATGCATAACCACAACAGTTAAAGAGTATCCATAAATAACACTCCAGTTACATTTTTTTTTACACGCACACTCACGTACACACACTGTTTCCAATTTTTTTATAATTCAGCGTCCTATATGCATTTCCACTGAAATTTCTCACTGAAAAGAACTGGCTAGAATGGAATACCTTTACTTACTATGCATTTTGCAGAGAAAGGCAGAGAAAGTAAAAATGTTTTCCCTGCAATATTTCTGGTACTGGTGAATTCACTTTCAGAGAGAAATGCTGAACACTTAAAAGGTAGCAAACATGGTGCAGAATTTCACTTTCCAATGTACAGGATATTCAAGTTCCAAAATGTCATCTAGAGCTCTGAATGTAATAGAAACATGAAAATAACTTGAAGATTAAGTTAATTTGAGGGGGTCAGCACAACAGTGGTCTAACCCAGAAAAAGATTTGCATCACACTAATAAAATTGTTAGGTATATCTCAACATTATGTTAACAGTACTCATTGTGTTGTGTAATAATCTGGAAAAGTGTCAGTGAACAATCAGTTCGATTAAAATTGGGTTTTCGTTATTCTCAAAGAAACCAGGTGTGTTTAATTGAGTTATGCTCCATTTTTTAAAAAGATTGGTTAGACCACTGTTACACTGACCCTCTCATTTACAAAATGTAAAAATTGTACTTTTTAATTAAAATAGATAGCTAGACTTTCAAATAGAAAATTAAAAGCTGGTCTGTCACTTTCAAGTACCTCAATGTGATCATATCCACATAAAATCTTACCACCCATGAAAAAGGCAGTTTGCCTAAGATCCAGACTCTTATCTCTTATTCTGGTAATTTACCATGCTGAGATGAATAGGATTATGGAGCCTTAACCATCATAAGAATACCCCCCTTATTGTCATCTTTTAGATTGTATCACAGAGTTGCATGTTGCATGAAGCATTCATTGAATGCACATCAGAGTAAATCCACAAATGTCCCCTCAGTGCTTCAAAAGCTGTTAATATTTTAAAGAGTTGAACACTATTAAACAGTACAGTCTATTCCTAATATCAAGCTGTTGCCATAGTTTGCATTTGTAATTTATCTCGGTTAACTTTGGTGTTGCCTAACTCCATGGTGTGGGGTAAATTTACCTACAATTCAAGGGATCTCGAGTTAGCTTGGTTAGGGTGTTACAAAATATTATTTTTATGAGCTTTTCCTTTTTAACAAATTGAGTGTTATTTATGGTTGCTCTTTTCAAAAGCCTATTCTATATATTGGGCATGAAAGACTGCTCAAGTTTGCTCAGAGCTCAGTTTATTAGGCTTGAGGTTCTTTTATATATCATAAATCTATGACGCAGGACCAATGGCTTTACTTAGCTTCCAAAGGAAGCCAAACTAAGGATTTTTACACCTGAAAAAAATCCATTGCCCTCTGCTGGGTTTGAATTCACTACCTTGGGAACCACACACTAGCAAGTTATCCATAGGTCATGTAGGACAACTACCTTTTCCACAATAGATAAAAATTCCATGGAACTCAGGCTTATATCACTCGCTTTGTTCACTATGTGGTATATCCTCCCAGTTAGAGGACTGCTAAACTGAACAAGTAAAAGGGAGAGGAAAATGTTAGTTTTAAATCATTAAAAAAAAATATAAGAGTATTTATTTTGTGAATTTTGGAAGGGAGCCAGGGATGGCTCTGAATTTTGGGTTTGCAAGTGAAGGGATTTTCAAAGAAAAATTGATGTCGGGAAGATCTGTGGTTGTTGGATCTTCAACATATGAGCAAAGAAAAATAAGTGCTTGTGTGCATGTCTACTCAAAAACAGAAAATGCTAAATACTTTTAACTGAAGAAGTTGGAAAGAATGCTGGTGTTTTGAAAAGTAAGCAATCTATAGGAAATGTTAATCCTAAAAGTCAACAGATTAAGAAGTTGAATAGAGATATGCTGTTTTGTTTGATCTAATGGCCAAACAGGTTTACTTGATCAAAATAGTCATTGCCAAATGGTATTGCTCAATGATAGGCCAATGTGAATTGTGCTGTATCATGGCAGAATCTGCTGTCACCGAAGAAAATAACTGAAATGTGAGTCAGACTCCATATAATTTTCTTTTTATAAAGTGAGAGAAAACATTTTTGAATTGTAAGTTTCTGCATAAAAGGGTGTAACATTGTGAAACAAACATGGTATATTAAATAGTGCATGGTGGTCAAGGGACTTCTTGGTGTTGCACATTTATTCTCATATGAATCCCCATTTTACTTCCATCTCTCACGTAAGTTAAAGTTAATAGAGAAAAAATGTTCTTCGTTTCAGTATCCCATGGAAACTACCAGGGTCCTGGTGACCTGCCTATGGGGTCTGCAAAAGAGCAGACACTCATGTGGCAACAAAATTCATATTTGGGTGACTCTGGCATCCACTCAGGAGCCACAACACAGGCTCCATCACTCACTGGCAAGGAAGAGGA
The DNA here is from genome assembly GCA_030762935.1 of Hymenopus coronatus. Classification (NCBI taxonomy): domain Eukaryota; kingdom Metazoa; phylum Arthropoda; class Insecta; order Mantodea; family Hymenopodidae; genus Hymenopus; species Hymenopus coronatus. Next base: position 154,919,760 of record CM060892.1, on the reverse strand, counting down.
TATGGAGTCTGACCAGCTGATGTTTGATCTGGACCAGGGTTTCACACAGGGATTCACACAAGATCAAGTAGATGGTAAGTAGTTTCTTGTTAATCTATGTTGTCTTAAGGTTCATGTCTTTGAATTTCTGTTATGATCTGCTTATGACTTAAACATGATTTGCAATCAAGGAGCTAGATGCAGTTAGAATGTAGTACTTTGAACAGATGATTTGTTTCTAAAAATTAGGGGCCTTTTTTCTTGTGTCAGGGGGTTAGACTAACAATTATTACGGTGGAGATGGTAGTTCTGTGCCATTAAAACCTGGATGTGCACTGGTTATCTGGACAGTGAGCGAACCACAGTTTTCAGGCATGTACAGTAAAGTGTAGCAGTAGCAATATTCTGAATAACATCTCTCTCCCCTAGCCATCAGTTTATTCTATTTTGAACGCTGTGCATCAATTAGTTTTATATGTTTCTATGAAAACATGGATTGTATATATCATGTGTTTATTGGAGGCTCTAGTCTTTTTACATTCTTACACAAACTAAAGTAGCTTATGTTTTTATCAAAGCTTGGCACAAAAACTTTGCACAGCCAAACTAGTGAAATTATGAATAATATTCATGTGTTACGAAACATGAAACAGCTTCTGGGGAGTTATTGATTCCACTGAAAAAATGTGTGCTGCAACTAAAGTGCCTGAATGAACTATAAGAAAAATTGTCAACGAAAGGAAACAGTGCAAAAAAGCCGGGCACTTCTTAGTAAAATTGGATTTATACCTGGACATTTTTAATGTACAAGTCAAACAGGTAAATTACCACCAGAAAATAAATGGGGAAAATTACACAAAATGGTTATTTGAAAAATTAATTTAAAATTTGCCTCCCAAGTCTATTTTGATTGATAACACACCATACCATAATGTGCAGTGGGAAAAGGTCCCAACGTCATCTACCAAAAGTAAGACGCAGAACTGGCTTGCAGCAAATAGCACATTTCATGAAAGTATGCTAAAGTGGGAGTTGTACAATCTAATAAGGCTCATACGATTGTGCAGAAAAATACATTGTTGACAGTTTATTAGCCATACATGGACATGGTACCCACAGATTACCACCCTATTTACCAGATCTTAATCCAATAGAGTTTATTTGAGCTGATATAAAACAATGGGTTGCTGGCTGTAACACAGCTTTAAAATTAGGCTGGATTATGAAGCTTGCCCAACAGCATATTTAAGACAGTAATGTGGAAAATTGGGAAAATGCCTGTCAGCTTATCATGAAGTTAGAAGGAAAATATATTGAAGGCCTGTCTGAATATGTTATAGTAAGTTTTGTAATCCAAGGTGTAGGATACAGTGACAGTAAAGAAGAAGAATAGAATGAAGACAAAAGGAAAATATCTGAAGATGTAGAGGAAAAGCCTGCAGAAGAAAATGGTAATATTTCTTGTACAAAGTAGTTATCAGATTAATAAAGTCCCTGCTATTTTTAAGTATTCCTTTGACAAGATTTATGCATATGTGTAAATATAAACAAATGATTCAACAAGCTGAACATAGTGGCCAAATCAGTGTGTTTTTGTTGTGTCGGCAAATGTCATGTCTTCCCAGCACACAGCTGCCAGCAGTAAAGGTGACATAGACTCATCGCGCTAGGTCACAGACACAGAACTACTGTACAAACTGCAGAGCTCCAATAATTCAGGATATTCTATAACTTTGTTGTTAAAAAGTGTCTATAATTATTTGTTTTCTTAAAGAACTGCTCTACATAAAAATTCCAGTATTTGTCATTCTGTAACTATTTATCACAATGTTTATTTTCTCATGTTTTGTTAGCCAACTAAAGTGGCTAATCAAAAATTAGTGTGCTCTGTGATAGTATTTTGTTTTCCCCACTGTCGACAACATTAGAGTATGACTATTAAATAACTTTTCCTTGCCAAGATAAACTGGAAACCTTGTGTGCAAGCTTTGCATGAAAAATATAAAATATAATTATATGCATTTTTTTTAAGTTTTCACCCATTGCTTACATTAGAAGGCAACCTCAAAGAATTAGATGTGTTAGTGCTGAACAGCTTTGTCAGTGAGCTAATAAAATGAGATTCAGTTTTAGGTTAGCAGCAAGTAAAAAAATGCTTATTCATTTTTAAAACATTTATTTACGAGGTACGTCCAGAAAGCAGGTTCTGTTTCAATTTATCTCCGCTGCAGCGCTGCGATCGCAGTTCCGCACATGCGCGGTAGACGCTCTGTATCAAGGGGAAGAAACGTGCGCCATTTTGAGATTGATGTCAGCCATATACGCTTTGTTGTGCTTGTTTACAATGTCTGTGTTGATTGAAAATCCCGCCGCTTGTGAAATCAGATATGATTCGTTTTCTGAATGCTAGGAAAGTGAAACCAATCGAAATTTATCGGCAAATTTGCGAAGTTTACGGACAAAATGCGATGAGTGATTCAATGGTGAGAAGATGGGTCTGACAGTTCAATGAAGGACGTAGTGAAGTGCACGATGAAGAACGAAGTGGGCGTCCATCTTTGGTTACAGAAGAACTTGTTCACGCGATTGATGACAAGATTTAGGTAAACAGCAAGTTTACAATTAGTGCTCTCGCTATGGAATTTCCCCAAAGCTCACATCACTAATTCATGAAATTGTTACCGAAAAACTGAAATTTCGTAAACTTTGCTCACGTTGGGTACCAAAGATTCTTACTGAGCAACACAAAACAAAACGAATGGGTAGTGCACTTCAGTTTTTAACCCGTTATGATGAAGACGGCGAAGAATTTCTGACACAGATAGTCACAGCAGAAGTGACTTGGGTTTCTTACGACACCCCTGAAAGTAAGCGGCAATCAATGGAATGGAGGCACACTTCATCCCCAGCAAAGGTTAAGCCGAGAAACAAATCTTGAGACCTCGAAAAATGATGTGCACAGTGTTCTGGGACTGGAAAGGCATCCTACTCATTGATTTCTTACCGCGTGGTCAAACAATCAAAGCAGATGTTTATTGCGAGACACTTAGGAAATTGTGCCGCGAAATACAGAATAAGCGCCGAGGATTGCTGTCAAAAGGTGTTGTTTTTCTTCACGAAAACGCACGACCACACACTGCAAATGTGACAAAAAACCTCTTACAGGGATTTGGCTCGGACGTGTTTGACCATCCTCCGTATAGCCCTGAACTCGCTCCTAGCGACTTTCATCTGTTCTTACACCTCAAGTCTTTCCTTGGCGGTCAACACTTCAACAATGACGAAGAGCTGAAAGAAAATGTTTCCAACTTTTTGAAGACACAGGTGGCAAACTTCTATGAAGAAGGTATACAAAAACTTGTGCCACGCTATGACAAATGCCTGCAAAATTTCGGCAGTTGTGTGGAAAAGTAGTTTAAGAGTTGTAGAATTTTGTGCAATAAATAATTATTCTGTATCTGTACACAATTTAATTTTATTACCAAACAGAACTAACTTTCTGGACGTACCTCGTATAAAAACACCCCAACAAGTAACACTTACATTAAGGGGCTATATACAATTGGGACATTAATAAGAATCACAAATCATAATTATTTAGCCTAGAAAATAACATAGGTTAAAAAATGAACTACAAAAATGTTGGAAAGGTAAGTAGAAAGCATGAGCATAAATAAGATCTTTTCAAATTTATTAGTAATTGCTATTAATTGCAGCACAAAGTTAGATTTTTAGGTGGCTTTGATGCAAGCTTCAGTAATTTATATAAATTCTCAATTATTGCTTAACTTTGTGTTTATGGTTTTTGCGTTTAGTAATAATTTTTAAAGATACCCGTTATCACACATTTTTCTGAAATGTTAATGTTTATCATCAAGCATAAGTGGATATAGTTAGTTCAAAAGCCTCATGAATGTCTGAGACTAAGTCATACCACTCAGCCACTGTTTTGGAAGTCACTATTATGGTGAGGGAACAGGTGACATTAGCAACTCATTTAGTATTAATGTTGTTCTTCTTGTAATCAGTGGTAGCGTAGCTATTATGAGACAGCTGCACTTCGACTCTACGTGGAGTTGCACCCAGCTACCATTTCAGAAATTGTGGAGATAGAGGAAGACATCAGTAGCCTCATTCAGTATTTGTCCAGTGGCATTCCTCTTATAACCAATGAAAGTAATCTGTTATGCAGAGACAGTTCGTTCCAAATCCATGTGGAGTGATTGCCTGCCAAACTGCTGCTACTTACAATACCAATCAACAAACAAAACCTCACCTTAACACAGCTAATGGACCAATTGTAGTTATTTTTTGTTCATGAATTAGAAATGTTCAGCTTTAGTTCATTTCCGTAAATGTTCTTGCCAATCTTTGAATGAAAACTATACTTGGTATCTGATCATTATCATATTACAGGGTTCAGCATTTAAAGTTTCCCATCTACAAAACCCTATAACTTATAAGTTTAGAAACAAATCTTGAAATTAAAGTATGCTCCTTCTGTTTCAAAGATAATGTCTTTTAAGATGTTCTCCATTGCAGTCAATGCATTGGTGTGATTTTTGTTATGTACTAAACTTAACTTGTAATGCTTGTAGTGTAACATCAGTAATTTCTTTTGAATAGGAGTTTTGAGGCTGTTGATGTCAAAAAGGATATGAGTAGACCTTGCCCTTAAGATACCCCCATAAAAAGAATTGCAGTGAAGTCTGTTACAGAGAGCCACCAAATCTGGGGTTAAGTTGCCAAGGGAAAGTTCGTTGAAACATGTGCTGCATGGGATGTGGCTCCAATCTGTTGATTTGACAGGTGTTGAATTTTGCAGTTAAGATGTCTCAACTTGGGCCGCAAAAATGTTTGCAACATTGTGTTGTTACGCTCAGAATTTGTAGTCACCGAGCACTATTTATTTATTGGTATAAGTGCTATGCTGATGTTTGCCTGATATTGACCCTAATCATTCTTCAGACAATACACAAAACCATAGCAATAAAAGCATTTCATTTTAGTCCCTAAAGACTCATTCTTCAACTGTTCTGTCCACTGACCACTTTCATTGTTACTTACCTTCCATAAAAAATTTGCACACTGTTAACTCTTTATTCTTATTTAACCTTTTTCAACAGATCAGCTATTCCCTCCTATGATCTGTACCTGAACATTCTAATAATAAATGCATCTCATTTTCCATACTATTACATATTGGACACCTTTCCTTTACCACATTCTTCTTTTCATTTCTCAATTTTCATATTCCTAATCAAAACCAAGCAATCCTTTCTCTTTCGTTCTTTTCACAAACTTTAAAACCTTGGGTCTATCTGGTGGCCGTTCAAAGATTTTGTGTGGATATCTCAGAGCCCAATATGGAAAGTTCTGCAAATTTAGAGAGCCATTGAGGCAGAAATTTACTTTGTCACTCATCAGGCAGCTATGAAAGTCATGAGTTCAACAACTGCAGCATTTTCTTACAACAATGGACATGCAGGGTTTAAACAAAGCCCTACATGCTATTTATTGTTAATTTCTGTTCGACCTGTAGTTTATATGGATGGAACTGCAAATCATTAAGTAGGATTCTTTGCACACATGTCCGACACATGATCTGGGAATCTGCTGTGTGGAATGACAGACTTCTCTGCAGAGCCATTCTCACCCTTCAACATTTTCAGGTGTCTACGCTGTTTTCGACAAATTCAAAGTTTGTTTTGAACAATTCCATTTCATGCCACTGACCCACCCTAAACTGATTACTTTTCATGATGGTGTAACTCCATACTGCTGATTATCGTTAAAAACCCGCCAAAACTTTGCTGGACAGCCATAATTGCCTTGCTTGTAATACAAAAAATGCCAATGTTCCATGGCAAACTGTAACTAAGACAGTATCACATTGCTGTAAGCCTGCCCCACAATCACATACACAATATCATCAACTAAAATAGGAAATGTTAAATGCTGCATCGTGTATTTTAAGTATTAAGCGGAAGATTGTAGCAAAAAAATAAATTCATAAATTTCACTAATTCTATTTGGGTGGGGGGGGGGATGTTGCTCCTACTATTTTATTTATTAAACTTTTCATATTGACTATAAATTATCACCAAATGAATGCCGCTTTTATGCCCTTTCTTGCAACATCAGTGTAAATTCTATTTTCTATGGTTATGAGAAGCTTGTAATATTTGTTGTCTGCCATCTCTTTTAGCAGATTGGAAATTCTCTTAAAATGATTCATGAAATAAATATAATGGTATATTATTTTAGAGCCTTCAAAAATACTCAGTTCCTAATGTTAACTTAAAAGTGAAACAAACGAGTATAATTTTGAACCATGTAAATCAACACAATATAATCACTATTTCAACTTAAAATAATAAATGATTATTTTGATATGAGATTACACAACATTTACTTTGCTATTAAAATTTGTCCTTTAAAAAATAATGTTGGAAGCATCAATTACCAATCTATCAATGGAACACTGCTTGCCTAAGCGTAATCTGTAATATATATTATGCTGCAAAATATAAATAAACATTTTATATTTAAAAGTTCAATTTTCTATCATGCTTTTTCTCTTACAGCAGCAATAGAATTATGTTAATGCAAATCTGTTGTGTTACCAAGAGATACTCAGTGTGTTCAACAGCCAAATTATTATTTTTAACAACACTTTGTTTTGTTAGGAAGTTACGGAATGCCAAATATTGTGTAACATTTGGTTAAAGGCTTTAACAATTTAAGCCTTAAAAAACACCACAGAATAGACCTGAATATGCTCTTCAAGGTACCATAGTGAATGTGCATTTGAAGCATTGTTACTTGGGGAGAGAACAATTTTAACAGTATTTTGTGGAAGTAAATAATTTATTTAACAGCTACAGTACAGAAGGCAAATGCAAGCTTATTTCTTTAAAAAAAAAATAAAAAAAAAAAAGGATAATATTTTCTGATTATCAAGGGTAATATTTTCTGTGTAGTTCAGATGGGAATTGCATATCATTTGATCAATATTAGGAACCTCATTATTATTATATTGTTATTTATTACATGTATTTTTCTCTGCTGATGTAATTCAACGTAGAATTCTGTGAGACTAGTTATAGAAAATAGAACTATATGATCATTCTTTAATGCAAAGGAAATTGTTTAGAACACTAAACAGAAGTTGATGTTATAAATAAAGGTTAAGTGACCATGGCATTAGCTTTAGCAGGGGTCAAAAGACAAGTTGCATTCCTGGAAATGAGGATTTTTGAATGCCCATGAACTTCAAAGTTAAGATACACAGTTACTTAATACTTAAAATGTTGATTTAAAATTGTTCGTCTAATAAAAATTATGCAGCATAATGGATTGTATTATTAAATTGTATGCAAAATTTCCAGGTACTGGAAACATAGGCAGGAACAAATCAGGATTTTTCCGTATTTAAAAATTGTATAGTCTATTTGCCAATTACTGTTGGTATAGAGATGTTTGTTTTTTTTTTTTTCTTTTGTTCTTTTTATTTATCTATTTATTTATTTTTTTTAATCAAAGCAAGTTTCCCACTCAATAGTGTTGCACCCAGCTCCTCAGTGAATCCTAAAATCCCAAAGCTGCTGGTTCAAACCCAGTCCAGAAAATGAGTTAAAAACTATCCAATTTAATATCTTCCCCCAAGAACGGCAAATACTATTGATGGTTTTCTTTTTAGCGACATCCCATGTTAATAGATTTCTGGATCCAGTGTGACAAACTTCTGGCAAAACAGAGCTGCTGATTTGCTGACAGTTTATAGGATTGCCCCCCCCCCCCCCCCCCCATCTCCCTCAATCATTGGGGCTATCTGCATCTTTGGTCTGATAGAATAGGAGTTTGCAGGGGAAACAGAGAAAAGATACACGGGGAAAGAAAATGAGCTTAAATTTTTAAAAATTTGCAGTTTACCAAATGCTTAAAATGTAGACTTATAATTGGTCCTGTAATAACTTTTTGTACTGTCGTTTTTGTAAAACGGTTTTGCTATTCATTTGTTTCTTGTGATTTATAACACATTACATCTTTATGAATCCTTCAAGGCTACAAAATATTCAAAAGCAAGAAGATATGGTTATGTATGGGGAAAGAAGATATGGTTATGTATGGGGAAAGAATATAGGTTTTCAAAACTCAAACTTTTTGCAAAGTTAGAATCAACTGAAAACTTCAATGCCTAAGCTGAGATTTAAACTATGGATCTTCAGATTTCCATTTTGTTACTGTAACCGAGTTATCATGGTGACATGCCAGCATGACATTAAATTTTCCAGTTGACTTACAAGAGTCAGGAAAATGGAGGTTGCACATTTCAAATCCCAGTTATGAAATTGAAATTATTTTTGCTGTACACAGCTTGCGTGAACATTATTCTTTCCGTCCTGCACACAGTTTATGTGAAAGTGAATTTTTGTTTTCCTGCACACAGCTTATGTAAGAGAACAATTAATTACTAAAATTTTTCCTTTATCAGAGATGAACCAGCAACTTAGCCAAACACGCTCACAGAGGGTGCGAGCAGCTATGTTTCCAGAGACCCTCGAAGAAGGTATTGAAATTCCATCTACTCAGTTTGATCCAGCACAACCTACTGCTGTTCAAAGATTGGCTGAGCCAAGCCAGATGCTAAAACATGCTGTGGTTAACCTCATCAATTATCAGGTAAATATCTGTGAAAAACTATCCTAAATACCAGAAGAAATATTCCAGTATTCCTATTTATATAAACAGTGTGATCTATTCTTTGCAGAACGCACTGAAATTAATTTATTTATGGGGATAGCAGTTTCATTAAGTATTAATCTTTACACAAGTTCAGTTTCAGGGGAGAGGTGGATAATGCAGATTAGTTTATATAGTTCTGAAAAACTAGATTCTATTATTGTGGAATTAAGTCCCAAGAACTGTGCTTTTTTATTACTTAAAAGTACCTACCAGCAAGTAGAAACAGTATAGATATAATCCTTTCAAATAGAGATATCCATGATACAGCTGTAGAAATTTACTTTATTCTTCATTGACTTTTGGAAAATGCTTTAGAAAATTGATATTAGTTTGTTAGTTATCAAGGCAATAAATTACGAAAGGAACCAATATAGAAATGCTTGCTTTCATTTTTAGTGAATTGCTGTGCAACTGTTATAGGTTACTTTGTCCAGAATATTATTTAAATGGTAATGACAAAGTAGCGTCAGCGTTATTGTGTGGGTCAGTTGGTCCGGTTAGGGTGGAACCTAGTGACATTTCCCTACCTTTTGATGTCTTTGCAGCTCTGGTGTTAGCTCAGGTTTTTCTTCTTCATCGGCGAACATGAATTCCTCGGTACAGGGCGTGGTACAGAAGGAAATACAAGAGGTAGTAAAAAAATAACAATAATCGCTGGTTCGTAGATATTATTGAAGAAAATTGCATGGTATAATATTACACTGTATAAACCCTAACCGTTGACAACTAAGTGACACCTGCAAACATGTGGGTGATGATTATAAATCTGGGGAACGCAAAACCGTGACTTCTTGGTTTCAACCGCGGTGAGCAATGTGGCGCGATTTTGTTTCAGCGACTGACATAGTGTCGCCCATGGAATCTGGCGAAGAACTGTCCAAAACGGTTGTGAATTTTAAACTTAAACATCCTTCTGTATGAATAGCATCCCTTCTTTCTATTGGTTGCATGTACTTATGCCTCTATTCCCTAAAGCCACTCAACGTTAAACAAATGACAGAGCAATAACCTTTTTAGAATGTTTCCTTTTGAAGGCTCCACTAACAATACTTTAAGGTTTTGCTAACGGAAATCTGTGCATTTAAGTTAAAACCACGTATCAAACTTTGTCATCTTAGCGTGTAGAATACTAACAAAAATACAAATATTCACAAATAAAATAATAGCTGAAGCAAAGCTTATTACCCCTTACTATGATTAATACTACATTACTATATACAAATGCTATCATTTAATTAAGTATAAAGATCACTATTGGTTTGTTGCACAATACATCTTATTTTTACATATTATTGTTAGATACATAATTTCGATGGTTTAAGTGGATATAGAAGAGTTACTGTCTCAGCTGAAAGGAAATAAATATTGAGTTTTAAACATTTGCCTATGTGTACCTAAAGTAGAAATGGAATAGGTAGAGTAAAGAAACTTAAAAAGCTCATATGCTTATTTAAGCATTCAGGAGAAGGAGATGAAGATTTTATTGCACAATTTAAGGTTTAGAAAAACTAAAAATTATTTTATTCAAGCAGTGTTAAAATGCTTGAAAATTTTGAATGTTTCTTTAATAACTGCTTTATAGAATTATAAACAAGAGTATTTTAATTGATTTTTTAGTGATTATTGATTTTCAATTGCAGTTTTTCTCATTAGTGTTGCAGATGCTGTATATGCAAGCATCTTTAATTTGTAATATGTAGTTCATTAATTACAATTAACACTATATGAAACATTAATCAATAGTGAAGTTCAAAATTTTGATAAGACGTGCCAAATTATTTTGACAGTGTATTAATTTGTGATCTGGAGCCAAGCACAGGCCCATTAATATAGCAAAACTGCTTTTATTAACTGTTACAATGTTCTTTTTATATAGTAAGTTTTGTCTTCCTATTTCTAAAATTAAAAGCATTCTGCTTCTAGCATTATGACTGGGGAAGAAAGATGATATTCATGAAGTTTTAATAGTATTTAGAAGTATCTTATGTTAATGAAAAAAAAAATTGAGAATATCTATTCTCTCTATTGCCATATCTAATTAATGAAGAGACTGCATAACGAAATTCAAGAAACTTTCTCTGGGCACTGCAAAATGTTCAAGAAAGGATTTTCCTTACCAGTACCCATTAGAATGCTTCCATAACATCTTTCAAATTATGTTCTTTCTTTTACCTAATTATATAAATTATATAAAGTGTGTATGTTTACCAAATCAATCTGCTTTTCTGAATCTATTAACACCCAAATTGAAAAGGGTGGTAATTACATTGATATTCTGGGATCAGGCATCATCAAGTCGCTTGATTTTGAATGGCAGCAATTGGCTTAGTCCATGCAGGCAGCGGGTAAACACGTGACAGCTTTTCCTTCTACAGTACACCATGTGTCAGTTTATGCCAGGAACAGAAAGCAATCCAACATGCAAGTCGTCAATTTCTATGTTTATATCTACCTAAGAGGAATCTTTCTTATTTATGGAAAGCAGTGGAATAAGTGTTTAGTTAAAGGCAAAGTTCTGCACTCAGAAAATTCAATTTGCATCACCAGCACCTGTGAGTACGACAGTCACCAAGGAGAAGAATGGTTCTTTCAAATTGTGTTCAATCGCAATTATCAAGATGCCTGTTCGTATATCACTGCTATAAGTGTTAACTCTCATAATGTTGGTGATACAATTTGATTACAATGGTATTAACCAAGCTAAGGAACTTGTTTTATTGTGTTAATATTATAATAGTCTTTTTTATGCAACTACTAATTACCACCAAACCTATGAAAATATGTATATGCTTCCAAAGTATAAACATTAGAGCAATAGCTGTACCAATCCTAAACCTACAATAGGTGTATTAACTTATGAAAGGTAGATTCTAACCCAAAATGTAGCATACTCTCACAGCACTGCTTTTTGCACAGTTGCACAGTAGGAGACTTGCAGGAGCATTGAGCAAATTTGCTCTCGTTACTTAATTGAAAGGGCAACTGGTTGGTAACCCCTGTCCCAGAAAAAAGTTATGTTTTATGTATGAACACATAACATGTTGGCCTCGGGCATGTATACACCACACAGTATTCTGTCAGTGAGGTTGGTCTGGTTACATGCAATGAGCTAATTATTGTGCTTGATACAAAACTTATGCATATTCCAGCAAAATGCTTTTGTCAAAAACTGCTTTGCTATATTTGCCTGTGAAAAAAGTTTGTTCTGATATCTGACTTACCAGCTTTATTTCTTTTAATAACCAAAATGAAAAGGATTGTTTTGAACTTGAGAGCGATTGACAAATGTAATGTGCATGCAGGGTATCTGTAACTATGTGGACTGTGCTGTTCAAAGCTTGAATAAACTAATGACATTAGTTCTTTATACACATAGTAGGATAAAGATTATGAAGGATGAATCAGATTTTAAGAATTTAAAGAAAAACATTGATCTGAAACTTCACATACATATCCTTTTCAACCTTTGTATATTTTGTGGTGCTGCTCATTCAGTTTTCAGTATATTGACTCCTAATTAATATTCTCAAAGGTAATAGGAACTTTTACACAACAAAACTTTTAAATTTCTCGAATTTAAAAGTGAGTTTAACAACACTTGCACTGCTTATGCAGTATTAACTAGTACCTTTTTCACAGACTGTTGCCCCATCAACTGTTGGAGCCAAAGATGTATTCAGATGAGTTAGCTCTAGTGTTAGATTTAGGAACTATAAGGATTTTGAAATGTGCAATGGTTAATTCTAGGTGAGAAGAGCAATTGATTATTAAACCCAATAACAGGTTTCAGTTAGAAATTTTATCTGATTAAACCTATAACATCCTTGTGCATATAACATTGCAGGATGATGCAGATTTGGCAACAAGGGCCATTCCAGAGCTCATCAAATTGCTGAATGATGAAGACCAGGTAGTTGTCTCTCAGGCTGCTATGATGGTACATCAGTTATCAAAGAAAGAGGCTTCAAGGCATGCTATTATGAACAGTCCTCAGATGGTGGCAGCTTTGGTTCGAGCGATCTCCAACAGTAATGATCTGGAATCTACAAAGGCAGCTGTGGGAACACTCCATAATTTGTCACACCACAGACAAGGGCTGCTTGCTATCTTCAAAAGTGGTGGCATTCCAGCACTGGTGAAACTTCTCAGGTGAGTTTTAGCCATTTTGTCTGCAAGAAATGGTATTTTAGTTACTATTTTATGTAGGGGAAATATAATAAATATATTCAGTATGTGGTGGTTTGTGGAATAGTGCTGAATATTGTGTTAAGTGTGCTGGAAAATAAGTACACGGATTAAAATTTACCAAACTAAAGCCTACATTGTAAATAAAAAGGGTAACTTTCCGAAGTTTGAAAGTCATTCTTTTTGCTGTTATCAGAAACAGAAATAAATTGCATTTTTTTTTTTAATTAAGTTATTTAGGAAATGTAATTTTTAGACTTTGTTTTTTAGTTGAAATTGCAACACTAAATACATTACTTAAAAGTAAGTTTTAACCTGTACATGTTTCAAGTGTTCGAACTACTGGGAAAGGAGAGTAAAAGAAGCTTTAGCCATCTCATCTGAAACAAATAATCTAAATCGCGATTCGGGCCTACAATTAAGTTCAGCATGGACACCAATGTTAAAGAGCCTTAATACCTAATCCTCTACCTGCAGTCTTCCAAGACTTATTTTCTAGCAGGTGCGTGCTCAAACACAAAACATTAGCTATAAATAGTTTTCTACGAAGTCCGTGCCCATGTCTCAGTCATCTTAAATACCAGGCCATAACATCACGCGAACCAATCAGATGTTAGCTTCATCCCAGCTCTTATAAATACCAGTCTCCGCAAGCTCAAACCATCAGTTCACCCTGAAGACGAGGAAGATGCACTTCTTCGAAACGTTGGTGTCAAGCCAAGTTTTTACCTGGCTAGAAGCCCGAGAAGATTTTGAATGAAGTATCTATTTCCCAACCAAATGCAGGATTTTTTCAAGTTGTTCTAAAAGGGATTGGCATCAAAGTGTATGGTGCTTCTGTTCTGAATTTCCAGAGAAAAGTGTGTGGCAGTAAATTACAATTCAGTTTGTTTTGGTTTTTCTCATGAACATCCAATTTTTTCTTGTATCTTACAGTGGAATCTCGGTATAAAGTACATTTGACAGTTATAAGATATATGCTTATTCTAAAAGGTGTGTTAGTGAAAGTAAGAAATTTTGGTAAATACAAAAATTTATTAGAATCAAACGACAAAATTGATAGATTTACCTAATGTAAGAAATTACATTATAATACAGTGTTATATATCTTTAATTCATTGTTGTAGATATATTTTTCTTGCACATATAAACATCATGCATGCATACCTCAATTGCATACATACTGTATTTATCCGAATACATGATGACCTCTCATGTAAGACAACCCCCTTTTTTCAGGACTTAATTTTGGAATTTAGCATATCTGCTATATAAGAAGACATAACTTAATTCTTAAATAAAATTTAAAGTTTTGTCTTGTATTTTGAACAAATTTAGGGACATTTAACTGATTGTCCCTCCCCCCCCCCTTTTCATTTAATTGTAATTTTTGCAGAAATTTGTGTGTTGGGTAGGAAAGTGGGAAAGAGGTGAGCAGAAATAACAAACCAATATGTGTGTTATCCAGGAAGGTAATAGTGGCAATGGAACTGCAACTGAAATAATAATTGATATTTGCTATTTAGACAACATACCTAATAAAGCAGTTTGTTGCAGGGGAGTATGGAAATGTACGGTATGTGTGTGATGCTGATGGTAGAACGTGATAGCGGCGGCGGTGGCAGCATAGCTGTAATGGGGATGGTGGATATGATTTTCTATTTAGACAACATATTAATATATCACATCATAAATGCTTTAACCTAATTTGAATTTGCACAGAAATACACATTGTCAGCGGAAGAGAGACTGAAAATGGAATTCGGAAATGTATCAATTTGTCTGTTTGGTGGTGAAGGTGGTAGCTTTCGATTTGGATGTGATTTTCTCTTAAGACAACAAACTTAATATTAAATATCATGAAGAATTTTACCTAATTTGAATTTGCGCATAGATTCACATTTTGAGCGGGAGAGAGACGGAGATGTACAGAATGTAGATGTGATGATATAAGCATGACGACAGTGTAGCTGAAAAATGACTATGGATGCAATTTTTTATCAAGACAACAAACTTAATACATCATAAAACATTTTAGCTAACTCAAATTTGATTGCAAATTCACATTGACCGTGGCAAAAAAAAAAGGAAGAGGGGAAAACTGAAATGTTACCGGTTTATGTATATCAGGCACCAACGGGAGCAGAGGAAGTGTGCAGCTAACCTTTCTCTGCTTGACTAATGACTCCCAATACCACATTCGTGCAATAACTGATGTGAAAGAAAGCCATTTAATTTTATTTTAGTCTTAGTGAGAAATTGTTTTTCCAACAGTTAATTTTTGGCGCTAAATAAAATGTGCAAAACCTGCCATATACATCGCGACATTGGGGGTTAGCTTTACCATTTCCCCCAGGCTGTGACACTGCAAAGTTTGAAGCTTATTTCCCCCCCGCATGATATTCGGAAAATATGTATCGCAAATGCAAGACAACCCCTAGTTCTGAACATTTAATATTATGAAAAAAAAAACGTTGTCTTGTATTTGGCTAAATACAGTATATACAAAATGTCACTATATCATAAAATCAAATGATTTTGGGTTTTCTTTCTAATAAATTTGTTGAAAAATTGTTCAAGCTCGCTAATATATGGTTGCATACCTATTGAAGTTGTACATCAGATGATTTCAGTTTAGATACAGGTCTTGAAAGTATTGATTTTGGTTTGTAATTCTCTCAACAAACTGTTAACTCATTAAGGGACTTCAGAATATCAACAGCTTTTATGCTAACATCTCTTGGTTACCACTAGGTATTCCAGGAAATGCTGTATATCCCTCTCGGAAACAAAAAAGTGCCAACCAGCACTTGCTTGGAGCATTGGTCCAGAAAGAGTTAACCTTGGCCCTAACACCTTTGAACCATGTGTCCATGGAGAGGTTCTTCCATTTTATGAAAATCAACTCTAAATCTTCTTTAGCTGATGCAAATCATTATTCTTTCATATGCCTGAAGAATTGTCAAAAGAGTGATCGGCTTTGCATGTATATCTCTTTCATTTGCTTCATTTATTTTCTACCTACCTTCTTATCAGCTCAACTTTGTTTTATGGAAAACTGTTTCCTTTTCCTCCTTTGTTGTGTTGGGCTGTTTACAAAACATTTTCATGAACCAATAAATGCAAGTCACAAATTTTAACGAATAACTCTTTCATTGCTTTCCAAAAAACAATGCAAGATGCAAACTGAAACAGCTCTTTTGCTGCTGACCAACAAAACTGCAAATTGCAAACTTCAACAAACAACTCTGTTGATGCTGATTAACAAAAAATCAAACTTTTAACAAAGAAAACCATTGGATTAAGAAAGCTATTGATTAAAACAAAATGTATATTGCAAGTTAGCTCAACAAACCAAAAATTACAGTTATTTATGGACACTCTTTAAATATTGTGGTTCTCAGTGTACCATTCTAAATTGGGCATGAAAGACCGCTTAATTTTGCTCAGAGGCTTCTTTATCATGCTTGAGGTTCTTATGTGTGTCGTAAATCTACGACATGGGACCAATGGCTCGACTTCCCTTCCAAAGGAAGCCATGCTAGGGCTTCCTTTGGCTTCCTTCTTACCATGCAGGGAAAAAGTAAGTTTCAAACTTTGCAAGTAGGGCAGTGACGAAGCCCGGAGGAAATTGTTCAGATTACCATCAAGGTTGTGACCTACGCAGCAGATTTCGTGCGTTTCATTTCATGCCAAAAATTAGCTGTTAATGGGACTATGAGCATTCACATTGTAAAAAAGAAATTACAGATTTTTCTTTCACATTGATGGCTACACGTAATGTTGCATTGGAAGCCAACAGTCAAGCAGAAAATGCATCTCCCCTCCTCCCGCAGTAGATATACCAGTACCTTTACCCCTCTAGCCCTCTGTGCCACACACAACATGAATTTACACACAAATTCAAATTAGGTAAAGCATTTTACGATATATTAAGTATGTTGTCTGAAAAAAAATAGCATCCATAATCATTGTTATAGGTAGGTAGCATCACTGCTGTCATCACATTCTTTCATCGCACACATTCTGTACATCTCGGTACTCCCCTCTCCATCTCTCCCAAACAAGATATGAATTTATCTGCAACTTTGAATTAGGTAGAACGTTTTACGATAAATTATGTTAAGTTTGTTGTCTTAATTGAAGATCATATTCATAATCATCATTATAGCTAAGTTGCTGTCTTAACTACCATACCAAACATAGATTTACCACTACATTTCCGTTCTCCCTTCTCCATCTCTCTCCCGCACACAATGTGAATTTCTGCACAAATTCAAATTGGGGAAAAAATTACAATGTGTATTAGTAATATGTTTACTAAATAGAAAATCATATCCATTATTATTATTATTATTATTATTTATTTATTTCAGCTATGCTGCTGCTGTCATGTTTCATCACCATGCACATACTATACATTTTGTTGCCTAAATACAAATTCATATCCATCATAGTCATTATATTATGTACCACCACTGCTGCTGTCACTTACCATCACACCCATACCATACATTTCTGCACTCCCCTCTCCATCAACTGCTCAAAACACGAATTTCTGTGCATATTCAAAGTAAATAAAAAAAAAAAAAAAAAGGAAGAGAGGACTTAATCAGCTTATGTCCATTAGTTTGTTCATTCTTTTTACTTTCTCTATAAGTACTATGCACATAGTGTATAGAGAAGGTATTGTATTGCACCCAAAAATTTAATACCGAGATTTCACTGGAAATATATGTTTTGAGACCCCCTGAACCCAAAAAAAGCATTTTTAGAAAAATGTCCGTGTGTGTGTGTCTGTGGGAATCATAGCTCAAAAACGAAAAGAGCGTTAAAAACCAAACATGGTATTTAAGTTTGGTATCTACCAAGGATGTGACACGAAGATTTTCAAGAAAATCCCCCTACCCCTAACTACCCTTTATATGGAAAAATGTTTGATTTCCTTAAAAATGGCTCTAACGATTTTGATTAAATTCTCTTACATTTAAGATATTTACTTGCCAAATAAAATGTATACTTTTAGTTTTCTGGGAATAGCCTCTGAAGATTACTTTATTGTAGATGAATTTTACGAAATTTTGCATAACTACTAAACCATAAGAGATGGACTAAAACTTACCACACAAAAAATATGGAGCACATTAAAACGCACAATTTATATTATATAAATTTTTTTCTTCGAGTTGATTTTTTTTGAGATGTTCCTTCTTTTTGGTTTCAGCTTTGAAAAACTTATACTTTTCTCATACAGGAATTTGTTAACTCCTATCCATGCAAACAAGTCACATAGCAACCAGCTTTTAATTATCACTTTAACCGAAGGTACTCCTTTATTTTGCTTCTGCTTTCAAGGAAGCAAGTAATAAGACTTATTTCTGCTAATTGTTTCTGGATTAGCATGAAGTAAATAGAAGCATAAGTTTTTTAACAATAATTTGTTGCAGAGGTGTAGAGAAAGTCATGTGAATGGAATACATCAGATTTTTTTGTATATGATATGCTAAACTCCAAAATTAAATTCTGAAAAATGGGGATCAACTTGAATTCAAGATTGTACTTTATTCTGAGATTTGAATGTATATTTGTTATTTCAAGCTTGGTTGATCAGAAATGGTGAGCAATGGCAGATTTGTCTGTTTTTATTTAATTATTCTTATATGCCCCTTCAGTCTTCTGAACACATTTCCTGTGTTTTATCCTACATATAGTTTATTTTGTTAATGACAGATTTTCAGTGTTCAGGATGCAATCTTGTATTTTTGCAAGCTGAAGTTAACAGACACATATCAAGAATACTACTAATCTCACCAGCAAAAAACCAAAGTGAGTTTCAAAAAAGTACAGTCTGCAATAATTTGAAGGACCCAATGCTGTAGAAAAAATAAAAGCAGGAGTTTACCAAATGAGTTGCTCAGAATGTGACAAACTTTTACAGGAAAAATGAAAAAGAATCTTTAAGACCAGACTTAAGGAACACACGACACACATCAAATATAAACAGATGGAGAAATCTGCGGTTTCACACCATTTCTGGGCCAACAAGCACATCATTACTTGAAGCATTACAATCTTAAAGCTTGCAAAATACACAGCAGAGCTGGATACTTGGGAATGAAACATAAACACAGATTAATGAATTTTGAATTGCTGCCGCCAAATCAGTTATGGAAGTATATCACTCCACCACTAGATGTCAACACAACAGCCAA
This sequence comes from Hymenopus coronatus, assembly GCA_030762935.1. Taxonomy (NCBI): domain Eukaryota; kingdom Metazoa; phylum Arthropoda; class Insecta; order Mantodea; family Hymenopodidae; genus Hymenopus; species Hymenopus coronatus. The sequence goes on along the minus strand of CM060892.1, from coordinate 154,900,636 downwards.
CACCCAACACCCAACAGTTGCCAGTTGGTCTTTGAAGATGAGAACAAAGTATAGTTCTCAAAACTGTCCAGACAACAAAACATTGTGATGAAAGTGTTTCTATTCCATTTCAAACCATCTCTTAAGTTTGACTATTTCTGCTAATATTTATCTCAATTAGCATGAAGTAGATAGATTAATCAGTTTTTGTAAGAGTAGTTTGTTACGCAATAGGTAGAGAAAATCATGTGAATGGAACACAGATTTTGTAAAATATTTTTTAGAATTTGTGATGTACTTTTGGATACTTGAATTTTTAGAAGTTAGGCATGTCTTTTAATTTATTTTTGTGCTGTCTGAGATTTAATTCTGTTGTTTGAACTTTTTATATTTTCTTGTCAATTAGTTGTGGGCTGAAGTCATGGATTATTATTGCTGTGGATATTATGCCTTCATACTTAATCTATATTCTTATTCCACTCTTCAGTGGTGATCTGTTTATAGTGCATGTTTGTGTGTTTGGTGTTAAACTTGGTTTATGGTAGATTCCAAAGGTTAGGTGGTTGTGGTCTCTGATGATTAATTAGGAAAGGTACATTGCTGTTTTCTTCCATTTCCATCATTACTGGATTGATTATTTTAGATATTTAGTTTCAAAGCTAAGATGTCTGCATTTTGAACATTTGTGGGAATGCTAAAGTTACATACATTTCAAAATAGTGAATATGTGAAGATCTACAAAGAATGGTGGTTAAGAGATTGACCATTGGTAAGCCTGAGCTTTATTGGTTTATTTTGCTGTTGAAAGAAAATTAATTCTAGTTTATGTATAGTTCTGTTAGTTTTGGGTAATTTTCTATTTTTATGTTTTGAATGTTTGTTTAGATTAACTTCTGTTAGATATTTTAATATTCTAGGAATGGATATTCTAGAATGTAAGGCTGGGGCTTCAAAGGATATTAGAGGTTCCTGCATTTTCACGATTGCAATAAGGCAAATTTTTATGCTAATTTGGCCATTTTGACATGAATATTGCAAATTTTAATGTTTTCATTGGGAGGCTGAAAATACTGTTGGTAATGTATTTCACAAATTTCAATGCAGCAATTTATAAGCAGGAGGTTTTGGTGGTATTCATAGATGGCATAGGCATTGGTAGTAGTATTTCGAGAATCATTACTTCATAATAGACCGTAAAAATACGTTGACGGTTTCAGTGGTAGTCACTAGGGAGGGACATGCATAATTCATGATCATGATAGTGTGGTTTTATTCACAAATCAATTTTTCCATTAAACAGCAATTTTTACATTTTGATGCATTCCTGAGGATTGTTTTAAATAATTTGGTCTGCAAACATCAGGTTTCTTTTCATTTGTGACCCAGCAATGTACCAGGCTTATTACTTGAAGGATACCAACTGGCTAGCCAATTGGAGAGGTATACTGAGATATGGAGTGTTTTATCCCTGATGTACAGCCAAATTATTATATGCACATTAGTTTTTCATTATTAATACAAGATTAGGAGGCAAAAATGCAACTAATATTGTTTTTATTTTTATTAACCTACATAGAAACATTACATTTTCTTAAACACTGATAAGAATTTGAAGTATAATATGCATGCTTATGGTGATATTTGGAAATGTTTCTAAATTGTTATCAGATGCTTACAATTTTATGAAACTTATAGTACTTGAGCCATCTTTGGCAGCTACAGTGCCTTGGCATGTTATTTATACATGCCTGAACTGTCTCTTGTATATGTGGATGATAATTCCAGACCTCTATGATCTTTTTTAATATGCCTAGTTTTCGTAGTGTTAAATTCCTTTGCCACTTTTCTTCATTAGCTTCCAGATATTTTCAAATGGGTTCATATCTGACAACAAAGTTACGTTTTTCTCTCTCAGAAAAGCTATTGCTGAATTTGCAGTGTGACATCGTGTCCCATCTTGCATAAATATGAATGATCCATTTGGGAACCAGTCTCTTATTTGAGGCAGCAGCCTCTCCTTGACATTTCTTTGTACTGATCCTGCCGCATTGTCCCCTGAGCAGCATAGAGAGCCTTTGCCACTGATGACTGACCATATAATGACTTTGGTGGATATTTATAGTCTGCACAACACAATCTGGATGATACATTTTACCAGGATGTCTTAGCACAAATTGCACTTTGTATGCAAGAATTTCAAAAGTGCTTTCATCACTAAAACAAACCTGAAACAAAAGAAGCCAATGTGAATTATTCCAAATGTGACTTTAGTTCTGGATAATCTATTTCAAATATAAGTTTAACTCGTTAAGAATTTTTACATTGAAGATTTTCATATTTACCAATTTCCTGAAGTTTAGGTCTTTATCCTGGAGCTCCTTTGCCCAGCTGAGTCATTTAGCAACTACATCAGCAATTAATGTTGGTTTCTTGGCAGGTCTGCAGCCTTTTAATTCCATTTGTGAAAGTTTATGCCTAATAGTTCTTTCAGATGAAGCAATTCCACTCTCTTCAAGCTTGAATTTATTTTCTTTTGCACTAGCATACCTGTTTCTTTCACAGATGTTTTTCAAGCAATGCACAGCTCTTTGTGCAAGAATCTGTTTTCACCCACAATTATTCTTCCGTTGTGGGCTAGGTCCATACCAAATTCAAGCAAAAATCTCAACTCTTATAACACAGAAACAGCATAGCACACATTCATTGTAGAGAACAATAGTCACCTAACTTTGTCCAGTGAGGCTCACAGTGGTAAATGAGCATTGTTGTTATGCTCATCCTTAGAATTCAGTGAACACTGAAATATCCTAGATGCACTGAAATATCTTAGATATGGCCGGGTACTGTATATTTCAGAAGTGCTGTTGAGAGAGATCAGGGTTTTCATGGAAGCTTCTCACTTCACCTCTCAAGAACTCTCTCAAAACTGCAATGGCTTTATATTGAACTGTTAGTGGTAATGCTTGAGAGTAAAATAGTGAGTGAATTCTTGGTGTAAGCAAGTGCTAGTTCTACAAGTTGTGATATAATGAGTGTTGCTACTGTGAGAGATTAGAGAGAGCTTGAGTTTGATACCCCAATGAGTGAAGCAGAAGAAGAAGTAGCTATTCCACACATTTCATTAAGCCACTATAATCCTAGGAATAGTGAAGTGACATGAAAATTCAACTAGATCACATTAATTGTGAAGTTGAGAACTGAACAGTCATAGACTTCAGAAGTGAAATTCTCATGAAAAAAAAAAAAAAAAAGTTTCAGAAACTATTATTGTGTAATGGAAGAGGCAGAAATAAGATCTGGAATTGTGGAGACATTGAAATGAAAAAAGTGTGAGAAGAAATGGACGAAATCAAACTATATTCTTTAATAGCAGTGGATCCAAGCAGATTTATATTTGAGAGGCTTGGCATCTTTGCACCAGTGTGGTTACTTTAAAACACATGACCCCTGATATGCTTAAATTTCAATAATTCCCTGGTCTGTATATGGGCATCCAGAATTTAGTTTCAGGTTTTGGGGAGTTTTAAGAATGCCTCTGCAAGTAGATGTCTCAAAGTGCTACTGATAAGTAATATGCAGGCCATAATTAATGTGCAAGTATGGGAGGGGTCCAACAATTGCATTGTCAGCACCACAAGTGTATGTATAGCAGTTGTTGCTAAACAATATGCTAGGATGGATCTCAAGTGAGAGCATTTCCGTTCTATGATTTTAAAGTCGATTTAGGGGAGAGAGAAGCCTTAAAAGACTGCATCATGCATTTGGGGATTATTTGCTATTTGCAATCCATCATTTATCAATGGCATTCAGAGTTTAGAAATGTAGGGATTACATTGAAGAGCATGACCAAGCAGGATGCCCAGCTACAGCAACAGTGGATAAAAATGTGGTGAAAATAGAGCACACGTGGGCAGATCATCGTTGCACATATGCTGAGATTCAAGCACCTCTAAATATTGAATCAAAAGCAGTAAAATCAATCCTGAAAGAGAAACTTGACATCAGCAAGCTCTGCAGTTGCTGGATCCCACATCACCTAACAAACAGGAACAAGCACGTGTGCAATGATGCCAGGAAATTATTGAAAAATTCAATGAAGGAAGATACAAAAACATATTTAACATTGTAAAAGGTGATGAAAGCTGTATTTACCAGTATGATCCAGACACTGAACAACAGTTATCAATCTGGGTGTTCCCAGGAGAAGATCCTCCAACAAAAGTGAAGTGAAAAAGGTTTTGTCAAGATCTATCTATTCCTTCTCAGCAAGTGACCACATTATAATGATTCCACTTGAGGGATAAAAGACTGCCAGATAGTACACTACAATATGAACTGAGAAAATAGCATCTTAAGATTGGTCTGCATGGAATTTTGTTGCACTATGATAGTGCCTCTGCCCACAGTCCAATTTCTGCAGGCGTCAGAAGTAAGATATTTGCCCCACCCTCCTTAAAGTCTGGCCCCATGCAATATTTCTCTGTTCCCCAAAATTAAAGAAAAAATGCAAGGTAAATTATTTGAGTCATCTGAAACCTCAGTAGCTGCTTACAAAGAATGCATTGTCTGTCTCTCTCCCTCTCTCTCTCTCCCTCCCCCCCTCCCTCCCCAAAGAACAATGGTGTTCAGTATTTGAAAAAATGGTTTGAAAAAATGAGATGGTGTATGAACAGAGAATATTTTGAAAAGATGCAATGATCAAATATAAATTTTTAACATTTTATTACGTTCATTCTCAGAACTTTTGGAGTGATTCTTGTAATTAAATAGCTTTACTCGTGTGCTGAGTACTTAATGTTTAAATATTGTTGTATCTTAAATCTTTAAATTTTGAATTCTCTGTTCTTTTACAGCTCACCAGTTGAATCTGTGCTTTTTTATGCCATAACCACACTCCACAACCTTCTGCTACATCAGGAAGGGTCAAAAATGGCAGTGAGGCTGGCTGGTGGTTTGCAGAAAATGGTTGCTCTGTTGCAGCGTAACAATGTGAAATTCCTGGCTATTGTAACAGATTGTCTGCAGATTTTGGCATATGGAAACCAGGAAAGCAAATTAATAATATTGGCATCACAGGGACCTGTGGAATTGGTTCGTATTATGAGGTCATATGACTACGAGAAACTTCTTTGGACTACATCAAGAGTATTAAAAGGTAACTTAGTATACAATTCACTGTATTTCCTAAGTATGTAGTTTACTAGCAAGGTGTCACACAATACCATTACTCTATAAGCAGTAAGAATTTTTAAAATAATTGTGAGTTTTGAATAATGTGAAGACTGCAATGAGCAAAATGAATAAAAGTTAATTGAAAATTTAGTCAGCGTACATCTCAAAAGTTCAGAATGAATGTCAGGCTAATGCCACCTGATTATATCCCAAGTTTTGGAAACTGCTTTCTGTTTAAATTGTGGAAGTGATTGCAAGTCGCTTTGGAGTATGTCATCTTAAAATAATTTGAGTTCACCTTGTACTTTACTGGCAAACATGCAAGTCAATTGAAAATTTTAATTCTGTGTCGGCATGTTATCATGTTAGCTCAGTGGTTAGAGCAACTGGCTAGAGATCAAGAAATCCATGGTTCAAATCCCAGCTATGGCATTGAATTTTTCAGTCTAATTCTACCTATCAAACTCCTTTCCTAGACATAACTTGTGTGGAAAATAAAACACTAATTCTATAATGGCTAATGACATATGGTTAAAAATGTTTCCATTAGATGCAGTGAATCTTGCAAAGGAACTGAAACTTAGAAACTATATAAAAGCACCAACACTTCACTGATTTGTCTTCAAGATTTTAAATGTGTTAATGAGAGCCTGTTTTATTTGGTGTGACATCTTCCCACCATTGTAAATTGGATATGAAGGCACCAGGAGAAAAACAAACCCAGTCCAACTTTTAAAAAAACAATTACTGGTGTCATCTAATTCACAAGGTTGAATGACATTTTGTAGTGAAAAAGTGATCAAGAGTCCAAATTATGAATGGTTGAAAATTTGTCAAATGGAATAGTGATGAAAGTCCCTGAATTTTATGGAAGAATGATCAAAATCCTGGAGGTTTGTTAGGAATGTAGTCCAAATATTAAATTTCCTTGTTTAAAATGGTATACCTGTTAAGTTTGGTAACCTCTATTTTATATAAATAAAATAGGAAGGTTCATTATTGTAACAATCCCTTCCAAGAAAAAGTGTCGATTTCAGACTTCCCTACGGCTGAACTGAAGTCCTCTCAAGAGCAATGACTTTGAGAACTACATATAAGGGAACATGGGAAAGTTATGGTATTAGTGATAAAACTTTGAGTAAAATTGGCTTAGAAATTTACCAGAAATGAGACACATCTGAGTTGTTGCACTACAGTGCAATACCAGTACCTAAAGCAAAATTTCAAGATCTACAGTGCATAAGAGGTTCTGCAGAAAAGGAGTTCGATGCCTTGCAACAGTGTCCTGTAATTGATGATTAAAATTAAGCTTTCGCACCATCATGCTGAGTTACAACATAGGATTCATCTTATTCCATATTTTCATATGCTGTACATTGATAATTTTTCTATACTAAGGAGTGTACTTATAACATACAAAGGTGTGTATTGTTCTGAGGAATTGTTGTAATTCCAAAATACATAGATATTTTTATCATGAAATTTAATTTTAACATTTTGTTCCAAGTGGTTTTTAGTATTCAACATTAAATAACTTATAAATGTAAAAAGAAGCTAGTAACAGTGAAGAATAACACAAATATTAATATAAAAATAATAGTTGCAACAAATCTTCACTTATCTTTTAAGAGATAAGAGAGATAAGTGAAGATTTGTTGCAACTATTATTTTTATATTAATATTAAATAACTTTATTCAAAGAAAATGTGACTTTGATCGTTTTTCCCCTGGACCCTTCATATGAAATGGTGTTTCTGTTTAGTCATAGTGGGATGCATTTCTGAAATTTTGAGAGATCATAATGTCAGTTGGACAGCTTCTGAAGGAATGTGAACCTTCACTGTACAAGGTCACTCTACTAAGTTTTTTGAATAAATGCAATAACATTTTAAATATTTAATTGTATCATTGTATCTCTTCACTATTCGCCATTGCATTCTATATACCTAACATCTCATTTCTTTCTAGCCACCTTTCAAATGCTAAAAAGCATTCTTTTTTAAGAGAGACTAAATACATGCTTCATAAGCAGCAACTGCAGCTTATATAATTCATATTGTTGACCTAAAATGTTTTGTTTAATTTTGGGGAACAGAAAAAAGTCTCATGGGACCAGGTGAGGACTGTAGGCAGGATGGGACAAATGGTTAACTCCTGCAGAATTTACATTGTTTCTAGTATACTGAAGGCAGAGATGTTGCCATGGTGTTAGACAATTCCATGCAGACCAGTCCTAAAACACATTGCTCTCATTTTATTGAAGATCTGCCAGGCATTTTATCTGGCAGTGATGATAACCATTTGTACCTCAAGCAGAATTGTCACAATATGACCACTAGCTGAGAAGAATGAACATAATGCCAATATTTCTTGTTTGCCTCATTTTTCTTGGGGGATTCTCATCCAGATTGATGACTTGCTTATTTTCTGGCTCATGGTGATATATCCAGCTTTTATTACCTGTCATTTAATTTTCATCTTCTTTATGATTTAGGCCAATTGATCTGTACCATCTTCAAATAGAATTAAAATTGGTTCTGCTGTCTTTTTCTGGATCTTTCTATTAAACTTACAAATAGGGTTATAATTATATATAGTTTTTATAATTTTTGAATCTGGCATACATCCAAAATGTACTACAACTTGCACTGGCATACATTTTAGTTAAAATTGCATTTCTCTTAACTGCAATGGTCATATTAGTGGTTTTTTATCTTTTATTGGCAATGTTAAATTCATTTACAGTTTTTTTATACAGTTATACGAGATCTCACTCATACATATTCATATATTTACTTTTATTCATACTTCCAGACTCTGGGGAAGAAGGATAAGCAATAATCTTGAGAAAAATTCCCACATGCCATAGATGGGAGTTGAAATTGGGACCCTTTGAACAACAAGCAGGTGCTCTACTGTCTGAGCCTCAGGGCCAGCCTTTTCTGTAATTTGGAAACAAGAATTATGGTCTCTTTAATGCTTCCCACAAAGCTTGCTCATTGAAGTTGCAGTTTTCAATAATGATATGAAACCATCTCAGGAATAAGAAAGCGTGGGAAATAACTCCAGGAAGATGGCTTAATTAGGAATAAGCTTTCAAGGCACCATTGTATTACTTATTTAAAGTTCTCTTAAAGTAAAATTGACCTTTTTCATGCATTAAAGATTAGGCTTTGGTTTCAACAGCTTGTGATAACATTTACTGTAATTATTATTTTGCAGTGCTGTCTGTGTGTTCAAGCAACAAACCTGCAATTGTGGAGGCAGGTGGAATGCAGGCTTTGGCAATGCATCTTGGCCATCCAAGTCAACGTCTTGTTCAGAATTGTTTGTGGACATTAAGAAATCTATCAGATGCAGGAACTAAAGTGGTAAGATTAATGAACATCAAACTGATAATTTATGTTTTGCATTGTTCTCAGAGGATTCTGTCACAAATAATCCAAATTAATTGATATTAGATATTTTAGTAGTTTTTAGTTTTAGAAATTTAGAAATAAGCAAATGTAATCAAAAAAACTACTGGTACCTCTACAACTTCTGTCCTATACACAGCCGTGTGAAAGGAACAATTCACATTAATGACCTAATAGGTGGTAAATAATAGAGTCTGGGACTTAAACACTTGCTAAGTTGGTAAGTCACCATTGAGGTATGATATTTCAAGATAATTTGAAATCTCCTTGTGGTTACTGGGAAAAATAGGGTCAGTTGGAGAATTTGGTGGTGTGCCGGCATGTTGCCATGGTAGCTTAGTTGTCAGAGCAACTGGACAAAAACCAGATCAATGGTTCAAATCACAGCTATGGTATTCGTGGCTCAAATCCTGGCTATGACATTGAATTTTTATTTAAACAGTATATCTTCCTTGGTCTTCAGCAAGTCCCATTGGGCCCAGTATAACTCGTACACATTATTCCTAGGTGCGATGTCTTCCCAGATGGGTTTAGTCCCAGTCTTCACTTCTCTCAGAAGTGAGCCTAAGTCAGCTCTGCCAGTAGCTCCCACAGGCCTGCACTAACTGCCATCTGAAATCACAGTTGTGGCACACTCCTCTCTGCCTTAGTGCAGTAGCTGACTCTTCAGGACAGGTCGTCATGCCAGGGCATTAGTATTGGGAGTGGCTCCTTCCTTTCCTATGTTCTGACTGAAATTGTACACTTAAAGCCACCAGGCTGTCTAGTCAAGATTCTTGAAACTCAACATGGTTGTAGTTGATAGGCGCATTGCATCAAAGTTCCAATTGTCACACCTGAGTGAAGAGACCACAGCAGTGTATAATGTACTACTACTTCTGGAAATTTCTTGCCATGCAATTGACAGGTAAAAAGAAGGGGGAGAGTTGTCCTAGAAAGTTCAGTTCTGACTGTGCATTCAGAGCTAACAGTTTTGTAAAGAGACAGCTGCAGAAGATGAGTGTCATAGCAACTAGAATAAAATTGTGCTACAGGATTGAAATAATGACAGTTTTTGTAAGCAGATTTTTCAGCAATAAAGAGATTTTTGCTGCTTTATATATTTATAATTATTTATTCAGGAAGCATCTAAATGTGTTTCTGGTGAAATTTCATTATCAAATCTTTCTATGGAATACAATACTTCCTCTACTAAGTACCACTACTGTATCTCTGGCTCTGACATTTTGCATGTCAGAAAGGCAGTGTTACCACCTCTTGCCACTACTGTGTATATATGTGCTATCTCTTTATAAAATACAAACAATGGAAGCTATAACTTTTAACTGTAACAATAATTACATCTGCTTTGATAACTAATAAAAGAATAATGCACTGAATTGCACACATCCAAAAACCAACTTCATTTGGACTAAAGCAAACCATAATTAACGATACATGCTCTGCTTACAAGAGAATTGGTAACATAGTTGAAAGTGTGGTGTATGTATATGGGCAGGAAGCATGTAATTGGTCCTAGAGACAACTTCATCCTTTACCACCACTGCAAACCTTGCTGGCTTTTCATTTCTTTTGCATTACATTTTGCCTGTAGCAAAGCTCTAAGCAATGGCAGTAAACTATATTTATCAAAACAACAGGTAATCAAATTAGAGTGTTGATGTATCAGTTGAAATGACAAGAATGACTTCCTTTACTGTGGAAGTACATTAATAGTGTTGTTAAAGTGGCCATTGTTATTCAGTTTATATATACGTATCTGCTTCTTTAACCTCACAAAATGTCAGAGCTGAAGAACACCAGCAATACAATATTAAGTATGAGTAGACAAAGTAAAAATTCTGCATATTTGTCAAAATAATAGTTTCACTATGCATGCATTTTGATCATAGAACTGCTTAATTTGTTCTGCAACTGCAACAAATAAATACAAATTTTAAGGGTGTGCTGGTCAACAAAGAAACATGTTTGCATGCTAAAGCAACAAAAGTGTTTCCAAAGTTCATGAAGTCATCTGGCAAGAATAGACACAGAAGGTGCTAGTTACAGACATGAAACTTCCAATGTGTATATTTTGTATAGATTTTTTTGAAATTTTTACTGTAATTGCATTGCTAATATGTTTATGTGAATCCCAAATTTCATTCAAATTAAATAAGTTTTTGCAAGATATAAATTATTCTTAAATTTCCCAGTCAAAATGTTCCATGTGCCTCAGAATTTGAGAAAACTGGTTTGGATGTTTTGAATTGGGAGCTTTTAAAAAACTTAAAATGGTGATATTTCAGTAACTTTGATCATTGAATTGTGATAATTTTATAAAAGGCTAGAAATTTTAATGTGTCAAATGAATAATTTTTTCATAAAAATATTTCTTTGAAAATTTTCTATTGGCTTTAGGTTAATTTTGTTTCTGTAGTATTGCAACAGACACTTTTGCGCATTCTGAGAAATTTTAGTTATATTTAAACAAATCCTGAGATTCAAACATTTTGAAGGAGTGAAAATGTAGTTATGAAAAAATGCCGTTTTATAAAATTTTATGCTAGAAACCAGGTGTATTGTACAATTTTTAAATGGCTGTAGAACCCAAAGCAGCTAAATGTTGATTCTTGATGAATGTCCAAAGGTTTCAATTACCATTTGCTATAAAGAAAAGCTATTTTCAAATTTTTTACCATTTGTAGTAAAATTTCACTACCACTGTCCCTTAAAAGGCATAAATGTGTGATAGATGTGTAATATCAAATTATGTGCAATGTCCTAGGATAAATAAGTTGGCTATTAGAATGGTAACTGCCATGTGTATTAATTTAAATGTCATAATTTGATTCGATTTTTACACACACATATTCACATATGAAAACACTCGAGAGTTCCAGGAGCAGTGGTTCTTGAAAACTGAAATTTTTCTTTTAGGCTCCCATTGTCATGCTCATCAACAGTTTGTTATGGATGGTAATAATGGTTTTCCAAATTTTGTAAAAAAGCAAACAGTAGACTACATAAAATGCTATTTCTTTTTAGGATGGACTTGAGGGCCTGTTGCAAAGTCTTGTCCAGCTGTTAGTATCAACTGACGTAAATGTGGTAACTTGCGCTGCTGGTATTCTGTCCAATTTGACATGCAACAACCAGCGTAACAAGGTAACTGTGTGTCAAGTTGGTGGAGTTGATGCACTTGTACGCACAATCTGCAATGCAGGAGACCGAGAAGAAATAACAGAACCAGCCGTGTGTGCCCTTCGGCATTTGACATCTCGTCACGTAGAATCTGAAATGGCACAAAATGGAGTACGTCTGAATTATGGTATGCAAGTGATAGTGAAGTTGTTGCAGGCACCATCACGATGGCCTCTTGTCAAGGCAGTTATTGGATTGATTCGAAACCTGGCTCTGTGTCCAGCAAACCATGCACCTCTCAGAGAACATGGTGCTATCCATCATCTGGTGCGACTACTCATGAGGGCGTTCCAGGATACACAGAGGGTAATTGTCTTTTACTTTCAACAGTAACTTTAAGTGTAATTCACGTTTTTACAAATTTGATAAGTCTTCGTGGTTTTGTTATAAAGATGCAGATATTATTTTTTTCTTTTATGAAATAATTGATCATATGCTGCTAGTAATGTTATTTATGGCAGTTTGTGGCATATACAAAACTTGCATTTCTGAACTTCTTAACTATATAGTTGTATACAAGGTGTGATAAAAACAAGAGGAGATTTTTTTATAAATAAAAGCATGTTTTAATTTTGCGGGCTTTATACATTGATTTTCATGTTGGAGTGTGTTAAACAAATTGTAGTGGGCACCATGTATTTGGTGGTTACATCATCCAAATATTAGGAAGAATTTATAGGAAAGAAGTTGAAATGATCCCCTAGGCCTCGAATGCTCTAATATCGTCAGGGTCAAAGAAACCAAGAGTTCAGTCAAGAGAGACTAGACAGAAAAGTTTAAAGAGGGAATTGCTATAAGAAGAGGAAGAAATGCCAATTTGGTCAGTAACTCACCAAGCTGACCAGTGCTAATTGGTGAGTAGTCCTTCCCTTTAGTTCATCACATGGTTTTGTTCAGATCGATTCTTTTAAGTCTTCAAATTTAGAAGGGATTAAAGGGTACAAAAATGCTTATACAGATTTGGCATAGCAGAGACTACCATGTGTCTTTTCTGTAACTTAAATGAAGAAATGGATTGTGATCATCTTCTACATTGTCCTTCTTTTACAGAAGATTACACCTCCCAGCTAAATATTGGAGTGCAAGAAAACGAATGATTTCATTATTAAGCTTTTAACATTAGATACCTACCTACCAACCAACCAACCAACCAACCTTGATTTTCAAAACTTCTTTTTATCTTGTTGGTTATCTTATTGCTGGTGTATGTTTGCATTTTCAGCTGTTTTGAATATTTAGTTTGTTGTTGACAATCAAGAAGGATTTTGCTTTGTGATTTTTTGACAAAAAACATTATATTCTCTGGACATAGCCCCATGTGACTTCTCTATTTCCTACACTGAAGAGAACCATGGGATGTTGTTTTTCCACCATTGATGAGGTAACAAAATTGCTCAAGGAGCTAAACACCATAATAAAAAGTGAATTCCAGAATGCTTCGAAGATTAGAAAAATCTCTAGCACAGGTATATCTGGGGTGAATTACTTTGAAGGGTACAAAGATGATGATGATGAATAACCAATGATCGTACTTCATTTTGTTACTTATTTTGCATTGTCGAGTCACCCTTTCTTATCAGTCCTATTGCATACACTTAGGTGAACTCAAATCTTAAGCTTCCTACTTCCTTGACTCAGTGGATTATTATATTCATGTTGGAGCCTATATTGGCACCCTCCGTGGTGTAGTGGTTACCGTGCTAGCCTCTAAAAACCCAAGATTGCAGGTTCAAACCTGTCGGAGGGGGAAGAATTTTTTGAGATACAAAAATCCTTAGCATGGCTTCCTTTGGAAGGGAAGTAAAGCCAGTGGTACTGTGTAAAGTTTATTTGCATGTAAAAGAACTCATAGAAGAACGTTCCTTGGTAAAATTCTGCCATTTCACATCCACAAGTTGTGGTTTCGTCCTAGAGTAACATCTCTGGGCAACAAGCCAATGCCTGATCATCATGGCACATATAGTGTACTCAGAACTAAAAAATTTGAATCTGATCTTGGAAACATCATAACAGTACCTTATGTTTCACATAGGAGCTACAACATATTGTTATATAGACCTTTTTATTACAAAAGTGTTTATTGAATAGCTGAATAAGTACTACATAAAGTAACATATCTCTAATAAATGTAAAAAGAAGCTAGTAACAGTGAAGTAATAACACAAATATTAATATTAAAATAATAGTTGCAACAAATCTTCACTTATCTTTTGGAATCCTCCTTGCTTTGGACTAGTTTTGCAATAAATTCATTGCATTATCAACATAAATTTCTTTTTGGTCTGGTTTTTGATGTTTATTTACACTGTTATGGTTACTGCTACTAGGTGGATTGTGTACTAATACATTGCTAACTACTGGAATCAAAACAAATTTGATAAGAGAGTCAATTGGGGGTATATCAAAATTCATTGCATGATTTCTATACTTTAATATAAATATTTTCTCCCAAACCATTAAATCTATGGGCCCATTTAAGTGTTTTAATAATTTAACATCTGGATGTATTTCATGATTAAATTTCCAAAAATGTTCTGCTACAGCTGATTTATCAATTTGTTTGTATTTAATATTCCTAAAGTGTTCTTTTACTCTGGTTTCCAGATGAGGTTTAGGTTTGGGAGAAAATATTTATATTAAAGTATAGAAATCATGCAATGAATTTTGATATACTTCCAATTGACTCTCTTACCAAATTTGTTTTGATTCCAGTAGTTAGCAATGCATTAGTACACAATCCACCTAGTAGCAGTAACCATAACAGTATAAATAAACATCACTGGGACCAAAAGGAAATTTATGTTGATAATGCAATGAATTTATTGCAAAACTAGTCCAAAGCAAGGAGAATTCCAAAAGATAAGTGAAGATTTGTTGCAACTATTATTTTTATATTAACATATCTCTTACTCTTTGGAGTCTTGTATTTGAAGTACAGTTTGAAGGTGTTATTTTCAAACATAGAATTGAATTTGTTAAAATTATTCTCAAGACTTATTCCCCCTTTTTCTTTTCAAATCAAAGGTGTCTAATAACTTCCTCAATTCCTTGAAGCTACAAAGATAAATGTCAGAAGTAGTTAATTGGTTTGATTATTGGTTGTCTGTTAAAGTTCGGGAGACTATTGTCCTTTTAGAAAATCCTGTGCTAGCAGCTATTGAAGTGACCTTATCTATTTTTCAATAACATCCTCCTTTTACATACCTATTATTTTGTTTCAATTAACTTTATGAATTCAAAGAGAAGTAATCTGTGGGTTTAGTAAACCAACTTTCTGGCAGGATAAAGCATGATGCTGGCTCTCCCACAGCAGTTGACTTACCCACCACTGAGGTTGGCATCAGGTTGGTAGCCTAGGGCCAACAGAGCTGTCATGTTGCACATTAAAAATATGTATATGCATTGAGTTGGGAAAGTTTTTAAATGAAAACCTATATAGTTCAAGAAGTATGCTGACTAAATATTTTATTTTAAACACATTTCTATTATATGAGGTATGTCCAGAAACTAAGTTCCGTTTGGTAATAAAATTAAATTGTGTACAGATACAGAATAATTATTTATTGCACAAAATTCTACACTCTTAAACTACTTATTCACATAACTGCCGAAATTTTGCAGGCATTTTACATAGCGTGACACAAGTTTTTGTATACTTTTTTCATAGAAGTTAGCCGCCTGTGTCTTCAAAAAGTTGTAAACGTTTTCTTTCAGCTCTTCATCATTGTTGAAGTGTTGACCACCAAGGAAAGACTTGAGATGCAAGAACAGATGAAAGTCGCTAGGAGCGAGGTCAGGGCTGTATGGAGGATGGTCAAACACGTCCCAGCCAAATCCCTGTAGGAGGTTTTTCGTCACATTTGCAGTATGTGGTTGTGCGTTGTCATGAAGAAAAACAACACCTTTTGACAGCAATCTTCGGCGCTTATTCTGTATTGTGCGGCGCAATTTCATAAGTGTCTCGCAATAAACATCTGCTTTGATTGTTTGACCACGCGGTAAGAAATCAATGAGTAAGATGCCTTTCGAGTCCCAGAACACTGTGCACCTCATTTTTCGAGGTGTCAAGATTTGTTTTGGCTTAACCTTTGCTGGGGATGAAGTGTGCCTCCATTCCATTGATTGCTGCTTACTTTCAGGGGTGTCATAAGAAACCCAAGTCTCATCTCCTGTGACTATCTGTGTCAGAAATTCTTCGCCGTTTTCATCATAACGGGTTAAAAACTGAAGTGCACTACCCATCCGTTTTGTTTTGTGTTGCTCAGTAAGAATCTTTGGTACCCAACATGGGCAAAGTTTACGAAATTTCAGTTTTTCGGTAACAATTTCATGAATTAGTGATCATGAGTTTTGGGGAAATTCCATAGCGAGAGCACTAATTGTAAACTTGCGGTTTTCCTGGATCTTGTCATCAACCGCGTGAACCAGTTCTTCTGTAACCAAAGATGGACGCCCACATCGTTCTTTGTCGTGCACTTCACTACATCTTTCATTGAACTGTCAGCCATCTTCTCACCATTGAATCACTCATCGCATTTTGTCCGTAAACTTTGCAAATTTGCCGATAAATTTCAATTGGTTTCACTTTCCTAGCATTCAGAAAAAGAATCACAGATCTGATTTCACAAGCGGCGGGATTTTCAATCAACATCGACATTGTAAACAAGTACAACAAAGCGTACATGGCTGACAGCGATCTCAAAATGGCACATGTATCTTCTGCTTGATACAGAGCGTCTAGCGCGCATGTGCGGAACTGCGATTGCAGCGCTGCAGCGGAGATCAATTGAAACGGAACTTACTTTCTGGACGTACCTCGTACATGTTAAAATTAAAAAATCAATTGAGGCTGGTTCACAATTATTTCAGGAACCAAAATGATTGTGGTACAACCCCCCCCCCCCACCCAAATATATAACTCTAACAGAAATTGTCTATCAATAACAACTGGAAATATAACTTGGGACATTTGGATGTAGTTTCTTGTAACTGGTCAGTGATATTTTAACATCTATTTACAATTCAAGTAGCATAATGTAAATCAGCCAACTATGAATTCAGTGCAGTAAGATTTTCTGCTGCAGCAAATAGCTCCTAATGTTGGCAATGCAATGCAATGCAATTAACCATGTTAAGGAGCTTGTTGTTTTATTATGTTAATATTAAAATAATTGTAATATTTTTGCAATTATTGTCATGACTGCCAGTTAACACGAAATCTATTAAAATATGTACTGTGCTAATCCAAATACAAAACAATGCTTTTTTCCAAAATATTAATTTTGAAAACTGTGGGTCATCTTGCATTCACAATATGTCTTCCAAATAGCATGCGGAAAAGGTAAGTTTGAAACTTTGCAGGTGAGCACTGGGGGAAATGATAAAAGATTATGGCTACGTCTGATGTATGCAGCAGATGCTGTGTGTTTCCTTTCGTGCCTGAAAAATTAGCTGATATCAGGCCTATAAACATTCACGTTAGAAAAATATTTCTCTTGAAGACTAAACTAAAAATAGAAGACTTCTTTTCACATTGATGGTTGCACATAATGTTGTATTCGGAGCCAACGGTCAAAGAAAGAGAAGAGGTTTAGCTGTGCATTTCCCTCCTCCTGCCACACATATGCAATATATTTTGGTTCATTTCTCTGCAGTCCATAACGAGAATTTATGTGCGAATTTGAGTTCATTGAAACTTTTTAAAATGAAATATTAAGTATGTTATCTTAATAGAAAATTGTATCCATCTGCTGCCACCGTTACCACCCAGCACAGTCATATGGGTACATTTCTGTTCTAATCTATCTCCCGCTCACAATTTGAAAATTCAATGGTGCATCATATTTGGTATGTTCTCTAAATAAAACATCTTATTATTCATTGTCATTACAGCTATGCTGCTGCCACTGCTGCCATTGTCACGTTCTCCCACTGCATGCATGCTGATACATTTCAGTCTCTCTCCCTGCTCCGTCTCTCTCCCACTTAAAACATATATTTCTGTACAAATTTGAATAATTAAACTAAGATAAAAATTTTTACAACGCACACATACCACTGCATCATTTTTGTTTTAGCCTCTCCCTCATCTACCCACATGTGAATTTCCACAAAAATTCAAATTGAGTATAACAAAAAAGAAAAATCAGCTTAAATGTACCTTAGTTCGTTCAAAATACACATAAAAGCTTTATATTTCATTTAAAAATTATGTCTTCTGTTTATATAGCTGAAATGGTAAACTCCAAAATTAAGTTCTGAAAAAATGGGGGTTGTCTTGTATCGGATAAATATAGTGTATGTTCACATCCAAAATATACATACTAATGCAAGAGACACAATAAAGCAATTATTCCATCAATCGTGAACCCACAATAGGTGTATTAATCTATGAAAAGTATATTACATATTTCAAAACAAAATGTTGCACAGCAACTGAAAGAATTATGCTTTTTACTTTCCATTCAGTTGGTTGTGCAGTGCACAGTAGGAAATTCACAAGAGCATCAAGCAAATTTGCTCTCTTTGCTTTATTCAAAGGGTGATTTATAATAAGTGGTGTATGTTAAAGTTTATTTCTGTTGTGTCAGTTTTGTTTTTCCATTTGTGGCTCTGATTGACAACCTCCTAGAATAATTTTGGCAAAAACAGTTGTGCATGGTATGATCCTAATGTGTCATTTATGGACACAAACAGATTTAAATTTGAATTAGGCTTCCCATTCTGGTTCTCAAAAAGCTACTAGTAAATTTGAGTAATGTGGATTTTAACTTCATTATTCATTCAGGTTTGTTTCGTAATCAAAGTAAACCAACCTGAAACAATACATGATCTGCATTTCAAACCTTATATCATAACTGTTCAAAAATTTCATTTTGAGAATTTAGTTATGTTTCTCCAAATTGTTCAAACCACTGGACATATTGCTTTCAGTCTTTGACAAGTTAGTGTTTCTTTTTAGATTCTGAATTTTTAAACCAATATGTCTACATGCTTTAAATCAGTCATTTGTGTGTCTCAGAGGTCATCAGTAGCAAGCAGTGGCAGCCAACAACCGGGAGCATTTACAGATGGTGTGAGAATGGAAGAAATTGTGGAAGGAACTGTTGGGGCTTTGCACATTTTGGCAAGAGAATCAAATAACCGTGCCATTATCAGAGGGCAGATGGTCATTCCAATATTTGTACAGGTAAGCTGGTAGTCTGCTCAGAAAAGTTAATATTTAATTTAGTCAAAGGGTTCTTTCAGCGGATTCTTATAGGTTAGTTTGTTTTCAGGGTGGTAAACATTTTCATGTCAAGGGTGTACAAATGATCCTTTACTACAATTAGCATGGTCTATCCATGCTCTAGAATACATTGCCCACATAAGTGGTGTCTACAGATCACATCCAAAAACATAATGGCTTAACACAAAATATCTTATAGATTTGCACCTTTTGTTTAAGTAATGATACAATTTATAATATGTAAAAAAGAAGCTAGTAACAGTGAAGTAACACAAATATTAATGTAACAATAATTGTAATTTATAATATAATAATAATAATAATAATAATAATAATAATAACAATAATAGTTGTAAGGATTTCAATTGCATTTGAAAAAGAAAAGTGGAGAATTGTTAAAATTATTAATTGTTATATTAATAATAGCCCTCTTAGAAATGGGACAGGTAAGTGTCAAGAGATTTGGGGTGGAGAAAATGTTAAACTATTGGTAAATAATTAGAACCAGATATGAAGACATAGGCAAAATATTACATAAAAAAGGCTCTTTGGTGTTGTGATGAGAATTAAAGGAACTGTATGAGAGAGTAAATTGACATAACAATAAATAGAGTTAACATGGTTTAGGCCAGGAATATAGAAATAAAGCCAAAGAAAGTGAATGCCGACTTTGTATGGTGAAAGAAAATGCAATATATATTAGAATGTAGGAAAATATATTCAGAAAATTGCAATAATGAAGTATAAGATATGTTATTTTAGAAATTTGAAGAACATGGGTCATCTGGAGAAAGTGAAGAATTAATGTAATGGGCTGTTAAAAGAGGAAAAGAATACTGTAAATGTAAGAATTAAGATTTTGTAATACTATGTAACTATTAAAATTGCTGCCCCTACCTGGGCCAAATTTCAGTGAGAAGTCTTAACACACATAATATCCTAGCACTTCTGTAAATCAGACTTTTTGTTCTGGATGATTTTTATTAAATGTTGCATAACTCGTAAGAGATACAAAAAAAATTACTGCACAAAAAATATAGATCACAATAAAACACACAATTAATATCATATAAATTTTTTCCACGGGTTGATCGGTTTTGAAATATTCCTTGTTATTGGTTTCAGCTTTGAAAAACTTATCTTTTCTCATACAGGAAATTGTCAACTCGTGTTCATACAAGCAAAGAAATTTCATTCACATAGCAACTAGCTTTTGACTATCACTTTAACCTATGATACTCCCTTATTTCACTTCTACTTGCAAGGAAACAAGTAATAGTACTATTTATACTAAGTTTTTCTCGATTAGCATGAAGTAAATAGAAGCATAAGCTTTCTTACAATTTGTTGCATAGATGTAGAGAAAGTCATGTGAATGGAATGCATCAGATGTTTTTGAACTTAATTTTGAAATTTAGTATATCATCTCTTTAAAAAAAAAAGACATGGTAAGTTAATTTTTAGATACATATTTTAAACATGTATTTTTGATCAAACTAAGAGTCACTTAAGTGTTGTCCTTTTTTAAATTGTGCAGAAATTCACATAATGGTTGGGGGGGGGGGGGGAGAATGGAAATGTATTGGAAATGGAGTATTATTTATGGATGCTTTTTAACTGCTGAGGTTCTCAGTGTCCCATTCTAAATTAGGCGTGAAAGGCCGCTTAATTTTGCTCTGAGGCCTCTCTATCAGGCTTGATGTTCTTTTATGTGCCGTAAATCTATGACACGGACCAACGGCTTTACTTCCCTTCCGAAGGAAGCCATGCTGAGGATTTTTACACCCGAAAAAATCCATTGTCCTCCGCCGGGTTTGAACCCGTGACCTTGGGTATATGAAGTTAGCATGGTAACCATTACACCATGGAGGGCGATGGAAATGTAGTGGTATGTAGGCGACAGTAGCAGAGCTTCAACAATGATGAGTGATATTTGCTATTTAGACAATTTACCTAGCATAATGCATCATGTAAATAGTTCTACCTAATTCAAATTTGCACAGGAATTCTTGTAATGGGTGGGAAAGGGAAGAAGGGAAATGTACAGCATTATGTGCAATAGGAAATGACTGTAGAAACGGTAGTGCACTGAAAGACAATGATGGATAAGATTTTATATTTAGACAACACATATAACCCATTGGTAAAAAGTTTAAAGTTATTCAAATTTGCACAAAAATTCACATAATGGATGGGAGAGGGGAGAATGGAAATGTACCTGGTGTGCCTGCTGTAAAACTCGCAACTAAACCTCTTTTTGTTTGATCATTGCTCCCAACACATTAGGTGCAACTACCGATTAGGAAAACCTCTATTAGTCTCGGGAAGAAATCTTTTTCCAAGAGAATGCTTACAAACCTCAATCTGTTAACAGCTAACTTTATGCCACAAAATAAAATGCACAAAAACTGCTGTATACGTCACAACCTTGGTGGTAATCTTTAGTCTTGTCACTTTACGCATGCTACTTTGCACGTGAAAAATTTTAAACTTGCTTTTTCTCGCACACTATTCGAAAACATAACTTGTAAATGCAAGACAACCTCTTGTATTCAACATTAATATTGGGGGGGGGGGGGTTGTCTTGTATTTAGATTAATATGGTAACTTTTTCTTTTAATCAGCTGACACAGGGAAGATGCTCTCCTTGCTTTGCTATGTGTAGTGATGGAAACACTGATGAAAACTGAATATATTAATTTGATGCTGCCAACCCAAACAATAGATAATTTTGGAAGTAAATATCAAAACTTAAGAATTTCCGGATTATTCATGATCTTGTGCTTAGTTATAATGCACAGTACTCAGGCCATTATAATCCTTCATGAAAATGGTCACTTTGGGTTACATAAGAAGTCTTATGTTTTTAAAAGCATGCTTTAAAAAAAAACAAATGTCATATTTGGGCCAATATGGTGTATGTGTGTATTTTTTTGAAACAAATTTAGAAATTTCCACAAAGTAACTAACATACTAAATTATTTAAACACTATCCAACCTTAAGGGCCTTGTCAGTTAACAGTTGATAATGTACTCAGACTGAAATATGTGCTGCATAAATGTGTAGTGAGTGATTTCAGTCTATATGATTTAAGGCACATTAAATTCTGTTGATATCATCCAAGGCTATTGCTCTTTTGCTTGGGGCATAACAGGAAAATGTGTAATTATCCTTCATTTCAGTTACTCTTCAATGAGATTGAGAATATTCAGCGAGTAGCTGCTGGTGTGCTTTGCGAGTTGGCAGCTGATAAGGAAGGTGCAGAAATGATAGAACAGGAAGGTGCAACTGCCCCACTTACAGAACTGCTGCATTCTCGAAATGAAGGTGTTGGTAAGTATTTAAACATTAGTCATTTAAGCAATATGAAATCCCTAAGTTTTAAAATTTGGTTTTAGTCATACACATGAAAGAACCTAGATTTTGTGAAATAAAAATACTGCACTTGTTTGGTAGCCACATACGCTGCAGCAGTGTTGTTCCGTATGTCCGAAGATAAACCACAGGACTACAAGAAGAGGCTTTCCATGGAACTTACAAACTCACTCTTCAGGGAAGATCAGAATCTTTGGAATGGAGGTGATCTTGGGATGGGTCCAGACCTTCAGGTAGGAGCATTTTTTGATAGAGCAGCGCATCTGGTGCAATGTAAAGTCAAACTGGCAGTTTCTGCTTCTTAGTTTGTACTGTACTTGTGTCTTTTTATGTATTGTGCTGAAATGGTGGAAGACTATTGCGAAAAAAAAATCTTATTTTAAATAAGGCTGAATCATGGGACTCATGACTACCTTTTGCTGTAAACTGCAGCAAATGTTTGGAATAAATTGTGACTACTCTTAGTTAATTGTCCGTATATTTCCTATTTTTATTTTTTTTGTTCCTCTGGCATGGTGCAGGTTCCTCTTTAATGTAATTTAACAGAGTAGATACTAAAAATGACTTAATGTCACTTTGTGTCATTGCACTGCTCACATCATCTCCAAAGCTGCCTCGTAATATGGATAGACAGGATTTGAGATGTCTCAATTCTTTTCACTTTCTGAAACACTTTGCATTTTTCCCATCTTGCCATAAATCACAGGCCAACTGAATAAGGGGCTTAACATTTTGAGGGCCTCCCTGCTTTTCTTCTTTCTTACATTAATAAAGGAACTATCCCTCTTATTAACTGTAATCTTGTGTATCTCATTTTGGTACTTTCTTTCTACAATCACACAGCTTCCTCTGGAATGCAACCCTATAGGATAGTTTGTTAGGTGTCTATTTTGCCATTCTAAATTCAATGAAAGTACTGCAGCTGGGGAATTCGTAAATTAGAAAACAATTGAAAATTGCCTCGCAAAGCAAAGCAAACAAACAAAATGAAATATAGTCTATATCATGGGAATTCTTTTGCCGTGGTTTTAGAATAAAATAAAAGAAGTAGCAAAACAAGGCTCTAAACACATTCATGACAACTGCGGAAGACAATTAAACCTCGTAGAAGCATGTAAGATTGCATGGGAATAACAAGTATTATGCCCTAACCTGAGGGGGAGGGGATGCTGGTAATTATGCCAGAGATCACACAACCTTATCTCTCTGTTGGTCACTATTTGCTGATGTAGGTACCTGTCACTTTCTTATGCTCCTTCTATGCCAATCATCTTTTACATACTAATATTAGATAGAGAGAACTTTTGTATGTATGTGAGTGCACCTTAATAACCACGTAATCCATCTTGACAATTCTTTCACCATTGAAAAGTCAAAGTTTTTGTAACCAGCATGGACTATGAAATGCCGTTATAATTTAAATGCATAAAGTACTAAAATACTTATAAAGGTTTGCAAAACCTGTGTATTAGAATATGAATACACTGAATTTATAGAAGGGGTAGAGGTTAAGAAGTTCCACTTATGTTAATATCAGCAATTTTCATCTGTTATTAGGAATTTCTGTTGAAATTACAAGTGTAAGGGATAAAGGGAAATTAACCAAACATCCCAAATTGTATAATTGATTTCATAAAAGTCAGCGAGAGGTGTATGAAATTATCTGGTAATTTCCCATTCTTATCAATTTTTTTTGGCATGAATGTAAGCATTGCTCTATGTTGCGCGTTTTAATTGTATGCCACAAAAGATAGCTGAGGGGTGAGCTTATTGAAAATCCCAATCTTCTGCGGACAGGTAATAGGAGAAACTCCAAAACATCATTAGAGTTTTAAAAACTGCCCTTGAAAACTATAAGTAGGCTAAGAAATGCTTTCTTCGCCCAGTATTTAGAAATAATTTTGCCTCTTTCTTATGATCTTAAGATTTCTCCTATTTATTATTATTTCCATGCTGTCATTCAATAACTACAATTTTTTCATAATTACAATTCAGAGAGCCTTAAAATGTTGGTTGGTATCTAATTGGCATATTTGGTAGTTACATCACTCTTAAGTGGAGGTAAGAATGGAAAGGAAAGAAAATGACATAATCTTCTAAGCCTCAAATATTCTATATACAATCGGAGTTGAAGAAAACAAGAGTTGAATCAAGGAAAACAGGATAAAAAGCTTAAACACAGGATCTCATATATGAGCCTTAAAATGTATATTCCTATTAAAATCTCTCTACTATATTTTGGGGTTTGAATGCAATATTTTTGTTTCTTAGGTGAGGATTAGAGGAAGGGAAATGCTGGAGAGAAAATGTTTACAATTTCATTGATTTGTAAATTCATGACTAATAAGTAATCATAGTAAATGTGTAGGAGCGTCAGTTGTGATTGCAGTATGTATTTTCATTTGTTAAGTTTACAGTATTACTTTAAATTTTTGTTCACAAGTACAGTAGAGACTAAGTACTGCAAGGAATGCTGGTAATATAAATTTTAATCAAAATTCAAGCTTCATGCACCACTACATCACTGCAGGCAGGCAAACATTCACTTTTTCACTTCAGAAATTGCATTAGAATCCGCATGATTTTGAGCAGTTCACTTTAATTGGAAAAGGAATGAAAGTTAGTATTTTAGAGCATGAAATAAATTGGTGTGTTTAGTTCAGTTATCATTTTATTTATTCAGTTTGTGATAAATATGGAACATTTAGTTTCTTTTTAGTGCATATCTTTGCACTCTATTCAAGTGCACAATGTGGAATGAAAATTGTACATTAGTTAGTTTTTAAGTTAATTTTATTGTTCTTATTTGCTCCAATGTTTTCATGCGCCTTTGGATACTGTTTTTGCTTCAAACTTGTTACTTTCTGACCTTTGGCTAAATTCTGAGGCAGATAACATATTTCAATCCCAGTACAATTTTCTAGTGTATGCAAAAAGTTTCCGTAGTCAATGTAACGTAAGCTATAATGCCATTTTGCAACTTTCTCAAAGCCTTTAATGCAGGACATATACAATGTGAACGAAAAGTCCTAGTTCATGTATTTCCTATTGTTTTCTTCTTTTCTTGCAAAACAAGATTGGACAGAAATATAGAATTATGTGTTCTTCCATAATCTCTGCAGCGATGAATGTGTTAATATGTACTTTAACATATTTTGTGTATCATTAATAGCAATTAAATCATCAACACTTGAGGGCTTAGGAAACTACTCATTGAAGGCAATGACAGCTTAAGTTTGCAATTGTATTGAATATTTCACTTTATAGCACACCTTTTACATGAAAGCTTTTGTTCCCATTTTAACAAGTTAACTTCTCATCACTGGAGTCTTACTAGAATGGGCCCAAAACTTCTGCATGAAATCATTCCTGAATTTTCCATTAGGTGGCTTGTCATCCCATACAGCAGCTTTGTTTTTCTTCCACTCGAGTGTTTATGTCTGCCATTCTAAATTACTGACCACTCAAACCAAATCCTCTGCAAAATTTTTGACTGGATAGATTGTTTACATTGTTGTCATTAAGTATTATAAATTTGCTCTGTGGCTGCTGAGACTTTTGCCTGTACTGAATACTGTATATTGTATTGTAGATAAAACAAGCAATGCAAATATATCAAATGACCATAGGACAAACTTCATGACAAATGTAAGTTTGTGGACTTCAAGGCCAAGGTTCCCCCCCCCCCCCAGAGAAACCCCTTTGTACAGCCATTTCACTTGCATTTCATTACTTTCTGCAATGTTTTGGGGCCAAAACTTTGGGCTGTTCATAAATGGGCATGTAAATAAATGGTTTTAAATTACCTGAAAATCTGAAATGAACACAGTATCCATTGTGCAAGAATGCATTATTTGATCGCAAGTTCTTAATTTGAACTGAGTAAATGTGCACATAATGAGCCCAAAGTGGCCACACACCCTATTTACATGAGTAAAGAGAACATCCCGAAGATTTTTTTTCAAGAGTAAACAGTTCAGTTTTTAACTAATAAAAAGAATCTTGATTTATGTTTTTCTGTTGTCAAATCATGTTGAAATATCAAAACCTAATACAGGGTTACTAATAACACTGGCCTGCAAACAATTTTTTTTCTCTCTTTGACAAAAGTTTGAAGAGGTGATTTACCCTAAATTAGGTGTGCTGAATTCAAATATGTAAATATTTTTTGCCTATCATGTCAAGTTTTTTTGCTATTTGAAATAAAAATTTTACATATTGTTGCAATTTTAATAGAAAACACCGTAATGTAGAATATATGTAATTTTAATGGAACATGCTCAAAATGCAACAAATAAACAAAAAAGTAACATGTTCATTGCTAGAATATATGAACGTCACTAGAAGAATACTATTGTTTGCTACACTTTGATATGAATGAACGCTTGTGTTCCTCAGTAGTGTTATCTCACACTAGACACCAACAGTAATCTGCCATCGGAGATGTTGTCCCATCGCCCCTAATATCTTTGTTCCATTTCTTTTTTATCCTGATGGATCCGCTCGCCATGTTCCTCGCTGAATGCTCCTAAATTTGCAGGAAAATAATGCAATTGACTGCAGGAAATGCAATTTTAAGCTCATGTGGCAACCCAATTTCTGGTAGTTGTTGATTTCGATAATCTGTTGGCAGTTGAGAGGTTTAAGATTACCCAGGAATTTGCTACAAACATCATTGGATGATTCCTATGCCTGAAGCTGTGTTTTGTTCTCGTCTTACTGAATGTCGGATCCTTCATAAGCTTCCGAATTTGGGGGGGCATCAAAAACACTTTCCTTAGTTTTGGCATCCAACAGTCCTGGAAATTTCTGACAGAGGTACCAAAAGCAGGGACTACCTGTATCCAAACTCCTCGCGTACTGCTTCAGTCAATTAGTGTATGATTTACAATGTTTTTTCTCCAGACACGAACTGTTTCCTCTTAGGCCACTCAGATGCTAACCAGTGGCGATCCCTGTCCCACTCACACAGAAAACATGGAAACTTTGTATATCCTCCTTGCCTCCTTAATATGATACCGCACACTTTTAAATCATAGCACAACCCATCTGTGTTCATTGTAGTTCACCATAGATAAGTTGTGATAGTTTTCATGAATAGATGTTGAATGGACAACTGGCACTGAAGCAAGTTTATTTCCAAAGTGTAGAAGAACACTTTTGAGACTTCTTTTACTGGAACCAATAGATAGATGCCAGTCCTTTGCTTGGTAAATAGTTCCAAGTCGATGAATCAAGCCAGGGATATCGCAGTAAATACAAGTTCGTCTTCATGAATTAAAAACTGCCGAATTCTTCCTCCCAATTTCTGTAACAATATCAAATTTGTCCCAGGAAGTAAAAGATTTCTCTCTTTTAATCTCGATTCTAAAAGTTCACTCTTTTCTTTAGTGAGGATGTGGAGTTTTATTCTCAACATCTGGTATAAAAATATCATCATCCTCTGCACTGGAAGATGACAAAGACATACTCTCTGGTAACTGTATTGGTGATTTTGGGACAAGAATATTGGATCCATGCGGTATGGGGGCAATGGTAGATGTAAGGCAGGGATACACAGTGTGCCTTTTGGTTTTTGTATTGAACCAAGATGCTTTACATACACAAATATGTCATCAAAATGATTTCTTTGTTCTTGCCAAACCATTGGGATGCCGAATGGCATTGATAGCAACCCTTTGTACCATTGCTGCAGCTTTTCCACACACATTTTACACACTATATGGTGTGCGAAATTCTTGTCCTGATCCTAACTTCATGTTAAAATATGCCAAGTAGAGACTTTCTATAAATGGCATAATATTTCGCTTCTAGCCTGTAATTGTAATATATAACAAGGAGTTGGGGTTGTTTACCATTTTCGTCTCAGAACACCACCGCTACTTGCCATTTTAACACAAACTAACTCACTTATTCACTCAATTGACTTCAAGTGCACGTTATAACTTGTAGACAAAGGCGTTACACACACTTTCACTTTCTCCTCTTAGATTACGGTGGAATGCGATGTTGGCGTTTTAACCTTGTCTGACACTGCGGATGTGCGAACTGCAACTGTTCTATTCGTTATTCTGGTGTTCCTGTATAATTGGCTATTCCCCTCCAAAACAGAACACATGCAATGTTTTCTCTCAGACATATTCATGCCTGCATTCCATACAACTAATCCAAACCTCATTTACAACAATGAAGCTCCATTAGCATAAACATGAGGTGGACTTATAAAAAATCTGTATGTGATGCAAAACAATTGGTATTATTTTTTGCATAAGGACACTAAATGTAACATTGTGCAATTACTTTTGCAGGAAAATCTTCACAGGCTGGTGTAATTACTAATGAAATGAAATTGTGATTGGAGGCATGGGTTTCACTTTCTATTTTCACCCAGAACATATTTCAAAGATGTTCATCTCCATTGTCAGCTCCATCTGGCTGTCCACTCAAATTGGAAGATGCGGAAATAAATGCACATAAACACTCGCACATCTTTTCATAAAAGTTTTTATCAATAATAATATTTAGGGACCTCAAACTTTTTTGGTAGAATGCAATACTTCCTTTATTTACTATAGGCAAGTAGTAAAGAAAGTGAAAATGTAATTGGATTAAACCATAAAAGTTTACAACAGCAAGAGCTAGCCTGATATTTGAAGTATGTTCTAAACCTATGTTTTGCAAATAAGTTCTAGCTTAATTTTGAAAATAAAGAATTTCTCCTGGTGTCTATTACATGTGAAGATAGCCAAAATTTGCAAGGACTTATGAATTATTGTCTTTGATTAATATGTTCAATTCCATAGTCTTACAAAAAATATTCCATATGTGGAATTTTTCATTTGTATCTAGGAAATACTTAATTGCTAAGATTAGAACATTTATCATTGAAGAATTAACAAAAAAAGTAATTTGAGATTTCTAAATATATTTTTGTAGTATTTGGTAAGCCTCAAATATTTTAATACTTCCCATGTGCTTCTGCAAACTATATGTACTTGTTGATGTTGAACCATTGTGTTTTTAAGGAAATTAAACACTCCCTCTCCAGGACATTTGTGCTCATCTCGTGAATCTCTCAGAACTTGCAATCAAATAATTCACTGTTTTTATTTAAGTTTTCTGTAATGTTTTGTCTTATTTATTTATTAAATTTGGAGCACGTATGGTG
The DNA here is from genome assembly GCA_030762935.1 of Hymenopus coronatus. NCBI lineage: Eukaryota > Metazoa > Arthropoda > Insecta > Mantodea > Hymenopodidae > Hymenopus > Hymenopus coronatus. Next base: position 154,871,114 of record CM060892.1, on the reverse strand, counting down.
TGATGTTGCACTCTGTATTTGGAAGTGGTTGTTTTGATACCCCATTGCAGGACATGCTTGGCCCTGACCAGGGGTATGATGGTATGTATGGGCAGGGACCTCCTAGTGTACATAGCAGTCATGGCGGCAGGCCCTACCAACAGCAAGGTAGGTTCAGGTGCCGACAGAAAGACTAACACATCTATCAAACAGAACTAATAAAAATAAATAAATAAAATACTACTAACACTCAAGTCCTCTTACCTAATCAGTGTACTATTACTGTTAAATCCTGAAGGTTAATCTGAATTATTTATTTTATTAAAAGCATACTAGAATGTATTAATGCTGTCAATTGTAACTGTGTGTATTCAATCTTAAATTTTTAATTCAGACACAATCTGAACTGATTTAATGGTACAGTTAAAAATTAAATTTCATCTTTTGGAATTCTATCAAGTATGTAATTGAGTTTAAAATTATTGTGTATATGTAACAACTTTGAACCAATATTTATATATGCCACTGCACTTCTTCATTACTAGTTCCTTCTTAAATATGAAAGGCGTAACATATTTTCTGTATACCAAGAATTTATTTTAGCTTTAAGAAGCATCACAAACTAGTGTTGCCATTTATTGCTTTCCTGGATTTCTTTAAAAAATTGTCACCATTTGTCTTAACTGTACATCAAATATTATAACAGGCTTTCGACCGGCATTATCAAAAGTAACATGTTTATGGGTCTTCGGAGACCATGCTGAAGAATTCCCTAATGATCACATTATATTATATAAACTTTAAGTTTATAAAGATATTATTTTAATTCCTATAATTATAAATATTAAAACATCACATTAGTATGTCATTAAAATTATTTGTATAACTAAAACTTCATCCATACATCTTAAATGGTGGAGAGCCAAAGGTCCACATTAATTATGAGCCAAGGCTTTGAATTTTTAAAAACCGGTTCACTTCAATTAATGTGAAAGAACAATTTATCAAACAATATACTACAAGGTTAAAATACAAATTATATTAACAAACAATATTTATCTTAATATGTGTTGAAATCAGGCTGAAATACATTAGTTATGGGTGGTGATTTTTAGCATCTTGTAGCATTTACAGTTTTGCAGAACTGATTAAGCAAAATCTGGGTTTAATTGTTAACAGCATTTGCAAACAGTCTACACCTTAAAGTAATCTGTATTAAAGCTTTAAAAAATGGGATCTTTCTTTTCTTTTCACTTACCTCTTAAATCTATTGACAATATTCCTCCAGTGATAATAGGCTTCAAAAGTGTAGCCTATAGTTCCATTTGAAAAATAGTCCATGAATTATAATACATTTGACATTTTTATCACATTGTATTTCTTTATTACATTTTTAAAACAGTGATTTACAGGTTAGAAAAAATGGAAATATAAGAGTACAAACCTATATGAATATTTTCACATTTGCAAAAAATCACCATCCCTAATTATCATCCAATTTTACATTTGTCAGTATTTTTTGTGTCATGGTATCACCATTTTAAACAAAAATTAATCTTCATTCAATATTAAGTTTTAATACTAAAGATTGATGGTGTATCATAAAATATTTTATAAATGTTCTATTAATCTTTCAAACTAATTAAAGTATATTACTGCTATCAAGCAGCATTTATCTTTGTTAGCAGTGGTTGTGACTAATCCATTATTGCTTTTCTTTTGTACATAGTATGCTTTCCTGAAACTAAAAAAGCCATGTAATTTCTCATAAAACAAAGGGAAGTATTAACATCTTAACATTAAATCATTTAAGCATCTTTGTTTCAAAGCACTCTTTCAGTATTCTCAAGAGAGAGAGGTGTTTGCATTTATTGGGATTGAGAAAATTTTCAGCTTCTCTTTCTCAAAGTGTAACATTGAAATGAATTTAAATATATGTTGTTAAATGTCCTGAGTATATTATAAATAAGATGAACAGAATTTTAACACTAGCATCTACTACCAAATCTAAAACTTAATGCACCTAAAAGTAATAGAATATTAGCCAAATTCACAGTGCTTAGTTAGTGTGCTTAATTGCTTGCTTGCAAATCAGCTTGATGTTAGTTATTTACTTTGTAAATGTTTTTCAGCTACAATCAGTTGTGTTTTCCAAGCATGCTTTTTTTGTGTTAGATGTGTAGAAAAGTGTTCAGCATTAGTGATAAAAGATGCTTAGATTGCTTGTAGATGCTAGAAGTAAAGTGAATATTGTATGTGCTGCCCCTATAGGTTATGACCAGATACCAATAGACTCGATGCAAGGCTTGGATATAGGTTCTCACCATGGAGCAGGTGGTGGGGGTGGATCAACGTATGGCCCTATGGATCCAATGGATGTCGGCGTCGGCGGACCAGACTCGTCAGACCTCAATTTTGATCACCTGGACGAACTACCCCAACCCCCTCAGGATAACAACCAGGTGGCAGCTTGGTATGATACAGACCTGTAGTACTGTACTGTTTAGTTTCCGCCGGCATTTTGTTCAACGTTCATCCACTCTCTCTTCCTTTATAAAACAAGAAACAAACGAGCTTATGGTTACCTACCTGCCCATTCATAGTGGAAAGTTGGAAACTACGTAGATATACTGTCACCATTATCATGTAATTTTTATACATGTTATCACCTTTTCATCTCTTCAAGTCAGGTACAAAATGCTTTAATAGCAGAGGTTTTACATCTAGGAAGCACAGGATTGAGAATGTTTGAAATATATTTACCAGACAGAAGTAGGTTTATATTTGCTTTCATTACTTTTCATTCTTGTTATACATTCTGTTATTGGTTGACCAATTATTTAATAAGCATTTTTCTTGTTTATGTTGTAATTGTACATGACAGATTAGTCATACAAATGGATACATTATACAAATATTTTATCAGATTTATTTGTAATCTTTGATCATGTTGCCAAATGTAAATGTGTAGTACTTGTTCTGTGCTGCACTTTAAAGTAGTTTCTTCATTTCATCTTATGAACAAAGCTATTATCAGGAACAAATCTTATCAGATATTAGATCATATTAAATATTTGTGTAGTAGACCTATTTATATGCAGTTGTGATTTTCAGTGTAGTGAACATATGTGTTGTATGTCGCTGTAAAGGCTATGCTTTGGTGTCATTTCCATACCCCACACTGAAAATGACGGGGTTATCTTTTATGTCATAATACTGAATGACATGACAAGTGTGAAAATACAAGATAAGACTACAATTGGTTAGAGATATCTACATCTAAGGCTCTCGGGCAGTAAAAAACATACACTGTTTTTAGATATTTAACTGGAAAGAATGGAAATAAGTTCCACATGCACAAAGTACCACAAAAGCAAGGCAGCATATAGAGAGTTTAAGGAACACTTCAGTATTAATAATGTTGTACAATACTACCATTGTATTCTGTTGGCTTACTAGCATTCCGAAGCAGGGGCATCATAAATTTGTCTCTCTTTAAGTGATACATCGGAACTCGTTGCCCCTTGCATGTGACTTTCCAAGAATAAAGAAAACTTGGTTTTCTGGTGATTATTAATTAGCAAAATTTAGAACTTGGCAGTGTGCTGTTTGCATCAATAACAAAGCATTTGTAAATATAAAGTTTGAGTGTTGAGCAGCCTGCACCCATCAAAATCAAATACATTTTCTGTTTTCCATTATTTATATTGTACTTATGTGGTAACATTTTCTTCACATCATTATCTGATAAGGGTCTTGAATGTATGTTAAGAATTTTAAATTTCTATTGTGTTTTAATTCAGTTGAGATCAAAATAACAGGGTAGTGAATGTTAGCTGACTGTGACCCTCTGATAGATGATAGTACTCTCAGAACTGTACTCTTTTTATAGATGGATATCAAATAAATATGATAAATTCAGCCTCAGCATTTTTAAATGTTTCCCCCACTGCCTCTTACTGATCCTTTCCAATCTCGTGGACCAAAAAGAAAAATATTTTACTGCAGGAAAAGAGTGACTTTACATGCAAGGACCATGATACATGAATGTCGTCTTATCATTGGTAAACATCACCATTAAGACAAGTGCAGTCATTTCTAGGTATGTTTGAATCTGGATGGATTAAAATATTCCAAGTGCTTGGTAAATCAGCAATGTACTACAGTTATCAGTGTTAACAAACACAATTAAATTACAACATATAGTGTAGTTTCTGACTGTGATAAGTTCTAATTATTGGATTTAAATAGCCAATTTTTGCAACGCTACATCACTTTACGCACATCAAAGGAGTTACAGCTCTTTCTTAAGCATACCAATAGAAAATATACAATCTCATATCAGAAATTGGTTGCTAGCAATAGGAAAAGCAACAGAAGAAATTTAGAATATATCGCTTCAACAAACCTTTGCATAGATCAAAATTTCTTCACTGTCTGTGGAAAATATTATAAACAAACCTCTGGTGTAGTTATGGACAGTCCATATTGCCACTGTTAACAGACTGCTTCAGGAGCACATTAGAAACCGGAGGCATTCCCTTGAATATTTAAAATGTGGTATCATTTTGTAGATATCTCCAGTGTTTATCCCAGATAAATACTGCAGGATGCATTAAAATTACCAAACCTACAAGAGAAAAATTCACAATGGAGAAGGAATGTAATATACAGCTACCATTCCTTGATCTTAAAATCAAGAAAGAAAACCACCTAACATTTGTTATCTACAGGAAATCTACCCACACCAACAGCTACATAAAACAATATAGTTAAAATCTCATTCGCCACCAGCATGCAGTCAACATAAATCTTATGCATAGTTTTGTTAATGTTCCCCATATGCAAAAAGAAGTTAATAGACATAGCTACGGAAAATGGAACCCGAGCAGAAATAGTAAACAAGAAAATATACAGAGCCAAAAATAGAATCAGAATAAAAGAGATCAGCATGCTCATTCCAAATGATAAAGAAAACATTATTTTCAGAAAGTTTGAATACCTTCGAACAGCTTTCTGCAAATTCCAAAGGATCTTTAAATGACAAAATATTATTTTGGTCCCAAAATTACTCTATAATAAATATATTGAATTCAAAATTAAAAGATGACATTCCACAGGAAAAAAAGCCAGGAAAATATGAGGGTCAATTTAGAAATCATGGCAACTATTTTTTATTTCCCAAACAGGCACTGACGTAGCACATTTAGTATATACGTCCAAAAGTATGTTAGATGAACCTCTGAATGTTGGCACCAGATGGGGTATGCCTGCACTGGCTTGGGCATGCGCAGCTGTTTTATATTAATCGTTTGCTGATAGTGGTGCATAATGGAGGTAACCAAAGCTGAACAACATTCGTACATAAAGATAGCTGTTCTCCATAGCTGCAATGCAACGCAGAGCTGCAGCAAGCACTGGGTAATTGGGCTTTACCCTATTGTACGGTGGCAAGGTGGGTAGGGGCCCTCAAAACAGGAAGAGAGTCAATTGCCTTGCAGTGGATGTTCTGTGTCAGCCCACAAGGCTGTATCGGTGGCTGTTAAGATTGCTGCAAAGTGGGAACCACATCACTTAACTGAGGTAGAGAAATGGATATGAGACGTGACGCATCAACTGGAAAGATGTCACGTGAAGAAAACAGTATGCTGAACCGCATCATTGCAATTGATGAAGCATGGGCAAGAGCATATGAACCTGAATTGAAGCAACAATCCAATGAATGGCATCATCCCAGATCACCATGGAGACATAAGGTATGACTTAAGTCCATCCCCACAAGGCTGATGATCATATTGGCGTATGACACTCAAGGTGTGTTAGTGTGTCATTCAGTTCCTCAAGACCAAACTGTAAATGCACAGTATTACCTGAGATTTCTTCAGTATCATTGTCGTGCAGTACAAGAGAGACATCTGGAACTGTTGGATAACGCTATAATCCTACACAACACTAAACCTCACAAAGCAGAGATGGTAACACGTTTACGGCGTTGGAGATGGTAAATGTTGCTGCATCCTCCATACTTGCCTGGTCTTAGTCCTTATGACTTTGATCTCATACCTAAACTGAAGAACCTGATGTGTAGGAAATGCTTTGCCAACACACACGACATTGAAATTGCTGTTCGGCGTGGAACTGCACTCAAGCAGCCGATAGTATTGTCCGTCTTTCCCATCGCTGGCAATGAACTGTGGACAACGGAGGAGACTACTTTGAAGGATGCTAAACATTTGAGCAGTTTGTAATGATGTTAAATAGGTTGTATGATTCTAAAACGATGATATCAAAATGTTATGTTTGGCCTATTATTTTTTCAGAGATACCTGTATCCATACTCCAACCAGTGACAACATTCAGAAGGTCATTCAACATACCTCCAATCATATATACTATATGTTCTAAATTGGTGCCTGTTTGGGAAATAAAAAATATTTGCCATGACTTCTTAATTGACCCCCGTACATACCAGTTTCAGATGTAACACTGAAAAAATCTGCATCGAGAAAACTAAAAGAAACACAAAAACGAGAGCAAACGAATACTTCATAAACATAAAACAAAAGCAAAAGTGCAAATCAATAGGAGCCTGGCATTTTTGTAAAGACCACCTCACCATAAGTAGAAGTCCGAAAATGCTTAAAAACATTACAAGACAGTTTACAGTTTGGGAAAATATTTACATATGGAAAAGCAGGAATCTCATTTACAATTTTGAAACCCTGCCAGGCACCCTACTGAATCAGAGTTCAGCTAATCTTCACTGGAGACAAGGACAACCACGACAACATACGATGGCAGCAATCAAAGAGTAATTGACAAGAGAAGTACATGGCTTCAGAACATGTCTTCTACTTAAAGAATAGTAAGTGATATAGTGTTACAAAAATTGGCACTCTAATTACATTCAATGAAAATACTGAAATCTTTGTTCTTCGGAAATTCACTTAGCAGATACAGCTGAATTCAACCTTCTGGTCTTGACTGTTAATCCTGTAGGTGAAGCAATGGTTCATTTATCAGCCCATTCTGCTAAATGAAAGTACGTGGAAAACAGTGGAGGAGGATGAAAGGTACTATGCACACCTTTTTTTGGGCATTAGTTTTACAGAAAAGCAAGGGCAAGGGGTAAGAAGTGAAAGCCTGCTTGTCTTTCTATAGTGTGAGCAACCAAAGATTTCTTTCTTTGAAGTCCTAAGCTATTATGGTAAATTTGATATCTAATTACAGTGAACTAGCTGAATTATTAAACGAAACACATGAACTTTCGGATCTGCAAATAGAATGAAACCTTAGCTTGAAGCCACTAGATAACAGAATGTATAGTTTACTTCATGTCTGAATGTTGTAGCTCTGCTCTGCTTCCTAAATTCCATGAAACCTACTGAATGAAGACATAGGGAGCAAAGCATCCAAAAAGGTGGTGTGTGCATAATACTTATAACCTTTAGCTGAGGGATAGTCCAAACCAATTCACAGTTGCTATGAAATTGGAAACTTAAGTTTTGCAATATGGGGTACATTAAGCATTGTGAATTTGTTAAGACATTGATTACTGCATAAATCAGTGGTGATACCAGTGCTTTTAAATTAAGAGTCCAAAACTGCATGCAGCTGAGGAAATTGATTCAACACTCTGCTGCTTGAATTATTGTGCTGCATATGCCATTCTTTTTCTAACTCTTGACAAGCACCTTAATATAAATGGTAGTTTATGTTAAGGTGCATGCTTGTTTAAGAATGTAATGGACTAGCCGTCCATTCAAAACCAAACTTGTTGAGTTCATATCCCAGAACTGCAGTCAAATATACTTATAAAGACAGGGAGGTCCCATGTAAAATAATTGGTGTGATGATACTTGTGGATGACAATAGTGTACATTTGACTGCAGTTGCATGGATTTTGCTTTTTGTTCTTAAAAAAAACACTACAATAATATTGAAATAAATTAATATGTTTATGAACTAAAATAGCTACGAATACTTTCATTTTATTGTTAAATACCAATATAATTTGAAATTAACAACAAAACACACAACACACTTACCTGTGTAAAAACTTTGATTAATCATCTTTGCTGCCAAATGGCAATACCCATCCAATAGAGGGTGAAATCTAAATGAAGAAGAAAGATTTCTTTCAAAAAATCTGATATCACTGCAGCATTAGTAGTGAAACACTAGAGCACAAGTGCAAAAAGTGTAAAATATAAAAACAAATCTGGACAACTTTTGCAAAAGCATTAGAAGAATGTAATATTTTTATATTCAAGAAAAACTCCTACATATCCATATTACTCAGGGCAGCAAGTCATCTTTAAACAGAAGTGATCAGAACTAGGTTTAAAATGGAAAAAGGCAACAATGAGAAGAAATATATTGAAAAGCATGATATTTGTTATAAAAAAATTTGTTATAAAAAAGTTCTATTGAAAAGCCCATTATTTTCGCAGATACAATATAACCAAGATAACATAAACTCAAAAGGTAGGATTGGGGAGAGCATACAGAATCATAACACTAGTATCCAAAGGTGAGAGGGGTTTGAGCAAGGTTTTATTTCCAATGCTTTGTTCATATACCTAGTCTTACCGTAAATACTGTTACAAAAATGAACCTGAGCCATTTGCACAGTTTTCAAAATAATTTAATATTTTAATACTGGTCACTTACATGTATTACAGACAGAGCACCAATCATTTTTCAAAATGGCCACCTTTGGCCTTCACACGGGCCCTAAGTCTCTCTGGCCGTGCATCGATAGAATTACGGACAGTCTCTATAGGAAAATCCTCCACTACCTTCACCAGGGAGCACTTCAGGTGTCAATACTGGGATGCCTCTTCTTACAGACCATGCCCTCAAGTATGGACCATAACTTGTAGTCTAATGCATTGAGGTCAGGACTACTGGAAGGCCAATCATCTGGAGCAATGAAGTCCAGAACATTACTCTGCAGCCAGTCCTGGGTAGACTTTGCCTTGTGAGTGGGTGCTGAATCCTGCTGGAAGCTCCATTGTTGATTCCTGAACAAAGTGTTGCCCAAATCCTTCACAACAGTCTCCAACACAGTGTTTTGGTACACTTTGGCACAAGTTGTCACCCCTTTTTCACAAAAATGGAGTTTAGTGGTGCCGTCATATGCCACTCCCCACCAAACCATGACTGAGGCAGGATGATGGCCTATTTGTATCTTCAGAACCTTCTCACGAGCTTCTCTAGATGATTTGGCATATACACGATCATTTTGCCAATTGAAAACCTCAATAGTGAAAAGAATTTTTCTGTGGCCACTGTGTGCGTAATGCTGAAGAAGGCATTTGACTTTATCACCCTTTGCTCTTACACATGCTGGGTTAGAAGGTGACCTGTACTCTGCCGGTAAGCTTTCAACCCTAGGTCATTACTCAACAGGCGGGACATCAACATTTTGAAATGCTCAGCTCTCAAGCCAGCACTGACTGCTTTCTCACGGGATTCTGTCGAATATGAGCCACCACTGATAAAACAGTCTTTTTTTCCCTAATGCTGCATGGTTGACCTTGTCTCTGGCGATCTTCAGCAGTCCTAGTTTCTAGGAATCGGTTAATGGTCTGATACACAGACGTTCCTCTGATTTTCAACTTCTTCAGAGTAATGAAAATTTCAGAAGCTGATTTAACCACCTTATGAATGGCTAACATTGCTACAAGAGTCTCATAAATACCCCACTCCATCACTAAATATATTCAGAAACACGCTTCTCTTCTGCAGTCATACTCACAATGACCCCTTCTTAACTTACCCCCACAAGGGTTGGCTGTGACCTTCAAAACTGGTTGTACAGCCTGAGCCAAAAGTTTGTAGCAGTATTTGTGCTAAGACTAGGTAGAATGTTCCTTAATCACGGTCCGTGTTCAAATAGGCAAGCCACATGATAATATAATACTTCCATAATATTATGTTAAATAGAACTACTTGCTTGCATTTCAATTCTTGTATTACTAACACTCATCATGTTCGGGCAGGTGTAAATGGTGTATTAACATTTAGTTTTGATTGTTACCTTGATCCATTAACTGACATACTCTTGTTATCTTTTTTGTGATAAGGTATGATTATAATCCTGAAGATTAATTTAATTCTCAACATCTATAAATTAATAAATAGCCTCATTGTTGTGAATTAAAAATATGATAGTTATCTGTATGAGTGTTAGAGGAGGGTTGAAGTTCAAATCACACTCCATCTGCCTAATTCTTTCTTTCTTTTCTTTTTTTACTATGTACTAACATTTATTTGTGATTGTTTCTTTGATAATTGATTAACAGACATACTGTGTTTATTATTGTTTTAGTGATTATAATTCAGAAGAGTGATTTAACCTATCACTGCTTGCATTTTTAACTGAGAAATGCCTCCTTGCTGACTGTTTCAGAAATATTCAAAATTTTAAAACACTTAGAAAACCATCAAAGCTATTGTAAAGGAAATATTAACTCACCAGAAATGATGATTATTTTAGATGTTCCAAATTTTCATTTTGAAAATATTTGTATAAAAGCATATGCAACACACACACACACACACACACACGCACGCACGCACACACACACACACACACAATGCAGGGTTGTTCACAAGGGGCCACTGCTGACGCTATTGTTTACTACTTGATAATATAACTAGAAAGCATTATTTTGCAATGCAAGAATTATTACTAATGTGTATTTTAGGTTTTTGTTCCAAATTAGGGTTGTACAAATAGATAGAGGGTCTAAAATCAGCTATTTCTGAACCATTACATTTACTGTTTTTCACTTCACTCTTTCACAACATTTGTTTTTTAGAGATCAGCTCTAAAATTTGAAAGTATGTAGTACTTTACAAAGCAGGGGTATTCACATAAGGCAGCACCACATTTGGCACACATGTACCTGCTTTCTCTTCGTTTCTTGTCTCCTAAGGAAGTGTTGTAGTGGACATGGCATTGCCTGGTGGGATGTGTTTTCTTTGAGTGTGATAGTTTTTAAAAATCCCTGTAATAAGCATAAGTTGGAATTCAGCCAATGAAACGTTCTTGCTAGTTTTTATGATATAGTATCAGCAAATTTAGAATCATAATGATGAAAGAAACATTTCCAGTTCTTTGAAATCTTGCAAATTTCACAGCATACCTATAGATGAACTCCAAAACCTCTTAAACTTGGATGCAAGTAAAAACATGCCAACAGAGGAAATAGATCTTGTTTGGCTAATCAATTTATGTATAAGACAGAATTACTTTACATTCAAGAATAAATGTTACCAACAGACAATAGGACTAGCAATGGGGAAACCTCTATCACCATTCCTAGCCAACTTAAATGTGAGTAATTTTGAGACACACATCAGTGAGGCATTCCTGCATATATACAAAAAATAGTATAGGTATGAAGATGACATCTTCGCCATAGTTCCTGAAAAACTCGTAAAACTCCTCAACTTGCAAAACAAAACTATTCATGTTACCATAGAAACCGGTCAGGAAGGATGACTACCATTCGTGGGCATTAAAATAATAACAGAAAAACATAACCTGACATTTGGAATACATAGTAAATCCACAAATGCAGATAACTACATAAAGTTTGATAGCTACAATCCTACAACACTCAAATATGCAGTACTGAACAATTTAACCTAGAGATTAGTATACATTCCCATGGAGAATAGTGAATACCAACAGATACTCTAAATAGCTTCCACATAACATACCCAACCACCCTACAGAATCTCAGTTCAGAAAATTCACCTATCATCCTTGGGCACACAACAAAATTCAGAAAATCTTCAAGAATTATAAACTTACCTTAGCTCCATAAAACAATTGCAGCATTCAGAAACTGCTATTCAAACAATTAAAAGATCTTATCCCAGCAAACAAAAAACTGGGAATTTATGAAATTAAATGCTCAGACTGTAATCTAGTATATATAGGAAGAACGAAAAGAAGTTTGGAAACCAGATTAAGGGAACAAATGAGAAACTTAAAATGCAAACAGAAAATTCAGCAGTTGCCTATCATTTTTGGACATCAGGACATGAAATCACACCTAATATACAACTGATAAAACCAGCATATAAACCCACAGAGTTAGATTCTGGGAGAACTACATCATGAGGAAAAAGAGCCGTATCATGAATTTTGATTTACCACCGTTGGAAGTTCATAGATCCAGACCTGATGCCTCCACAAGTGATATACCACCACCTTCATCATTGACCTCAACGAAACAAAATTTAGTTGGAATTAAGGGTTGAAAATGGGAACAACTATTTCCGAAACCGGTCCCAGTAAGTAATTATATAATGGATGTTTGTGTTACAAAAACTGAGTCAAATTCTTTTGATCTAACTTCCACTCTCTCTCTTTCTCATACGCACCCACCCACCCACACACAGTTATAAAAAGTTATCCAGAATGTAGAGGACTTCAGAGACTATTCCCAGAAAATTATCAAAATCATTTGAACCATATTTAAGAAAATCTAAAATTTTGAAACATTTTCTATGTAAAGGATAGTTTGAGGTGGGGGAATTTTATTGAAAATCTTCATGTCTTATCGTTGAAAGATACTGAACTTGTTGGGTAGATTTTGAGTGATGCTGTTCACATACCCAAAAGAATCTCTTTTTACTTTCTCTACCACATACATAGTAGGTAGAGATTGTATTACTTTAAAAAATTTCATACCCAGATTTCACTGGAAATACATGTTTTGGGGGTTCTCGAATTCAAAAAAAAGATTTTTGTAAAAAGATCTGTGTGTCTGAACAGCATAATCAAAACAAAAAATTTATAAACACCAAACTTTTAAGTTCATCATCTTCCAGAATGCTACATGTGATTTTCAAGAAAATCCCTCCACCACAAACTACACTTTACTTGCAAAATTTGTTAAAAATTTTGATTTTCTCAAAATTGGCTCTAACAATTTTGATTAAAATACTATGTGTTGAGATATTTGTATGAAAAATAAAATTTGTATCTCGAATTTCTGGGACTAGCTTCTCAAGTCTTTTATATTCTTAATGACTTAAGCATAATTTGTAAATTGTAGATCTCATTTAAATACCCAATTTATGTTCTATACTTTTTTTTATAATATTGTGGAGTTCACCATTTCTGAGATTCCTTGTTATTGGTTTCAGTTTTAAACTACTTAAGTTTTCTCAAGCTTTCACTTCATCTCATTTGTTTTACTCTATGGAATGCGAAAGAGAACCAAATTTCAATTGTTTTACATAGCGATAAATTTTTAAAAATCTGACTCGCTTTACCTTAGTGTATGTTCTTTTTTCCCTCCTACTTACTGTCTGTTCAGCAGTGTTTAATAGCCAGTGAAGTAGGGCACCCTTCCAAGCAGGTAGGGGTTTAGCAATTGGAAGGACGTAGTGTTGAAGCAAGTGAGGGGTAAAGAAGCTTGACAGACTGGACGCTTGGCACGAGTCCAGCATACATGTACACCTCCCACAGGTTAAAGTGTTACCTTGAGTGATAAGCCTTCCTAGCCTAGTAGCTATAAAGCCACCGAACAGACAGTGAAGGGAAGCAAGTAATAAGACCAATTCTGCTAATGTTTATTTCAATTAGCATGATGTAGATAAAATAATTTTTGTAAGAAAAGTTTGTGGAATAGCTAGAGAAAGTTATGTGAATGGAACATATTAGATTTTTAGACTCAGGTAGGCTCAGCATGTGTATTTCTGGTATCTCAGTATCAAAATTTTTTGGTGGAACGTAATACCTCCTTTTATTACTTATACATATTAAATTTTTTTTTATTTAGAGGATCTCAAAACATATTTTCAGTGACATTTTGGAACTTTTGGGTGGAATACAATATTTCTCCCACTTACCTTACACAGTAATGGAGGTAGTAATAATAAAAATGCAAAATGGAAATATCAAAAATGTTCTCATTTTTTACTAAAATTTACTAAATGTATTTGTCTTAAGGATTGAAAATCAAACTCATTCCAAATTTGCCCCCAAACTCTGTTAATTATTAATAATTCTGCATTCCATAACACAAAAAAGGTAAGCCTCGAGTTTAAACTGCCAAGGAAACCATAAAAACAGCTCTTAATTGAAAATATACCATATAATGAAGGCAAGATTTGCAGCTTAAAACAGCACAGTTACAGTTTGATAGGAATTTTCCAATGCAGAACCTCATGACGACTTTCTGCCTGCTGTGAAAACTTGAGTAACTTAAATTAACATCAGCATCAGTAAGGTTACTCTAATGATGCACATATTGTAAAAGAGACACATGTTCTCAGTTAAGCTGTGTTAGATAAACAGTTGTGCTGATTATTAACAAGAATATATCCAAGTTGTGTATGAAGCTGATGTACCTGTTTTTATTTATTTATTTATTCTCTTGGATTCTGCAACTACTTTGCTTGGTAAGTACAACTTCTCAATGTTTACATTTTGTTTCTCTAGGGCCAAAAATTGTGTTTCCAAGTATGCATGACCTGGAGATCAAATCCAGTCAAGAGAAACTGTGGTAAAGGACAAATCAGTGAGATGGCATGGTTGGGTGCTGACTGATTTTGATTGAATGCGCTTAGACAGGTTTTACCATTTAGTAAATAAAAGTAAATTCATAATTTTTACTTTCTCTACACATACTATATACATACAGAAAGTATTATATTTCACCCAAAAATTCAATACCAAGATTTCACCAGATTTCTTGGGACCCCCTGAATTAAAAAAAGCATTTTTAGAAAAATATCCATGTGTGTGTGAGTCTGTGGATAGCATAGCTCAGAAACAAAAAGAAAAGTTTGGTATCTTCAAAGGATGCAACACAAATTTTCATAAAAATCCCCCCACTCCAAACTACCCTTTGCATGGAAAAATTTTAGAAAATTTTGTTTTTCTCAAAAGTGGATCTAATGATTTTGATTAAAATACCACACATTAAAGCCATTTCCACCACAAATACATCTTGAATTTTCTGCCAATGAATAAAATATTACTTAAAAGGAAAGAAAAATTGCCTGATTTAAAAGGGTTATTGTGATAAATAGCTTCTTAAGACCTGTTCATCGAGGATGAATTTTACTGAATATTGCACAACTAGTAAACCGTAAGATATAGACAAAAGCTTACTGCACAAAAAATGTAAATAAACATACAATCTGTGTCGTAAATCTTTTTCATGGAGTTGATAAATTTGAGACATTCCTTGTTATAAGTTTCAGATTTAAAATACTTAAATATTTCTCATGCGGGAACTTGTCAACTTCTGGCCACGCAAATAAATGCATTTCAAGCCCATAGTAACCACATTTTAAAACATTTTACTGTCGGTTTAGCATATGTATTCCCTTATTTCCCTTCTGCTTACAAGGAACTAAGTAATATGACCGTTTCTGCTGTTTTATCTTCTCGATGATTAGTATGAAGTAGATAGAAGAATAGCTTATTAACAATCATTTGTTATGTTATAGAATTTTTTTTTTTTTAATATCTCTACTTCATTATTGGTTATAGGTTAAGACAGAAGACAATTACACAACATCTAGCTTCTCTGAAGTCTGTTCTTTTATTAATTATATATCTGTTATTTTTGATAATCTGATACTCATCATTTTTGTATAATTTTATAGGCTGAGCAAAGTAATGTAATATCTTTATATAATTTTTGGTCTTATTCTATTACCTTTTTACTCTCTCCATATGCACTATGTACATAGTGTATAGAGAAAGTATTGCACTCCACCCAAAAATTTGATACCGAGATTTCACCAGAAATATATGTTTTAGGGTCCCCAATATCCAAAAAAAGGTCCGTGTGTGTGTGTCCATGTGTCTGTGAACACGATAACTGAAAAACGAAAAGTCGGTAAAATACCAAACTTGCTATTTAAGTTTAGTATCTTCCAGGGATGCGACACGAAGATTTTGAGAAAAATCCCCCCACCCCCAACTACCCTTTACATGAAATTTTTTTCGAAAATTTTGATTTTCTCAAAAATGGCTCTAACGATTTTGATTAAAATTTCGGATATTAAACATATTTACCTAACAAATAAAATGTATATCTTGAATTTTCTGGGAATAGCCTCTGAAGAGCAGTTTATTCTGGATGAATTTTACTAAATTTTGAATAACTGCTAAACCGTAAGAGATGGACAAAAACTTACTACACAAAAAATGTAGAGCACATTAAAACACACAATTTATGTTATATACATTTTTTTCATGGAGTTCGTCATTTTTGTGACATTCCTTATTTTTGGTTTCTGCTAAGAAAAACGTATACTTTTCTCATACAGGAACTTGTCAACTCCTATCCATATAAGCAAAGGAACTTCACTGACATAGCAACCAGCTTTTGACTATCACTTTAACCTACGATTGTCCCTTATTTCGCTTCTACTTACAAGGAAGCGAATAATAAGACTATTTCTGCTAATTTCTTCTGATTAGCATAAAGTAAATAGAAGTATAAGCTTTTTAAAAATTATTTGTTGCAGGGATATGGAGAAAGTCATGTGAATGGTACACACCAGATTTTTTAAATTCTGAGATTCTTCCTATTTTCCATCCTTAAGGAATCTTTATATCTACCAAACATCTTAAAGTTACTTGGAGTGTATTTAAACAAATCTGTGTTAATATTGTCAATGCTATATTATTTCTACCATGTTTTAAAACATCTTAGTTTCTCTTATTCCAGTTTGTCTATTATATTAGTGTTAATGTTTTCCCTGTATTTGCATATTTTGCTCTTTAGTTCATAAATCTTTATTACACTGATCCAAATCTTTTGTCTTTTAAATCCATATTCTTGTGAGTTAGGTTCTTAATGAATTTATGTACTTTACTATGTAGACCATGGAAATTATATTCCATATCTACTAGGTATTTGTACCAATGCCCTCTATTCATTTTACATATATATTTTTTTACTAATGCCACATGTAAATTATATGTATTTCTAATGCCACTTGTTTATTACTTTCTCTACCACATACATGTACATAGGTAGAGAAGGTATTGTATTCCATCCAAAACCTCCATTGTGATATTTTGTTGTAAAAGGAATTATGCTTCTTTATGTAACAAATAGGAAATCTGTGTGTATGCTGTTATGTAAGGTCTGATTTGCTCCATAACCCATAGAACAGTATTTAAAATAAAACAATCATTCACAGTAAACATCTGGAGTTCTTTCATTTTTCCCTGAAATTCCTATCCCAATGGCATGCTTATTAATGTTTACTGTCTGAAAAAATAGGAAAGCATTAGTGGCACCACTTCACCGAAAAACAGTGGAGAGGAAATTATTTTAATTGCATTTGGGTGGTTATGAAGAAAAAAAATCTGTTGTGTTCCATTCACATGACTTTCTCTACATCTCTGCAAAAAAGTATTGTTAAAAAGCTTATGTTTCTATTTACTTCATTTTAATCCAGAAAAAAATGGCAGAAATAGTCTTATTACTTGCTTCCTTGTAAGTAGAAGGGAAATAAGGGAGTACTATAGGCTAAACTGATAAACCATAAGGTGGTTGCTATGTGACTTAAGTTCCTTTATTTGTACGAGAAAAGTATAATTTTTTCAAAGCTGAAACCAAAAACAAGGAATATGTCAAAAACGATCAATTCCGCGAAAAAAATATACATGTTATAAATTGTGTGTTTTAATGTGCTCTACATTTTGTGTGTGTTACAATTTAGCAGTTATGCAAAATTCCGTAAAATTCACACAGAATAAAGTAGTCTTCAGAGGCTATTCTCAGAAAATTCAAGATATACATTTTATTTGTCAGGTAAATATCTTTAATATACAATATTTTAATCAAAATCATTAGAGCCATTTTTTAGAAAATCAAAATTTTCAAAAAAAGTTCCATGTAAAGGGTAGTTTGGGGTGGGGTTTTAATATTTGACATTTTAATCAAAATTGTTAGAGCCAGTTTTAAGAAAATCAACAAAAAGTTCCATCATGTAAAGGGTAGTTGGGGGTGGGGCGATTTTCTTGAAAATCTTCGTGTCGCATCCTTGGAAGATAAAAAACTTAAATACCAAGTTTGGTACTTAACAGTCTTTTGTTTTTGAGCTATGCTGTCCACAGACATGCACACACATGAACCTTTTTGTAAAAATGCTTTTTTTGAATTCAGGGGGACCCAAAACATGTATATCTGGTGAAATCTCGGTATCGAATTTTTGGGTGCATTACAATATTTCTCTATACACTATGTACATAGTGCTTGTAGAGAAAGTAATACATTTTCAGAAATCACAATATTTTATTCGTTAGTATAGTATTGCAATTACTAAGGTGTTATGAAATGCAAATGTATACATGTCTAGATCCTAGCTTTCACCATTTGAATTATGCTGCAAATTACATTGCCAGTGCACCATTGTGGGGTAGAGGAAGCTGACTGACATGGCTTCATGATTTAATGATTTCCAAGAGATGTTACACAAACAGGGGTGCCAGGTTTTGCAATTTTTCACATTCTTAGCTATCTTTTTTCTTTTAAAGTAGTCCTTTAAAAGATTGGCAACTGGTGATTAAATTTGGCTTGCAAAACAATCAGTTGGTGATTATATGACTATTGTCTTACTTTTAAAGTAATAAATACATATAATTATGAATTATTGAACTTTTAGATCATAAGTGATTCATAAAGAAAAATAAGTTTGTTTCACTGTTTAGTAGTCCATTACAAATCAATGTTAACACTTCATACTTTATGGCATTACTTAATTCAAAGTTGTGAAACATAAATCTAAGTAAAATTACTAATTTAAGTTTAATTTCTCTACACATACTATGTATATACTGCATAGAGAAGGTATTGTATTACACCAACAAATTTGATACTGAGATTTCACCGGAAGTTCATGTTTTGGGAACTTATGAATAAAAAAAAAAAAAAAGAAAACATTTTTAGACTATTGTGCATGCATGTACATATGTGTGTGTAGCTCAAAACTGAAAAGTCCGTTAAATACCAAACTTGATATTTAAGTTCAGTATCTTCTAAGGATGTGACAGGAAGATTTTCAAGAAAATCCCCCCACCCCCAACTACCCTTTCCACGGAAAAAATTTCGAAAATTTTCGTTTTCTCAAAAATGGCTAACGATTTTGATTAAAACCTTTTAAATGACAAATAAAATGCATATCGTGAATTTTTTGGAAATAGCCTCTGAAGACCTCTTTATTCTGCATAACTGGTAAACCATAAGAGATAGACAAAAACTTACTACACAAAAGATGTGTATCTTATTAAAACACATTTGTATCACACACTTCTCTCTCTCTCTCTTTTTTTTTTTTTTTTTTTTTTTTTTTTTTTTTTTTTTTTTTTGAGTTGACTGTTTTCGAGATATTTCTTGTTATTGGTTTGAGTTTTAAGTTCTTAAACTTTTCTCATACAGGAGCTTTCAACCCCTGGCCACACAAACAAAATCAGTCCCATAGCAACCATATTTTAAAACACGTGACTGCTGGTTTAGCCTAGTGTATTCCCTTATTTCCCTATTACTTGTAAGGAACTAAGTAATAAGATCATTTCTGCTAATGTTTATCTTGATTAGCATGAAGTAGATAGAAGAATAAGCTTACTGACAATAATTTGTTATAGAAATGTAGATAAAGTCATGTGAATGGAGCACATAAGATTTTATAATAATATCCTATCTTTGATTGACTAATTGATGGAACTTTAAAATATTTATATAAATTCCTTGTGAAATACCAGTACTATTAAGTCATAAAAATGAATCAATGACTTGCTATCAGGCTGTCATCCAATAAGAATTCTAGACACATTTAATTCAAATCAATTATTTTTCTGGTCCCTTAGCTTTCTGTTCTGTGCAGTAGCTCACCCTGTAGAGCATCTGTTTCCTATGCAATGAATGTGTGTGTGTGTGCGTGTGAGAGAGAGAGATATCTGATGCTTAAAACCCAAAGAAACAATCTCAATACTAGAATTGCCAGATTGGGCTTAAAGTCGCAGTTGAGCTACCAAAAGATTGACTTTGCAACTGATTTTTAATTGAGGCACTTTGTTAATCTTTGAGCTACTTCTGAAATCAGGAAAATAATTTAAATTTATTCCTTGGAAGTTATATTTTATATTTTAGTAATATATTAATAGGGGTATTGATAGCATATTCATTTAGTCACTACTATGAAAATAGTACTAGTTATAAAATACCTGCAATCAGTATTCACAGAAGAGAGATTACTGTTTTCCTTATTCCAATTTGATGGTTCTTAGAACAGTCACACCGATTGCAAGACAACGGTTTGAATCAACAGCACAGTTGAGTGCAAATTTATCTTAATATTTTATGAAGTGGCATTAGTATTTGAATAAAGCATTGTTACTGTATTAGCAGTTTAAATACAGTGCATAGTTATTCAGTATTTAAGTAAAAATATTATTAATAATGGGTAATTGGGGAAAATGTTTAAACATGAGTTGTCCTTCCTGCTCTGTTCCGTGCTCTATTCCTGGCTGGTGTTAGGAAAAAATTATTTCCTAACCTCCCCAGGGTCTGGAAGTATGGATGTGAGGTGAATGTGTATATGTAATCCAATGAATAAAATCCAAAGAGAAACAGAAAGCCAATGATATCAGTACATGACAACTCCATTGCCGATATGCAGTAGTTCCAAGGAAAATGCCACTGATATGACTGTGCAATTAAAGGTGGGGTATAAATGGAACATTAATAAAAAAAGGAGTTGATTTTGTGATTCTGAGCTAAGTAAATGGCTCTAGTAGATTCCATGGTATAACATTTTTGTTGTTGCTTAAGGGCCTTACACATTGAGAAACATGCAGAGTCAAAAAATTCAAACAAAATTGGACAGCAGTAGTTTCTAAACCAAACATTAGAGACATTTTTCAACCCCCCTCCCCAAAAAAAAAAGAACATTTTGCCTATTACTCCAAGATGTATAAATATCCTCATTTAGTTGAAATTAAGTAAGAAGTAAATTAATTGTGAGTCAATGTGAAACTGGATGATTTCAATATGAATTTTGTGATTTTTAAAATAATTCTGGCAATATGTGAAATAAATCTGACAACCCTGCTCAATACAACTGAATAAGAGTTAACATCACAATGTATTCCAAAGTTAAAACAGTGCTGATATGACCATTACAGTTAAAGGCAGATATAAATGCAACAATTAAAAAAGCGTTTCTTTGATGATTAGATGAATCAAAGTATGTATTGTTATCATTAGCCAACTGTTTCAGAGTGGAAACTTGTGTTGTGGAGGAAATTTTTGTGAATATTACAATTAAAATATGTGGTATTATTTACATTAGTGGTGCCATTCATTGTAGTAAGATAATAAACATTAGGAAGAATGAACAAGATTGGTGAAATTTTGGCTATATTTTGTTCTTTAAATACATAAACTGGAATAAAAAGACTCAGTAACTCTATATGGAAAAGTCATCTAGAATGAGCTTCAGAAGCTATTTCCTGAAAATTCAAGAAGTATATTTTGGTTGTCATCTAATACCTATATATTTAATGCATTATTTAAATATATTTAATATATCACATTGTAATGAAAACCTTTACAGTCACTTCTTAGAAAAACAATCATGAAAAATCTTCCATATAAGGTTAGTTATAGACGGGGGGAGAGGGGGATTTCACAGAATATCATGTCACATCACTACTTTTTGTGTTTGAGTTATGCTATTCACATATATGCAGATGGACCTTTTCGAAAACTTATGTTTTAGATGAAATATAATACCTCTCTACCCACTATGTATATTGTATGAGGTAGAGAAAGTAAAAACGTGCTGTTTAAAATTTAAATCAATAACAAGAATATCTCATAATTGGTAAATGCTCCCCAAAACTTATGTTACACAATTGTATACTTTTGTCTAATTTGTTCAGTTTGCAAGTATACAAAGTATATCTTAAATTTTCTGTAAATAATGTTCATTCTAAATAAATTAAATTTATGCACACAATTACACAAAATTGAAAACATCTTCTCAGGCTATTTACAACAAATTTAAGATATTATTTTGCCGTGTTTAAACATATAATAAGTTAACCTATATCTATTTTTGAGAAATCAAAATAATAAACATTTTTCCATGTAAAGGATAATTTGTGCAAGGCAATTTTCTTGAAAATCTTTGTCAGATTCTTTAAAGATACTTAAATCAAAATACCAATTAAATATCTTTGAATATTGGAAGTTAAGTTGATGGTATACATGAAGTAGTAGTTCTTTTATGTATAAACAAGGTAATGCTAGAATATTTAATAAAATACAAAAAAATCTCTTTGTCCCTATTTCTCTCTTGTAGACACATGCATTCAGTTCTCTCTCCCTCTCTGTTCGAGTGGAATGCACTACTTTCTCTATATATGAGTGACACTAAAGTATCAAGACAGCAAATAATGAATAACAGAGAAACCTTTTATTTATCCCAGTTTCTCAAAATATTCATCATGGTAATGTATGCAGCACTCCATCCTCTGGAAGCACTTGTAGAACTCCACACTATTCAGTTTTTGGTACTCCAGATAACTCCTCTGAATGCTTCAACAGATTCTTAAGAGCTAGAACATCAGTAACCTAGAAGCTGATTTTTTACCATAGGGAACAGGAAAAAATCACATGGTGCCAGATCGGGATGAGTCAAATAGTTTTGTCTAAGATCCTTGCAGAAACTCATTGTTAAATTAGCAATGTGAGCTGATGCATTGTCATGATGCAACAAAATTCCCCTTACTCCTGTTTTGGAAGCTTTTCTTTTATTGTACTATGTATATAATGTATAGAGAAGGTATTGTATTGCACCCAAAAATTTGATGCCGAGATTTCAATGAAAATACATGTTTGAGACTCCCTAAATCCAAAAAAAAAACATTTTTAGAAAAATGTCCATATGTGTCTGTCTGTCTGTGGACAGCATAGCTCAAAAACGAAAAGACCGTTAAATACCAAACTTGGTATTTAAGTTTGGTATCTTCCAAGGATGCGACACGAAGGTTTTCAAGAAAATGCCCATACCCCCAACTAATCCTTTACATGGAACTTTTATCTTCTCAAAAATGGCTCTTAACAATGTTTATTAAAATATCATATATTAAAGATATTTACCTTGCAAATAAAATGTATATCTTGAATTTTTTGGGAATAGCCTCTGAAGACTGCTTTACTTTGGATGAATTTTACAGAATTTTGCATAACTGCTAAACCGTAAGAGATGGACAAAAACTTACTATACAAAAAATATAGATCACGTTAAAGCACACAATTTATGTTATATACATTTTTTTCGTGGAGTTGATCATTTTTGAGATATTTCTTGTTATTGGTTTCAGCTTTAAAAAACTTTTACTTTTCTCATACAGGAATTTGTCAAGTCCTGTCCAAACAAACAAAGGAACTTCAGTCACATAGCAACCAGCTTTTGACTACCACTTTAACCTATGGTACTCCCTTATTTCCCTTCTATTACAAGGAAGCAAGTAATAAGACTAATTCTGCTAACTTTTTTCTCGATTAGCATGAAGTAAATAGAACCATAAGCTCTCTAACAATAATTTGTTGCAGAGATGTATAGAAAGTCATGTGAATGGAACACATCAGATTTTTTTAAACACTTTGGAAGGGAAACTTCTGGGCACCATTTTGCAATAACATGTTTCTGATTTTCAAGCACAACTGTTGCCACTTGTAGAGAAGAAAGAAGCAACCAGCTTACACGAGAAATAGAAAAGGGTCAGAATAATAAATACATAAGATGTGTATTCCAGTATTCTTTATTAATTCTAATAAGATATATATATATATATATATATATATATATATATATATTAAACTCTTATTATATACTTTACAGTATATTTTTATACTCATAGATTCCATTCTTTCTGTCACTCCATGCTCTCTTGACCAAGATGGGTAATTGATCATCTGGGAACACACAAATGCAGGACTGACATTTTGTTTCTGGATCAAAATGATATATCCACGTTTCATCACCATAACAATGTCAGAAACTTGGCAAGACTTTCCACAGTTAAACTTTTGCAGCATTTCTTGGCACCATACCACCTTTTGGAGCTTCGTGCTACATATTAATTATGGGTTACCCATCTTGAAGAAGTCTTTTTACATAAAGGTGTTCACGAAGTGATTGAAACACTCTGCATTGGGCTGATCACCCATCCTGTTTACTCTCTTTGATCCAGAGTCCATGTGTTTCTTAATAGGCATCTGCTCCAGGTGCTGCTGGCTTGTAAGTCCCAGGGGTGTATGTCCCCCATATGAGCAGGGTAAACAGAGAACGAAGAAGTCTTGCTTGCTATGTGATGGCTTTGCAATTACATTCTTTTGCATGATCATGTAAAAAAAATCTGATGTGTTACATTTACATCACTTTCTCTAGCTATTCTGCAGTACATTATTCTATCTATTTCATGCTAATCAAAATACACAGATGATAGCAAAAATAGTCATATTAATTACTTCCTTATAAATAGGAGGGCAATAAGGGAATACGCTAGACTAAAGCAGTAGTCAAATATTTTAAAAGCTATTGCTATAATTCAAACTCGTTTCTTTGCATGGCCAGGGATTGACAAATTTACTGAAACCAAAAAAAGGAACATCTTGGAAATGGTTAACTCCACAAAAAATTTGCATATGATATAATTTGTGTGTTTTAACATGATCTACATTTTTTTTATAGTTAGTTTTTGTCTATCTCTTACAGTTTACCAGTTATGCAAAAGTCATCCAGAATGAAGAGATATGCTTGTGAAAAGCATAAATCAGAATCCAAAAATCAGAAAAATACCATTTGCATCAGATGAAAACAAAAAATCCCCACACTTAAAACTTCTTTTGCATAGCATTTTTAGTTATTTGTTTGTTTTTCCAAAATGACTAATGAATTTAATTACACAGAATAATCATAAGATATTTGCATGATTAATAAAATATATAATATTTTGGATTCTCAAGTCCTGCTCATTCTGTGAATTTTATGTAATTTTGTATAATGAGAAACCATAAGAGATAGACAAAAGCTTACCTGAAAACTGTAGATCTCATTAAAACTTACAATTTGTGTCAATATTTTGCATAGTGTTAGCAATGTTTTGTTTTCTCTGCTTTGTACACAGTGCATAGGTAGAAAAATTATTGCATTCCAGCAAAAATTCAATTCTGTGATTTCATCAGAAATGTAAATGTTTTATGATTCCTCGAATGCAAAAATAAAAACATAAAAAAAAAAAAAAGCTTTTTACGAAAAATGCTCATGTGTCTGTTAACAACAAATCCCAGAATCAAAAAGTGTCAGGTAAATACAGAACTTGATATTTAAGCTCAGCATTTTCTAAGGATATGACACGTAAGACTTTCCCCCCTTCCCACCAAACTTTATTTCAATAAACATATAGTAGATAGAAGAATAAGGTTTTGTAAGGTATAGGTAAAGAAAGGTATGTGAATGAGGCACATCAAATTTTAAAAGTAGTTGATGTTTCAAATGTTATGGGATATCTGCTAAAAGATGCTAGAAAGTTTCCATTCTAGAGAAAGAATTGTATTACTTCCAAAAATTTGATATCGAGACTTCACGGAAATGTATGTTTTGAGGTCCCTTGAGTCCGAAAACGCATTTTTAGAAAAATGTTCTTGTGTGTGTGTGTGTCTGTGGACAGCACAGCTCAAGAACGAAATGACCATTAAATACCAGACTTGGTAATCACCTTTAGTATCTTCCAAGGATGCGACACAAAGATTTTCCAGAAAATCCCCCACCACAAACTATCTTTTACATGGAAACATTTTTGAACATTTTGTTTTTCATAAAAATGGCTCTAACGATTTTGATTAAAATACCGTATATTAAAGATATTTACATCTCAAATAATTTTTTTTTTAATTTTCTGGAAATAGCCTCTGAAGACCTATTTATTCTGGATGAATTTTGCATAATGGTTAAACTACACAAAAATTTTACCTTGATTAGCATGTGGTAGATAAAAGAATACTTTTTTTGTAAGGAAAGTTGTTTGTGTAACAACTAGAGAAAGTCATGTGAATGGAACACAGAGTTTTTTTCTTTTCCTCCATAAGAGGATACTTCTAATTAACCCTCCATGCTTTCAATAAGCATTTGAATGTTTTTTTTTTTGGCAAGTTTTATATAAGTAAGTACATATTGCTTAATTTGAAATGGTTTCTAGACAAAAATATATCATGATAACATAATGTGGGCAGAAGAATGAATGTAACGTAAAGTGGGTTTTAATGAATGCTGTAATATGTTAAAATGCAATAGATAAAGTTGGTTTTTCTTTGTCAAAGTTAGTTTTTTCAGTATTATACATTAAATGCACACATACATTCGTTCTTACATTCATACTTACGTATTCTCTGGAGGATAGGGAATGATTTTAATCAAAGAAAAATTCCCTGCCCCAGCCGAGAATCGAACTCGGGACCTTTGGGTGAGTAGCTAAACGACAAAGTTGTGTGACATTGTCTTTTAAGGCAGATACCAGGTGGCCCAGCTGCCACGTATTTGACGTGTGCATAAAGCCTTGTAGAATTCAATGGGGCTATTCAAGTTAAAAATGGAAACTGCTGCGAGGGACCCTCGTTTTACTCCCACTCAATAGGCGTGACCCGCTCACCGTCTCCGCTGAGTCAACCTCCGTGGTCTAGGGTGCTAGCTTCTAGTTCCGTCGCATAAAAACATTTTTCGAGCTAAAATCCTTAGAATGGCTTCCTTCGGAACGAAAGTGTGGTTCCCTGTCGTTGATTTACGGCACGTAAAAGAAGCTCAAGCCTGATAAAGAGGCCTCTGAAAAAAATTAATTGGCACTTCACGTCCAATAAGAATGTAACGTTGAGAATCATCAGTTAAAGAGCGTCCATAAAAATAATAATAAAAAAAAAGCTGTGCATTTTGCATGGTCCACGCTTATAAGCAATATGGGGAAGGTAGACCACCTAATTAGGAAAGAATTCGATTTACAGTTCCTTTCCGTTTTGTTTTGTTTTTGTTTGTTTATTTTTTGTTTTGTTTTTGCACAACGCCCAGCTTTAAAACTATTCTGTTCTATTTCTTAATCTCTCCCCAGCATCTAAATTGCTCAAAAGGTTTCGAAATATTGTTTAGCCAAAAACTGAGAGACCAGAAGAGGGTGCTTGGCATGTCCCCCATAGTTTGGTTTCTGAGTAGATTAAACTGTAAAATATTGCTTCCGTATATTTCAGACAAGCCAATGTGGTACTTGGAATAAAATAGTATGAACTTGCAGTCCTTGCTTTGATATGAGAGTCTAATATCAACAAATGCTTGCGGTGTAATACTGCACGTAATTTATACGCTAAGCTTCTTCCGCAACAGATACGTGCCAGCGCCGACAGCTAAAGAGAGACGTTACGTGCTTAGGTCACCGTACATTCACAAACATAACGTGCCCTACAGTGCACTTCATAACATTCTTAAGAAAATGTATAAACCACCTGGTGATATAAGGATAACCTTTTTGCACCTCATGTTGCGAATATGGCTTGTCTGAAGTATTTATTCAAGATTTTCCTTCAGTCCTTCCGATAGATATAAGACAAGCATGGCTCTCTAAATCTGCGAGCACATTTGCATTTGTTTCCTACGTGCATTCAATCCAATGTAAACTCTGTGTAAAATTTACGTCTTAGAAAGCGCACACAAAATTCGGAAACCAAACGAGAGAACGTCTATGGCACGTGTTCGGCAGATTGTGGGTTAAAATCCCGTTTACTGGCCAATCTGACTTAAGAGTTTTTGTGTGGTTTCGCTTTCCAGATAAATTTAATATTACGATATCTAAAATCCACTTTCGAAATAAATATACAAGCTATCTAAGCAGCTGGCACAGGAAGATGATTGCGTAGCTAAGGCCATCTGCTCGGCATCACAATGAATACTTTACGCTCAAAGAACAGTCGTGTTCCCGAAAACCATTCCGGCAGAATTCAATAGCAACAAAATGGGTGGTACGGAAAAGCCACTATACGGCTAAGGTCATCTATCAGCAAGTTCCTCACGTAGATAGTATGGGAATGCGACTGCGGAAATAAGATCGTCTGTCTGAATGAATCTACAAACATACAGTAACCGTCCAGACATGACTAAGAAGTTAAAGCGGCATTAATTAAACAAACAATAAATAAATAAAATAAATATCACAAGTTAACAGTAAAAACCAACTTCTGTGCCTATTTTTCTGTATTACTTCCTCCTAATTTCGCCTAAAATTATTTCAGCTAAATAATATAAATGTTGTAGGCTAGTACCCTAACCATGATACGACGTGGGTCAACTCTTTTGAAAAGCCGGTCGCTATATGACGGTATTGCAATTCAGTTCTCTTTGCTTTTCCGGGATAAGAAAATATGAGTAACAACTACAAACTAACGTTTGAAAAAATAAAAAATATTGGAAAATGTATACCTGTAACAAGCAATATCTCAGAAATGGCAAGTTTCACAACAAAGATGTATTGGGATGAATTGTGTGTTTTGACTAAATCTACATTTTTTGAGCAGTAAGTTTTTGTCTATCTCTTATGGTTTACCAGTTATATAAAAACCGTTCAAAATGAAGAAAACTTCAATGTGAGACCATTAATTGGCTTCTCTACAATAAATATTGGTAATTTATTAATTATTTAGCAGGATACAGTTAAAGAGTGCAAATACTTATTAACTCATGTATTTAACAGTGTAAAGATCAGTTTATAGCAAAGCAAAGCAGAAAGTTGACGCCAAGCTAGGAGAGTGGTGTGAGGGGTTCATTGCTAACAGGGTTTCTTTTGTCCAGGGGCGTACCAACCACCCACGCCGGACTAAACCTTACAATTCGGAGAAGAGTAATTTTCCATTGCATAACACGTGTCACATGGGTGTTGTGGTGCACCCTGGGATGAGAACAGTGGATTTTAGGTAATATATTAATCAATTTCGCGGCTTTTCTGTCCAATCAGAAAGAAGCCGCCATGACAGTAGTTTTAGTATATAAGAAGCAGTGCACGGCACATCGGGGCTGTCTGCGATTTGATTCTGTAATACTGTCATGCTGAACGTCACATAAGTTACATCTTCGCACAAAGTCAAGCATTGTAATCTTAACGATACTTAGTAGTTAACAGCGCTCTGAGTCAAGTATATTTAAAGTCAGTGACATGCATTAAAATTAAAGTGTGTAAAGGGGAATCAAGGAAGAAGTAGTGTAAATAAGTACGTATGAATAATCAAGTCTCAAAGTTCCTAGTAAATAATTTAGATAGCAGAATTGTGAAGCAAAGTGCTTATCTCGCGCCTCCTAGTTACAATAAAGTCAAGGAAAGTTACGTATGTCTACGTTATTTCTAAGATCACTCCCTGAACTACCCCCATTAGCTGTACCACCCCAACTCAGTCGTGCCTTATCTCACCGGTAGTAGATTTACATCAACAGGTACGTGAGTCTACTCATTGGTAGTGGAGTGAGTTTTAGAGCACCGCCAACATCACCACAAATCTGGGCACGAAGCAGGGGAACGTGGGTTCGAGTCCCGCCTTGGGCATGGGTGTTATATGTTTGTGCAATGTGTATATTTTTTTAAAGGAACAGTAAAACCAGTAATCAGTAAAACCTACGGGGGGAAATGTAAATGGGGATACAGCGCCGGAGTCCTGATCAGACTCCGGACCTGTTTTTCAAAAAAAAAAAAAAAAAAAAGCTAAGAACGCAGCATCAGGTGCTCCGAACGTGGTGCTTTGTATAACACACCACAACCTAAGTCCGCCGCAACTGGCTATTCGCAGGAAATTCAAGATACATTTTATATGTCATGTAAATATCTTTAATGTGTGGTATTTTAATCAACATCGTTAGAGACATTTTTGAAGAAATGCAAAATTTTTAAAATAAGGGATAGTTTCGGTTAAGGGGGATTTTCTTGAAAATCTTCATGTAGCATCCTTGGAAGATGTTCAACTTAAATATCAAGTTGATATTTAACCGACTTTTCGTTTTTGAGTTATGCTGTTCACACACATACACACACATATCCACGTATCCACTTCTAAAAATTCTTCTTTTGGATTCATGTATTTTCAATGAAATCTCGGTATTGAATTTTCGGATGGAATGCAACACCTATGTACTATGTATGAAGTAGAGGAAGTTAAAAATATATAAATAAATTAATTAATTAAATTACACAGATACTCTAAACTTCTTCTATAATGACCTTCCTTATATTTATTATTCAGGTAACTTAAAATCTGCATTTCCAGTAGGATAAAACATTGAAATTTCGGAAAAAAGTAGAACGCGATCTCTAGAAGAGTCACTTTTCTGCCGCAGTTGTGTACACCCACCATACACCACAAGCGAAGAAGTTGCCGCGATACCAGGCGCTCTTCTTGTTTAGAGGGACAGTTTGGATCTCCGAACAATAAAGTTATGCTTGTCTACTATGTGAACTAGTCATTCCGAGCATTCAGTCTTCAAGGGGTGTATTCCTAACAAACTACGAGAGCGGCTCAGGTATCGTGCTGTACGTCAAATACAATACTGCACTCTAATACCGAGATTTCAAGGTGTGCGTGTGTGAGCTCGCGTGTCTTTTTCTTTTTTGAATAGTGTTTAACGCCCATTTTTACTACTATAGCACCGCAGACGATGACTCTAATGATACATGGAATGGAGGCTGAACACCAGTGGAATGTGATGGCAGGGGAAATCGGGGAATCCGGAGAAAACCCGCCCCTGCCCCACTTTATCCACCACAAATCTCACATGCGGTCGCTTGGGATCGAATCCGGGCCGTCTAGGTGAACGCGATAACTCATAAAAAAATCGGTAAAATACCAAACTTGGTATAAGTTTATTCTTCCAAGGATGCGCACGAAGTTTTTCAGGAAAATCCCTCAACCCAAACTAATCTTTACATGAAAAAAAAAATCCAAAAGTTTGATGGCTCTAAAGATTTTGATTAAAATACCGTTTACTAAAGATATTTGCAACACAGATAAAAGGTATATCTTGAATTTTCTGGGGATAGCCTCTGAAGACATCTTTATTCTGGATAACTTTTACACAATGGTAAAGGGTAAGACATAGATCAAATCTTACTACACAAAAAATGTGGATATCGTTAAAACACGCAATTTATGTAATTTACGTTTTTTCGTGGAGTTGATAATTTCCGAGATATAAAATACTTTTAAATACGCGAATTCTGGCCATGCAAAGAAACAATTTCGTC
Organism: Hymenopus coronatus; assembly: GCA_030762935.1. Lineage (NCBI taxonomy): Eukaryota > Metazoa > Arthropoda > Insecta > Mantodea > Hymenopodidae > Hymenopus > Hymenopus coronatus. The sequence goes on along the minus strand of CM060892.1, from coordinate 154,839,802 downwards.
ACATAGCAACCACTTTTAAAAGATTTGACTCTAGCTTTATTCCAGTGTACTCCCCTATTCCACTTCTACTTACAAAGAAACAAGTAATAAGACCAGGTTTTTTAATGTTTAGCTCGATTAGCTTGAAGTAGAGGGGAGAATCAGCTTTCTGATAATAATTTGTTACAGACATGTAGAGAAAGTCATGTGAATGGAACACATCAGACTTTTTAATTATGGATGATATTTAACTTCTGTGGTTCTCAATGTTCCATTCTATATTGGGCGTGAAAGACCGTTTAATTCGCTCAGATGCCTTTTTGTCAGGTTTGTGGTTCTTTTACTTCCAACAGCTTTAATTCCCTTCTGAAGGAAGCCAAGCTGTGGACCCAAGTCTCGAAGACCCCTGAATCCAAAAATAACTTTTTATAAAAGGTCAGTATGTGTATGTGTGTGTGTGTGTGTGTGTGTGTATGTGTCTGAGGACAATATAAGTCAAAAATCAGATGTGTTCCATTCACATGACTTCCTCTTCATTTCATTTGTGTAACAAATTATTGTTAAAAGCTTATTTTCTATTTACTTCATGCTAATCGGGATAAACATTAGCGGACATGGTCTTATTACTTTCTTGTAAGTAGAAGGGAAATAATGGAATACATTAGGCTATGTCAACTAGGGATAGTCAACTCTTTTAAAACCAGGTTACCATGTGATTAAAATTCCTTTCTTTGCATTGCCAGGAGTTGACAAATTCCCGTATGAGAAAAGTTTAGGTATTTTAAAACTGAATCTAATAAGAAATATCTCAGAGATGGTGAACTCCAAGAAAAACAATTATGACGCATAAATTGTGTGTTTTAAGGAGATCTACATTTTTGGTGTAATAAGTCTTGTCTATCTCTTACGGTTTACCACTTTTGCAAAATTCAGCAAAATTCACCCAAAATAAAGAGTACTCCAGAGGCTATTCCCAGAAAATTCAGTTTATACATTTGATTTGTCGTCTTAATATGTACTATGCCTATGGCATTCTAATCAAAATTATTAAAACTATTTTTGAGAAAATTAGAACTTACAGAATATTTTCCATGCAAACGGTGGCATGGTTGGGGATTTTTCTCAAAATCTTCGCGTCGTATCCCTGGAAGATGTTAAACTTAAATATCAAATTTGGTATTTTACCCACTTTTCATTTTTGAGCTATCGTGTTCGCAGACACGGGTACACCACACACATATACACACACACACTTACACACACGGACCCTTTTCTATAAATACATTTTTTTTTATACAGGGTACCTTAAAATATATATTTCTGTTGAAATCTCGGTGTCGAATTATGTTGGTGGAATACAATACCTTCTCTATACACTGTGTACACATTATGTATAGAGAAAGTAAAAATGAGAATTTAAGTTAAGTATTTTTCAATATTGCGACACGAAGATTTTTAAGAAAATCCCTCACTCTTATTAGACTAAAAGGAAACGTCTTCTAAACTTTTGACTTTCTCAAAATTAGATTTTGACGATTTTTATTAAAATACCATATTTTTAGAGTATTTCCGCAACAAATAAAATGAATTTATTGAATTTCCTGGAAATAGTCCTTGAAGCCTTCTTCATTCTGGATGACCTTTACTAAACTGTAAGAGATACACAAAAATCTTACAACACAGAAAGTGTAGATATCGTTAAAAATGCAATTTGTATCATAGGTGTGCAGTGTAACAATTTCTGAGATATTCCTTATTATTGTTTTTAGTTTTTCAATATTTAACTCTTTTTACTATCTCTATACGTATTATGTACACAGTGTATACAGAAGGTACTGTATTGCACCCAAAAATTCGATACCGATATTTCACCGGAAATACGTTTTGAGACTCCCTGAATAAAAAAAAAATTAGAAAAAGGTCCGTGTGTGTCTGTGGGCAGCATAGCTCAAAAACGAAAAGTTCATTAAATACCAAATTTGGTATTTAAGTTTGGTATCTTCCAAGGATGCGACACGAAGATTTTCAAGAAAATTTCCCTACCCCAAGCCATCCTTTACATGGAAAAAATTTCGAAAAATTTTATTTTCTCAAAAATGGCTCTTAACAATTTTGATTAAAATCGCTTATATTTAAGGTATTTATATGACAAATAAAATGTATATCTTGAATTTTCTGGGAATAGCCTCTGAAGACATGTTTATTCTGGATGGATTTTGCGGAATTTTGCATCACTGGTAAACCTTATCAGACAGACAAAAATTTACTACTCAAAAAAGGTAGATCTCGTCATAACACATAGTTTACGTCCTTTACATTTTTGTTGAGGAGGTAACCGTGTCTGAGATATTCCTTGTTATTGGTTTCAGTTGTGAAGTACATGTGCTTTTTCAGAAGATAGTGTCCGTTTTTCTTTTGTTCTATTTCTGGTCAAGCAAAGAAGCGATTTGCAATAACAATCGCATAACTACAGCTTTTAAAACATTTGACTATCACTTTAGCATAGCACATTCCGTTAGTTCCCTTCTACTTATAAGGAATTAAGTAATACGAACATTCTGCTAATGATTATCTCGATTAGCATGGTATAAAAAGAAGAATAATCTTTTGTAAGAAGTTTGTAGAACAGCTAGAGAAAATCATAAGAGTGTAACACATCAGATTTTTTACTAATTTGTTTCAAAACTGTTGTACTGCCTTTCAAAAGTACATATAATAAATATTACATGCTTTTTCGTAATAGTCTTCTAGTTACTTTCTCTACATGTATTATGTACATAGTGTATAGAGAAGGAAGGTATTGTATTGCACTCAAAAAGTCGATACTGAGATTTTACCAGAAATACATGTTTTAGGGTCCCCTGTATCCAAAAAAGTATTTTCAGCAAAAGGTCCGTATGTGTGTGTGTTCGTGTGTCCGTGTCTGTGAACACGATAACTCAAAAACGAAAAGTCGGTATTATACCAAACTTGGTATTTAAGTGTAGAATCTTCCAGGAATGCGACACAAAAATTTGGAGAAAAATTTACCCTTTACATGGATAAAATTTCAAAACTTTTGATTTTCTCAAAAATGACTGACGATTTTGATTAAAATACCATATATTGAAGATATTTATGTGACAAAAATGTATATATTGAATTTTCTGGGAATGGCCTCTAAAGGCCTCTTTTATTCTGAGTGAATTTTGCGTAACTGATAAACCATAAGAGATAGACAAAAAATTACTACACAACAAATGTAATCACATTAAAACGCACAATTTATGTCGTATACTTCTTTTTCGTGGCATTGATCATTTCTAAGATATTCAAAATACTCAAAACTTTTATCACGTGGAAAAATAAAACTTCTGGCCCTGCATAGAGAAAAACGGATTTCAACACATGGCAACCAGCTTTTAAAAGGGTTTCCTTCTATTTACAAGGAAGCAAGTAATTAAGATAATTTCTGCTAATGTATCTTGATTCTCATAAAGTAGATACATGGATATGGTTTATAACAATAATTTGTTACAGCAATGTAGACAAAGTCATGTGAATGGAATACATCAAATTTTTGCAAATGGAAAGTCTTTATTCTTTGTCCTGGTCAAGCGAAAAGAATGGCATTTCAGAACCATCACTTAGCTGCCGGCTTTTAAAAGATTTGACTATCGGTTTAGCTTATGCTATTTCCTTGTTATTCATGTACAAAAACAATGTGTAATAAAACCATTTCTGATATTTGTCTTCATAAGCGTGAAGTAAATAGAAGATTTGAATAATTTGTTGCAGCATAGATAGGAAAGTTATCTGAATGTAGCACATAAGAATTTTGTTTCACTTTCTTTACCACTTACAACGTGCATAATAGTAGAGAAAGTATTGCTATCGTTTCCAAAAATTCTATGCTGATATTTCACCGTAAATACATGTTTTGAAGGCCCCTAAATCAAAACTCATATTTAGAAAAAGATCCGAGGTTATGTGTGCATATTGAACAGCATAAGTTAAAAACGAAAAGTAGATAAATACCAAACTTGATATTTAAGTTCTGCATTTTCTAAGGGTTTCTTGATAAATCTCCCCTCACGTTATTCCCCTTAACATGAAAGAGTTTTCGGAATTTTCAAATTACTCGAAAATGGCTCTAATGATTTTGATTAAAATAGTATATATATATATATATATATATATATATATATATATATAACGGGTATTTATAACACAAACACCATTTATACCTTGAAATTTCTTTCTGGATGAAAGAGAAAAGCTTGCATAAATGGTAAACTGTAACAGATGGACAGAATCTTATTGCACGAATAATCTATCTCAATAAAATACACAAAATGTGTTAAATACTTTTCTGTGGAGTTGAACATATACGAGACATTCCTTGTATGGCTTGAATTTCCCAATACCTGTACTTTTTTTTTTTTTTTTTTTTGCTACTGTCCATGCAAAGAGAATCGAATTTCCACGTGATTCATATAATTGAGTATTAAAATATTTGACTATCGCTTTAGCTCAAAGTATTTCGTTGTTTTCCTTGTACCTACAAGTAAATAAGCAATAAAACCAGGTGCGTTTAAGCTTACCTCCATTAGCATGAAATAGATACCTACAAAATTAAACTTTTGTAGGAACAGTTTGTTGCAGTATAGCTAGAGAAAGGCAAGCGAATAGAACACATCAGCTTTTTTTTTTCTTTATTTTACATTCTGGCCATGCAAGGAGAATAGTATTTCAGAGTCATCATATATGATTAGCTCTAAAAGATTTGATAATCGTTTCGGATTAGCTTAATATATTCCCTTATTTCCTTAATACCGATAAGAAAATATGTACTAAAACAATTTCTGCTAATGTTTATGTTGATTGGCGTGAAATATAGTACCTTCGTTTATACCTAGGCCACAATCAACTTATGTGCGTATCGATCGAGACGACAGTAACCTCAGTATTAGGCAACTGTTCAGAAGCGGCTTAAGACGTGTCAAGGGTACGTTTATCAGCTGTGAGCTGTCTCCGTCGTTGCTTTGTCTTCGTTTTGTGAAGTGTTCCGACAATACGTATGTTGTGTGTGATTTTCTTAGGAATAATATCTTCTTATTAATCCATAGAAATGCCTGCCAACAAATTCACGCTTGAACAGAGAAGTTTTATACAGAAATCTGAATCATGTAGCTAGGCGCAAGGATGATTTCAGCAGCAATTTTATGATTATTCTGTTCCGGTTAGAGACTCTGAGATGTTTGGTCAATAAATTTAGAAACATTGGGATCGCTAAACACTAAACCAAAGAAGCGAAAAGGACACGATCTAACGGAGGAAAAGCTAGGTGAAATTGCTTCGGCTTTCGAACGCTCATCTAAGAAGACTCTCAGTCGTGTTGCATAGCAAGTGAGCGTTTTAAAAGCCTCTGTTCAAATGGCTACTAAACTTTTAAACTCTACTGTGTGACTACTACAGAAATTATCAACTTTACGCAACAGAATTTATGGTGTGAATTGTAATTCCGATGATGTCAAGCATGTCTTCGAGCAGATGGACACTTTCAACAACTTATAACAAGGTTAGCTTTCATTACGTATATGTTACTAACAGTCTGAGTAAGTAACGCGGGTAAGTAACAGTGTAGTAGACTGTGTGTGGAGTACGCATTCGCGCGATCTATGGCCTTGGTATAAAATGAAGGCACTGTAGATAGAAGAATAAGCTTTTGTAAGAATATTTTATGTAAGAATAGGAGAGAAAATCGTGTGAATGTTACACATCAGGTTTTTCCATGTACATAGTAGGCAAAGCAGGCATTGCATTACACCCAAATATTCGATCCCGAGATTTCCCTGGAAATACACGATTTGGAGGTCCCCAGAATCCCAAAAAAAGTATTTTTTATAAAAAAAGGTCCGCGTGTGTGTCTGTGAATAACACATTTCAAAAACAAAAAGCTGGTTATTTAAGTTCAGCTTCTTCCAAGGAAGATTTTCAGGAAAATTTTCCTATCCCAAATACCCTTTACATGAAACATTTTTAGAAAAATGTTATTCTCTCATAAATGACTTTAATGGTTTTGATTAAAATATGTTCATGACAGATAAAACATATATCTTGATTTTTCTAGGAATAGCTTTTGAAGCCCTCTATATTCTGGATGACTTTTGCAGAGATAGACACTACACAGAACATGTACTATACAGAAAATGTAGATGTCGTTAAAGCACTGGTTTATATATAATGCACGCATACATATGCATATGTATACAATGCATTAAGCATTAGTTAAATATTTACGAAATATTTTTGTTATTGTTTCAAACCTACTAATACTTACGCTATTCTTTAAAATGCTTACATTTAATCTGGCCATGCAAGCGAACGGAATTTGAATATCTATCATCACATAGCAATAGCTTTTAAAATAGTTGACTTCCTTTAGCCAAGTGTAATTCCTTATTTTTTGTTTACCTACAAGAAAATAATTAAAGGGCGGCGCTAACCCCTCCCCCATCTAGGGGAGTGGACGAAGCGGCGTCGGGGAGGGTTTTCTCCAGGTCCTCCGGTTTCCCCCGCCATTCATTCCTCATTGCTCCATCATCACCTTTCCTATCATCCATTTCACTTGCATTTCAAGTCATCCTCTTCTTCATGCTCATGCTTGACTATGGGCTGACCATTTGTTCCAGGTTCTCCATTCTGTGGTTTCGTGTTGTTGGCTCCCCGACAGGCTTCTGACCCCTAGGCATCCGCATCTTAGAGGGGTGTCGATCCTAAATACGGAGAGAGTAAGCCGGCTACGAAAATAATTAATAAGGCCTTTTCTGTTACTATTATCTCGATTAGCATGAATTGGATAGAAAAATAGTTTGTTACAGAGTAGGCAGAGATAGTCACGTGAATGGAACATTACAGATACTGTTCTAGAAGTCTGCAAACAATTGCAGCCTTTGCTTCCAATTCAGTCACTTCAAATGAATAAGAGATTGGTTCATCCAGGACTCACATGGAGCATGTGACAAGGAGTTTGTGCCAACATGAAGTAAAGTGAAACACTAGAGGAAATCAAAACCCGTCGCACGTTTCTACTCACTCGACTGTACACCACCTCAGCATGCTATCTTGCAACCAGAACGAAATGCTAATTCCCCAACGAGTTAAATATTCCTTATAAGTAAGCTTCTTCAGTTGAAATACGTTTGACAACACTGAAATTAATTTTGAATTCTATGAGATCGTTTCTAAGAAAAAGAACTCTGATGTGTTCCATTCACATGACTTTCTCTACATCTCTGCAACAAATTGTTGTTAAAAAGCTTATGCTTCCATTTATTTCATTCTAATCGAGGAAAAATTAGCAGAAATGTTCTTATTACTCGCTTCCTTGTAAGTAAAAACGAAATAAGGGAATACCATAGGTTAAAGTGATAGTCAAAAGTTGGTTGCTATTTGACTGAAGTTCCTTTCTTTGTATGAACAGAAGTTGACAAGTTCCTGAATGAGAAAAGTATAAGTTTTTCAAAGCTAAAACTAAAAACAAGGAATATCTAAAACACGATCAACTCCACGAAAAAAAATGTATATAACATAAATTGTGTCTTTAACATGCTCTACATTTTTGTGTGGTAAGTTTTTGTTCATCTCTTACGGTTTAGCAGTTATGCAAAATTCCGTAAAATTCATTCAGAATAAAGTAGTCTTCAGAGGCTATTCTCAGAAAATTCATGATGAAAATTTCATTTGTCATGTAATTATATTTAATATACAATATTTTAATCACAACCGTTAGAACCATTTTTGAGAACATCAAATTTTTCGAAAAAAGTTCTATATAAAGGGTAGTTGGGGGTGGGACATTTTCTTGAAAATCTTCGTGTCCCATCCTTGGGAGATACCAAACTTAAATACCAAGTTTGGTTTTTAACGGTCTTTTCGTTTTTGAGCTATGCTGTCCACAGACACACACACACATACACGCGCGCGCGCACTCACGCACACGCGGAGCTTTTTCCAAAAATGCTTTTTCTGGATTCAGGGGATTCAAAACATGTATTTCCAGTAAAATGTCGGTATCGAAATTTTGGGTGCATTACAATACCTTCTCTATACACTATGTACATAGTACGTGAAGAGAAAGTAAAAAAAATACGGTTTCCCTAATATTTTAGATATTATTTTGTGATTAATGTATAGTTATTAATCTCTCTACCACATAAATATGGTAGGTATATGATGCATTGTACTCCTCACAAACTTTCGATACAAAGAGCTATCCATAAATGCATATTTTGAGGTACCCCAAAGACCCGCGCGCTCGAGCCTGTGAGCATTATATAGGTATTAAAAAATCTGATGTGTTCCAATCTCATGGCTTTCTCTACAAATTTGTAACAAATTATTGTTAAAAAGCTAATTCGTCTATCTACTTCATGCTTATCCAGATAAACATTAGCAGAAATGTTTTCGTGTAAATATAAGGGGTATAATGGAATACACTAGGCTAAAACGAAAGTCACGTCCTTTAAAGCCCGGTTGTCATGTGGATGAAATCCGTTTCTTTACATTGCCAGGAGTTGACAAACTCCCGTATGTGAAAAGTATAAGTATTTTAAAGCTGAAACAAATAACAAGAAATACCTCAAAAAGTGTTAACTCCATGAAAAAAGTGTATATGACAAATTGAGATCTACATATTTTGTGTAGTAAGTTTTTGTCTATCTTTTACGGTTTATTAGTTATGCAAAATCCAGCAAAACTCATCGAGAATAAACAGGTCTTCTTAGGCTATACCCAGAAAATTCAAGGTATATATTTTATTTGTGTGTAAATATTTTAAATATACGGTATTTGAATGAAAACTGTTAGAGCCATTTTTAAGAAAATCAAAAATTTTGAATTTTTTTCTATCTAAAGAGTAGTTTGAGGTGGGGGTATTTTCCTCAAAAACTTTGTGTCGAATCCCTGGAAGATACAAAACTTATATACCAAGTTTGATATTTTACTGACTTTTCGTTTTAGAGTAATCGTGTTCGTAGACACACGGGCTCACGGACCTTTTTCTAAAAATGCTTTTTGGATACAAGGAACCCTAAAACGTCTATTTCCGGCGAAATCTTAGTATCGAAATTTTAGTGGAATGCAATACCTTTTCTAGAAATTATGTACATAGCACGTGTAGAGAAAGTAAAAAATGAAATGTTTGATAACTTAGTGTTCATGAGAAGTTCAGCACCCTGCACCAGAATTTTGAGTATTTTACCCATACAACTGTTTTTTACTTTCTCTACGCGTACTATTTACTTATTTCAATGCCCAGGGTTCACTTTAAATACGTGTTTTGAGGAACCTTTAATAAAAAAACATTTTTTGAAAAAGGACATGTGACTGTAGGCGGCACTGTGGCCGGGTGCTTAGACCGCTCGTCTCCCATCTAAGCGGCCTGGGTTTGATCCCCAGCTCCCGCTTATGGGATTTGTGGTGGACGAAGCGGAGTCTGGGCGTGTTTTCTCCGGGCCCTCCGGTTTCCCCACTACTAATTCCACCAAGTGCTCCATCATCAACTTTCCTTCTAGCCATTTCGCTTACATTTCATATCATCCACTTCTTCAAGCTCATACCTACTACGGGTCGACCACTGGTTCAATTCTGTGCCGTTGGCTTCTGGCCTCTAGGCATCCTAGAGGGATGTCAGTCCAAAACGATTTGGTATTTAAGTATAGTATCTTTCAAGAATTCGACACGAAACTTTTCAACAAAATCCCCACCCCAAACTATCTTTACATGGGTTTTTTCTCAAAAATGGTCTTTTTGATTAAAATACTTTACATCTTTACATGGATTTTTGCTCAAAAATGGTCTTTTTGATTAAAATACTATATGTTAAAGATATTTACATGACAAATAAAACGTATTTTTGTATTTTCTAGGCATAGCCTCTGAAGACCTCTCCATTTCTGATGAATTTTGCATTACTGGTAAACCGTAAGAGATTAACAAAAATGTATACACAAAAATGTAGATCTCGTTAAAATACAGATTTTACGTCATATATCTAAATGTTGGTAGAGTTAACCGTTTCCGAGGTATTTCTTGTTCTTGGTTTCAATTTTAAGCTAATTAAATTTTTCTCAAAAGGGAGGTCATCTTTCGTATCAACTCTCTTTTTCTTTACTCCTGGACGTGCAAAGCGAAAACCGAATTTCAATTATTTCATACAGCGATCAGCTTTTAATAAAACCATTTCTGTCAATGTTTATGTCGATTAGCATGAAGTAGATAGAAGAATAGCTTTTTAACAATAATTTGTAACAGATGTATATGCAGAGAAAGTCATGTGTAGAGATTTAGAGAAAGGAACTTGTATACCATTACATAGTGAATGGTTTTTAAAATAATCGACTATTGCTTTAGCTAATGTATTTCCTTTTGTCCTTTGTACAAGGAAATAATATCGTAATAAAATATTTTCGGCTGATATTTATCTGGTTAAGCGCGAAGTATATAGAAGAATGAGATTTTGTAATAATAGCTTTTTTACAGCATAATGGTGGACGTTATGTGAATGTAGCACATTGCAATCGGGGGTTCCATTGTTCAAAGCCCATGTACCAAGTATTCTGGCTGTACCCCTGGTTGACTCACTCAATCCCAAAGTCAGGCGCATTTGGTTAGGCTCTGGCTTTCTGATCCCAGGTTTCCTCGCGGCTTCAAACCCGGCTCAGGTGACTTCATTAGATTTACTGGCATGTGAAGGAAGTCCTGCGGGACAAATTCTAACACAAAGGAGCCGCTGATATTATTCTGGTAATTGATGCTTGTCATTATCAAACTGTTTTCTTTTTCCTTTTTTTACTTTCTCTATACTTACTATGTACATAGTGTATATTGCACCCAAAAATTCGATACCGAGATTTCACCGGAAATATATGTTTTGAGGTCCCCTGAATCAAAAGAAAATATTTTTAGAAAAATGTCCGTGTGTGTGTCTGTGGGCAGCATAGCTCAAAAACGAAAAGACCGTTAAAAACCAAACTTGGTATTTAAGTCTGGTATCTGCCAAGGATGCGACACGAATATTTTCAAGAAAATCTCCCCACCCCAAACTACCTTTTCAATGGAAAAAATTTTGAAAATGTTGATGTTCTTAAAAATGGCTCTAACGATTTTGATTAAAATGTCTTATATTTAAGATATTTACTTGACAAATAAAATGTATATCTTGAATTTTCTGGGAATAGCCTCTGAAGACTACTTTATTCTGGATGAATGTTATGGAATTTTACATAACTGCTAAACCGTAAGCGATGGACAAAAACTTACCACACAACAAATGTAGAGCGCGTTAAAACACACAATTTATGTTATATACATTTTTTTCGTGGAGTTGATCGTTTTTAAGATATTCCTGGTTTTTCGTTTCAGTTTTGAATAGCTATACTTTTCTCATACGGGAATTAGTCAGTTCTTGTCCATGCAAACAAAGAAACTTCAGTTACATAGCAACCAGCTTTTGGCTATCATTTTAACGTTTGGTACTGCCTTATTTCGCTTCTATTTGCAAAGAAGCAAGTAATAAGACTATTTCTGCTGTTTTACTTTCTCTACACGCACTATGTACATAGTGTATAAAGAAGGTATTGCACTCCAGCCAAAAATTTGAAACCGAGATTTCACCGGAAATATATATTTTATGGTCCCCTTTATCTAAAAACAGCATTTTCGGAAAAAGGTCCGTGTGTGTGTGTGTCCGTGTGTTCGTGTGTCAGTGTATCCGTGTGTCTGTGAACACGATAACTCAAAAGCGAAAAGTTGATTAAATACCAAACTTGGTATTTAAGTTTAATATCTTTCAGGGATGCGAACTGAAGATTTTGAGAAAAATCCCCCACCCCAACTACCCTTTACATGGAATATTTTCGAAAAATTTTATTTTCTCAAAAATGGCTCTAACGATTTTGATTAAAATTTCGTATATTAAACATATTTACCTGACAAATAAAATGTATATCTTGAGTTTTCTAGGAATAGCCTCTGAAGAGTAGTTTATTCTTGATGAATTTTACGGAATTTTGAATAATTGCTAAACCGCAAGAGATGGACAAAAACTTACTACACAAAAAATGTAGAGCACGTTAAAAAACACAATTTATGTTATATAATTTTTTTTTCGTGGAGTTCGTCGTTTTTGAGACATTCCTTATTTTTGGTTTCTGCTATGAAGAACTTATATTTTTCTCATACAGAAACTTGTCAACTCCGATCCATAAAAACAAAGGAACTTCATTGACATAGCAAACAGCTTTTGACTATCACTCTAACCTATGGTAGTCCCTTATTTCGCTTCTACTTACAAGGAAGCAAGTAATAAGACTATTTCTGCTAATTTTTTTCTGATTAGCATAAAGTAAATAGAAGTATAAGCTTTTTAAGAATAATTTGTTGCAGGGATATAGAGAAAGTCATGTGAATGGTACACATCAGATTTTTCTTGTAGAGTTGACCGTTTTCGAGATATTTTTTGTTTTTGGTTTCAATGTTAAATTACCTTAAATTTACTCAAACGGAGTCACGCCAAACGAACTGAATCTCAATTGTTTCACATATTTTTAAAAATATTTGATTATCGCTCTAGCCTACTGTATTCACTTATTTCACTTCTACTTACAAGGAAGCAAGCAATAAGACTAACTAATGTTTTTTCAATTAGCAGGGAGTAAATAGAAGCCTAAAATTTTAATAATAATTTCATGCAGAGATGTAGAGAAAGTCATGTGAATGGAACACATCAGATTTTGTTTTCTCGATTGGCATGAAAGAAATAGAAGAATAAGCCTTTTAACAATAATTTGTTGCAGAGATGTAGAATAAGTCATGTGAATGAAGCACATCAGATGTTTAGTATTGTTTTACATAAGTGAAACTGGGTCGTGGCATTACACTTACCATAGTGCGTATAGAGAAAGTAAAAATCTGATGTAATCCATTCACATGTCTTCTCTATATCTCTGCAACAAAATTTTGTTAAAATGTTTATGCTTCTATTTACTTCATGCTAAGTGGGAAAAAAGTAGCAGAAATAGTTGACTTGCTTCCCAGTAAGTAGAAGCGAAATAAGGGAGTAACATACGTTAAAGTGATGGCAAAAGATGGTCGCTATGTGACTGAAGTTCCTTTGTTTGTATGGACAGCAATTGTTTAATTCCTGTATGAGAAAAGTATGTTTTAAAGCTGAAGCCAAAAACAAGGAGTAGGTATCTCAAAAACGATCAACTCCACGAAAAAAATGTATATAACTTAAATTGTGTGTTTTAGTGTGCTCTACATTTTTTGTATGGTAAGTTTTTGTCTATCTCTTATGGTTTACCAGTTACACAAAATTCCGTAAAATTCATTCAGAATAAAGTAGTCTTCAGAGGCTATTCCCTGAAAATTCAAGATATACATATTATTTGTTAAGTATATATTTTTAATATATGATATTTTAATCAAAATCGTTAGAGCCATTTTTTAGAAAATCAAAATTTTCGAAAAGTTTCCCATGTGAAGGGTAGTTGGGGTTGGGGGAATTTTCTTGAAAATCTGCGTGTCGCATCCTTGGAAGATATGGAACTTAAATACCACGTTTGGTATTTAACGGTCTTTTCGTTTTTGAACTATGCTGCCCACAGATACACAGACACACATACACACAGACACACACACACGGACATTTTTCTAAAAATGCTTTTTTTTGGATTCAGATGGTCTCAAAACATGTAGTTCCGGAGAAATCTCAGTATCGAATTTTTGGGTACAATGCAATAGCTTCTCTATACACTATGTACATAGTACGTATAGAGAAAGTAAAAATGTATATGACATAAACTATATATTTTAACGAGATCTATATTTTTGTGTAGCATGCATTTTGTCTATCTATTATAGTTTAACCGTTATGCAAAATTCTATAAAGGTCATCCAGAATAGAAGATCTTCGGAGGCTACTCCTAGAATATTCAAAATATACATTTTATTTGTCCTGTAAATATCATTAACATAAGGAATTTTAATGAAAGTCGTTAGAGCCATTTTTGAGAAAAACAAAATATTCAAAAATTTGTCCATGAAAAGGATATTTGTGGTGAGAGGAATTTCTTGAAAATCTGTGTGTCGCATCTTTGGAAATCACCAAACATGAATACCAGGTTTGGTACTCAACGATCTTTTCGTTTTTAAGCTATACTGACCACGGACAGACATACATACACACGGACTTTTTACCTTTTTTTTTTTATTTATTTTTTTTGTTTGTTTTTTGGACTACGGAGTCTCAAAATCTTTATTTTCGGTGAAATCTCGACATTGAATTTTTGGGTACAATACCTTCTCTATACATTATGTACATAGTACGTGTAGAGAAAGTAAAATATACTGTCAGAAAACCATTTGCTGTACAATCGATACAAAGTTTAAAATAGGATATCAATAACTTTAGTAAAATATCTTTTGTGTTGACATCGTTGGGTAAGACGGAGTGAACTCGGCGCTGAACCGATAAGGTCATTGTACCTATGCCCCTTCGAGCAGGAGTAAGGGGGAGGATGAGTTAAGGGGAACTAGGAGCGACTGCACTGCAATGAAGGGTCCCTACAGTTACCAAATTTAGACTCCTCGAAAGGCAAATTGTGAACCCCACCCCGTATAAGGCTCAACGCCTCCAAGGGGTGGTGTTTATATTCTGACAACCAGCCAAATGGGTGGGAATTCCAGAGAGCATCCTTTTTTCCTGCCACGCCGCACTGAATCACCATCGCCGAACTCGCAACCAGAAAGAGACTAATGGAATGGATAAATGAAATGAGAATGGAGCGACATGGAGGGACAGAAAATTTGGGGGATGGAAGAAATCACATTAGCATTACCTTGCGACCCGGAAAACCCCTTTTAAAATACTTGTGGGTCAGAGTGGGTGGTCGCCGAAAATAAAAACCAGGATCCCCCAAATGCAAGTTGCACACGTTACGCGGCGCCATCCAGATCGATTATTTCACTATCGTTTATTACTTTCTCTAGCACGTATATCCAGTGTATATACTAGGTAGAGAAGGTATTGTAGTACACCACAATTTGATGTTGAGATTTCACCGGAAATACGTGTTTTGTGACCCCTGAATCAGAAAAAAATACTTTTTGGAAGCTGGTCCCTTTGTGTGTGTGTGTGTGTGTGTGTGTGTGTGTGTGTGTGTGTGCGCGCATGCGTTTCAATTTTAAAATACTTCTACTTTTCTCAAACAACAAGTCGTCCGTGTTTCTTTTGTTTTACTCCTAGCCATGCAAAGAAGCGAATTTCAATGAAAATAGTGACAGATTTTAAAATGTCGTGTGTGTGTGAGTATGTGTGTGTGTGTGTCTGTGGGCAGCATATGATTTATTATAATTTAAGTTCAATATCTTCCAAGAATGCGACACAAAGATTTTCAAGAAAATACCCCACCCTCAACTACTCTTTACGTGGAAAAGATTTCGAGAACTTTGATTTTCTCAAAAATGGCTCTAACGATTTTTATTAAAATTGCGTATATTAAAGATATTTACATGACAAATAAATTGCATATCTTCAATTTTATGGGAATATCCTCTAAAGACCTCTTCATTTTGAATGGGTTTTGCTACATTTTGCATACCTGGTAAGCCGTAATAGATAGATAAAAACTGACTACATCAAAAATGTAGATCTCGTTAAAGCATATAATGTCATATATGTACATTGTACATTTTTTCCGTGGGGTTGACCGTTTCTGAGATATTAGTTATTAGTTTCAGTTTTAAAATAGTTATGCTTTTCTCATACGGAGGCTTGCTAATCCTGGTCATGCAAAGAAATGGATTTCAATCCCATAACAGCCAGCTATTAAAAGATTTGACTATCGTTTTAGCCTAGATTAATCCCTTATTTACCTTCTACTTAGAAGGAAGCGAGGAATAAGACAAGTCTATTAATATTTATTTCGATTACCATGAAGTAAATAGAAGAATACGCCTTTTAACTATAATTTGTTACAGAGATGTAGAGAAAGTCATGTGAATGGAACACATCAACTTTTTTATTTGTTCCATTTATTTGTCAACCCTGGTGAGCTGCTAAACGCTGTGCCCCCTTGCCACCTGGATTTATCAGGACGGTTGCTCCGCATTTAAAATATAGCAGTGATGGAGCTAAACAATTTAAAAGGCAAGTAAAATATCTTGTGATCTTTCTCATATGAGGCTTTACAAACCTTTTCTCGGGTGCATAATAATGGTAGACACAGAGAGACACGCATTGATAGAGGGGTATCTTCATTTAAACTGGACCGTGTATCTCTCTTAGTATACATCAAGTTTTACTTTCTGTAGCACGTATGTACAATGTTCATAGATAAGAATATATCGTATTCAACCCAAACATTGGAAACCGAGATTTCACCGCAAATACATGTTTTGAGACCCCCTGAATAAAAAACACGGCCTTTCTAAGAAACTTGTTCGTGTGTGTGTGTCTGTCGGCAGCAAAGCTCAAAAATCAAACTTCGGTTAAATACCAAACAAGGTAGCATTTAAGTTCGGTATCTTCCTAGAATGCGACACGAAGATTTTCAAGAAAGTCCCCACCCGTAACTACCCTTTAGCTGAAAACTTTTTTTGAAATGTTTTATTTTTTTTAAAACTTGTTCTAACGATTTTGACCAAAATTAAGATATTTAAGATATTTTCATGAGAAACGAAATGTATATCTTGAATTTTTTGGGAAAAGACTCTGAAGAACCTCTCCATTCTGCATGGTCGTTGTCTAATTCGTAAAATGTGAGAGATAGACAAAACTTTACAACACAACAAATGTAGATCTCATTAAAACACAAAATTAATGCCATATGTATTTTTTCTGAATTTAACATTTCCGAGATAGGTGTTCTTTGTTGCTGGTTTCAATTTTAAACTACTTACACTTTTCTGAAGCGAAAGTCAACTTTCGTTTCATCTCTTTTGTTTTACTCCCAGGAATGCAAAAGAGAACAGTATTTCAATTATTTTGCATAGCGATAACTTTTAAAATATTTCACTATCGCTTTGACCTAGTGGATTCGTTTATTTCTGTTCTATTTATAAGGAAGTAAGTGAAACGCCAATTTCTGCTAATATCTATCTCGATAAAAATGACGTAGATAAAATAATATTTTTTAAGGAAAGTTTTTGGAACAGCTGGAGAAAATCATGTGAATGAAACACATCAGATTTTTTATAATCACACCTGAAATGCTAGAACGCAATAAAAATTCATCCTTCCCACCATTCTGAACGCAGAAAAAAATACATTTCTCATTCTACGCGAAACTTGAATTTAGGATTCTCGCCTCCCGTCTGTTGTTATACGTCATGTACACAGCTAAGTAGGCTAGTGGATTGGGTAAGGAAGGAGTGGCAATGTTTGCACACCGATGAGAGCAAGTGCACTTAGGGCGGCTTTTGGAACAATTTGCTCATAACAATGATATTCACTCACTGTTGATGTGTTTATCTTTAATGTATTATCTGTAACAGATAACAGATTCACACCCTAATTCATACATCCAGCCTCTGGGACACTAGAAAAACATTCCTACTCCCAGCCAGGAATCGAACCGAGACCCCTGACATAGCAAACAGGTGCTAATTAATTTTTCTTCCTGTAAGCGACTGTATGTAACCAAAAACATAGAACATTTTTTACGTACAGGTGTCAGTTTAAACGTTTCTGTCAATAAATACGAGAATGACTCATTTTAAAGGTTATTAGAGCTCGGCCCGGGGTCACAAAATTGCCGGATAGAGATTCGATGCACACAGAGTATAGTTATGTCGTGATAGAGTAAGTGTTGTCTCTACAGCCCGTTTCGAAACGTCTTGCACTATCTAGCCTTGCTCACTGCCTGGCTTCCTTCAGTTCCTGCTAATAGATAAACCAGTGGACACTGAAAGAAAGCGCAGATTGAAAAAAAATCGAAAATACGAAAGGGCGTTCGACACTGAACAAACTTGTGGATGATGCCAACATATTCTGAGTGACAGGATACAGTAAACATGTATCTTGTAATTCACTGCAATGAATTCTGAGTGAGTTTGTTTAATTTATGTTCATTGTCTTTTCAAAGCTCTGCACATTATTATCTTGATTTTATACTTTATTTGTAAACGTATAAGGTGTTTTTATTTATTAAACATATTATGAAATAATTGTTTTATTGTGCTACCTTACGAACTAGATGTATATAATGCATGTAATAAGCTACTTTTGGAAAAGATTATACCTGAACAGGTGCATGTTTACGCTACAAATCCTTCCACACTACCATCTCTTTACACTGCTGACTGCTCTGTAGGTTCATAATTATGTGCGCGTCGGACCCAAAGAATATGTACCTAATAACCAGGTTCATGACAGATATTGTAGATTACACCTATTTAGAACGGGAATCTTTACCGAGGAACCACTATGCAGGCTATGTAACAAAGAGGATGAAACTGCCTCGTATATAAAAATCTTCAAATGTGAAACTCTTTGTAGGAAGAGATAGGAGCGTTTGGGCCTAGCATACCCAAATAATACTCTTCCTAAATAAAGCCACGTGTTTCATTCACATGACTTTCTCTACAAAGTATTGATACATACGATTATTCTTTCATGTACTCATACATCGTGTAACCGAAATAAATATTAGCAGAAATTGCGTTATTACTTGCTTCCTTGTAAGTAGAAGGGAAATAAGGGAATGCACTAGGCTAAAGGGACAATCAAATATTTTAAAAGCTCATCGCTATGTGAAACATAATGAAATTTGGTTCTCTTTTGCATACCCGGAGTAAACAAAAGAGATATGAAAGAAGCGCTGACTTACCGCTTGAGAAAAGTTTAAGTGGCTTAAAACGGAGACCAATAACAAGGAATATCTCGGAAGCGGTTAACCCTACAAGAAATGTATGTGAAATAAATAGTGTTTTTAACGATATATATATTTGTGCAGTAGCTTTTTGTCTCTCTTAAGGCTTACGAGTTTTACAAACGTCATCCAGAATGAAGGGGTCTTCAGAGGCTATTCCCAGAAAAATCAAATATACATTTGATTGTAATGAAAATATCTTAAACATGATAATCGAAATTTATATTTGAATTAAAATCGTTAGAGCCTCTTTTGAGAAATGAACATTTTCGAAAAATGTTCCATGTAAAGGGTAGTTGGAGTGATGGACTTTCATGAAAATCTTTGTGGCGCACCCTTGGAAGATACTGAACTTAAATACTAAGTTTGATATTTACTCGACTTTTCGTTTTTGAATTACACTATTCTCAGGTAGCACACGGACATTTTTCTAAAAATGATTTTTTTTTTATTCAGGGGGTCCCAAAAGATGTGTTTCCAGTGAAATATCGGTATCGAATTTTGGGTGGAATACAAAATGGAGAAAAGTTTAAGTGGCTTAAAACAGAAACCAATAACAAGGAATATCTCGGAAGCGGTTAACCCTACAAGAAATGTATGTGAAATAAATAGTGTTTTTAACGATATATATATATATATATATATATATATATATATATATTTGTGCAGTAGCTTTTTGTCTCTCTTAAGGCTTACGAGTTTTACAAACGTCATCCAGAATGAAGGGGTCTTCAGAGGCTATTCCCAGAAAAATCAAATATACATTTGATTGTAATGAAAATATCTTAAACATGATAATCGAAATTTATATTTGAATTAAAATCGTTAGAGCCTCTTTTGAGAAATGAACATTTTCGAAAAATGTTCCATGTAAAGGGTAGTTGGAGTGATGGACTTTCATGAAAATCTTTGTGGCGCACCCTTGGAAGATACTGAACTTAAATACTAAGTTTGATATTTACTCGACTTTTCGTTTTTGAATTACACTATTCTCAGGTAGCACACGGACATTTTTCTAAAAATGATTTTTTTTTTATTCAGGGGGTCCCAAAAGATGTGTTTCCAGTGAAATATCGGTATCGAATTTTGGGTGGAATACAATATCTTCTATATCTACTGAGTGCATTGTACCTACACGAGTGCTAAATAAGGTAAAATGTAGTTGACAAGCTTTTTAATGAAACAATGCTGATAGGAGATATATAACAAACCTTAAGGGCTCAGTGTTAAGGGCAATTACAGCCCAGCCAAGTCAAGTTAAAGGTCATATGTACGAACTATTTGTTTGCACGTTGTTTGTCTTCCTAAGGTTCCGTGAGTAAACTGGGCAGGTGTACAAGAACCACAAGTCCCAAAAGCAACCGAATTTAAAGAGCTGAAGGATATCCGCTTTCTTTTGTAATAATTATTGCACTAACGCATTCCCCATTTCCGGAGCTTTAAAGCGGAACATCTTGGGGTTGCGTGGAGCGTGTCGTCCCCTTCCCCAAAGAAAGGATCGCGGCGGTTTGTCCCGTCTGGTTTACTTTCAGTGTCGTGCTTGCCGCTGTCCGAGTAACATAGCCAGTGTTGTGCTACTTACAGCTGAGTGGTGTGCTCGCAGTTGTTCAGCGTTACCACGTAAGTACAGCTCAGGCTTTGCATCTGGGACCAGTGTTCGAGCCCAGTAGGAGCAACCTTTCCTCTTCTCATTTACTGACACCTTCGGCTTCTTTTGAATGCCTTATAGCGTTTCTTAATTACATTTCAACAACCTCTTTTTCTTTCTTTCTTTTTATTTGACTACGTTTCAAGTCTAATTGGTATTCTGATGAATCACACATTAATGTTTAATTAAAACCATATCTGTTGATATTTCTTCATATTTTACTTTCCCCACGCTTATTATGCACATCATTGGTAGAGAAGGTATTGTACTCCACCCCAAAACAAATTCAATGTCGAGATTTCACCGGAAATATACAGAAAAATGTCCCTGTTTGTGTGTGTCGGTGTACAGCATAGCTCAAAATCGAAAAGGCCGTTAAATACCAAACTTGGTATTTAATTTTGGTATCTTCCAAGGATGCAACACGAAGATTTTCAAGAAAATCCCCATTATAAACTACCCTTTACATGAAAAAGGTTCGAAAATTTAGATTTTCTAAAAAATGGCTCTAATGAGTTTGATTAAAATACCGTTTATTAAAGATATTTAAATCTCAAATAAAATGCATATCTTCAATTTTCTGGGAATAGTCTCTGAAGATGGATGGATGGATTTTGCCGAATTTTTCTTAACTGCTAAACTTTAAGAGATATAGAAAAACTTACTGCACAAAAATGTAGACCTCGTCAAAACACACAATTTATGTCTTTTACGTTTTTGTTGTGGAGACGGTCGTTTCCGAGATATTCCTTGCTTTGGTTTTAATTTTAAAGTACTTATGCTTTTCTCAGACAGAAAGTGTCCGTTTTTCTTTAGTTCTACTTCTGGCCAAGCAAAGAAGTGATTTGCAATGACAATCGCATAACTACAGCTTTTAAAACATTTCGCTTTAGCATAGCGCGTTCCTTTAGTTCTCTTCTACTTATAAGCAACTAAGTAATAACATTCTGCTAATGTTTATCTCGATTAGCATTATGTAGAAAGAAGAATAATCTTTTGTAAGAAGTTTGTTTATAGGGCAGCTAGAAAAAGTCATGCGAGTGTAACACATCAGATTTTTTTTCTTTATTTTTATTTAACTAAGTCTCAAGTCTAATTGGCATTCTTGATGCATCACACATCAATGTTTAATTAAAACCATATCTGTGTGTTTCTGCATATTTTTACTTTCCCCATGCGTACTATGCACATCGTGTATTCCATTCAAAAAAATCTGATGTGTTCCATTCACATGACTTTCTCTACATCTCTGTAACAAATTATTGAAAAAGCTTATGCTTCAATTTACTTAATGCTAATCGAGAAAAAAGTAGCACAAATAGATCTTATTACTTGCTTTCTTGTAAATAGAAGCGAAATAAAGGATTACCATAGGTTAAGGTAATACTCAAAAGCTGGTTGCTAGGTGACTGAAGTTCCTTTGTTTGTATGGACACGATGACAAATTCCTGTATGAGAAAAGTACAAGTTTTTCAAAGCTAAAACCAAAAACAATGAATATCTCAAAAACGATCAACTCCACGAAAAAAATGTATATAACATAAATTGCGTGTTTTAATGTGTTCTAAATGTTTTATGTGGTAGCAGTTTAGCAGTTATTCAAAATTTCGTAAAATTCATCCATAACAAAGTAGTCTTCAGAGGCTATTCCAAGAAAATTCAAGATATACATATTATTTGTCAGGTAAATATCTTTAACCCACGATATTTTAATCAAAATCGTTAGAGCCATTTTTAAGAAAATCAAAATTTTCGAAAAAAGTTCCGTGTAAAGGGTAGTTGGGGGTGGGGGATTTTCTTGAAAATCTTCGTGTCCCATCCTTGGAAGATATCAAATTTAAATACCAAGTTTGATTTTTAACGGTCTTTTCGTTTTTGAGCTTTGCTGCCCACACACACACACACACACACACACACACACACACATACGGTTATTTTTCTAAAAATGCTTTTTTTTTATTCAGGGGGTCTCAAAACATATATTTCCGGTGAAATTTCGGTATCGAATTTTTGGGTGCAATACAATACCTACCTTCTCTATACGCTATGTACATAGTACGTATAGAGAAAGTAAAAATATAATGTCGAGATTTTGCCGGAAATATATAGAAGAAGGTCCGCGCGCGCGCGCGCGCGTGTGTGTATGTGTGTGTGGACAGCTTAGCTCAAAGATGAAAAGTCTTGTTACATATAAAACTTAGTATTTAAGTTTAGTAATTTCCAAGGATGCGACACGAAGATTTGCAAGAAAATCCCCCACCCCAAACTGCAATTTATATGGAAAAAGTTTTGAAAAATTTGTTTTCTCAAAAATGATTCAAAAGATGTTTATTAAAATACCGTATAATAAGGAAGGATATCTACATGACAAACAAAATGTATGTCTATATTGTATTTTCTGGGAATAGCTTCCGAAGACTTCTTGGTTGAATTTTTTATCACTGGTAAACTGTAAGAGATACACAAAACGTACTAATCAAAAAATGTAGATTGTTAAAACACAATTTATGTCATATACATTTAGAGTTAACCGTTTCCAAGATATTCCTAGTTATTGGTTTCATTTGAAACCTTTCTCATCTCTCTTTCGTTTTGCTCCTGGGCATGCAAAGAGAACCGAACTGAAATTGTCCACATAGTGACCGGTTTTTTTTTTTTTAAAGGATTTGGCTATCGCTTTAATCTAGTGCAATTTCTATTTACGTTTCGCTTAGAAGGAAACAAATAAAAAGACAATTTCTCCTAACGTTTATCTCGATTAGCCTGAAGTGGATAGAAGAATAATCTTTTTAGGAATAGTTTGTTTGTAGAACAGTTAGAGAAAGTCATGTGAATGGGACACATCAGATATATTCTCATTTATTTCGACACTTTACCTACTCGTGCCACTTATTTTATGTTTTTATGGTTAAGGTGTTTTCTTTTATTTTCTACGGTCTTAAATAGATTTATAACATTCATCAAAATTTAACTATTTAAAATTCACTCAAATCTTCAATAATTATAAAATCAAGTCTTTAATTAGCATTCGATTTTTAGCTTGTTCATGTCATATATTGCTTGTAAAGTAATATGAAAATGTGAATCCAATTATTCATTGAATCAATGATGTTATTTTTTATGTCCGATTATTTCTTTTCCAAATTAATCCATCTTATCTTCTTTAATAATTAGCCTTGAATCAACGATGTTATATTTTATGTCTGATTATTTCTTTTCCAAATTGTACAATATTATATTCTTTAATAATTTTTCAAACTACATCCATATCTTCTTACCTAGATCCAGTACCATTCCAAAGGCGCGGGAATGAGATATAGGAGGTGGGAGCTCAATAACGGAGCATTAAAAATATGGCATCATTATGATTATCAGTTAAAACGAATTACACTTAATATTTTATATGGAAGAATTTACAATATTAGATCTTTTATAAATATTTAAGTATTTATAATGTACAAAATTTGAAATTATATTATTATTTGGAATATTACATGTGTTGACAGTTATCATTTAACACTAATATGTTATGTATTTAAAATGCGCCCATGTTACAATTAGCGGACTGATCACGACTGAAACGAGATAATCATGTTCCCAAAACATGTATCTTGTTTGCACCAGCGAGTATAGATATATGTATTTACTCTCTGATTTGCACCAGTGCAGTAAAAATAATAAAAGAAAATTAGGAGAAAAAAAAAATTTAACTGTGTGCTCAACCTCCCTCATGAATGTAGGGGTCGGTCTGAGTGGATCAGTTGGTTGGGCATTGGCTTTCTGATCCCAAGATCATTGGTTCTATCCCGGTCCAAAGCGATGGTTTTTCCCCAAATCAGCAGTGGCATGTAAAAGAACTGGCACGGGACGAAATGTCACTGGCGCGCTGATATCACCTTCACAATAATAAACAAATAATTTTAAAACTAATTGGGATCTAGGGGTGTTGAATGAGTCTCAGCCCTCCTGGTACCATCTCCTTTCTCAGAGCAAGAAAGGAGGGTAGCAGCGCTGAAATCAGTCGAAAATGTGTATTGCGTGTCCAAAAATACTCATATCTGTAAATTAAAAATCCATATTATTACTTTTACTACTACGTACTTAACAATAAATTGAGGGAGTATTGTATTCTATCCAAAATATTGATATCGAGATTTCACCAGAAATACATTTGTTGAGACTCCCTAAGCTCAAAAAGAGTAGTATAAGAAAATGTCCTGTGTGTCTGTAAACAGTACAACTCAAAAATGAGGAGTCCGATTAATACAAAACTTGGAATTTAAGTTTTGTATCAATCCAAAGACAGAATCACGAAGATTTTCAAGAAAATACCCAAACTCAGACTCCCTTTGCAATTAAATTCTGTCGTTATTTAATGTTTTAAACAAACATCTCTAATGATTATGATTATTAAGCCACCATGTGTTTGAGATATTTGCATGACAAATAAAATGTAGATATACTTTGAAAAATGTATGTATGCCTGTGAAGTCCTCTTCGTTCTAAGTAACTTTTGTATAACTGGTAAACCGCAAGAGATATGCTACATACAAAGATAGATATCATCAAAACACGTACATAGGTGCATAAAACTTCTGTTATAACACTTTGTTGATTAATGAGTAGAGAAAGACATGTGAAGTAGCGCATACATATCTAGATTTTAAAATGAATTACTATCACTTTAGTGCAGTTCTTATTTCCCTTGTGTCTACCAGGAAACGTACTATAATAAAACCATGTATGCTAATTTTATCGCGATTTACATGAAATCGTTGGAAGATTAAGTTTTTGTGAGAATAGCTTGTTGAATAATAGGTAGAGAAACTCATGTAATTGTATCACATCAGATTCTTTTATTATTTCTTTCTCTACCACTTACCAATAGATAGTATTTAGAAAAAAAACTTAAATTAAATTATATTTATGGATTCTCTTTAACTGCTGTGGTTCTCTGCGTCCCAAAAACGTCCGAACCGGCTGCGCGATGTTTCGCCACTGTGTGCCCTCGGCGCTCGTTGTCGTCTGCCGCTATCATAGAAAGGTGCGGATGAAACCATGCAACATTTTTAAAACTATTTTTAAAGGTTTTACTTGCCAATGTTATTAAAGGAGATGCTGAAACTGGCCACCGCCATTGTCCATACATTTTTGGCACAGAAAACTATCCATCACTCGCCTAGTTCACGTTGAGAAATGCTGACAATTTCCTGGCGGATATTTTGTTTTAATTCTTCCAGGGGGAGTAGGTTTGTCTTGTACACTTTATGCTTTAAGGTACCCCAGAGATAGAAATCGCAAGGGACCGAGGGGGATACAAATCTCTACTAATAATTCTGTTCTGAAACACACTTTAATTGTTCTCATCGAAAGATTGGTTGTATAATATGTTGCAGAGTCTTATTGAAAAAAGGCAAAATTACGCTCCCGGTCTGTTAATTCTTTAAAAACGGCGGAAAAATTGCAATCACGTTTGTACGGGCATTACTGTTGACTCGAAAAAAATTGGGCCAATAACTCTTTCTCCGCTAATGGCGCACCATACTCCAATTTTTTCGTTATTAAAGGGTATTTCATAATAAATATTAAGTTTCTCAGAGCTCCAATAACGATTATTTTGTGTACACTCGTATCCATTAGGGTGGAACCAAGCCTCGTCCGTGAAAAATATTAAATGTGGGTCAATTTCACCATTGCATCACACAGTATTGAGAGTCCGCTCACTAAATGCGTTAACACGTTCGAATCATAAATAAATATACGCTGTGCAGTAGAAAAATTCTGAGCCATAATACATTTTGTTACTAAGTACTGGACAAAATAATAAAGCACACTGGTAATACCCAACCATGATATCACCGTCAGCTCAATACTGCACTTTCAGAGCAGAGAAAAACAAAATCCGAAAAAAAATCCATCGCCTTCCACCAGGTTTGAACCTGCGACCTTGGGAACCAGAAACCAGAACGTTAGTCCTAAACCACGGAGGATCATTAGTATTTATAGGAAATATTGTATTTCACGTAAAATTTGATTTCGAGGCTTCATTAACAACTACAGTATAACGGATAAACGAAATATTGGTGCGACGCGAGATTTCCAACAAAATTTTCCAACCTAACTATTTTATATAGCAAATTTGGCGTTGCTCTTGATATTCTTTAAAATTAGTTTACCTTGATTAAAATGCCATATTTTAAGATGGTTACATGAAAAATTAAACGTATATCTTGATTTTTTTTTAAAAAATAGCTTGTAAAATACCTTCATTCTGAATAAATGTTTTCTAATTTTGTATAATTGCTAAATCTTAAAGAGATAGACAAAGGTTTATGACCAAACACAATGTAAATATTTCTATGTTAAATAGTTTATTTTTGTCGTATTAAACAAAATATGCATTATTATTACTATTATTATTATTATTATTATTATTATTATTATTATTATTTTGAATTTTCAAATATTTTCTACAATTCAGGAAATGCTGAGTCACTATTCGTTAGTTTCTCGTGACGTCATCATGCATTTCAAATCCTTGACACACGTTGTAAAGATCGAACTATCGCCTCTTTATCCCTCGTGTATTTACAATGTACAATGAAACAATATAAAGGCGATTTATATAAAGGAGATAAGCAGTAAGACTTTAAAGGATAATTTGTAAAAGAGAGAAATTTTCAATGCTTAAAATAGTCAAATAAAGGAGATTTTTATTAATTGTATCTGTGCATTCATAAAAATAAAAGATAGGGTTAGAAAAGGCATTTTAATGTAACATCAGATTTTTTTTTTTAAATAAACGGAACCTAAATGTGCACTGTAGCAGAAATTTCAGTAATGAATTTTGGGTGAAAATGAGCAATACTACATCTTATTAATGACAGAGAAAGTAAAATGTGACATATAAAACATATTACAGTTGGAAAACCTCCCATGTTTGCAAATGATTCTATTTTATTGTTATAACTTTTATTGTTGTTAATGTCACTAAATGTTATGTTTATTTTGTGCCATTAGGCAAGTTCATTTATGAGGCAGACTAATAAAGGGTAAATAAATTCGTTTTAGTACCTTGATACACATTCTCCAAAATAACTGCTTGAAGTTTTCTTGGGATTTTTCACCCATGTTTTCAACCACAAGCTTGTTGTTTAGAAACGAGTATTCAGAATAGGCACTGCCATTTACATTCGTATCCTGTAACGTTAGGTTAACGCTGCCTAGGTTTGTACTTCTATAGGTAGAATTCAGACGACTGTGAGAGTATATTAACAAATGGTATTTATAGTCTTATATCCAGTTGTTTCGATAGTGCATAGTGTTGCCATTTAATAACAGAGATAATTAGTCAAAATTTTAATATAGTAATTTATGCTCATATTATACTGCTATTGAACAATAAAACAAAAGTATTTGCAGCTGTTTTATATCATAAGTAAATTAATTTATTTCAGCATTATTGCAGTTATTTTTTCTTCAGAACAAAAAGCAACATCCATGCAACTGCAGTCGAATGTAACTCTTTCATCATGTACGTGTGCCATCACAACTGCTTTTTACGTTGGCCCTCCCCGTCCTTTACCACAGGCGCATTTGACTGCAGCTACTAGGATTTGAACTCAAGACGTTCGGCATTGAATAGATTACCAGCCCTTTACTTATAAATATAACCTTAAAGATCATAGTATTCGAACAGTTTACATTAAGATGCCTGTCATGGGGATATCTTAGCCGGTTCAAGAATTAGAAGAAGAGTGAAAATGTAGCAAAATAATTCATGCAGTAGAGGATTAATATAATTTTGAAAGCTTTTACTAAAACCATGATAATGCATCACGTACTTAAAAGCTTTAGCGGACTCGCTTCCTCTTTGGTATACTTGATTCATAAATAGTTATTACTGATATATAATAGTCATATTGCCATAATCATGTTTTGCTGTTTCGGACTAGTGTATTTTAGGTCTTGATAGCTGAAACAGCATCGCTATGTGTCAGTTCATGTCTATTCCCTTTTTTGCAATAGTCCAGAGATAAAGTTGCTGCAAGTCGAGTTAAGTAGTGTCCAATTAAAAAACAAAAACAATAAAACGCGGAGCTTAGGATGCGTTATTAGGTTATGTAGCTTCTAGTGAATGACAGCCGCCTTGGTTTGATGTTCGTTGGTCAATAAAACCTCTTATCGCATGGCCATAAAACAGGAAATGATAAATAAAATCTTCCTTTGGAAGTTTACGTCATTTTAGAGGTTTATGTTAATAGTAGTTTACTCAGCAGTTATTAAAATATAGCTTCATATCAGCTCTGTCTTTCGATTGGATTTTGTAAACAGCAAAATCCTTCAGATAAAGTTTCATCGTATAAACCATATATTATATTGCAAGCATCCAAAGCAGTGTTTTTAATACTTTATTAAATTTTAAGTTATTTAAATCATGAAATGTTGTAGTTATTGAACAGAAGGTAATGGATTTAAAAGGGAACACTAACTGCGGAAATTTTGTTTGAAATTCATCATTCGTCCTTCAAACACGCTATACTTTGAATATGAGAAAAAGTCCGATGTGTTCCATCCAAACAAACAAACTTTCCTTATAAAACATGACTCTGTTATCTACGTCCTGCTAATCCAGTTAAACAAATGCAGAGTTGGTCTTATTACTTGCTTCACTGTAAGTAGAACGAAAATGAGGGAATACTCAAGGCCAAACGATAGTCAAATCTTTTAAAAGCTCATTGCTATGTGAAACAATTGAAATTCGGTTCTCTTTTGCATTCCTGGGATAAAACTATAGAGAGGAAACAAAGTTGACTTTACTTTGGTGGAAAGTTTAAGTAATTTAAACTTTGAAACATATAACTAATAATGTCTCAGAAATGGTTAATTTTACAAAAAAAATATATGACATAAATTATGTATTTTAGCAAGATCTAAATTTTTGTGCAGCAACTTTTTGTCTATCTCTTACGATTTACCAGTTACACAAAAGTCATTCAGAATGAAGAAGTTTTCGACGGCTATTCTCAGAAAACTCAATTTATACATTTTGCTTATCATGAAAATAACTAAAACATATGTATTGTAGTCTACTCCAACCAGAGTTTGCAAGCCGTGTATTGTTCACGGATGAAGCATGCTTCACACGTGAGAGATATTCAATTCCCGTAATTTTCATGTATGGTGCTTCGAAAACCCCCATATCACGATTGTGTAATCATATCAACAGCGACTTAGTGCCAATGTCTGGGCAGGGATTGTAGATGACTTTCTTGTGGGATCATACATTTTGCCCAATCGACTAAACGCCAATAATTCTGCCTGAGTTACTGCATCCTCTTCCTCTCAACATCAGAATAAACATGTGGTTTCAGCATGATGGGGCACCAGCTCATTTTTGGGAATCACGTACGCAACCATCTGATAGCTACATTCGGCAATCTTTGGATAGGCTGAGGTGAACCCAATCCCTGGCCACCACGCTCTCCTGATCTGACGCCAATGGATTTCTTTTTGTAGGGCCCATGAAGGCAATGGTTTATAAAACTGCTGTTGACACGGAGGAAATCCTTGTAGAGCGAATTGTCAGCGCAGCAGCTGAAATCAGGGAAATCCCTGGCATCTTTGGAAAATTAAGGCAAGGTATGGCACGGCGATACACTTCACTTCTTGTCTGGAAGTCACTGGACGTGTGTTCCAGCATTTGTTGATGTGATAAGACAACCAACTGGATCAATTGTCTATTTTTTTTTTATACAGTTGGGTGAGTGTTTGAACTTTCGCTTTTTCGTTATGTTTAATTTCTTCTTGCCTGCACAATAAACACGCAAATGTATGTAAAAATGAATGGCTTATTTGCACAAGTCTACTTACGACCACTCCTTCCACTAATATCCTTCTTGTATTGAAATGAAGGGCCGCAGCCCATAGGTTTCTTAACCGAACATGCTTAAAAGAAGGGTATCTATCTGCTCCAAAGTTTGTCGGTCTAATTTAGAAACATTCTGTATATCTTGAATTTTTTGGGATTAGCCTCCAAGACTCTTCATTCTGGATGAATTTTGTATAACTGGTAAACCATAGAAGAAAGACAAAAGCACACTACAAAGACAATGACAAAAAAAAAAATGTAGCTCTCGTTAGAACGCAAAATGCATGCCTTATACATTTTACTTTCTCTACACGTACTATGTATCTACGTACTGTATAGAGAAGGTGTAGCACTCCATCCAAAAATTCGATACCGAGATTTCACCGAAAATATATGTTTTAGGATCCCTTGTATCCAAAAAAAAAAAAGAGTATTTTCAGAAAAAGATGTGTGTCTGTGTGTGTGTTAAAGGGTGTTAGTGTGTCAGTGTGCCCGTGTGAACACCATAACAAAAATATGAAAAGTTCGTAAAATACCAAACTTGGTATTTAAGTTCAGCATCTTCCAGGGATAAAACACGAAGATTTTGAGAAAAATCCTCCCACCTAAAATTACCTTTACATGGAATTTTTTTCAAAAACTTTGATTTTTCTCAATAATGGCTCTAACGATTTTGTTTAAAATATCGTATATCAAAGATATTTACCTGACAAATAAAATGTATATCTTGAATTTCCTGGGAATAGCATTTGAAGACTACTTTATTCTGCGTAAATTTTACGGCATTTTGATTAACTGCTAAACCGTAAGAGATGGACAAAAACTTGCTACACAAAAAATGTAGAGCAAGTAGAAACACAACATTTCTGTTATATACATTTTTTTCTTTGAGATATTCCTTGTTTTATGAACTTCTTGTTATTATTTTCTCATACAGGAAATTGTGAACTCCGGTCCATGCAAACAAAGGAACTTCAGTCATAGCAACCAGCTTTTGACTATCACTTTAACCTATGGTACTCCCTTTTTTCGCTTCTACTTACAAGGAAG
Organism: Hymenopus coronatus; assembly: GCA_030762935.1. NCBI lineage: Eukaryota > Metazoa > Arthropoda > Insecta > Mantodea > Hymenopodidae > Hymenopus > Hymenopus coronatus. The sequence goes on along the minus strand of CM060892.1, from coordinate 154,808,337 downwards.
CAAGTAATAAGACTATTTCTGCTAATTTTTTTGTCAATTAGCATGAAGTAAATAGAAGCATAAGCTTTTTAACAATAATTTGTTGCAGAGATGTAGAGAAAGTCATGTGAATGGAACACATCGGGTATTTTGCACATTACATTAATTCTGCGGATCCTGTTTTGATGTTAGACACAAAGTCCATTCTTGGATGTAGATCAATGTCAGAGATTACATTTTTAGTTGCTCTTGATGGTTATTAATACATTTATTTACAAAGATTATAAATCAGATATTGAATTTTTCAGAGGTGTCGATTTATTATAATATAAAATTACACATATGTTTCCAAACAATTTCGTACAGTATGCTTTCCGAGATATAGTTTGTTATTAGTTTCAGTTTCAATCTACTTAAAACGTTTCTTAAACAGAGGTCATCTTTCGTTTCGTCTTTTTTTTTTTTACTCCTAGCAATACAAAACGAACCGCACTTTAGTTGTTTCACATATCCACTAAACTTTTAAAAGATGTGACTATTGCTTTAGCATAGGGAATTTATTTCCCTTCTATTTATAAGAAACATATACAACCATTTCTGATAATGCTTATCTTTGGAGATAAAGGAAAAATTCTTTGTAACAATAGAATGTAGAGAAAGTCATGTGAGTGCAACACATTAGATTTTTACATTTCGCAGCGTATAGAATTAATTGCACGTATAAAAATGTTCATATTTCATAATATTTTTGGTAAACATTTTTATAAAAGTTGTCATATATCTTCATATCTTGAAAGATGTACAATATTTCCTTTTAAATAGTTTCAAATATTGCTGGAGAAAATTAAGTATTTCCTATATGCAACGTCACATGTGAAATTAAAGGCCCTGTAATTTTGAAGAGTTTTTATTTTCGCAAACCAGTGCTTTTAGTGGCATATTGTGATTAGTATTAAGCAAGGACAAAGCAAACCAGTAGCTTTTTTCTTTTCTTCCAAGTTTAAGGGTTTCACAATGATTAAAATATATAACATCAATATAAAATTCACTTTTTTATATTTTTTATTAAATATGAACAAAATCTACAAAACGTATTCCTTTAAACTAATAAAGTGAACCCCCTTCAAACCCTCAAGATATTTTGGCTTTAAATACCAGATGGCGCAGTATTTGTCGTTTGTAGATATCCTTTCATGCTTTAAAGGTGTTTCGAACTCAACGGGGTTGAATTAAAACCGGCCAGTTGAGAACTGGGAGGTTTTAACTTGAAACAGTCCCGTTGAGTTCTGCACACGACAACTACGAGGCAGTTTGGCCATATGGTATATATTTCATATTATTTTAGATTTTTGCGTAACATTTCGATATTTTGAAGAGAAAAACTTCATATTTTGGAAAATTTTCATCATATTTCGCACCTTGGTTTCTAAAAAAGCGTAAATTTGAATTACTAATTAATTTACTTGCAGGTTTAGGTATGTTGCTTAGTAGTAGCTCATTAGTCTTTATTTAAGATATTTTATCATCCAAAAATTAGAAGATAAATTTGTATTTTATGCAAGCAAAGTGAAACTAAAATGCTCGTATCTGAAAAATCGGTCATTTTGATTTACGACACTTTGGAAGTCATGTGTGATTTGCCTGTCTCTATCATGGTAAATACAGTATTTATTCCCAATGTTGTAGTAATATCGGGTGTCTCAAGTGAGTCTCCGCAGAGAACTTTGAACGCTTTTGTTGTAATTAAGTTTGTAACGGAACTGTAGAGGAGCAACGTACTCTCCTCTCTCCTCCTGCTTGAATAATACGAGTACTATGAGAACCGTGCGCTTGAAGTCAATATTTAGTGGTTGGCTTGTGAAGCCAAAATGTTAACCAATGAAGAGAGAGTGTTTTTAGTATATCACCTTGGTGGTGATACAATTTCAGAAAATAAAAACGTAAATCGCTCGAAGGTTTTGCACATTCGACATGACCTCGTCGTAATACTGTTAAGAGATTTAATTACTAAATTCCGTGAAACCGGAATCGTATATGATGCTCCGAAAAGCCCACAGTAGTTAGATCGTCCATAAATAAAACTCCATTTCATTTTTGCCGGTCCTCGTGGTGGTTCGCTAAATGCCTAGCTTTGGTGCTTCGTGGTGCAGGGTATCGTGGGTTCGAGTCCCGCCTTGGGCATGGGTGTTTGTGTGTTTGTAAATGTGTACATGTAAGTAAAGAAAAAGAAAACGGTAGACAAATAGGAAACAAAGTAAATTTAGGGAAAATGGAAAATGGAAAAAGGACAAAAAGGGGGAAAAAAAAAAGAAAGAGAAAAAGCGGTAGGCTAAATTTGTTGTAACTTTATTTTATGTTACGTCACTTTAACAACTCTGCCATATTGAAACGGAATTGTTTGGTAAGATATATGGTGGATAGTAGCCTTGTAAGATCTCATCCCCGCTCCATATGACCTTCGCTTCACACCAGGCAGATGGTGTTAGAGGGCCGTCCAGTCCTGCTGCACTACCACTGCAGTAAGATAGCAAAGTGCAGCTGGCCTTCTAAAGTTTCATCTTTTCACACCATTGTTACACTTAGTTCCGCGATAGGCAGATGGGGTTAGGGGTGCCGTCCAGTCTACTGCTTATACTATCTCTGGATAGATGGCAGCGCAGGCGCAATTATCATCCGTTTTCAGTTTTACTTTTGCTTTAGACTGAAGATGGAACTTTGGGTCGTGGCATTAACCAAAACAAAAAACAAAAACACATTGGTCGGCTCACGGATTTGAATCCAGGACCTCCCAAACGCGCCTAAACACTTTTAATAGACTATACTGGACGAAATTCCACGTGTAATGTTACTAAATGAATGGGAAAATTAGCACAGAAAGCAGCTGTGAAGTCAGCACACAAGGACATGAAATTGCGTCCCTATAAATGTACAGCTGTCCCGAAAACAAAATTATGGCTACGAGAAAACACTACACAAAGTGTCCGAAACATGGGCAAACGTGTCGAACTCTGCCTACAGGAAAGCGGATAGCATTTCCAGCACTAATCTAAATATCAGTTCTGTTCATCTCCATTTCCAATAATATAATTGGCGAATTCGTTGCCAACCAAATTGTGACGAGCGAGTATGTTAGCGTTATGGAGACACATTTGTTATGCAAATATGAAAGATTCACTTCTGCTAAGCTAAAAGATATTGCGTTTTTATGTAAACACTTATATATCAGCACAGACATGACAATGTTTAATTTAAAAATTGGTGTGCAGTAGTTGAGGTAGTAAGTAGAATTAAAACAGTGTTAAATTACTTTATTTAATAATTTTCACATTGTTGCAGTTAAAGGACAGTTAAAGAATGTAAGATTTACCGTTAATAAACATTTTCATATCTTTCCCATAAATGTATTACTTCTTCATTTATCAAAATATGCAATTATGTTCCATGGTGGAAAGCACTGACCTCTGAAGTGTGTGGAATTAAGTTAGTCGTTCTCCATGGCCACGCCCGCTAAAGTGTCTAGCTTTGTTGCTTCGTGGCGCAGGGGATCGCGGGTTCGAGCCCCCCCCCCCTTGGGCATGGGCGTTTGTGTTCTTGTAAATGTATATATATTGTGTGTGTAGAAAAAAAGGAAACCTAATAGAAATATTAAACAGGAAACACTTAGGAAAAACAGAAAAAATAAGAAAAAGAAAAACGGGGGAATACACTAGGCTAAAAGCGATAATCAATGTTTAAAAAAAATTAAAAAAAAAAAAAGTGATGAATCTTCGGTCAGGGTAGCTAAGTTGGTTAGACGCTGGCCTTCTGATCTCAGGTTGCGGCTTTAATCCCTGCCCAAGTCGATGGTTTTTATATGTGCTTAAAAGCATGTCAGTAGATTTACTGGCGTGTAAAAGAACTCCTGTGGGACTAAATTCTGGCACATCGGCGGCACTGATATGATTCTGGCAACTGACAGCGTCGTTAAGAAACATGTTTCCCCGTAAGATCATGATATACAAAGAAAAACACTAAAAGGTTGCGATTAATCAAAATTGACATACGTTCATGTTCTCCTGTACCTAATTTAACACTGAAGTCGGTAAGTAGCGAAAGCAATCCATCAGTTTTGATAAAATTATACAATCGGTAATCTTATTTTCTTTACTCAAAAACTCTCTTCTTTTACACTTTTTTGTTTTTAGCAATAATGTAAGCCGGCCAATGAATGAACCTATTTATTCTCCTGAAGTTAAGCGAAAATATCAGAAAAAAAACTATCCAAATAACTCGCCCCAACGAAATTCGAATTCGGGACCTCTAAAATATGAAACAGACACGTCATCGCTACACCCTGGGCATGGGCTTCCAGAGATGATTGTAATTAATTCTTTTCTCCTGCTCTTTTGTCTGTTCATTTACTTGTTTTTCCTCCTGTAGATAGACCGCTTCAACAACAATTGCTGCGGTTATTAACCGTCTTGAAACCTCTTAGCTAGCTGGAGCTTTATAAATGTGATTAGCTCTGCTGGGGAGCTATATGAATTGGGCAGGACTAGATGGGGAGGCGTTCGAGGGCAAGTATTTAACTGCAGATAGCATCCAAGAGGCAAAGGACCAACGAAGGGAGACTTAAGATCTTTAATAAACCAGTGTTATCAATTTTTGCGAGAAAGACTCCATAGGAAGGAAACTAGGGAGGAACAGCTTTATGCAAAAGCCCAAAATGCTTACTCACTCTCTGGTTAGTAGCATGAGATGAAGGTAGGGCAAGGTTTTCTACTGATGAAAACAACAGTACACGCCTCTACCCGCGTAAGTCTGGGGGTGCTGTAAATGGGCACAGGAGAATGTTGCATCGAAAATCATGGGGTCGTGGGCCTGGACGCCAATTACCCTGAGAAATTCTAGAGAATATATTCTTCAATTAATCTATCCTTGGAATGCTTTTCTGTTTATAAGATTAGTCTCAGATTCGGGTAGCTAGTTCGGCGTAATATGTTCACGCCATGAACATGCGTTTAAAATGTTAGAGCATTAAATAGGAGACATTTCATTAATCTTTAAGTGCAGCGTGATTTGTGTTTATGTGGAACGTTTTAAGATTTTTAAAAACAGTTTTGAAACCCTTAATAGTTAAAAAATGCAAGTTTAGGAATACTAAAGAGTATTTTGCTTAAAAATAAGCGTCTGGTGTAGCAAGTGGGTCTACATATGCCGATCTCACACTTACATGTTTCCAAATTTACAGTAGAAAAGGATCTTTCAGTCATGACGGGGCAACATGGCTCTATTCAATGTGACAAACGATGGCTCTTTGACATACTGCATTAGATTAGAATAGATTGCGTTCTGTAGGTCCATGATGGTCAAGAAGGCCTTGAACAAAGCACACTAAATTAAATACACCAAGTACACAATGTGTACAGTTCTCGTATTACAATTAATAGTAAACATCTCAAACTTTCAACTGAATTAAAAGTTAAGGCAGATATTAGACATTACATTTTTTATATGTGTATATGTACCTATATATTTCTTATGTACAAAGGTCTCCATATTTAATGTTAAGATTTATTCTCAAAATATTAAATATGTAAATAAAATGTTTGTCAATGTCATTTCTAAATTATCAATTATTACTCTCAAAACTACATATACCAGATATACATTTCAAATTACAGTTCTAAAACATGCAATAAGTATTAATTTTATATTTCATTTAATGTAAGTTACTAAACATAAAAAGCTTCACTTGACTTTAAGTCTGTTTCATATCATCTAGTGTTTATATTCTTACTTATAGGTAGTGAATGTAAAAATTTAGTATTAAAATATACATTTTCAGATTAAAATATGGGTACATTAACATATTAAAGACACTTAATGTTTATATTCTTACTTGTATGTAAAGATCAATAAAATGTGATAATATTTTTAGAACGTATATCTTAATTAAGTATGTGCATTAAGCATATTAATGTAATTTCTACATTGCTACCTACCTCATGTTAAAGTACATAAATGAGTTTACAATACTGTAGGTTTCAGTGCTAGGATACAAGCAATTTTGTTATATTTCTAGTTCACTCAAAACGTATAAAATCACTTCACTTGGCTTTTATGGCCTGTGTCACTTCACTTAATTATAAGAAAAGAGTGAGGATGATTATTGATACAAGTATTCTTTTACAGAATAAACATTATTTAATATAACTTTATACTCGCTCTTCCTATATACCCGGCCTAAAACCAAGAGAACATTCCTGTTCTCCAATGAAGCTTTCTGGTCACCAACCAAGAGACAAAAGTTAAGATTAAGAGATTATGGTGGTTGCCGAATACTTCACAATATTACCTGGCTTCTGCCAAGGTAATATGGAGCAATGCCAAACAAAATTATCTAACGGGACCCCAAAAAATCGTCTCTAGTTAAACTTTCTCAAGTTATGGGTAAGTTAGGAAACTTTTGAAACATAATTTACCTTTTGCCTGCGTTGCGAAAGAATTGCTCATAAATTGTTAGTGTAAAGTGTGTTAAAGCCTCTTTTCAACGCGAAGGAACTGTTTTTAATTCCATCCGCATGCGTCTGTTGACGCCCTGGCCTCTAGCACGGCGTGAATATGAAATGCTATTGCCAGCGAATCTCCTACTTCTCAGCAACTGTCAGACACTCCTTAAAATTCTTCGAAGTAGTGTTCCAAGTAACGTTAGCATATTCTGCGTAACCTGTGCCATAACATCAGCCGTAACAACTAGCATTAGGTGTGCTTCCCATTGCAGTACGCATTGAACTTTACAAGTAAAGCACAGTAAGTTACACCTTACAAGAATCAAATTTGATTAAAATTGGTTTAAAAGTATAAGCAGTTTATATGGAAATATTCCTATAAATCTAGGCGGTTTATAGCAGCATGTATACTTGTATTTTAAGATCTGTTTTAGAGAAATGTAGTCAAATACCTACCTGCACTATTCATTATTTTCCTCTGAATAATATACAAATCTGTAAAATAGCGGTTTTACGGCAAGCATATTTCCGTAGTATGACTGTGATGATGGGAGAAAACGCATCTTGAATTTGTTGAAATTTATCGGCTATCTAATAATGTGTTTTACCGACTTCATGTGTGAAGTGCCCTCATTAGGCACCTTCAGCAGATAGTCAGATCGGAACTTCGGGCTGGCTATCTAAGGAATTGGTAAATTTGGCGTTACTCTTCTAATTCACTTGTCTCTGAACACAATAGGATATTCGCGTACATTTATTGCAAAATTAAACTATTTTGGCTCTCTTTCAACGTTTTTCCAGTTTGTGTGGTCTTCATGAGCACATGCTTTCATAGCGACCAGTTGTTCCACATGAATTTGTTTTTCTATTACTGTTTACAAGACTGAATAGTTATCATTTGAAACAAGGAAAAAAAAAACATAAAACATAGTAATGACACTTTGTACGTCGGAAGACAATGTTGAACTTACTGTAAATGTATGATGAACTCAAAAAACAAAAAAACAAAAACAAACAAACAAAAAAACCTAAAAATCCAATAGATGATATAGCTCAAATTGTACCACAACTGCTTCCTTTTTACCTTCACGAAAAGTCATTCCAAATCTAAATTATGTAACTGTAGAAATTTAAGAGATCTGACGCGTAATGTGTAAGAAGTATGTTATACTGGATACTTTTGATTACAAGATGTGATTTAATTCGTGAAGACATCGGCTTTTTTTTTTTTTTTTAACTTGTGCTGAAGTCAAAGTATCTCTCTCTCTCTCTCTCTCTCTCTCTCTCTCTCTCTCTCTCTCTCTCTCTCTCTCTCTCTCTCCGATTCTCATTTCTCCCTTTAAGTGTAACAGATTGTGAGTATAAGTTTACTTTACTGGGGCTCCTTAGAAATTTTCGTGTTTGCACCACTTATCTATTTCACAACAGAACTGCTGAAGATATATTACCAACTGTTGCATGACATGTTGCTATGCTGTCTACAAAATGTAGAACCAGATGTTGGAAAGTCTGCACTTGAATTGAAAGTATAGCTAAATCCTGGAGGACTACAATGGCATATTCTGTCCTTAGAGAAGAACAGAAAGATAATGAAAGGAAGATTACGGCTGCAACAGGGGAACTGAAGCATTTAAGTCTGGAAAATCAGAGAAGAGGAGGGAACCACTAATGTAGGAAAGAAAGAGATGCAGAGGACTTTTTTAATCAATAACCAAGTAATCAGACCGCAATTACAGGGAGGTCAAAGGCCTTCCTATTTTCAGCAGAGAACTAAGTTGCAAGTGACGATATCCGGCTGTTCCTTCCGTCGTCACTACTCGACCTCGATTCGGCGAGTCAAGGTGTTCGAGTTGTTTACTGTGTCGGATGGTCCCGTTAGCTTGCCTCACCGGAGGGCGCCTCTCTTCTTACTGACCTACACTTCGTCTTCCTTCCTAATATTGCGTGCATCATGCTACTCCATTATCATATTGGGGATTGTGAGGGATCTGAAAGATGCTCCTGTGGACCAATGGAGTTTATTCAAATCCATGGTTCCGTGAGCTCCTTAAGTTGTTTGTTGATTAATTAGTCACTGGGATAGGTAGAGGAAAATCGATATTGAAATCGAAATAATCGGGTTGTATGTAGGCCGTAGCATTTTTAGCCTTTTATGATCTTATCATGTTTTTACTATATAATGTTGGTCCTAATAATTTCTTCAGAAAAACTCTGAACTCGTTGACTGAAAGCTACGATAGATCATTCAGTGTATGAAAGTAATATTCAAATTAGATATTAACTATTTTCGCAGTCTCAATTTATTTTGTTTTATTGCATTTCAAACGTATATATCAATAATAGAACTATTCTGTACAGATCCTTTCAAAAGAAAGACATTGTCCATTTAGCATAAATACAATATTGGTTCTACTAAAAATGACCCGAGCCTATGCGTCTATCCGCGAATCTTCAGAAAGAATTGGTAGAAAAAAGGAATATAGAGTTGGAAGAGAATAGGAACTGCATGCTTCTAGTAATTGTAGTTAAGAGTCGAAGAAACAAAGAATCTGTTATAGAATACCGCAAATATTAATAATTTTGGCACACAGCATTTTTTTGGCATTCTTTAGTTTTTGGCTTTGCTCTAGCACACTAGGTGTTGTCAAAATTGAGTGATTTTAGATAAAAAAAAATATTCTGCTTTCTTAACAAGACTTGTAGGGAGATAGGTATAATAAGGTATCTTGATTTTCTTGACCATTGTACAAGACGAATTGTCTAAGAGCCCTTTGCTCTTTCAGTTTCTTACCTCCATTGCAGTCAAAGAACAACACAGTCACCAAGAAGAACGAACTAGACAGAATGAAAAAAAAAAGTCTGAATAGATAACCGTACTAGATACCTACCTTGATAATATCAGACATGAACGAACAGATAAAATAAACTGAAAAGAAAACAAGAACTCGTGTATAAAATGCAATTTGAACCACAATCCCTTCCGTTTTCATCCCCCTTTTGCAATATATTCAAACAATTTGTGTTCGAAATTATACCTTAACTGAGATTGTTGTTCCAAATGTGCCCTTTGTGAGTTTCCCGTTTGTCATTCTGATATCTCTGTCTCAGCACTCTACTTATGGCTTATTTGAAAGTAATGCTACAGCATTCTCCCACGGCTGGTATGTAATTATAAAAACAAAAGCCGGTTTGTGAAATTGTCACCGGTTTTTACCAAGGATATAATATTAAATATTATAAATGAAACTTAGTGAACGAAAAATATAAATTTCTTTAAAACACACAAGTTATATCAAGTAATTCCTTTTGTTAGCTAAACCTTTACGAGTTATTCGTTGCTGTTGGTTTGCATTTTCCCATTATATCATATATTTTGAAAGTGCTACCTCATCAGTTATTTGTTTTCGCGGTGTCATGCAGAGAGTATGGAATTTCAAAGACAACTTCTGCTCGGTTTTTAAGCATGTTTGTGGTTTCATGTTACTAATCCCTTTGTACTTATAACGAAATGTGTAATGTAACCATTTCTACAGGCGCTTATCTCAATTAACTTGAAAAAGGATACCAAAGTAAAATTCTGTAAAAAAGTTTGAGGACGAGATTTAAAAATAAAACAATGGTGGATGGAGATAGATCAGTAACACATCAGTTCTTCTTTCTTTACTTCTATGCTGGGGTCTATTGGAGAGAAGCCCGAATCACATGCATCATTAAACATTTATGCCTTGATCTTGAGCCTGGCTCTGACAATGTTCAAAGATTGGTGCAGAATTGTGAGAGTGTAAAAAGTATGTATGTATGTATGTATGAGTATAGAGTACTCTGTCAGCAATAGAGATAGTGAATGAGGTGTAACATCGAAGCAATTGGCTGTCATATCGCTGTCAGTTTTCAGTCACGACTTTTTTCATTCCACTAAACACCAGAAGACACCTTGCTCTCTAACTGGGTTAATGGAACCTTCGACCCACTTTGGTGCCGTAGTGGGCTGGTCGCGCTTCATCTCTTTTGCCTGATGTAACAGAGCGGTTCTCCTGTACAGTATTAGGAAATTTTATGTCAGTCCTTCCCTCAAGTATTCCATATCGCGGAAATATTACTGAATTCCAGCACTCATCGCAACACCCACGCTGGGAATATTAACTGTACAAAGCTGAGAACGTTGGTCAGGTGATACCACACAGGAAATGTTCTACAATAAAACGCACTTCCGAAAACAATCAGGTGAAATCCAGTTGGGTGTACATATATACATCTTTATATATATATATATATATATATAATACAAGTATACACGTGTTCTACATTATATATTATATTAGTACATACAAATATATATATATATATATATATATATATATATATATATTTATATACATACATGCACACATACACACACATACACATACATACATGCATGCATACACACATGCACACATACACACATACACATGCATACATACATGCATACATACATACATACATACACACACATACACACACATACATACATACATACACACATACACACATACATATACATACATACATACATACATACATACATACATACATACATACATACATACATACATACATACATACATACATACATACATACATACATACATACATACATACATACATACATACATACATACATACATACATACATACATACATACATACATACATACATACATACATACATACATACATACATACATACATACATACATACATACATACATACATACATACATACATACATACATACATACATACATACATACATACATACATACATACATACATACATACATACATACATACATACATACATACATACATACATACATACATACATACATACATACATACATACATACATACATACATACATACATACATACATACATACATACATACATACATACATACATACATACATACATACATACATACATACATACATACATACATACATACATACATACATACATACATACATACATACATACATACATACATACATACATACATACATACATACATACATACATACATACATACATACATACATACATACATACATACATACATACATACATACATACATACATACATACATACATACATACATACATACATACATACATACATACATACATACATACATACATACATACGTTTGATAAAGGTTGGGTTTCATCCTCGGGACCAAAATTTCGTGTTTTCAAATTACTAGTGGACTTTATGACAAATAACCTAGTAGACAGGAAAGAAACCAAGTCACTCGCAAGTCACGACCGGGAATCGAACCACTGACCTTTGGCAAACAGTGCTATAATATCTGAGTGCTTGCTATTTTCTTCTGTTCTGATTTTTCTTATTTTGAACTGTTTGCAAGGTGTGTGCCTAAACGGTATCGAAAGTATTGGCATTATTTCTTCTTCTTCTTTTTCCAAGCCATTGCCTTAGGTCAGTAACCTGTCGGAGGTGTAAGCAAACCTTGGGTCATACCATAACCAGGGTGGATGATTAGCCCAATTCCTGGTATGGCGGCGAAGAAGAAAGAACTGGAATGGGACGATGAAAGGGATGACAGGAAAATTCACGGATCAGATTATCCAACCCAGCGTTCGGGCATTGGCAGTATATAACACCAAATGTTAAAACACTTAAAAATGAAAAAAGTATAAATTAAATTTACGAATAATGTAATTTATACAAATAGATAATTTGCGTTTTACAAAGGAAAAATACTAGCATCTTAACGGCGAATGAGATTCAAGAGCGATTAAGACATAAAACAGAGCTCCACTAAAATTTTTCGTTAAATGCGACATACCATTTACAGTGCCTCCTGTGTAGCTTACATTATCCAATAAAAAGTAAGAACGCTGATTTAAAGAGATAGAACATTTATGGTATGATATTCGTTACCCTTACATACAAATTTAGAATGTCACACAATAATCTTCAGTTTATAAGCACAAGTTAAAACATTCATTATATCATATAAAGGTTAAAGAGACTTCAAAAACTAAAGATTTGTTTTCTTTCCTTATCTCTCTTCCTCTCTTGTCAAGAATATGGATAAAGAACTTCAGTTAGTTCAGCCTATACTTTAGCTTGCATTTTAAACAATCCATCGGAGCATATTTGTATAAAAGTAGACAAAAAATAGATGTCACAGTGTTGGTGTTTTATTGAGCTTACACGTTCTATTTTAATGTTAGGCTTTTAGGATTTCAATAGCTGTGTTTTCATGAAATAAATTAAAAATGTATGAGTTGGTGCGCATATATTTTGCTTGACACTCCTTGACATTCAAAATCTCGTATTTTTTCCCGTAATTTTTTCAACATCTCGAAATATTTAAATTGCTCCACATGATTTAAAATAAACAACGTTTTCAGAAAATTCAGAATTGTAGAAAACTATTGAATATGAAAATCTGATGTGTTACACTCATGTGACTTTCTTTACCTATTCTGCAATAAACTATTCTCTAAACAGCATAGTTTTCTACTTCACGTTAATCCCGATAAATGTTTGGATAAATGCTTTTATTACACATTTTCTTGTAAATACAAAAAGGAATGCACTAAAATATACCAATAGTTAAATATTTAAAAGTTGGTCGCTATGTGATAGGTTTCATTTTTTGCTTGACCAGGAACAAGAAAAATGAACAACATCCCATTTGAGGAAAGCATTAACTATTTTAAATTTAAACCACTAATAAGGAATATCTCGGAAACGGCTAACTCTATAAAATATATTAGTCATAATCTGTGTCTTTTAATGAGATCTACATTTCTTCTGTAATAAGCCTTTTCTATCACTTATGATTTTCCAACAAAAGCCAACCAGAATGAAGACAGCATCTAAGCTGTATGTGTGCCTTTTCCCAGAATATATATATACACACACACACATTTTGTTTATCATCTAAGTAGCTTTTATATATGGCATTTCAATCTAAATAGAGCCATTTTTGAGAAAGTCGAAATTTCGACTATCTTCCATTTAAAGGGTGTGGAATTTTCCTGAAAATCTTCGCGTCTTATGCTTGGAAGAACTGAACTTTAATACTAAATTTGGTATTTACCCAATTTTTCGTTTTTGAGTTATGCTTTCCACAGGCACACACAGGGACTTTTTCTAAAAATGCTTTTTCTTTCGATTCTAGGTCCCTCAAAACATTTATTTCCGGTGAAATTCGGTATCAAATTTTTGGGTGCAATATACCTTCTCTACCTACTATGGCACATTGTTCGTATGCTAGAGAAAGTAATAGGAATTGCAGAATAATTGTCACAGGAATGAAGTCAGGAGGCCCTCATTTAAGTAGATGATATAAGTTATTAAAAATGTAAGCAAATATGATTTTCAACACAAACCTGTATGTTTTTCTTTTTTAATATGAACTGCTTATTATTTTCGACGCAATTTATAACATGAAAAATAATAAAGAGCCTGCATTTGTTGCAACGCAGTAGGTAAATTACATTCCGAGAAACTGTCGGTTGCACATTCTGTGGTTCGTTCGCATTGTTGATTCTCGAGCGTGAATTTCACGTCACAGTTAATTGCAATGTGCCCACCTGGGTAGTGTGGTGGTAGCTTTCTGCCTCACATTCAACAGGTCGGGAGCTTGAATCTCGCTTAGGGTGAGTTATCCGGATTCGGGGTTTTTCCTTACCCTGAGAACACAACTGTTGAATAACTTTAAGCTCCATAGACCCAGAGATCATTTGAGCATTAGTTCACCAATTCATTGTCCGATATGACCAACCAAATTAAAGGAGGTAGGCTACACAAAAAATAAATGAATAAATAAAATAAAATAAGTAAATAAATAAAAACCTCAATGTGACCAAAGCATTGTAATGTGTTCTTAATGTTATCAGTTGCGCTGTAAATATTACCAATCCACATTAAAGAAAGAACAGACAATCAAGCAAACAAAAATAAGGACAATAAAGTACTTGTCTATTTTCTTGTGTTTTACTTTTTTTAGAGCACGTGCGAATTATCACATAAAACTTAAAAGAAGAAGTCAAGAATTGTGCATTTTGTTATATTCACCTTTAAGTCTGCTATCTCTTCATAATTACATTGGGAGATTTCTTTCCTAAATATACCCTACCAAATTCAACCAATTATAAATTTTGGAAAATAGACTAGCTTGATTTATAGCAAGTTTATATTAAATAATTAATTTATGTGTGTATTTTTTAAATTCATAAAACTAACACATTTTAAAGATGTGTTTTATTTTATTTTGAAGCTGCTAAGAATGTTATGTAGATTTTGGCCCATTTCAACAGAGATTTGTGGTGGGTTCTCCGGTTTCCCTCGCTCCATCTTCATTCCATTTATCATCAGTCATCGCCTGCGGTGTCTTAATTGTAAAAGTGGGAATTAAGCACTATCAATATTAAACGCAAAATAAAATAGAGTAAAATAGAGTAATGTATTTTTAAACTAACAACTCTCAACAATTACATTCGTGATGCTTTTGCTGGCATTAATCAGTCATATATTATGTCATATATGAATATATTTTGAGAAATTATTAATAATCGATTCTAAAATAAATATAAATCCTATGAGTGACTAATTGATCATTAAAATAAGAACTGAATCTTTCCTGGCGACGTAGTAATTCAAAACTTCTTGGGCTTCTAATCAGGTAAAAACTTGGCTTGATACCGACGTCTCGAAGAAGTGCATCTTCTTCGTCTTCAGGGTGAACTGATGGATTGAGCTTGCGGAGACTGGTATTTATAAGAGCTAGAATGAAATCATTGTAAATCTTGGTATCCGAAAATTTATTAATACTGTTTTCCCTTACTTTAACAGTTTTGTAAAAATATCAATGTTTGATTATACTGTGAAACGTGAGCTTTGTTCTCCTCTGTACGAGGACATCAATTTTCTGCCATAAAGTGACAGCAAGGGAGGGGAGGGGGAGAGAGATAAAGAAAGAAAGTAAACATTTAGTTTCCGAAACCTCCTGTATCCTTTTTACTTTCTCTACACGTACTATGTACATAGTGTATAGAAAAGGTATTGTAATGCACCCAAAAATTCGATACCGAGATTTCACCGGAAATACATGTTTTGATATATCCCTGAAACCAAATAAAAACATTTTTAGAAAAATGTCCTAGTGTGTGTGTGTGTGTGTGGTGTGTCGTGTCTGTGGGCAGCATAGCACAAAAACGAAAAGACAGCTAATTACCAAACTTGTTATTTAAGGATGCTATCTTCCGAGGGTGTGACACGAAGATTTTCAAAAAAATCCCCCCACCCACAACTACCCTTTACATGGAAAAAATTTCCAAAATTTTGATTTTATCAAAATTGCTCTAACAATTTTGATTAAAACCTCTTATATTTAAGATATTTACTTGTCAAATAAAATGTATATCTTGAATTTTCCGATAATAGCCTCTGAAGCCTACTTTATTCTGGATGAATTTTACGGAATTTTGCGTAACTACTAAACCGTACGAGATAGACAAAAACTTATCCCACAGAAAATGTAGAGCACATTAAAACACACAATTTATGTTATATACATTTTTTCGTGGAGTTGATCGTTTTTAAGATATTCCTTGTTTTTAGTTTCAGCTTTGACAAACATACTTTTCTCATACATGAATTTGTCAACTCGTGTCCATACATACAAACAAAGGAACTTCAGTCATATCGCAGCCAGTTTTTGACTATCACTTTGGCCTATGCTACTCCTTTATTTCCCTTCTACATACAAGGAAGCAAGTAATAAGACTATTTCTGCTAATTTTTTCTCGGTTAGAAAATAAGAGCATAAGCTTTTTAATAATAATTTGTTGCGGAGATGTAGAGAAATTCATGTGAATGGATCACATCAGATTTTTCTAAATACTGATTGATGTTTTAGCTTGTGCGAACAAGCTCTCGATATAATATATCGAACATTTATTTGTTGTGCTTATAAACGGAAGATTATCATATGGATATCCTGATTTGTAACCAAGGGTAACAAAATGATATCCTAAATTTGCTACCTTCTGTAAATCTGCGTACTGCTCTTTATTGAATAATGTAAGCGGACACGAGGTTTTGTACACGTTGTCGCATCTAACAACAATATCCATCAACTCTGTTTTACATGCCTTAATCGCTCGTTGAAATCTCCTTCGCCGTTAAGACTGCTAGGGAGCTGTGCCATTTTTCCTATATAAAACGTAAATAGCCTAGTAACCAAAATGTTAAATTAGTTTCATTTTCCCATTTTAAGTATTTTAAAATTTGGTGTAATGTAATGCCAATACACGAATATTGGGTTGGATAATTTGACCCCGAATTTTCCTGTCATCCCTTTAATCACCCAATTTCATTACTTTCTTCTTCACCGCCATAGCAGGTATTGTGCTGATCACTCATCTTCGATATGGTATAATTCAGAATTTGCTTACTCTTTCGTAAAGCACTCATCTAAAGCATTCGCTTGTAAATCCTTTGGAGTGTGAGACCTACAAAAATGAGGCTAATCCGTTAAAGAAGTAGAAGAAAAAGAAATGCTAATACTTTCGATACCGTGTAAGGCATAGACATTACAAACATTTCGGGATAAGAAAAATCATTACAGAAAAAATCTGATGTGTTCCATTCACATGACTTTCTCTACATCTCTGCAACAAATTGTTGTTAAAAGGATTATGCTTCATGCTAATCGAGAAAAAATTAGCAGAAATAGCTTTATTGCTTGATTCCTTGTAAGCAGAAGCGAACTAAGGGAGTACCTTATGTTAAAGCGATAGTCAAAAGCTGGTTGCTATGTGACTGAAGTTCCTTTGTTTGTATGGACACGGGTTCAGAAGGTCCTGTATGAAAAAAGCATAAGTTTTTTATAACTGAAACCAAAAACAAGGAATATCTAAAGAACAACTAACTCCACGAAAAAATGTATATAAAATATACTGTGTGTTTTAAAGGGCTCTACAATTGTTGCGTGGTAAGTTTTTGTCCATCTCTTACGGTTTAGCAGTTATGCAAAATTCCGTAAAATTGACCCAGAATAAAGTAGTCTTCATAGGCTAATCCCAGAAAATTCAAAATACACATTTTATTTTTCAGGTAAATATCTTTAGTATACGATATTTTAATCAAAATCGTTAGAGGCATTTTTTAGAAATTCAAAATTTTCGAAAAAAGTTCCATGTAAAGGGTAGTTTGGGGTGGGAGGATTTTTCTCAAAATCTTCGTGTCGCATCCATGGAAGATACTAAACTTAAATACCAAGTTTGGTATTTTACTGACTTTTCGTTTTTGAGTTGTCGTGTTCACAGACACACGGACACACACACATGGACCCTTTTACTTTCTCCATACGCACTATGTACATAGTGTATAGAGAAAGTATTGCACTCCACCAAAAATTCGATACCGAGATTTCTCCTGAAATATATGTTTTAGTGTCCCCAATATCCAAAAAAAAGCATTTTCACAAAAAGGTCCGTGTGTCCGTGTGTCTGTGAACACGATAACTCAAAAACGAAAAGTCGGTAAAATACCAAACTTGGTACTTAAGTTTAGTATTCTCCAGGGATGCGACACGAAGATTTTGAGAAAAAGCCCCCAACCCCCAACTACCCTTTACATGGAACTTTTTTCGAAAATTTTGATTTTCTCAAAAATTGCTCTAACGATTTTGATTAAATTTTCGGATATTAAAGATATTTACGTGACAAATGAAATGTATATCTTGAATTTTCTGGGAATAGGCTCTGAAGAGTAGTTTATTCTGGATGAATTTTACTAAATTTTTAAATAACTGCTAAACCGTAAGAGATGGACAAAAACTTACTACACAAAAATGTAGAGCACATTAAAACACACAATTTATGATATATACATTTTTTCGTGGAGTTTGTCGTTTTTGAGACATTCCTTATTTTTGTTTTCTGCTATGAAAACACGATAACTCAAAAACGAAAAGTCGGTAAATTACCAAACTTGGTACTTAAATTTAGTATCTTCCAGGGATGCGACACGAAGATTTTGAGAACGTGTGCGTGTAGAGAAAGTAAAAACCGTGATCACTATGATATTATTAGTACTAGTGGCCAGTGGATAGCTTCCCGGACTTGCGAGTTTTGTTTTTCGCCTGCCTACTAGCCTATTTGTAAGTATAGAACTACTTTAATGTTGCCATTTGAATCTTAGGTTCACTGGCCAACTGATTGCGCAAAATAAGGTTTGATGATGATGATGATGATACATTTTTAACCTTTTATTATTTTATTTTACTGAATATGTTTTTATTCCATGTATCTTTAACATCTTAAGCCTCATTAGGGGCTTTTGTGTTTGGAGCAATTTCTCATGGCAATGGTGTTCACTCGTTGACTGTTTTTGGTAAGTCTATTTGTCTTAAATGCCCAGTAATTGAGTATTTACAACACTCCATTGATTTGCATAATAATTATTGATAGTGAAAAGTTATGATATATAGCTTATTTTAACGTTTACTAAAGTATAAAGGAAGAATATACGCTCTGTCAAGCATTTAATGCGTCTCATTCACACGGCACTTCAACTTTGTGTCGTGTAGTAGTCGTTATTTGTAGGTTCTTTTGTATGCGGGATTCAGAGAAAGCCACAAATAGCATCATAGCTGCGTAGTCGTTTTACTGTCTGCTTCAGTAAGTTACTGAGAGATGGCTTCAGTTGAGTAGTCGCCTTTCTCTGTCATCTAGTTTCTTAATAATGATTCAATTTGTGGTCATGGGATTGCTGTTTTTGGGTGCGTACACACAGTCAGTATAATGCTAAACAAACGGCTTTATTGTACAATTGATTTTATTTCAATCCCTTTGTTCCTAAGTCGAAGTTTTGGTTTTTGACACAGTAAATCCATTCTATGTTTACTGGCAACTGATTTAAACCGAAAATAGGGAGGGGGCAAAGAGGAGAAAGAATAAAAAATGTTTACGGTACTTGGGATTAAATCCCGCTAAATGTGAGCCATAGACACTGCCTTCTAATAATACTTTCTATAGTCACTTTAATTTATTGTCCTGACTTACAAATTAATCATATAACGTTTGATATTTATCCATTTACTGTTAGTAAGACCACGATAAAATTCTTTGTAAGTTATTTCAGTGGTGTACTAGAAGAATGTGACTACACTTATCTGTTTAAAACCAGATCGATGTTATACTATTACATTTTCTCATGATAAGGAAGAGTGCACCACAAATCCCACGTACAGTCTTCTGGGTTCGAACCCGGGCCACCTTGGTGAGAGGCGAGTGATCTGACCGCTCGGCCCCGCAATTCACTCACCAATTGCTTTATCACTTTTCCTTTCATCCATTTCACCTTCATTTCCTATAATTTTCTGCTTCGTTCCCGTTCCAGACATCGGGCTGATCGCACATCCTTGCTTCTCTCTCTCTCTCTCTCTCTCTCTCTCTCTCTCTCTCTCTCTCTCTCTCTCTCAGATCCAGAGTCCGTCCGCTCCTCAACAGGCATCTTATCCCAGGCGCTAGCTTGTAAGTTCTTGGGGTAATCTTCATACCAGAAGGGTTATAGCGAAATAATAGGAAGATAAGCAAAAGAACGATCATTTAGCATTTACAACTGAACCTATGGCTCAATACAATGCAACGCTTCCTGTATCTTAGGCACCAATGGTGCAGAGGAAGTAAAAATTGGCAGGAAACTTCTCTTTTAAATATGTCTATTTAACCGCAACATGTGAAACTAGACCTTCAATAAAAACTGTATTTTGTGTTGAATGAGCTAGCGGTTTCGTTTTTAGTCATTGAAGAAAGTCATTAATCAGCATAAATCGTGTCTGTCTTGAAAATATGTTTGAGGTGTCAAAACGTCCCTGAACAAAATACAGGCCACCCAAGGTCTACTCCCTTGTGTCGTACAAGGACAACATGGATGGAATATGTACGTTCACTTTCGTTACATATGAATAAGCGGTTTTATCAAAACCATATGTGGCGAAACCATCTCTATATTGTTTGTACACACTCACACGATGATGAAGGCTCGGGGAAAAAATACATGTGTATATTAAAATGCGTTATAAATGTTTTAATGTACTGCATTCACATGACAGTCTCTACCTACTCGGAAACAAACTATTCTTACAAAAAGTATTCATCTACTTACTTCGCGTTAATTGATATAATATTTTTAGTAGACATAACGGGATTAGGGAAATGCAGTAGTCTTAAGACATAAAACTTTAAAGAGCTGGATGCTATGTGTGACCTTTAAACTCATTCTCTTTGCTTAACCAACGGAAAAAATTCGAATGACGACTTCCCGATTGCAAAAGTAAAGAGCCGTCCCCTTAGTCTTTGCTCGCTGTCGAGTCAACGTGTATTTCATGCATTGCAAAATCCCTCATATTATGCTATAAGTAAATATTTAATTCCTCTACGATTCGTTTTAATGCTCTATTAATATGAAATTTTGACTGCAACTTCTAACATACCTATCTATAGTAAACAGTTTTGGTAAGTGGATATCATATTTCCATTCATACAGATTTCCTATTAATTATAATTAAGCAATGCTTGGAGAAAACTGGTGAAAATACACTCTCTTGATAAACCAATTTAATAAAAGAATATTGATTAATATAGCTACCATGGAAAAAATCCGATGTGTTCCATTCACATGACTTTCTCTACCTGTTTTGCAAATTAACTAATTTAAAAAACATTCTTTTATCTGAATCATGTTAATCGAGATAAATATTCGGTGAAATGGTCCAATTGCCTGTTTCCTTGTAAGAAGAAGGGAAATTCGGGAACAGACTACTCTAAAGCGACAGTCAAATCTTTTAAAAGCTAGTCACTATGTCAAATAATGAAAATTCGGTTCTCTTTACAAGGTCACCTGTAAAATAAAAGAGAAATGAACAGAAATATGACTTCCCGTTTATGAAAAGTTTAAGTAGTTTAAAATTAAAACCAATAACAAATAATATGTCAGAAACGTTTAACTCTACAAAAAATTTATATGACAAGCGTGGTATTTAAGTCCAATATCTTCCACGGATGCGACATGGATATTTTCAAGAAAATCCCCCCACCTCGCCATCCGTTGCATGGACAAATTTTGATTTTCTCAAAAATGGCTCTAACGATTTTGATTAAATCTCTTATATTAAAGATATTTACATGACAAAAAACGTACATTCTGGCAAGAAAGGACCGGGAATTGATCATTTAAAAATCTTGTTTAAAAGGGGACTTGAAATTATTGTTGTCGCTAAGTTGGTACAACTTTGCTCTATACTCACGCGGAGTTTGATCGTCATCTGTCATCTAGTTTGTTTACAGTGCGTCATTTTGTTAGTTCATCTCAAAGGTGATTTGCGATTTTACGATGGATACAAATATTGAGCAAAGTCTCTGTCTCAAATTTTGCATTGCAAATGGTATTTCTGTACCGAATCGCTGAAAATATTACAGAGGGCTTACGGTGAATCGACTTTATCAAAACCACGTGCATATGAGTGGTACAGGGCATTCAAAAGTGGTCGAGATATGGTGGAAGATTTGTCTCGCTCTGGTCGGCCATCAACGGTTTCAACTCAACTGAACATGAAGAAAATGGTGTCTGAAAATCGCCATTTAGGTCTGAGAGAGATTGCCGCTGAACTTTCTATGTCTCAGGAATCGATTCGTACCATTTTAAACGATTGTTTGGGCATAACACGCGTTGTAGCTCGGTAAATTCCGAAAGACTTGCATTTTCTACAAAAACTCAATCGCGTAAGGATTGCTGAAGACATGCTAGAACGAGCCAGTTCCGACCCCACATTCATGAAACGCATTGTAACTGGTGATGAGACGTGGGTTTACGAGTTTGACACTCAAACCAGTCAACAAGCTTCTGAATGGCGCCTTCCAACTGATCCGAAATCTAAAAAGAAAACGTCAAATTCGATAAAAACTGAAGGTCATGTTGACAGTTTTTTTCGATTATCGCGGTGTCGTGCACTCAGAGTTCTTGCCAGAAGGTCATATGGTAAATAAAGACTATTATCTGAGCGTTATGCGGCGTTTGAGAGAACAAATACTGCGAAAAAGACCAGATTTGTGGAACGACAACTCGTGTATTCTGCACCACGATAACGCACTAGCTCACAAGGCTATTATTGTGAACGAATTTCTGGCCAAAAACTCAACAAATTTCATCAAACAACCACCATATTCACCTGATCTGGCTCCTGCTGATTTCTTTCTCTTTCCAAAACTCAAGTTACCACTTCGAAGCAACCGTTTTCAGTCGATAGAAGGCATAAAGGAAAATTTGCGGCGACAATTGACATCGATTGCTAAAAGTGCCTACAAAAAATGTTTTGATGATTGGATTATTCTGGCATAAATGTATAATTTCAGAAGGGGCCTACTTTGAAGGCGATAAAATAAAATTGGATGAATAATTCATTTTTTGTGTTTTATTGGCAAATTCCCGGAACTTTCTTGATACAGTAGTATATCTCGAGTTTTCTGGTAACAGCTCTGAAGACATCTTTACTGTGGCTGAACTTTGCGGAATTTTGAATAACTGGTAAACTGCAAGATATAGACAAAAACTTACTTCACAAAAATATAGAGCTTGTTAAAACACACGCTTAATATTATATAGCCTTTTCTCGTGGAGTTGGCCGTTTTTGAGATATTCCATGTTATTGGTTTAAGTTTTAAAATACTTAAACCTTTCTCATATGAAAACTTGTCAACTCCTGGCCACGCAAAGAAACTGATTTCAATCCCTTAGTAACCATGTTTTAAAACATTTGACTGTCGGTTTAGCCTAGTATATTCTATTTTTTCACTCCCGCTATAAGGAACTAAGTAATAAGAGCATTTCTGGTAATGTTTATCTCGATTAACATTTGAATAGAAGAATAAACTTATTAACAATAATTTGTTACAAAGATGTAGAGAAAGTTATGTGAATGGAGAACATTAGAATTTTTAATACAGGTGACCCTAAAATGTGTATTTCCAATGAAACCACGGCAATGAACTTGCTGAGTGGAATGCAATGCCCTCTGTACCTATGTACGAAGTAGAGAAAATAAAAAAAAAAAAATACTCTACGTTAAAGAAAATGGAGTTTCTGTATTGGTTCTCTAGGGCTTTGTAATGTTTTCATACACGCAGTAAGGTTTCATTAATCAGCAACTACCTGTAAGCGGCCTTGTGTCCGCCGCCGTGAACAGAAATCGTGTCTGCTTACTCATTAAATTAGCATTATTTCTTGTGAGTACACGCACTGCACTACCACTACAAGTTAAGTACCCATATAAACCAAAGTACCGCCAGCTTTCCTTAACAAAACAAGGCGTGTATATTACAATTGCCCGATAAAGTTAAAGTACACGAATTGAGGATATTTCGCCGTTTAATGCTTTTCTTTGGAGTATTTGAAGGTATGCTTGTTTATGTAGGTTAGACTTCTTTATTTGGAAAAGTAAATGAAGTTTCTAAATAAGTAGGAATGTCCTTCATCGGTGTCACGACCGATATGGGTAGCTGAGACCTATAAGAGCACGGACTCGTAAATGGGAGATCCGCAGCTTTTTTCCTTTCTCTATACGTATTATGTACATAGTGTATAGAGAAGGTATTGCACTCCACCCAAAAATTCGATACCGAGATTTCACCGGAAATAGTGTTTTAGAGTCCCCTGAATCCAAAAAATGTATTTTCAGAAAAGGTCCCTGTGTGTGTGTCAGTGTGTCCGTGTGTCTGTGAACACGATAACTCAAAAACGAAAAGTCGGTAAAATACCAAACTTGGTATTTAAGTTAAGTAGCTTCCAGGGATGCGACACGAAAATTTTGAGAAACATCCCCCCACCCCAAACTGCCCTTTACATGGGACTCTTTTCGAAAATGTTGATTTTATCAAAATGGCTTTAACGATTTTGATTAAAATATCGTATATTAAAGATATTTACCTGACAAATAAAATGTATATTTTGAATTTTCTGGGAATAGCCTCTGAAGACTACTTTATTCTGGGTCAATTTTACGAAATTTTCCATAGCTGATAAACCGTAAGAGATGGACAAAATCTTACCACACAACAAATGTAGAGCACTTTAAATAGAAGCATAAGCCTTTTAACAATAATTTTTGCAGAGATGTAGAAAAAGTCATGTGAATGGAACACATCAGAGTTTTTGTTTCTCTACACATACTACCTACATAGTGTATAGAGACGGTATTGTATTGCACCCAAAAATTCGATTCCGAGATTTCACCAGAAATATATGTTTTGGGTCCCCCTGAATACCAAGCTTGGTATTTAAGTTTGGTATCTTCCAAGGACGCGACACGAAGTTTTTCAAAAAAATCCCCCACCCCAAACTACTCTTTACATGGAATATCTTTCGAAAATGTTGTTCTCAAAAATGGCTCTAACGATTTTGATTAAAAGACCTAATGTTTAAGATATTTTATAAAAAATGAAGTGTGTATTCTGAATGTTCTGGGAATAGCCTCTACAGACCTTTTCATTCTGGATGACTTTTCTATAACTGATAAATGTAAGTGATAGACAAACTCTTACTGCACAAAAATTGCAGATCTCATTAAAACACTCAATTCATGTCATATACACTTTTTTTTTTTTTGGTAGAGTTAAGGGTTTTCGAGATGTTCCGGATTATTGGTTTCAATTTTAAGCCACTTAAACTGTCCTTGGCCGGGAAGACATCTTTCTTCATGTTTCTCGTTTGTTTATTCCTGGCAAATAAAGAGTGGAATTTCAATTGTTTCACATAATGACGGCTTTTAAAGGACGAGACTATTGATTTAGCCTGTGCATTTTCTTATTTACCTTTTACTTTCAAGGAAGCTAGTAATAAGACTAATTCTGCTTATGTTTATCTTGATTGGCATGATCAGGATAACAAAGTAATGTTTTGAATAAAAGGTTTGTTTACCGAACAGCTAGAGGACATCATGCGAATGGGACACCTGATATTTTTTTCCCTTCTACTTACAAGGAACCAAGTAATAAGGACAATTTCTGCTAATGATTATCTCGATTATCATGAAGTAGATAGAAGTATAAGCTTTTTAACAATAATTTGTTGCAGAGTTGTTGAGAAAGTAATGTGATGGAACACATCAGATTTATTATTATTGTTATTATTATTATTTATAAAATACAGTTCCGGAGTCTTGTCAGGACTCCAGCGGTGCATTCCGTTTTCTTTTTTCCTCTTTTTTCCAGTTTCCTCCATTTCTTTTGTTGACCTATTTGTTTTATTGTTTTCATTTTACTTTCACATACACAGACATATTCACATTCATAAATAACTATGCCCAAGGTGGGACTCGAACCCACGATCCTCTGCATCAAACAAAGTATTTTAGCCGCCACGGAGACCGGCAAAGCTTAAATCCTGCCAGATCCGTCCTCCTGACTTAGGCTTGCTCCATTTTTCCTCTGTCTTTATGACTGGCAAACACCTAGGGGGTACTCTAAACTTAATCCTGAGACGTTTCCTTCCAAAATTACCTTTAAAAAAGTTGATTTAATGCCATGTATTACAAGTTTCTGCCGCTATGATGCCGTATTTATAGAGATCAGTCACTCATGACTCTTTCTGCATCTCTGTAACCAAGTATTCTTAAAAAGCTTATTCTTTTACCTCCTTCATACTAATCACAATAAACATTAAAAGAAATGGTTTTACTAGAAAGTTCCTCATAACTAGAAATGAAATAAGATCATACACTAGGCTAAAGCGTTAGTCAGATGTTTTAAAATCTGATTGTTATATGATTGAAATTCGTTCTCTTTACATGCTCAGAAGTTGAAAAAGTCCTGTTTAAGAATAGTTTAAGTATTTTAACATTTGTACCGGAATCTCTCGGAAATGAAAAAATTGTATATGACATAAATTGAGTGTTTTATCGAGCTCTAAAGTTTTCGTCTATTTCTTACTGTTTACCAGTTATACAAAAGTAATTCAGAATGAAGAGGACTTCGGAATCTAGTCCTAGAAAATATAAAATATGTATTCTATTTGTCATGTAGGTAACTTCAACATACGGCATTTTAATCAAAATCATTAGAGCCATTTTTGAGGAAATCAAAGTTTCCATGTAAATGGTAGATTGAGGTGGAGGAATTTTCTTGAAAATCTTCGTTTCGTATTTTTGGAAGATGCTGAACTTAAGTATGAAAGTTGGTATTTAACCGTATTTTCGTTTTTCAGTTATCGTGTTCACAGAAATAAATACGCGCGCGGACCTTTTTCTAAAAATGTTTGTTATCTTAAAATGAAATTTCAAAGAAAATTCAGCTCCAAATAACATCGCAAATTTTAAGTGCACTTATGTAAATAATGGAGTAAATTTTTATAAGTTGTACCAAATACCGAACTCCATAAGTAAGTGCTCATATTAGTTACCGTACATATTTAAAAGATGTCCATATTAGTTAACTTTAATTTTATGCTGATTTTATTAACATTTTAAACTAGTTATTATACTTTCTTTACAGAATCTCGTTTGTATAGTGCTCTTTGAGTCGGGGACATTAACTTGAGAGGCAACTGACAGTAATATAACTCGTGTTTATGTTGTGGTTTTCACGCACTATGTGAATCTTTATCTAAAATTCTCTTGTTTGATTCTGAATGCCTCAAGGTTTCCAGTGAAATCTCTATATCGAATTGTGGAACGGGGTACAATTCTTCCTTTATTACATAGTGTAACCATTAACAATATAATTGCAGTAAATTGACTGAAAGTACGTGGCAAACAAAAAAGTCCTGAACAGTATAAAATGATATGATAACAGAATTTAAGATTTTGTTTAATATATAAAATTAGTTATATTTCTAATGTTCATTAGAAGCTTGTGGAAGAGTTTAGAACTCAATACCGAATGACTAGTACAAATTTTGGATTTTGCGATTAAATTATTGTTAGTTCGAATCTTGTGAAGGTGTACGTTGTAAAAGATATACAAAACTATTTAAATTGTTAAAAGTATGTAAAATATTAATGTATAATATAAAGGGAAACGCTAAATTATACATTGTTTAACAATGTTCCTACAATGTTATTTTGTTCACAGTCTTTAAATATACAAATAGTATTTTCTAATTTCTCTACTCGTATTATGTACATAGTGTATAGAGAAAGTTTTATATTCCACCCAAAAATTCGATACCGAGATTCCACCGCAGATACATGTTTAGAGGTCCCCCGAACCCAAAAATGTTTTAGAAAAAAGTATATGTGTGTGTATCTCTCTCTCTCTCTCTCTCTCTCTCTCTGTTTGTCTGTCTATGAGGTCTGAACTATGGTAATAATAAATATTGAATGATCATGAAAATATATAACTTATTCTTTTAAAGAAAAAACACTGTCTTGTAAGACAGCATAGCTCAAGAACGAAAAAGCTACTAAGTACCAAACTTGGTACTAATTTAACGGTCTTTCACGTCCAATATAATTTGTTTGATAATGTTTAACTCCCGCTTTTACCACATACTTAGCCACCGCAGGCGATAACACTAATGATGCATAGAATGAAGATAGAGCATCCGTGGACTGCGATGGTGAGGAACCGGAGAATCCGGAGAAAATCCGCTCCTGCATTGCTTTGTCCACAAATCCTACATGCGGTCGCCTGGGATCGAACCATCATGGTGAGAGGCGAGTGGTCTAACCACTCAGCCAATGCGCGGCCCTAAGCGCAATATAGAAACTGACGCTAAGAACCGCAGCAGTTAAAGAGCGTCCTTAATTTAAACTCAGTTTAACTCAATTTCATTGGTGAAAGGATTATCAAAATAAGTTGAGTGGTTTTTCAGATCCCTCCCTCTCTCTCACTCTTAGGCACACATACACACTTTTCTCGTTATATAATAAAACTCATCAACCTGAATCAACAATGAACGGGAACGACACGGAAGAATAGCATTCCCTGTTGGAAAGAGTTGCACCGAGGTATTTGTGAACCGGCATCGTTAACAGTAGATCAGGAGGTTTTTGCTAGTGCAAATTCCTGCAGTGGAGAACGGTGCCGAAGGAATACCGCTGCATTACGTAAGGGCAAGTTACTGAGACCAGTACTCTAGAACACGAACAGAATTTTGAAACGTTTCTTTGCTATTCCACTCCTGAGTTCAGAGCAGCTACGTGCCCTGCGTGATTGAATTTTAACGTGAAGCTGCTGCCAGTTGGAATACTTCACCTGCCAAAGTTGATTTCCGGGGTGATGGCTCCAGCCTCAAGTATTTTACAAGTCCATAAACCTTCGGTTGTCGTGCCGGTTTTAACCCTGACATCTTTCTTGTTTCAAACTGTTAAGAAACCGTGAATCAGCAAATGGCTTAAACAGCTATGTTAAATACTATTGAACAAGTTGGCTCCGTGGTAACATGCGAGGCTTGCATTCAAGAGATATCGGGTTCGATTCCCGTCACACCGGCCACTCTAACCAAGGGTTTTCTTCGTGCTTTTCCCGGGGCGATAGGACAATGTTCCTCTTTGACCACGAACTTACCGTTACTATTCATCCATACCACCTAATCTACATCAGGTCTGTAGAACTAGGCGATGGTGGCATGTAAGCTACGACAGTAGCGAGAAATCTTGCGCAATGGAGAGATTTCTCTCTGACGTCAGGCAGGACTGCTAGGGTTCTTTTTCTTTTTTGAAATTGAGTTTTATTTATGGACGCTTTTTACTATCTCTACATATACCATGTGCATTGTGTATAGACGATTTTCTCAAAAATGGCTAACGGTTTTGATTAAAATACCGTATATTAAAAATATTTACATGGTAAATATGGTAAATATGGCCTATGAAGACCTCTTTATTCTGGATGGATTTTGCTGAATTTTGCATGACTAGTAAACCGTAAGAGACAAACAAAAACTTAACACAAAAAATATAGATCTGGTTAAAACACACAATTTATACCCACATTTTTTTCATGGAGTTCATTATTTTTTAGATATTCCTCGTTATTGGTTTCAGTTTTAAAATACTTAAACATGTTTCTCACACGGGAATCTGTAGACCCCTGGTCGTACAACGAAATAGAGTTCAGTTACAAGGCAACCAGCTTTTAAAAGATTTGAATATCACTTTAGCTTAGGGTAACTGTCTTATTCCCCTTCTATTTACAAGGAAGAAAGTAATAAGACTACTCTTGCTAATCTATTAGCACGAAGTAGATTGAAGAATAAGCTTTTTAACAAAAAAAGGTTACAAAGATGTAGAGAAAGTCATGTGAATGGATCAAACCAGATTTTTAACTGCTCTGGTTCTCAGCATTCTATTCTAGCATGGACATGAAAACCACTTAATTCTGCTCAGAGCCTCTTTATCATGCCGTAAATCTGTGACACAGAACCATCGGCTTTACTTGTCTTCCGAAGGAAGCCATTCTAAGCATTTTTAGGCTCGAAAATCCATCGCCCTCCGCCGGGTTTGAATCCGCCGCCTTGGAAACGAGATGCTAACATGTTACTCCTAGACCACGGAGGACGATCTCTCTTCCCGGGCGGTTTCGTCCTCACCCGGGACCCTCAGGTTGCGGATAGCTAAGACAGGGAGGTCTTGGAATATCGTTGGGTTTGTCTCATATTGGAATCGTTAGGGACCGGTCCTTGCTAGCGCGCATCATCGCTGGATCTGGTCGTCCTTCGAGTCTCCGTTTCATTCATACTTTCCTCCGAGGGGTCTTGCCAGGAAAACAAGGGACTCACTATGACCTATGTGCGGTGTAGTCCTCCGGTTACTGAAGGTCCCTCCATCGGCCTACTATCTCCTATGTTAATTACCATTTACGTTTCCCTCAAATCAGCGTTTTGTCTTTCGCGCACATTTCCTGCACTTTACTTTCTCTATTGCTTAGACACTGTTTAGTCAACGCGTGCAGTTCGCTACCTTCTTTGTGGGACCCTTATAATCGTTTTACAACACAGGCCCTCTCTCTCTCTCTTCAGTCCTATCTGCAGAGTTGCTTCCTGTTTAACACCGGCTGTTTCTAGAGCGACTTTCTCTCTTTTGCTCTACAACATGTGAAGTGAGTAACATTCAGTAAAAGATGGTTGGGTTTTACAGGAGTCAAAATAAAATGCTCTGCATAGTGATATTCAACGAACTTATGCACCTAATGAAACAAAACAACTTTAATTCTGAACTGAGAAGTAACATGTGACTGTAACCGTCTTAAGACAGGGTTGCTATTGGTATTTACGGACAAAGAATAGAAGATTTCCTTTTCTGGGGCGTTGATATGGATTTAAGATAATAATTAATTGTGGCTAGGGTGCATTTCCTTTGTGAAACAACTGCACTCACGTTCACTAAACACACTTTATCAAGCTGAAGAAGTACTGCTTTCCATCCAAAAATTCGATACCAATATTTCAACAGAAATAAATGTATTGAAGTTAACTGCAAAAAAAAAAAAAAAAAAAAATTAACCGCATAACTTAGACGAAAAGGTCAGTAAAACATTTAAGAAGAAGAAAATGGAATCTATGAGTATAAAAATAAACTAAAAGTATTTTTAATAGAACCAATGTTTTGTTTTTAAAAGTTTGAATTTTGGGTGAATTTTTTTTGCATTGTTATTTAAATTCAGTGAATTCAGAGGGCACTAACTGTACGAAGATTTTCAAGAAAATTACCCACTCCAAACTACCCTCTGCATGAAAAGTTTTCGTTTTCTTCTCCCAAAAATGTTTTTTTCAGAGAGGCAGGATATCAGAGTGATAGAATGCGTGGGTTAAGGTAAAAAAGGAGCTGCGCTAAGGACAAAATATGACACAAGTTCAAGAAGCCTGGGATCTTTTAACTTCTCATCCACATTACTGCAAAAATGTAATGTTGTCTATGCCCCGAAGATTGAGGGCAATTATACGGGCTGAGGGATCATACACTCTATATTAATTATGTTTATTTTTTGGGGTTTAGTTTTAGAAGAAAATAGTTTATTTACACATTTTTTTACTTATTTAACATGAATGTTAGTAGAATTATGTTTTTGTGTGCATAGACAAGCCTATAACTACAAATTCCAAAGTTATATTAATGCAATAATACCATCTACATACATATCCAGTCATAAAATTAACAAACATAAAACAATGATGAACAGTGCCTGATTTGAACGTAGGAACTCATGAATGGAAGCAATGCCTTCTTAACCTCTCGGCCACCGGAACGTTGTTCTGTGATTTGTTTTCAGCACTTATAAGTTTAGCATTACGCTGTCAGCCAAGGACCATTTTACATTCTTTACGTTTTTTACGATACACAAAGCACGGAATCTGGAGATGACTCATTCTTGTGTCTCGTGTGTACATAGTACTTACGTGAACAGAAAGTAATATCGAAGAAATTCTGGTCAAGTTCCTTATGTAATGCTATATTCAACAAAATTTGATTACACTATTAGATTTTAATAACGATTTTTCAGTTTTGCTTTGAGAAAATCCCTTAAATTCACTGGCATATATAGTAAAAATACTAGTATCCTCAAAATATCACAAAACTGCAGCGCAGGTGTTTTCATTGCACACTTTGAAAAATAAATTGTGTTCTATTTATGGACGTTCCTTCTATTCTGGTTCTTAGCGTCCCATTCTATATTGGGTATAAAAGATCGAACATTTTGCTCAGCGGCTTCTTGATCAGGCTTGAGGTTACTTTACATGCCTAATCTAAGACACGGGATTACCGGTTACACTTCCCTTCCATGGGAAGCCATGTTAAGGATTTTTAAAACCGATAAAATTCATCGCCCTCCATCTGGTTTGAACCACCGACCTTAGCAACAGAGCCCAGGCCATGAGGGACGATAGTACACTTTGAGAAGATACTGCTATAAGTAGGCATCTACCTTATAAAAGGTGCATTATTCGTGAAAAAATTGTAATTTTCTACAAAACGGTGCAGTAGATTAACTTTTGTTTCAAAATTTAGTTATAGATGTCAAGTCATGTGAGGTAGCATTCACTAGTATAAAGTTAAAAACCGGAACACAAAACACTACATAAAATAGTCTCAATTTGCAATTATTAGAACCACAAAATTTCACACAGTCTTTGTTATGAACTTACGATGCTCAAAATGGTGGGTTCAATCATTCTTTATATTTTGTTTTAACATATTTATTTTAAACAAAATATGGCATAGAGTTATGTTTTTGTTTTGCAATGTTAACACCTGAATGACAAAGTTTTTCAGGAAAATGCCCAATCTAAACTACTCTTTACATGGAATTTTTTTGAAATCGTTTATGTTTTCAAAAATGGCTCTAACGATTTAGATTTGAAAAGCCCTGTACTAAAGATATTTACATGACAAATAAAAAGCATATTTTGAATTTGTTGCGAATAGACTGAAGTTCTCTTCATTGTGATTGAGTTTTGCATAACTGGTAAACTGTATGTGATAAACAAAAACTTCTACACACAAAAATGTAGAGCTCGCTAAAACACATAACTTATAGCATAGACAGTTTCTTTGTTTTGTTTTTTTTAGAGCTGGCCATATGGCAGATGCTCTGTTTTTGTTTTTAAAAAGTTCAACACTTAATTTTTTCTCAAACGGGAAGTCGTTATTCATTTTTTATCCTAGTAATGAAAAGAGAAGGAAATTCCAATTGGATCGCACAGGGACCCGCTTTTGGAAATGTTTGACTATCGTTTTAGCCTAGTGTATTCCCTTATTCCGCTTCTATTATAAGGAACTGAGTAATACAACCATTTCTGCAAATGTTTATCTCGAATAGCACAAAGTAGAGAGAAGAGTAAGCTTTTATCAGAAATATTTGTTACAGAATAGGTAGAGAAAATCGTGTGAATGGAACACATCGTATTTTATACTTTATAAATGTTAGTTTATTAAATGATGGGTCATGAAGTAAATTTTGCATTAGCGGAATAGGGCTTTTAATTTCCTCTTAATGCAGTTTTCTTTGGATTCTCCCCAGCACTGTTTGTCAAACCGTTAGATTGCATCGATTCTGTCATATCTCGATACCTTGTTTAGAAAAAAAAATGGCGTTTTATTTATGGACGCTCTTTAATTGCTGTGGTTCTCAGCGTCCCATTCTCTATACTGGGCCCGAAAGACCGTTTAATTTTGCTCAGAGGCCGCTCTATCAGGTTCGTTTACGTACTGTAAATCTACAACACGGGACCCACGGCTTTACTTCTCTTCCGAAGGAAACCATGCTAAGGATTTTTTACGCCCGAAATAATCCATGGTCCTCCGCCGGGTTTGAACCCGCCACCTTGGGTATATGAAGTTAGCATGGTAACCATTACACCGTACCTTGTTTGGGCTCAGGGATTCACATGTAAATAAAATTTATCCTAAAATCAAATAATCTGAAGAAATTAATATTATGTTATGCTGAAGAACGTGGAGAAGCTTGTGCATGCCGAAGTTTCCATTTCGATCTTGCAGTGTTTTTCTTTCTTTGTAGCACTTAACGGACCCACCAGACAACAGCTGTTTGCATCATAGCTTAGTCACGGAGAGAAAGTGCTGTACAACATTATAATATTGTTTCTGTTGTTGCAGCGGAGATGAAAGGAGCGGCAGCATCTGGGCAATTCTGACGACCCTCATGGGGCACGGGTCAACAGACGAAAATCACCTTCATCAGCGTCATCACAGTCAGCATTCTGGAGGAAGTGAGCGAGTGTGTTTATTGGAGTGTGAAGTGTAACTCTGTGTCAGTTCACTGCACTTGATCGTGCGCGGAAAAAAAACGCTCAAGCGCGGAAGGCGCCCTTCTTTTGTTTTCCTTGATTGTCATTCAGCGAAATAGAAAGTGTTGGGTATAATGTGAGAACGATTCTGGAATTGGTGACGCGAAGGAAATCAGTGTTTGTGGTTGGTGTGAATCCAAAACAAGGCGTTACTAAATGAAATGTGTCTTCATTGTTAGCAGAACATAGTGGTTAAACTGAAACTGCAGTGAGGAAAGATGACAATCAGCATGGATCACAAGACCAAACGGAAGGCATCATGGGATTCCAAGGTTAGTTTTACTCATATCTTCTTTGTATATCACTCTTCCAATGATCTGATTCCGGGAGGTGTGAGTGTGGTCGGAAACGGTGTTCTCAAACCCCGGACTTTATGTTCTAGATCGCAAAAATTAGCTTTTATCTGTCGGTACATTAGAATTTTATAGGATCTTACGTGTTCTATTTAGGAATATATAGGATTTTTTGGAACACATATTTGAATAAGTCACTGGGAATTACATTGTGTTTAAGGGGGTGAATGTATTTCAAACCTAACTTTTAGAGTTTTAAAGCTAGGAACTTAAATTTTTGCACACTATGCTACATTAGCTGCGAATAAACCATTAAAGTTTCAACTCTGTAGTTTTAATTGCTTTTTATTACTTTCTTTACATAGTACATGACACGTAAGTAAAGAAGGTATTACACATGTCCGAAAAGTTCGATATGCACGGAATTTCACCGAAAATACCCTGCAATAAAAAAAAATTAGGGGAGAGAGAGTACGTGTGTGTGTGTGTGTGTGTGTGTGTGTGTGTGTGTGTGTGTGTGTGTGTGTGTGTGTGTGAACGCGATAATTCAAAAACGAAACGTAGATAAAATACCAAACTTGGTATTTAAGTTTAATATCTTCCGAGGATGCGACGCGAAGATTTTGAGGAAAATTCCCCCTCCCCAAACTATCTTTACATGGAAAAAAATTTCGAAAATTTTGATTTTCTTAAAAATGGCACTAACGAGTTTTATTAAAATGCTGTATATTAAAGATATTTACATGACAAATAAAATGTATTTCTTGAATTTTCTGGGAAAAGCCTCTGCAGCTCTCTTTACTTTCTTATATCATATATATTGTGCAGTTG
Source organism: Hymenopus coronatus (assembly GCA_030762935.1). Taxonomy (NCBI): domain Eukaryota; kingdom Metazoa; phylum Arthropoda; class Insecta; order Mantodea; family Hymenopodidae; genus Hymenopus; species Hymenopus coronatus. Next base: position 154,772,915 of record CM060892.1, on the reverse strand, counting down.
AACATTCCCGAGATATTCCTTGTTATTGGTTTCAGTTTTGAAAACGGGAACTTTTCAATTCCTGCCAATGCAGAGAAACGGATTACAATCACATGGCAACCAGCTTTTAAAAAGATTTTACTATCGTTTTAGCCTAGTATACTCCCTAATATTGTATTGTATTCCAGTCAAACATTCAAATTTGAGATTTTTACCGGAAATGCATGCTTTTAAGTCCTCTGAATTAAAATGGTGTCTTTTCTCTACATATACTGCAACAGAAATTCTTACAAACGCTTATTCTTCTATCTACGTCACGCGTATCATCATAAACATTAACAGAAATGAATTTATTAGGATTTTATTTCTTTGTACAAAGGAAATAAGGACATACAATACATTAAATTAATAGTCAACCGTTTTAAAAAGTGATGGTATTGAAATTCCGTTCTCTTTGTACGACTAGAATAAAAATACGAATAACGACTTCCAATTTTAGAAAAGTATAACTATTGGGAAACTAAAACCAATAACAAAGAATATCTCGGAAAAGGTTAACTTCACAACAAAATGTATTTGACATAAATTACGGGCTATGACAAGCTCTATATTTGTTGTGTAGGTAGTAAGTTTTTGTCTATTTTTTACCGTTTATCAGTTATGCAAAAAAAGTTCAGAATTTAGAAAATTCAAGATACCCATTTGATTTGCCATTAAATATCTTGAATATATGCTATTTTCTTCAGAACCGTTAGAGCCTTTTTTTATAAAATCGAAAATTTCGGAAAACGTTCCAATCAAAGGGTAGTTGGGGTGGAGAATTATGTTGAAATGTTGCATGTCACATCTTTGAAAGATACTGAACTTAAATACCATGTTTAGTATTTAAACAATATTCGTTTTTGAGTTATGTTATTTACAGACACATGCACGTGTGTATAAATCAAGATATCTTCTATTTATTTATTTACCGTGGAGGGGAAAAATGCATTACGCATTCAACCCCCAGCCGAAGTGCAATGGCTGGGAAGATATGTGGGACTCTCCGCTTCCTCATGCGGCATACTCACTAAAAAAACCCTCCACGTTATAACAGTAGTTTGTTGAGAGTCACGTGGCTTTGCGCGGTCCCGCTAATGCACCCGCATTAGTAGATGAGAGGTAGGAAGCTGCCGCACGTTATGCGGGAGCGGGTGAAAGGTTATCTCTAGGCTGACAGCCATGGAACCTGACTGCAGCCTAGGGAAAAGAGGTGATATTGGTAAGGAAATAAAAGGTGGAAATAGAGGAGAGAATAGGACGTAGATCTTATGGATTATACCTGCTTCGGAATTGCTCCGCGAAGCTCCCAGTAGTCTTCCACTGTGTTGTGGCCGATGTGCGTGCCCCTCAGCCTGTACAAGAGGAGGAGCAGTGTTGGGGTGGTGACGTTTAGACTGAAATAGCTCAGCAGAGTAAGCAGCTTGCTGCAGGAGAACCTGCCTCAGAGGCTGCATGAGGGCATCGATCCTGGTGGACAGGTCGGCGGCTGTAGTCTGCTGGCTGGTGGCTGCTGCAGCGTTAGAAGCTTGCAATTCCTGCAGCTTCTGTGTGAGGAGGCTACATGTCTCTTCCAGGGCAGCTAGTCGAGCGCCGACGTTCAGGATCTCCGCGTGGAGGTCCTGAATGGCTTCTCGCGTCGCTGCGTCTGTTGAGAGTGCAGGTGGTGAGGCCTCAGTGGTTGATGTCTGCGGTGGAGTGGTGCGGCGGGCAGGAGGTGGTGAGGAAGTGCTGCTCCTTGGGTAGAGAGGGCACTGGGCTTGCCCTGTGTAGTGTCCTGTGCCACGACAGGTGGTACAGAATCGGCGGCGACGGCGGAGATCGTGCCCAGTGCACTCGGCGGTGGTGGAGTTGGTACCGCAGTAGTGGCACCTCGGTGGCGAAGAGCAGACTTCAGCTGTGTGGCCGTAGGCACAGCAGCGTCGGCAGGGCCGATGGCGTTCCTGTCGGCTAGCCTCGACGACCAGAAGTCGCCCTAATAAGGGCAACCCTGACGCCAAGGCAGCTTCCAGGTCAGCCTGGTTCTGTAACTCCAAACGAACGAGCGGCGTTGGCCCCCGGTCGCAGTAAATGCGGGTGGCCCTCAAGCAAGAAGGCCACCGCGACTGCACGGCGGTGAGCAGATGCCGGGTGGTAAGTCCCTAGGGACCCCCCGTACCACGGCACTGAACCGGGGCGGCGTCGTAGAGCTGGATGGAGGCGTCGGTGGCTGCAGTTGCGGCGAGACTGCGGTGGCGGCCGGCGGCGAAGCAGGACTTGCCGGGACCGGTGGCTTCGGAGTTGCTACCTCCTCGGCGGCTGCCGGGAAGGAGGCGTCGGGCGCTGCCTTAGCAGCGGCGAGTCTGCGTTGTCTCTTCTTAGCCATCCTTAAGAGTCGAAGAAGAAGCTCCGAATGTGTACGCTGTTTATTAAGGGAGTCTAAACGTGTATTTTCGGTGAAGTCTCGATATCGAATTTTTGCGAGGAATACAACGGTTCTGCTTGGGGTTGTATTAAAGAAAGCTCAAAGCATACCGTCCACAGTATGACAATGTAAATCCTTTTTTCTGCGTTCGCGTATATTCGCTGGCTGATTAGCTTTTATTTTGCGACCTTCTGTTCAAAAATTTACTTTCTGTACATGTACTATGCACATAGTAGGTAGAGAAGGTGTTATATTCCAACTAAAATTTATGTCAATATTTTACGGGAAATATATGTTCTAGGGTCCCCTATAAAAAAAAATAAAAAATTAGAGAAAGGTCTGTGTGTGTCTGTGTGTGTGTGTGTGTGTGTGTGTGTGTGTGTGTGTGTGTGAGCGCGTGTGTCTTTGGCCAGCATAGCTCAAAAACTAGAAGACCGTTAAATATTAAACGTGTATTTAAGTTTGATATCCTCCAAGAATGCCACACCAATATTTTAAGAAAATCACCCACCCAAAACTACTCTTTAAATGGATTTTTTAAATTCTTTTTTTAAAAATGGCTCGAACGATTTTCATTAAAATACATATATTTAAAATATTTACATCAGAAATAAAATGTATGTCTTGAATTTTCTGGTAATAGCCATTGAAGACCTATTTATTCTGGATAAATTTTGCTGAACTTTGCATAAGTGGTAAACCATGAGAGATAGACAAAAAGCTTACTAATCAAGAAGTGTAAATATCGTTTAAATACATAATTCATACCATTCTCAAACGGAAAGTCTATCTTTTTTGCTTCGATTGTTTACAAGCGACCTGCTTTCAAAAGATCTGATTATCACTTTAGCCTAGTGTATCCCCTTATGTTTAGAACGAAGCAAGTAATAAAGTAATGTTTTTGCTAATTTTTTTTCTCTATTCGCATGATGTAGATACGTGAATAAGCTTTTGTAAGAATTTTTTGTAGAACAAGGCGATTGTTGTTTTCAATGAAAATCGTAATGATCAGCGTTCTGGCTGAACAGCAAACAATTAGCTTTGCAAGGTCCAGTTAATGAAAAGAATCCAAGTAGGCTTCGAGCTGTCAGAGTCTAGTTAATCTTTCCTCTTAGTCGTTCAAGCGCTGCTTGTATGCCCTTTCTTTATTCAGTCTCTCTCGAGGCGGTTAATACAAGCTGTTGGGCTGAATTGTTCTCCAGTCACGATTCCCTCTTGATATAATTTGAATACTCGTGAGATAGGAGATTTGTGGACAATCTCGAAGACTTTTTATAAACGCAAAGAGAGAGTGGAAATGCCGCTCTACATGATCAAACTGTGTCTCGACCACTCTAATAAGGCACGGTTCGAATGTTATAATTGGAAGGAAACCATTTGAAAGCACGACTACCTGAGAAAGTTACAGATAAACATGTTAACCAGGCTTTTGATAGTATATTATTATCAATAAGAAGACCTAACAACAAAGTAATTGAAATAAGCACAATCTTGTATAAGGATGTGAGAAAGGATAATTATTCTTAGCCTTAGCCTTATCCAAGATTATCTATGTACTTATCCACTTATCCACTGTTGTATTACATTGGTAACAACATATAAGTGCGGTAATGAATTAATATACTTACATGCATAGAATAATATGAATATATACATGAAGTTGTATAAGATTGTGATAAAAGCTCAAAATGTTCAAGAAAAATGTTTCAATGAAGACAGTATTACAGTAAGGATTAACACTCTGTCGGGGTCCCAGTCTTTGGGCCATAGCACCGCACATAGGCCCCAGAGACCCTTCGCGACTTATGTGGCCCCAAAGAGGGAGGAATGAGGGGGAGAGACCAGAAGGGCAACTAGATGCAGATAACGATGGGCGTAGAATGGACGGGGTCACTTATGGTTCCAGATTGAACGCCTTTGACGCTTCCCGGATCCAACCCACGAACCCCAGGTCTCCAGTTTCCCTAAGGACGCTAGCCCGAAAGCATCCGAAGACCGTGAATTAACATTAAACAAATTTGACAGAATTTTACTTCAATTTACCAAATTTGACAATTTAAACCTTTTAGTACATTATGGTTAATACAGAAATCTGATGGGACTATGCAATTAGAGCAGAGATATTAAAATATTAAAGCAGTATTCTTGTAAGCTAAAAAATTAACAGACCGCCTTTGTGGGCATACTAACCTCCAAATCCAAAGATCCTAGGTTCGATTCTTGACTGCAGGCTGGTATTTTCTTTGGTCATAATTATTTCCTATTCTCTCTCGAGTCTGAAAGTATGAAAGAGATTGTGGACGCGAGTCTGTGAATTGAAAGAAAAATCCAAAAATTTAATCCAGTTGGGCATTATTGCTAATCTTTGTCCAAGTATTTCGAGAACCTGGAATGGGGAGATAAGGATGTCACATGGCACATTGGTAGCTGCCACAAAGTGACAACACAACCAATCTGGGTAGAAGTCACTGTTTCCTACCTTTGTCCTTTGGACTGTCTCAAAATTTCGGACCAACGAATATAAGTAAAAAGAAGCAAAGCCTTATCCTCCCAAATAACCAAATTTTTGGAAAAATCAATCAACGTTCCCAGAATTCACCTGGCAAGTCGAGAAAACCCTGGAAAACATGGTTAAGGAATCAAATCCAGGACCCTGTTTAATGCCGCGATACCTCGTTCGGTATATGTGACATTGCTACTTTCTTAACTTCACACTATTTTACATAGTACACATATGCCACTTCATATTTTACCCTCAATTTACTTGATCATAGCAATACAACAGTTGTGGAAGCTCCTTCAATATCCCTCAGAGTAACTCATTACATACAACGATTAGCAGGATTTTTCTAGATATCAGTTAATCTGTGCTATTCTGTTTTTATTTTCTTTAGTACGTATATACAATGTACATAATAGATGGAGAAAGTATTTTATTTCGCCAAAAAATTCGATACCGAGATTTCACCGGAAATAAAAGAAGCATTTTTAGAAGCATGTTCGTGTGGTGTGTGTGTGGGGGGGGGGATGAGCAGCATAGCTCAAAAACTAAAATTCGGGTTAAATACCAAACTTGGTATCTTCCAAGGATGTGACACGAAGATTTTCAAGAAAATCCCCCCATCGCAAACTACCCTTTGCATGGAAAAGTGTTCGAAAATGTTATGTTTATTAAAATGGCTCTAACGATTTTGATTACAATTCTGTATACTAAAGATATTTACATTCTAAATAAAATGCAAATCTTGAATTTTCTGAGAATAGCCTCTGAAGACCTCTTTATTTTGGATGAACTTTGCCGAATTTTGCTTAACTGCTAAACCGTAAGAGATAAACAAAAACTTATTGCACAAACAATGTAGATCTCGTCAATTTATGTCCTTTACTTTTTGTTGTGGAGATAACTGTTTCCGAGATATTCCCTGTTATTGGTTTCAATTATAAAGTACTTATACTTTCTCAGACAGGAAGTGTTCGTTTTTCTTTTGTTCTACTCCTGGCCAAGCAAAGTAGCGATATGCAATGATAATCGCAGAACGACTGCTTTTAAATCATTTGACTAATCACTTTAGCATAGCGCATTCCTTTAGTTCCCTTCTACTTGTAAAGCTCTAAGTAATAAGAACATTCTGCTAATGTTTATCTCGATTAGCATGGTATAGAAAGAAGAATAATCTTTTGTAAGAAGTTTGTTTAGAGCAGCTAGAGGAAGTTATGTGAGTATAACACACCAGATGTTTTCATTTGTCTCTAGCCATCTCTCCAGCTGCCAGAAGTACTCCATTCCCTGAATATATGCTATTACCTGGTATATATGCTATACCTCATGGAGAAGAACAAGTGCACAGATTGTAGTGGAATTCCATTAGTTAACAATAGCTATGCATAAGCAGTAGTGAAGAGCCAAGGACGTTTGCGGGCCATGCAGTGGGCGCTATCGAGAGGTCGATTGGTACCCGCAACTCCCTTGTAACCTTAAAATCAATTTGCATTACCAGGTGTCCCGTTTATCGAAACAGGTGAATCTCTAAGTAATGGTTTCTGAAGCAAATAATAGAGTACACATTGCAGTTCTTTATCTTGTGTGCGATAAACACACCAGTCATTTTGTTTTCTTTTAGAAAAATTATATACAAAAGGGAGTGTCAGAAATATATTTTGACCGCAATAAATACTGGGATAACGCTATGTGTGAATAGGCAAATATTAATATTTCAAGAAAATCCCTGCACCCCAAACTATCCTTAATTTCCTATAGCGTCATAGGGCGTCGTTACGATGTTTCCATGATCGGATTTGAACTTCTAGTTCGTGATTTCGCCGCTGTGCGCCAAGGTGACTAGGGATTGGCTCGTCGCCCACAGATAACACTGTAGGATGAAATCACGACCTGCGGATGCGAAAATTGCGGATTGTTGTCCAAAAACCTTCTTTCAAGGTATGGGACTTTTTACGTGCAAATAAACATTACAAGGGACCACCAGCTTTACTTCCCTCACAAGGAAATCATGCTAAGAATATTTGCGTTCGAAAAATCCATCACCCTCCGCCTGGTTTTTGAGTTTAGAAGCTATCATGGAAACCCTATATCATGGAGGGTGATAAAACTGCCCTTAACATGGAATATTTTTGAAAATTTGTGATTTTCTCAAAAATATTCTTTTTTGAATGAAATACCGCAGGTTTAACATATATTCAAGACAAATTGAAGGTATGTCTTAAATTTTCTAGGAATAACCTTTGAATTCCTCCTTTTGCATAACTCGTAAATCGTAAGAGGTAGATGAAACCTTACTACTCAAATATTATAGATTTCACTATCTCAAATGGTAAATCGTTATTCGCTTTTACTTTCTCTACTTCGTACTATGTACGAAGTAGAGAAGGCATTGCATTCAATCCAAAAATTAGATTCAGGGATTTCACCAGAAATGAATGCTCTAGGGTCCCATGTATAAAAGAAAAACATTTTTAGAAAAAGGGTCCTGTGTGTGTCCATGTCTCCGTGGTCTGCCAACATGATCACTCAGAACCGAAAAATCGGTTAAAAACCAAACTGATATTTAAGTTCGGCAACTTTCAATAATGCTACACGAAACATTTCAGAAAAATCCTCCCAACTCAAACTACCGTTTACATGGAAGATTTTTTTCTAAATGTCTGATTTTCTTAAAAATGGTGTTAAAGATTTTGATAAAAATGACGCATATTAAAGATATTTACATGGTAAATATATATCCTAAACTTCTTGGAAATAGCCTCTGAAGTCCTCTTTATTCTGAATGTGAATGAATTTTGAATAACTGATCAATCATAAGAGATAGACAAAACGTTACTTCACAAAAAATGTAGATCTCGTTAAAACATTCAATTATGCCATGTACTTTTTACTTTCTCTATACGCACTATGTACATAGTGTATAGAGAAGGTATCAGACTCCACTCCACCAAAAAATTCGATACCGAGATTTCACCGGAAATATATGATTTAGGGTCCCCTGTATCCAAAAAAAAAGAGAGTATTTTCAGAAAAAGGTCCGTGTGTCAGTGTGTCTGTGTGTCTATGAACACGATAACTCAAAAACGAAAAGTCGGTAAAATACCAAACTTTGTATTTAAGTTTAGTATCTTCCAGGGATGCGACAGAAATATTTTGAGATAAATCCCCCTACCTCAAACTACCCTTTACATGGAACTTTTTTCGAAAATTTTGATTTTCTAAAAAATGGCTCTAACGATTTTGATTAAAATATCATATATTAAACATATTTACCTGACAAACAAAATGCACATTTTGAATTTTCTGGGAATAGCCTATGAAGATTACTTTTTTCTGGATCAGTTTTACGGAATTTTGCATAACTGCTAAACCGTAAGAGATCGACAAAACCTTACCACGCAACAAATATAGAGCACTTTAAAACACACAATTTATGTTATATACTTTTTTTCGTGGAGTTTATTGTTTTTGAGATATTCTTTGTTTTTGGTTTCAGCTATAAGAAACATACTTTTCTCATACAGGACTTTGTGAACTCGCATCCATACAAACAAAGGAACTTCAGTCACATAGCAACCAGCTTTTGACCATCACTTTAACTTATGGTACTCCCTTATTTCGCTTCTACTTACAAGGAAGCAAGAAATAAGACTATTTCTGCTAATTTTTTCTCGGTTAGCAGGAAGTAAATAGAAGCATAAGCTTTTTAACAATCATTTATTGCAGAGTTGTAGAGAAAGTCATGTGAATGGAACAAATCAGATTTTTTTTCTAAATACCGATGCTTTTATCAAATGGAAAGTTGCCGTTGTTTCGTATCTCTTTTTTTTTTTTTTACTCCTAATCATGAAAAGAGAACTGGTTCAATTGCATCACATAGCATCCAGTTTTTAAAAGATTTGACTGTCGTTTTAGCTTGGTATATTTTCCTTCTACTTCAGAGGAAGTAATAAGTAGTTTTCTGGTCCTGTTTATTTCGATTAGCATGAATAGATAGAAGAATAATCTTTTGTAAGCATAATTTGTTTGAGAAGAAGCAGAGAAAGTCATGAGAGTATAACACATCCAATTTTTTTCAAGGTGTGCTTGCAGTAATTGCCATATTAAGCAGCAAGTTTTACCTTGAGCCTAAAGGCAATCCTGCTTTGCCACTTGCTCTGATTTATATCATCAGCAACTTCGCCTCAAGCTGCTATAATCTAAAAGGCGGACAAACATCTTATCCTAAAAACAATACACTGTTGATTCCGTTCCACCTAGAAGCTGGCAGCGTTTCTCTTGAAACATTTCAGTGTTACAATCTTTCTTTTCTTCCTAAGGCAAGAACTCGATTTCTGCGGCGGCGGTGAACGAGATGAATCTTTTTTTGGAAGTTTTGCGGTCGTAGGCGAACCAGAGATCATTTTGAAGATCCCGTTGTTGTCCTGTTTCTATTTGCTTCCGTACTACTCGCATTTCATCACCTTTTTTCTGTCAAGTTAGTGTGTTAAGTTGCTACCGGGAAATCTTGTTACATCATGTTTAAAATTCTTCTTACAAAGAAACGCCAACATACTTTAGTTCTTTTGTTGAATGGCAACGTTCTTAGTGTTCTGGCCAAATAAGAAATAAAAATATGATGAGTTTCATTCACATGACTTTCTCTACATCTCGATAACTAGCTATTGTTAAAAAGCTTATCTATTCTTTTATGTATTTCATGCTAATCGAGATAAACATTATTTGAAATTGTCTTATTACTTAGTTCCTTGTAAGTAGAAGGGAAATAAGGGACTATACTAGGCTAAAGCGATACAAATCTTTTAACAGCTGGTGCATGTGACTTTTTTTTTTTTTTTTTTGTTGACAAATTCCCGTATGTGAAAAGTTAAGTATTTTAAAACTGAAACCAATAACACGGAATATTTCAGAAATGGTCAACTTTACGAAAAAAAAATGTACATCAGGTAAATTGGGTGTTTTAACGAGATCTACATATTTTGTCCAGTTATGCAATATTCAGCAAAATTCATCCCGAATAAAGAAATCTGATGCTATTCTTAGAAAATTCAAGGCATACAGTTTTTATAAGTAAATATATTGAATATGTTTTTACTCAAAGTCGTTAAACATCTTCGTGTCATATCCTTGTTCACAGACACATGGGCACACACAGATATTTTTCTGAACATGCGTTTTTGGATACAAGAGACCCTAAAATGTATATTTCGTGAAATTTCGGTATAGAATTTTTGGGTGGAGTGCAATACCGTCTTTATTTCCTTACTAGATAATATGTAGAGAAAGTAAAAAACTGATATTTGCATTCACCTGATTTTCTCCCTATCGATAAAATATCCCTTCAAACTACTTTAAGCTAATCGAGATAAACATGAGCGGAAATAGGCTTTGTATTTATTTCTTTGCAGATGCAACAAAAACAAGGAAACACATTATGCTAAAGGGATAGCCAAATGTTTTAAAAAATGGTTAATGTGCGATGACTTTGAAATTCCGTTTCTTTGGACAGGAGTAAAGATAAACTAAAACTAATCTTGCAGCGCAACAGCCCGAAATCGGGTCAAATCCTACCGCCCCGCCGCTGCATCCCCTGGTGCCGTGAAGGGGTGCGGAACTGGAGGGTGAGACGTAGTTAACGCGCAGAGTCTCTCCCGGCCGGTTAATAGGTTCACGAAACCTGGAGCCGCTACTGGTACCGGGGGTCAAACCGGGAGTCGAACTGGCAAGCAGATGCGTTGGCACCGTGATAATGAGACGACAAAAAATCAAATAAAACGATTGGCAATTTCCCATGTGATTACAATATAACTATTGGAAAGTTTAAAACAATAACAAAGAATACCTTGGAAATGGTTAACTCCACAAAAAATGTAGGTATATGTATAAATTGTGTGCCTTAACGAGATATACTCAAGGTCGCGGGTTCAAACCCGGCGGAGGACGATGGATTTTTTTGGGTGTAAAAATCCTTAGCATGGCTTCCTTCGGAAGGGAAGTAAAGCCGTTGGTCCTATGTCGTAGATTTACGGCACTTAAAAGAACCTCAAGCCTGATAAAGAGACCTCTGAGCAAAATTAAACAGTCTTTCACGCCCAGTGTAGAATGGGACGCTGAGAACCACAGTAGTTAAAGAACGCCCATAAATAAAGCTCCATTAACGAGATATACATTTTTTTCTGTACTAAGATTTTATCCATCTCTTATGGTTTACCACTTATGCAATAGTCATCTAAAATGAAGAGGGTTCAGAGACTATTCCTAGAAAATTTAAGATATACGTTTTATTTGTCATTAAATATCTTAAGCATATGGTATTTAATCAAAATCGTCGGAGTCGTTTTTTAGAAAATCGAAATTTTCAAAAAGTTGTCTATGTAAAGAGCAGTTTGGGGTTGGGGATTTTCTTAAAATAATGTCGCATCCTTGGAAGATGTTGAACTAAAGTTTAGTATTTAACTGACGTTTCACTTCTGAATTATGCTTTTCAGGCGCACACATACACGCACTCAACACAAAGATTTTTTTCTATTTTTTTTTTATTCCAAGGTCCTCAAATCATGCATTTCCGGTTTTGGTAGAAAGAAATACTTTCTCTAACTTCTAAGTACATTATACGTTGTAAACAGGATAAAAAATGTTAGTGGCGGTAAGAAAAAGGTTGGCATGACACTTAAATTAGGTATAGAGAATAGGTTTTAGTTCGAACTTCTTCCATGGTTATGAAAATGTTAACTCTAGATTTCTGAGATCGAGGAATAATCCATTTTAAAATATTTATAAATAAAAGTTTATCCGAAACTGTCAAAATATTTTCTTTAAAATTGAAGCGAAGTGTATCAAAATACCCTAGTACCAACTTTGGCAAGTGTTCATCTTGTGGTTGTAGCAGTTTGTGAGGTATACGTGTATCAAAACATAAAATATTATCTCCCAAAGTATGCTTAAATTATTGAGCTCTAAAAACTTTATTAACGTTAATTAATGCATTCCATAAAATAGCGTTCTTAATCTAGAATGCCATACTGCACATAATTAGTTTTTTGTTAGTAAAAACTAGGTAAAACTAGGTCCATATTGCATTGAGTACGCACTATTAGTTTCTCTGCATATTATGTAAATACATGGTAGGTAGAGAAGATATTGTATTACATCAAAAAATTCTATGCCAATATGTTTTGAGGTCCCTAAGTAAACCAATTAGAAAAAGATCCCTGTGTATATTGGGCGGTGTCCGTGAGTCTTTGGACACGATAATTCAAAAACTAAAAGCTGCTTAAACACAAAACCTGATATAAATTTAGTATCTCCCAAGGAAGTAACACGAAGATTTTCAAGAAAATCCCCCCCAAAACTATTCTTTACATGGAAACATTTTCGAAAATTTTAATTTTCTCAGAAATTGTTGTTATGATTATGATAAAAATACCGTACATTAAGGATATTTATATGAAAATAAAATGTATATCTTGAATTTCCTGGGAATAGTATCTGAAGTCCTCTTCATTCTGAATTGTTTTTGCCTAACTGGTAAACTGTAAGAGACACACAAAACTTACCCCACAAAAAATGTAGAGCTCGCAAAAAACACACAACATAGTATTATACATTATTGTTGAGGAACTAACAATTTCCGAGATACCCTTGTTATTGCTTTCAATTTTAAAATCGTCTGTGCTTCTTTTGGTTTGCTCTTGGCCACTCAAAGAAGCGAATTTGAATAACAATCGCATAGTGACAGCTCTTTTAACAAACATTTGACTATCGCTTTAGTCTAGTCTAGTGCATTTCATTAGTTCCCTTCTACTTATAAGTAAGCAAGTAATAAAGCCAATTCCGTGTTTATCGCAATTAATATAATGCAGATAAAATAATCATATTTTATAAGAATAGCTTTTTATGGAGCCGGTAGAGAAAGCCATGAGTTCGTAACCAGTCTCATACATTGCAATTACAGTGTACAAATAAAGAGTTATAGAGATATCAAAGGAAGTAATCAACAAACATAAACAAGCTGTTCTGTAATCTAGCATTGGAAACTCGCTGAAAGGTGCGACTTACTTTCCATTTTCATTATTAGTTTTGCTGATCAAACATTTAAATTTCTTCAAACGTGTGGAATCCTGCTTAACTATATCAGATGAGAAAGTATGATGGTGGGAAGCATTATAACCAATAACTAATTAACAAATCTAACCTTGAATTGAAAGCAGCAACTAGGAAGTGTGACATTCCATGGCCAGCAACATTTTTGTTGGTATGTGATGAACGGTTGGTTTCTCGCAAAGTGAAAGTCAGTGTCTGGCACATCAGCTGAAAACAACTTCACCTCACTATAAATTCAGCTCCTAAATGCATCATTTAATATACTATTAAGCCATCTTAATTTTTCAGTTAGCATAATTTAAGTGTAAGATTTCTGTCAATTTCAACTTTATTATTTGCCAATACACAGCAGTATTTTCTTTAAAGCTACGGAAATCATCTTGGCAATAAATGAAATATGTAGTCTTTGAATTTCTATAAAGAATAAAAAGCAGTTGTAGCACAGAATGTTTAGTCAGATGTTTCAAGAAAGAAATAGACAGTATGGTGCGTTCTATTCACTTGACTTTCTTTCCAAATATGTAACAAACTGTTCTTACAAAAGTTTATTCTTCTATCGACTTCATGCTAATCAAGATAAAAATTAGCAGAACTGGTCTTATTTCTTATTCGTTATAAATAGAAGGGAAATAAGGGAATTCACTTACTAAAGCGATAGTCAAATATTTTAAAAGCTGTCGCTATACGATTGAACTTCTCTTTAGGAGAGATTAGCCTAAAATTACATACCAAGGTAAAATGGAATATTGGTGTTTCTGAAAAAATACACGTTCAATTGCTTTAAATTAACCGTCATTATATCTGTCAAATTGGTATTAATTTATGTTTCTTGTACGATTATGGAGTGAAGCTATATTAGCATTTGTAGTGAGAATATTGTTCAATCTTCCATGAGATCAGTGTCCAGCTCAAGCACACAATGCAAGCAACAAGTTGACGTAATTTGTTTCTATAATATATTATATTATTAGGCTATTGTTTCAACAATCAGGGTAACCAACTCGGGGCTATACGACATACCAAATTATTCTTTGTATATCATTTTACCCCAGGGTCTTCATTCTGGTCAGTGTCATTTTCGTTTCATATTTCAACAGAGAACTGAAGAAGTTGATGAAGAATAATCCAGGGGGGGAGACGGTTAAGTTATTCCAAATTTCCAGTCGCCCTCCATAGTGTAATGGTTACCGCGCTAACTGCATATACCCAAGACCACGGGCTCAAACCCGGCGGAGGACGGTGGATTTTTTTCGGCATAAAAACTTTAGCATGGCTTCCTTCGGAAAGCAAGTAATGCCGATGGTCCTGTGTCGTAGATTTACGGCACGTAAAATAACCTCAAGCCTGATAAAGAGGTCTCCGAGCAAAATTAAGCGGTCTTTCACGCCCAGTATAGAATGAGACGCGAAAACCGCAGCAGCTAAAGCGTGTTAATGAATAAAAAAAAAACTCAATTTATGTGGAAAAACAATTAACACTGGTTTGTTTGTCTGTTTGTTTTCATTCCTCCAGCAAGACCAGCTATTTGGGAATAATACTTTACTCCGGAGTAAAAAGAAGCAGAAATGACGAATTCTCGTTTGAGAAACGTTTAAGTACTATAAAACTGAAACCATAACAAGGGATATCTTTAGATGGTTAACTCCACAAAACGTATATTATAAAAACATTGTGTCCTTTAACGAGAGCTACATTTTTGTGTAAACTTTTGTCTATCTCTGGTTTGCCAGTTATGCAAAGGCCATCCAGAATGAAGAGATCTTCAGAGGCTATTCCTAGAACATTTAAGACATACGTTTATTTGTCATATAAATCGTATCTTTAATATAAGGCATTTGGATGAAAATCGTTAGAGCACTTTTTGAGAGAATACATTTTTTTGGAAAAATGTTCAATGTAAAGGGTAGTTTAGGGTGGTGGATTATCTTGAAAAACTTCATGTCTTAATCTTGGAAGGTGCTGAACTTAATTATCAAGTTTAGTATTTAACCGACTTTTCATTTTTGAGTTATGTGTTCACAAACACACAGATGGACCTTTTTCTAATTTTTTTTTTGTTTGATAAAGGGAATCCTAAAACTGAGTTTCCAGTGAAATCTCAGTATAGAATTTTTAAATGGACTGCAGTACCTTCTCCACTTATGTTCTATATACTACCTAAATGGAAAAAGTAAGAAATGCACATTTCAAGCATTTTTATCGGATACAAATGGAAATGCGTAATCACACAATTTGGAATATTACGGAAAGACTAACTCTAAGAACTAAAGTTAATGAGCTCCACATTATTTCCTATTATAAGGTTTTGCCCATCTATTGAGATTTCTCACTTATATAAAGTTATACAAAATTAATTTCTTATGAAGCGTGCTTCAGAGGTTATGCACAGAAAATTTGAGATATAAAGTTAATATGCGACATTAATACCTGAAACATATTTTAATCAGAATGTATAGAGACATTTTCTCCTCGTGAAGTTTAGTTTGATTTCCTTGAAAAGCATCACTTGACATTTATGAACAGTGTCCGATTAAGTAAAATTATTGTATTTTTTCAGCTTTAGTTTTTAAGTTAAGCTACTTACAAAGACATGGACCTACTTTTTAAAGCTACATCTTGTGAAACGCCTATATTGGATTTTTTGTTGTTGTTGTTGTTGGTTTTTTTTTTTTTTTTTTTTTTTTTTTTTTTTTTTTTTTTTTTTAAGACAATGCTTTCCCTACCTATTAGACCTAGGTTAGTGGTAGAGAAAGTAAACAGAGAATAATTAAGAATAAATTACACATAGACAGGCAACATTTTTTGTTGCGTTGTATATTCCGCCTTTAACAGCGGCCTCTGTGGAACATATTGGTCATTGGCAATAGTGTTCAGTGGAATACAGTTGTCATTGGATTTTTTGGTTTTTGTTTGGGTTATTCACATATTAGTTCTCACACACACATACACACAGGCATACACATTCACAATGTTATACTTCCAGACCCTAGGCTAGAGAAAAATTCCCACCTCTAGCCGGGAATTGAACACGGTACCGCTCACACTGCAAGCATGCAGGTGCTGTGCCGAATGAGCTATGGGACCAGCCATAGGCACAATTTAGAGAACAGTTTAGGAACATAAAAGCAGATAATTTGCAATAGGGAAGAATATATTTTCTTTACACAAAAATATGTAGATTTTCCAAATATACATAAGATATTATTATTGTTGTTGTTAAACAGCGAGACTTCATCGGAAATATATGTCTTGAGACACCCTAAATCCAAAAAAGCACTTCTAGAGAAAGGTTTGTGTGTACATGTGTATGTTTCTGTAGACAGCATAACTCAAAAACAAGTCTGTTAAATACTAAACTTGGTATTTAAGTCCAGTATCTCCCAAGGATGTGACACGAAGATAATCAGTATCTCCCACTCCAAACTACATGTAAAATTTTTCGAAAAATTTTACTATCTCAAAAATGGTTCCTACGATTTTGATTAAAAATTGAAGCTGTATTAAAGCTACTTGCATGACAAATATACTTTTCTCAAACAGAAAGTGGAAATTCATTTTTGTTTATTTTTTTATTTTTTTTTTTTTTACTTCTCGCAAGAAATCCGAATTTCAATGGCATCGCATAGCAACAGCTTTTAAAAGATTTGATTCTGCACTATGCTTTAGCAGCCTAGTGCATTCCCTTGTTTCCCTTTTATTTACACGAACTAAGTATAACAAAAGTATTTCTGTTAATGTTTGGCTTGGTTAGCATGAAATACGAGTAGTTAGAAAAATAATCTTTTGTGAGAATATTTTATGCAGAACAAGTAGAGAAAGTCATGTGAATGAAATACGTAAGATGTTTATATCTGAACTCATACTACCAAGCATCATACTTCAGGAATGGCGAAGTTTTCATCCTTAATTGGGGAAAGAAGAGTCTATCTTACATGGAGTATTTTATGCCGTTTGTTTTTAATTGCCAGTAGGTCCAAGTGTGGCACGTATTTACTCAGAGGGTGAGGGGGGAGGCTCCCCAGACGTGAATTGACGTCAGAGTACGCATACCGCCACACCTTGACCACCGGACAGCCTTGAGTTCCGTTAACATAATGTTAGCATTTATATCCTTCTTTCATGGACTTAATAACAGCGTTCTGCTTGGCATACTGCTCAAGCTGAAAACGGGAAAATCATCTTCCCTCAGGCTTTAGGTCTCTAAAGCTACTTCACATCAGCTGTTTCCAGCTTTCTTTGCTGGCATTAAGGCCACTGAGTTTATGCTCTACGTGTCTATTATTAGGTTTAGAAAAACGAAAATGCATATGATTTAGTAAATAGTGAATTTATTTCTAAGCCGTAAAAAAAATTAGCTTCAAACTTTGGGAACCTGTTTGCCCGAGTTCGAATCTAAATTGGAGCGTAGGGTAATGAAAATACAAATATCAGGCAACTCTCAGCTCTTTCACCTCGGGTTCGAGGACTCCATTTGGTAAATTCAGTTGTATCAGTTGTTTCATCTGGTTTAAGGAAGTTTTTGAAGATGGAACAATAAACTCTCAATTCTCTCTTCTTAAGTACAAGTTTGATAAAGACCCACCGTTCTACTTCACACGATTTTAACATCGTCCATTGATTAGTTCTTATGTTCCTGTTTGTTTTTCAGTCCAAATACACTAAGATCTGATACCGGCTGGGAGGAAGTTTTGCTACCTGAATCCTAACTTATAACCTTCATTAGCCATTTTTTCATTCACCTAAAATATAGTCAGTCAGTGAATTATTTGGCCCTTTCCATTTTTTTCATCCTATCTGCTTACCTCTTTGTCTCCGTACGTAAATAGCTCACCCTAATACGAAGTACCTTAATAGATTTGATCTTATTCTGCCCTGAATATTTATTCAATTCTTTCCAGCGCATTTCTTAATAAGCAGTTTCTTCACATCTTATCTACCAACCAAGTTTTCCTATTGATCAATTTTATCATTGCTCAGCTTTCGTCTAAAATGTGTTTGTTGATTCTGTCTTCTTTATAACCGCTCCGTTTTGCGTACACCTACATTCAAATACTTTCAAAATTTGTCAACACTTCGTGATATCTCCTGGAACGTCAGTTTTCCCCGAATCCTGTGCTGGACGCGGACTTTGCTCATCGTGTGGAGGAAGAACTCACGCAACCTTTGTTGCTCACTCCTTTCCACCACTTCTTTACCCCTGCTGAAGTTAAAAACATCATCGCTCGCTCTTCAGCTCACAAAGCTCCCGGTCCTGATCTTATTGTGCAACCCTTACTCCTTCGTTTACCCCGGAATGCGCTGGTTTTGTTGACGCAAATCTACAACGCTATCCTCCGCACAGCTCATATTCCTCATCAATGGAAACACGCTACAGTTATCCTTCTTCCCAAACCTGATAAAGTCAAGAGTGATCCCCTCAGTTATCGTCCTATTAGTTTACTCCCCCTACTCTCCAAAATCTTCGAACGTCTCCTTCTGCCTCGTCTTTTGCCTCAGCTCACACCGATTATCCCTGACACCCAGTTTGGATTTCGCTCTCTTCACTCCTGCTCTCAGCAGCTCCATCGTATCGTTGTCGCTATTCTTGATTCCTATGAGCGTCAATCTGTATGCATAGGACTGTTTTTGGATACGGAGAAGGCCTTTGATAAAGTTTGGCACGATGGATTGTTATTCAAACTCAAACCGCATCTCTCGGACACTTATTTTCGCCTCGCACAGTCCTATTTGCGCAATCTCACCTTCTCTGTTAAACATGATCGTACATTTTCCAAGGCCCTTCCTATCTCATCTGGTGTGCCGCAAGGGAGCGTACTGGGCCCCTTATTATACCTGGCTTATACCTCGGATTTTCCTAGTCATCCGCAACTCACCATTGCTCACTATGTCGACGATGTGGCGGCGCTAAGTGTGGGTACTTGTGCTAGGGCGGCAAGCCGCCTTCAGGACTTTTGCAACCAAATTCACTCCTGGTGCCAACGTTGGAGAGTGACTATGAACGCTCATAAATCCCGTGTTGTGAAGTTCACCTACAAAACGAACGTGACCCATCATCCCATTTCTCTCAATGGGACGGAGATACCCACCGCGACTTCTATAAGGTACCTCGGCCTTATCTTGGACAGCCGTCTTACTTGGGGTCCCCATCTCTCCAGTCTAGTGCAGAGGATTCGTCATCGCATCCGCGACGTCCATCATCTTGTGTCCGGTTCCTCGCCATTGCCTTTGCGGTACAAGCGTCTTGTCTACACTTCCTTAATTCGACCCATGTGGCAATATAGCTGTGCGATATGGGGTTCTGCCGCTCCGTCGCAGACCATCAAACTCCAGCGCACACAGAACCGTTTTCTCCGCCTCATGACTGGCGCTCCATAGTACGTGCGCAACTCAACTCTGCACGCTGACATAGGCCTACCGGAGGTAATGTGTGTCCTCCGCATCAGCTACAAGAGGCTCCATCGATCCTGTTTGCGCCACAGCAATCCTCTTCTCCGCCATATTTATCTTCCTCCTGAACCTCAACGACGAAGATTGAAGCGCCGCTGGCACTCCGATCTGCGACTGAACATTTAGCTCTTTTATTATTTTCTGTGCTGCTTTCTTTGTATCTTTGTACTATTTCTTTGGGCCCATCGCTGGATGGTACCCCAACCACATATTACATGCTGTTCTGTGTATCTAATTAGCTCAACTGCATCGTACCTAATTGTACAAAAGAGTTTTCTTACAATAAAAAAAAAAACACTTCGTGATATATTCCTTTTTGTTACCACGGATTACACAATGCCACACTCTTGTTTAACTCAGGCCTACGGGCAGTGAATGGGGAGGGTGAAATAAATTGCCACCTCCAGGTTGGAAAGCAAACTTACTACCCCCACACTAGGAAGGTATAAAAACCACATTACTGGTCCCTTCAGTATCCTTTGTTCAAATGTCCATAGAGAAAATAATGTTTTATAAAGGACGTTGAACTGTAAAAGAAATAAGTATCATGTATGACAAGTAGATGAATTCGGCAAGAGCATAAAAGAATAAAACATACAGTAAATCCCCGGTAATGCGAGCTAATTAGGGCTGAGGCTACCTCGAATTACAAAAAACTCGTATTATACGGAAATACCAATAAATCAATGAATAAATAATTAATAAACGGTTTAATAATGTTTACTGTCGCTTTAGCCTAGTGTATTCCCTTATTCCTTTTGTGCCTAATAGGAAATAGGAAATACGTAATAAGGAAATACGTTTCTGCTAACATTTATTTCGATTAGAATGAAGTATACAGAAGAACAGGCTTTTGTAAGAATGGATAGAGAAAGTGATGTGAATGAAATAGTTCAATTTTTATCTCAAGAAATTCACAATGCATTTCAAATTAAGCAAAACTGACTGTTCACAAAACATATTTAGAAAGACGTGTGGGTTTACACTCCACGTATTTAATTTATAATTTGTTTTGATTCGTTAAATTTGCAGTAATATAATTATTGCCATATAGTTATGCTAATCCTATATTAAATTGTCCAGTATGTATGTCTCAACTGATCTAAATAGACCTAGGTCCAGTTCAATGGTGCAATGGTTCATTGTATGTATTGAACCAAAACTACCACATTCATACTCAAACTCTGTCCTTGTCGAGGAATTTTCCTTTTTTTTTTTTTTTTACTTTCTATAGAACATATGTACTATGTACATAGTGGACCAAGAAGGTACCTATTATATATACTCCACCAAAAAATTCGATACCAAGATTTCACCGGAAATACAGGTTTTGAGACACCTTGAATCCAAAATGAACATTTTTAGAAACATGTCCGCGAGCGTGCATTCATGCGTGCGTGCGTGCGTGTGTGTGTGTTTTTTTGGCAGCATAGCTCAAAACGAAAAGTCCATTAAATGCCTAACTTGGTATTTAAGTTCAATATCTTCCAAGGATGCGAAACGAAGATTTTCCAGAACGTCCCCCCAACCTCAGCTACGCTTTACATGGAACATTTTTCGATAATTTTGAGTTTCTCCAAAATGGATCTAACAATTCGAATTAAAACGTTATAAGTTTAAGGTATATTTTCATGACAAACGAAATGTACAGCTTGAATTTTCTGGGAATAGCCTCTGATGACCTCTTCATTCTGAATGATGTTGAATAAAGCCATTTTACGAAAACATGACTCAAAATTAATTACTGAAAAAAATCATGCCTACAGCTCGATTTTCATAGATTTCTGTGAACCATCAACATAATTTAAGCTTAATTACTTGTCTCCCTATGATTTAGAAGAAATGCTTTTACTACGCCCTTGAAGTAAGAAGTAGTTGTTTTTAAAATAATCAGATGTGTTTCATTCACATGTGTTTCACTCATTTCTTACAAAAGATTATTCTTTTGTACATATCGTGCTAATCAAGATAAATATTAGCAGAATTGGCCTCATTGTATGCTTCTTTGTAAGCAGGTAGGAAATAAGGGAACGCACTAGCTAAAGCGATACTCGGTTTTTTTTTAAGCCAGTCGCTATGTAAAAAAGTTGAAATTTGGTTATCTTTGATTGCTAGGAGTAAACCAAAAAAGAGACTAAAAGAAAGAAGTCTTCCCGTTTGAGAAAAGTTAAACTAACGTGAAACTGAAACCAATAATTCAATACTTAAAATATAGTTAGTTCTATGCTATAAATTCTTTACTCCCCCGCGGACGTAAAAATATCCTAAAGGCTCGGGAAGATATTAGTAATTGTATAATATATCTCCTATCTATGCAATAAATATTCGTTAACATATTACGTTAATGTATTCCGTATTTTAATGTGTTTATAATATACAAGGGTGCATTGGGAAGTAACACGCAATAATTTCTTCTGCGTTGGTATTGTAGTCGGGATGTTGAAAGTTCACCAAGTAGTTTAAAGCTTCCGGTACGAACCCTATTTTTTGTAATGTGAGCTCTAGCAGAGATGGTGCGCATGTTACTATCGTCCACTTGTGAGGAGCAGCGAGGTGCAGTGAGATTTTTATGGGCTAAAGGGCATAACCCGAGTGAAATACACAGGGACAGGTGTGAGGACGACTATATGGTGTGCAGCAACGCCTCCAGGTGATGTGCATTCTTCAAAGATGGTCGTGATAACTTTTGTGATGTGCCACGTTCCGGACGGCCGGCAACAACCACACAGGATGTCAGAGCCATTAAGGCGGCAATTTTGAACGACCGGTGAATCCATTTCATACAGTGCGGTATAACAATATTGTGCATTACACGTAGTTTCGTAAAGTTAGGGCTCGCTGGGTGCCCAATAACCTGATAGATGACCACAAGAGCCAGTGAAGGATCACAAGTTTGAATCACTTATCGCGTTACGCTGCAGAACGACATGGCTTTCTGAAAGGAATCGTCACTGGCGATGAGTCGTGGGCCTACCACTACATGCCCCTGAACAAAGCACGCCTTTATGTAGTGGAAACATGGTGACTAAATCTTCTCATATTGGTATTGGTGGACTTTGCTGAACACGGGAACACTGAGCATGCTGCAGAGCTGGTTAAGTTGCGTCGCGCCCTTCGTGACAAACGCCGTAACATTCAAGTTAATAGTGTCAAACTTCTTCACGACAATGCTCGCCCCTATTTTGCTTCAGCTGTTCGTGAAAAATCATAAATTTGGTAAAGAGGTGCTCCAGCATCCTCCAAACGGTCCAGATCTGGTCCCATAAATACGCTTTGCGTCAGATGCAGAACTGAAAGCAGCAGTCCACAGACGGCTATACTCTAATCGAACGGACTTCTATGAACAGGGTATTTTGAAACTGTGACACGAAGGGAACAATGTGTTGAGACAATTAACGATTATGTAGAAAAATGGACATAAGATATAACTTCGCTTGAATATTTGTTTGTAATGGTACCTATTAAACTTTTGTGCGTCACTTTCCGATCCACCGTAGTAATATCCGACAGTGATATCAAAATATATTTAAACTTACGGATAAATAGATTTGTGAACTCCGGAAAACCAAGGTCTTAATGAAGTCCAGTAGAAACATTGTTAATTTCTGACTTTGTCAAGTTTTGTCTCCATTAGATCAAAATCGTTTTTACTAAGCTTTGAGGTATTGTACTAACAAATTTTCTCATTAAAAACATATAAAATATTGTTACTGTTCCGTTTAAATCTCATCTTTAACTACATAGTCCTGTCAGCGGTATTTCCCTGTGGAACATATTCCCTACTGGCAATGATGTTAGCTCGTGTCTGACATAGTTAATTACTATTTGGCTTTAGTTTTAATCATCCATGCTTCCAGACTCTGGGAATGATAGAGAATAATCTGGGTTAGTGAAAAAGCCCTAACTCTCAGCCGGGAAACGAACTCGGGACCCTCAAACAGCAGGTAGATGCTCTAGCGATTGAGTTACGGGGCCAGCCAAAGTACTTTTGTAAACGCTGCATATGTAAAAGTTAAAAACCTGATGTGTTCCATTCCATAACTTTCTCTACCTTTTAGGCAAACAAAAGATTTTTACAAAAGATTATTCTTGTATCTACTCCATGTTAATTGAGATAAATATTAACAGAAATTATCATATTACTTGCTTTCTTGTAAGTATAAAGGAAATAAGGATATACACAAGGCTAAAGTCAAATCTTTTAAAATTTGTCGCTATGTGACTGGCTTTGAAATTCGGTTCTCTTCGCATGGTCAGAAGTAAAACACATATAAAAGGAATATCAACTTTCTCTTTGAGAAAAGAATAAGCATGTTACAATCGAGACCAATAGCAAGGACTATCTCAAGGGTCATTAACTCTACAAGAACAAATGTACTTTATATGACATAAATTTGTGTTTTAGCGAGATCTACAGTTTTTGTGTAGCAACTTTTTGTCTATCTCTTATGGTTTACCAGTCATAAAAAGTCACTCAGAATGAAGAGGACTTCACAGGCTAATCCCAGAAAATTCAAGATATACACTTTATTTGTCATGTATCTTTAATATATTGTATTTTAATCAAATCGCTAGAGCATTTTTTGAGAAAATCGAAAGTTTCCAAATGTGTTCCATGTAAACGATGGTTTGGGGTGGGGAATTTTCTTGAACTTTTTCGTGTGAATTCCTTGGATGATGCTGAAGTTAAAGATTAAGTGGTTCAGTTATAAGGTTCACAGACCTAAGGATTTTTTCTAATTTTTTTCTTTATTTATATAGGTGACTAAAACGTTATTTCCACCAAAATCTCTATAAGTATCGAATTTTTGAGTGGGTTTCAATACCTCCTCTACCTATGTACTATGTACGAAATAGAGAAAGTAATGTCACTCACTTTTGAAAAATTAAAAAGCAAATGAGAAACACCAGAACGCGCAAACCAGTAACGTCCTTTGTTCTCTCTGCATATTACAAATTAGAAATTTGTCTCGTTAAATTGGTTACTAGAATTTTTTAAATCAAAGATATATATTTTCAGTACGTGTTAACCTTAAAGCAATAGATAGAGTTGAAAGTAGTGCGCCAGATATATAATTCGCGGTACCAGCCACTCTGGGCAGGTGTTGTGACATTTCAGCAATAAAGACAATATCTGGAACAATAGGATCCTATGTAACGATGCAGTGCCATGCCGTTCCTGTCCTTGAACGAGCCGAAGTAAAACGGGCCACTACTGCTGTTCTTTTCGCCATCGGCTACAATTTTTACTGACCATTACCTTAGAAAACAAGGTACGATGATGAACTGTGTCATAGAACATCTCCTGCCTAACTTTCCATGTTCACTGGAGCGTTTACTCATCTTGTAGTGCAAGTGCTGCTTCTTGATGGCACTTGCTACACTGAAACATTAAAGCGAAATGTAGCACATCCCAAGTGGAACAGGTACCCTTTCCAGAGTCTTTCAGAGCAAAGAAACTTGATCCAAAAACTGAATATGCAATAGTAAATGGTGCTTCGATATATTCAAATAACTGCAAGGCATATTTTAATTTAACCAAAAAATAACAAACCAAAAACAATGACGTCCCAACTGGAATTAAAATTTTATGTTGACTTGCAACAATATGTGGTTAAAAAAGTATCTTTTTCCAGGGCTTTCACCAGCATTGCCATGGAATTTTCATGATGTACAGGGTTACTACAAAAGAAATAGACAACTTCAACTGCCTGTAAAACAAAAACTATTAGAGATAGCAACCTAATTATTTTGGAGGTATGTTGAGAAACTCTCAAAGTTTCGTTTGTTACTATTGGTAACGCTGTAGTGTTTTGTTTGTTGTTGCAGAAGCTGAAATGGCGGAAAATCCTGTGGAAAAGGCATATTGCTTGTTGGAATTTGCTAGAACGCAATCAGCAACTGTTGCCCAACGACATTTTAGAACACGTTACCACAAAAATGAAATAATGTGCTCACAAACATCAGCATCGTCTTCATCATGTCACAACATGTCATTGCAAAAGTCACGCCGTATGACCTTATCTTCGTCACTCAGAAACTGCAACATCTGTAATCTGTAAGGCATCATGTGCAGTCGCTTCCGCAAGATTTTCCATACAGTTTGCTGTGGAATTTGTAATTGCATGCTTGCCCTAGATGTCGATTTCTGTGGGCTTCTTATGTAGGCAGAACGAACACGTTCAACGTTTTCTTCCGAAACTCTTGGTCTTCCCGAGCTCTTCCCTTTGCATAAACATCGCGTTGTCTCGAATTTTCTATACCAGTCGTAGATTAACTGTCTTGTCGGTGACGTTTTGTGGTAACGTATTCTAAAATGTCGTTGGACAACAGTTGCTGATTGCGTTCTAGCAAATTCCAACACGCAATATGCCTTTTCCAAGGATTTTCCGCCATTTCAGCTTCTGCAACAACAAACAAAACACTACAGCGTTATCAATAGTAACAAACAAAACTTTGAAAGTTTCTCAACATACCTCCAAAATAATTAGGTTGCTATCTCTAATAGTTTTTGTTTTACAGGCAGTTGAAGTTGTCTATTTCTTTTGTAGTAACCCTGTATTTTAATTCCAAATGTTTCAAATCTATGATATTACTTCTGAGACTTATCTTGTCAGAGATTTAAGGAGAAGGAACTGTTAGCAACGTATCTTGTTCCCTGCTGTGTGCAAATTTACATTTTCTTTTGTTTACCACCAAAAACAATTTAAAAATGTGTACTAATTTTGTAGAAAGTTGAACATCAAGTGCTGTAATCTAATTTTGGTAATTTTAGCGACAGAGGGCTATCTGAAGTGAATTTGAAGCCACTTATGCCTGATCAATGTGAAATGTCTGAAGCATATAAGGAGTATGTAATCAAGAAAGTGTCACTTATACTTGAGCTTACATAAAGTTTTATACCAGATGAAAAATGTCTGAAATAAAGGTTTAGAGGGCATACAAATCGCAGCACCCCTTTATTATGGCTCTCTCAACTACGAATGACAATGGCGCAATTCAGATGCAGAAACTGCCGTTGAGCTCTTAATTCAGTATTAAATAACCGTTTTCTCTCTTCTCATTATATGCGGCTTATGAGGAGAAAGGCATTCCATTTCGACAACACTTAAGACATTGCACAGGCAGTCAAACGAGCCTCGGGCCCAGCAGACTGGAAAGTGTCAACTTTTCATCCGTGTGCAAGTTTCAACTAGAAAACAGATAAAGCGTAAAAATAACAATTTTCTTCGCGGTGCCTCCTAAAAAGAACAATATACGCAAAGATAATTAAATACTTAGTACACAAAGAATATTCTCAAATGATGGTTGCGTGATAGCACTGTTGTTTAAACTGCATTTTGGCCAAATGTGCCACTAGATTTCATCTCAGAAACGAAACTGCTCGAAGCACAAAATATTATTATATAGAGCATATACAGCTGGGAGGTGAATAAGTGCAAATAATTCGATATTTAATAGATAACAATACGTATAATACATAAGTGTATCTAATTTTGTCCGCTTACTAATAGCATTGTCATAAATGAGGCACAAATTTCAGGCCCCTGCGCTATCTCTGATCTGTATTTAAATTCATCGCGCAGCCTCCAGCTCATTTAGTACAACTCGCACACCACCGACCTGCATTCACATGACCCACAGTGAGGAGACGAGGGAACGACTCAGTCCCAAACTTTCCTTTACACAATGAATAGCTTTACATATGCTGAATTAGCAGATATTCATTTAATTTGCGCTACAAAAGGGGAATCTACCAATGAAGCGAATAACTTATCATCGGCAATTTTAAATCGTTATCTTCCCTTATTCACCAAATGATTTGTAACACAGGTTCTCTTAATTTCCAATTTGAAGTTTTTTTAAGCTTTGAGGTTTAATTGTAATCTTTAAGCTCTGTAAGAGGAGAGGGATTTTGTAGTTCAAAGAACGGAACAGCAAAAACTTACATGTTGGTTTGAGTTACGTATTAGTTCAATAAAAACACTTTAAACTAAGCATAATAATGCTATTTGGTTCAATATTTTGAGCTTAATCCTGAATACTTTGATAATCCTAACCAAATAAGTAAACGTATGCCAAAACGTATGCAGGTTGAAGTTTCAGTGTGATCAATTCACACTATCTATAGTCGGGCAGGATAAAAGTCAGAGGAGGGTCAGCCGTGTGACCTGTTACGTAAACAATCACCAAACGTCTGAAATAGGGAATAATAGCTATTCTAAAAACATTGTGAAATTTTCCTCATGAACATAATGTTAGAAAATAACGAAAATACTGCAACACATCGTCCTCAAACGCTGACACAAATATTTGCACTTATTCACTTCCCTTATTGGTACTAAAGATAAAGTTGATTTTGAACTAAATACGATATTTTGTAACACATTAATTAGACATAATAAAGAATATCCTTTACTACAAACCATATCATCTTCAGTCTTTATCTTTTTGTTTCTTCTTACGAACTGCGTTCTTACGCACAATCCGGTTTTTTTTCTCTCAGCCGAATGTTTTGCCCATTCACCATTCCGTCGCCCTCCGTGGTGTAATGGTTACCATGCTGACTTCATATACCCAAGGTCGCGGGTTCAAACCCGGCGGAGGACGATGGATTTTTTCCGGTATAAAAATCCTTAGCATGGCTTCCTTCGGAAGGGAAGTAAAGCCGTTGGTCCCGTGTCGTAGTTTTATGGCACGTAAAAGAACCTCAAGCCTGATAGAGAGGCCTCTGAGCAAAATTAAGCGATCTTTCACGCCCAATATAGAATGAGACGCTGAGAACCACAGCAGTTAAAGAGCGTCCATAAATAGCATGCCATTTACATTTTTTCACCATTCCTTCCAGAGCAGCTCTTGAAAAACGATTTCTTCTCTTTAGAAACCGTTAATTTCTTGTCTTCTTTAAGACCTCTTTCAGCCTATTCTTCCGTCACTCATTCTTCCTAAACCAGCTCCATTGCTCATTCTATCTGCCCATGTTATAGACCTGTATTTTTTCAATATCCACATTTCATATTTGTATAAAAACTGCGTTTATATGCAATTGAAAGCTATGCACCGCTTCAATTTGATATACTTTTTTGCAGCGGCAACAAGACATAAGCCCATGTGTTATTTCGACGCTTATAATGAACACTATATACAATAGCTTGTGCTAACAGTTACCAATTTTATAACCGCTTCCTTGACGTAATAGTATACTATGTACTTTCTACTTGTTGTTTTTCTAACGATTCTATAGTAAGCGTTTCATTTGTAAATTTGGAAATAAATACCATTTTGAGATCCCTTTCACCAGTAAAAAAATGTATAAAAAGGCACGTCCGTGAGTCTGAGATAATTTAAACATGAAAAGTATGTGCACAAACCCACACATATGCAGAGAGAGTGTGACAGGCAGACACACTCAGGTCTTTTTCTAATGATTCGTGACCCTCAAAACATGTATTTACAGTAAAATCTCGGCTTCCAGTGTTTGGTTGGAATTGAGTACTTTATCTATTAGTACATGGTGGAGAAATAAAAAATAGTCAAATTTTTGGAACACAGGACGTGAACCCGGGACTTCCTGATTGCGAAACACAACGCTTCCGACTGAGCTATCTTGTTTAGTATTAAGGATTCTTATTAAAATTCACATTGAGAATATACGCTTGACAAATAAAACATATAGGTATCTTAAATTTCCCTATGATAACCTAAGAATTCCTCTTCATTCATATGAAACCAAAAGAGAGATACAAAAAGTGATTAATAAAGTATGTAGAGTTCATTAAAAGATATAGTTTGTGTCGGATGCATTTTGTCATAGCATCAGCCTTTTCCGAAATATTTCCAGCTATATCGTCTAAGTATTCCCAAATTGAATTGTGATTCTTCTTTCTTTTTTTTTTTTTTTTTCGCGTGGATTCGGTAGTAGCAAAAAATTCACTTCTGATTTAAGTAATTGTGTTTTTCATCGGATTTTAAATGTAGCCGAGTTCATGTAGCGTAATTGGAAAATAGTTTCTAAAAGTAGCCAAAGTAGAATGGATAGAAGAGCCAGTTCGTGTATGAATAGGAATATGTGTGTAGTGGTGATTGAAAAAGTCGTAAGAGTGTACCAGATCAGTCTTCTTTTCTTTTTTTTTATTCGTGCAAACCTGCAATAATTTTTTAGCATTATGAATTTGTTTGTCACTCTGGTATACCCTTCTCGGATAGCCGGATGGTCTTGAAACCTCTTAAGGTGGGCAAAATCGCATCCAAATGGCATGGCTATGCCAAAGGATGTTAGACCTTGTGCCAGCGGCTCGTCACCCTTGATTAGGACCCTGGACATACAGGTATTAGAGGCAATAAGATAGTGGAGCTACTCGCAAAATGGGGATCGAGTCTTAATTTTATTGCACCCGAGTCCCTCTGTAACGTGCATTTTATTGTTTTTATTTATTTTTATTTTTTAAATTATATCTTTTTGGGGGGATATCTAGTATAAAATAACCTAGTTCAACTTGAATACTGGAATAAATAAAAGCAAACGACTGTAGACAAACATGAGTTAATTTCGGGGATAAGAAGTGTAACACTCCTTTGAATTTGACTTCGAATTTGACTACATCTAAACTCGAAGGTGTTGACTATTTTATAGGCCACAATACGCTGTGTAGATATTTAAACAATGGGCTTACACAAATGTCCTTATGCAGGAAATATGAAAGAGAAAGGTGGGAAGGTTTTGCCATGAGACAAGTAATCCTAGGCCATCGTTTCGGAGATGCATAAGATCTAATCAGTTTTATTAGACCATTGAGATTTGATTGAAAGCGGGTTTAAGAGGCACAAAAGGAATGAAAAGCCTATGTGCGGGGCTTCAAAACAGGCAGTCGACCTCCGTTGTCTAGAAGTAACATTTCCCAAGTTCGTGGCTTCAAACTCGGCGGAGAACGATGGATTTTTTTCGGTCGTAAAAATCTTTTGTATGACTTCTTCGGAAGAGAAGTAAAGCTGTTGGTCCCATTACATAGATTTACTGCTCGTAAAAGAAGTTCATGTCTGATAAAGAGGCCTCTGAGCAAAATATAAGTGGCATCAGTATAGAATGAGACGCTAAGAATCAGAGCAGTTAAAGAGCACCCATAAATAAAACTCAATTTCAATTCAAACGAGTGCAGTTATCCCTTCGTGTGATAAAAGAGCTGCAGAACTCAAGGGGGCTATTTGAAGTTAAAACCGACAAATGGGGAATTGGCTAAGCGCTCTTCGTTTTACCCTTTTGCTTATCAGCGGAGACAGTGAGCGGCTCGCGCACCCTGGCCAGTTCCCACAGGCGGGTTTTAACTTGAAACAGCATCCGTTGAACTCTGCAACCCATCTGAATCATCAGGGGATATCTGCACAAGTCAAATACGGGACATGAACTACCCGGTATGTATACTCTTCCAGTGCTAAGGTTTTACCATGAGCATACGTAATGTAACCTAAGGACATAAGAAGGGCAAATATTAAAGACATGACCCGTTTTTCAAGACCACTGGAATTCGATCAAAACCAGCTAAGAGGCTAAAAAGGTTCTGAAGCCTACGTACAGGGCTTCAAAAGAGACCACTACTCCTATGTCATAATCTGGTAAGCCTGTAAAACACAGTTATTAGCTTCATTGCTTATTGATTGATACATTTTTCTCGGGAAAGATGCAATAATAACCCTATACAACGGTCATAAATCATATATAACGGGAATTAAACGGCGTTTCGCTGTTAAGAATGCAAATCACGACCTCCTGAACTGTAGCAATACGCATAGAACCAGCGGCATTACACGGAGAAGAAGAGATTAAAGCTTTCATTCCTTCGGAGGCCTCGCCTAAATGGAGACGCCTTCGAATTTCATCACGCGCAAACGGAACATCATGTTTTCAGTGAAGGGAATACAAAGTAAAGGTTACTGGTGTAACCACAGGTTAAGGTGTGGTATTGTATCCTTGCCACCTTATTGTGACCCGTTACTTGAGAAATGGGAGCACCTGAGGAAGTCCCTCAACACAATGTTTACTCGCAGAATTAACAGGAAGCGGTAGTTTAAAGGAAGTGTCGAAGATCACGGATCATGTTCTACTGTGAGAGCGGACTGAACTTTATACTCTTGCCTCATTTCATATATGCAGTCGGGCAATTTGCTCCTCGGAGTACCCACATAGTGTAACCAGCCAACGGGCCATTAATAGTTTTGTTTTGTTTAATTACTTTCTCTAGCCCGTATGTACAATGTATAGTTTTCTCCAAAACACGATGGCCCTCAAACGGAACGCTCCCCTCTGCCACTGTGAAATATCCATTAGCAAACGAAAGATGAGCCTGTACTAGAGGTAGTAAATGTAGTAAAATCTCTGTTTTCTGCAGCCTCTAAGACTCTGCTTGCAAGTCAAGATTCGCGTCCCGTATTAAGAGGCCAGTAAGTGGAAGACTTGGCAACTGCGTAGGTTGGTTTCTAATTGCAAACTACCTAAACCCAAACTTCAAAGTCACGCCGAGGGTCATCATGTTCTAAAAAATACCGTACATAATGCATAGAGAAGGACTGTATTGCACCCAAAACTTCGATACCGAGATTTCACTGGAAATATATGTTTTGAGGTTCCCTGAGTCCGAAAAAAAATCTTAGACAAAAGGTCCATATGTGTGTCTGTGTGTGTGTGTGTGTGTGTGTGAACATCATAGCTCAAAAACGAAAAGACCGTTAAATACCAAACTTGGTATTTATCTTTAGAATCTTCCAAGGAGATTTTCAAGAACTACCCTTTACATGGACAAATTTTTAAAAACAATTAAAATGCCATATATTAAAGATATTTACTAACAAATAAGGTGTTTCATTTGAATTTTCTGGGAATAGCATCAGAAGACCTATTTATTCTGGATGAGTTTTGCAAAATTTTGCATAGCGGTTAAACCGTAAGAGATAGAGTAGAACTTACACACACAAAAAATATAGATCTCATTAAAACACGTAATTTTTCATGTATGTATTTTATGTAGAGCTGACCATTTCTGAGATATTCCTAGTTATTGGTTTCAATTTTAAACCAAAACTTTTCTCAAACGGGAAATGGCATTTCCTTACATCTCTCTTGTTTTATTGCAGGTCTTAAAATTAAGGTCAA
Organism: Hymenopus coronatus; assembly: GCA_030762935.1. Classification (NCBI taxonomy): domain Eukaryota; kingdom Metazoa; phylum Arthropoda; class Insecta; order Mantodea; family Hymenopodidae; genus Hymenopus; species Hymenopus coronatus. The sequence goes on along the minus strand of CM060892.1, from coordinate 154,740,299 downwards.
CTTAAATTGTTTCGCATAGGATCAATTTTTAAAATATTTGACTATCGAGTTAGCCTAGTGTATTCCCTTATGTGGCCGCGCCGTGGCCGAATGTTTAGACCTCTAGTCTCTCACCTAGGTGGGCCGGGTTCGATCCCAAGCGACGGAATGTGGGACTTGTGGACAAAGCAGATTTTCTCCGAGTTCTCCGGTTTCTCCCTCCATCGCATTCTACCGGTGCTCCCTCTTCATTCCATGTTTCATTAGTGTCGTCGTTTGCAATGCCAAAATATATATATATCCTTATGTCCCTTCTACTTACAAGTAAGCAAGTAATAAGACAATTTCTGCTAATATATACTTTCATTACTATAACGTAGATAAAAGAATAATCTTTTTTACAGAAAGTTTTTTGTATAAGAGCTAGAGAAAGTCATGTGAATAGAACATATTTTTTTTTTGCTTCGATTTACATTTCTCAGACGTAAAACATGTCTGTATATCCAAGGAAACACACACACACATACACTTTCTGCTATAAGATAAAATGAGTGCCAATTGAGGCTTCTAAACAACTGGCGAGGGAGAAGAATTGGTAAAATAGTATTTGAAGTTTTTCATCTTGGTACACTACATACTTCTTGCTGTTGAATTCCACTTATCATAAGACTACTAATCGGACGTACTAATTTAACCCACTCATACATCTTCACCAAACACAACCCATCTCAATGTGAAGCCTGCAACACTCAAACTTACTACTAAACATATTTTCACAGAATGCAGAAGATAGAACTTCAGAACGAAAGTTCTACAGCATCACTGAAGATACAGCCTCAGCATTGAATACTTCACAAAAATTCAAGCAAGTTATATTCTTTCTCAGAAGCAGAAAACTTAATTTCAAACTGTAATGTATTTATTTATTCACAATATTTTAAATCCGTGTAAAACTTGGCTTCCAATATCAATATACTTATTCACAATCTTTTATTTAAAACTTACTAAAACTTGCTTTCCTACTGTAATTTACAATTCACAATCCTTTGTTTAATGCGTGTAAATAATTTTATTGTAATATTATTAATTGAATTGTTATAAATAAGTTATGGTCGCTATATGATCTAGCAGTTGAAGCGAGTTAAAATTAATAAATTAAAACAATAAAATAAATTCCTAATCAGAAACTGTTTCAAGTGCTCAGTAACAAAATGTTTAAATCCTCCTTAATTTAAAAATAAAATATATATTAAACAATATTAAAATATAGACTTATATATGCATAAAATTTTGTCTTTCGTTCTGGTATATTGTTGGAATTTCAGGAAATGATCTTATTCATAAAGCACAACATTCCTGTCTGGGTTTAGCCTACCAATTAGACTGCCAGCTTCACACCCATAAGATTACAAGGAGGTAAACGACCATCCGCCGATACCAAAAGATGATGTCAGCACCATATTCTGCCCAATCGGAGTGTTGGTCAGATCGCCTCCTACCGTAGCTCTTCAGTTTCCTCACTATGTTGAATGGGCAGGCACTGGTTCTGGACATGGACTACCGACCGGGTAGCCGAGAAGTTAAGGTACGGAAACCTGGACGGAGGTCTACTATTCCTCTGCTCATTTACCTAACATTTCATTTCCTGAGCTGCCAGAGTCAGGTTCTCTTCATGTTCTTTCGTTGGCCCTTCATTACATCATTTCTGCAGAGATCCAAGTTTGGTTAATAATACACCGGGAACAGAAACGGTAATGCTGAGCGATGACAGCAGTCGATAGCGTAGAATCATGTGCCTTTTGGAACGTCTTAATTAAATAGCTCACTCATTAGGCTAAATAAGTCTTCATTAAGAAGAGTTATAAGTTATATAACTGGGCATGGTATGTTCAGGAAACATTTGAATACAATGAGATTGTGTCAAAGAGAACTCACTTGTAGTTTGTGCCTAAGAGACAATGAAACTGCAAAACATATTCTGCCAGAATGCGAGGCATTAGAACGCCTAAGATATCAAATGCCTGGTGCAACCTCGCAACTAGGAGAAGGACCTGATCTAGTAAGGCAGATGCTACAACTTACAAAAAATTTGGTACTTGACCCATGGATCAGAAATAGGAAGTGCACAAAAAGTATTTTTAGACTGACGAGCTTAAGAGTAAAACCTACTTCCAATTATTAGCATTGTCATTGTCATGTACCTTCATGAAATTCAGTCAAAATAATGAAAATTAACCAATTTCGTAATTCATGTATTACAAAATTTCTAAAATACATGTCATTCGTAGAATTCAGTATAGGTAGAGAAACGTATGTGAATGTAGCACATAAGATTTAATTTTTACTTTCTCTACACGTATAATGTACATAGTGTATACAGGTGTTGCATTCCACCCAAAAATTCGATACCGAGATTTTCACTGGAAATAGATGTTTTAGGGTACCCTGTATCCAAAAAAGTGTATTTTCAGAAAAAGGTCCATGTATGTGTGGTGTGTCCGTGTGACTGTGAACACTATAATTCAAAAACGAAAAGTCGGTAAAACACCAAACTTTGTATTTAAGTTTAGTATCTTCTAGGGATGCGACACGAAGATTTTGAGGAAAATCCCCATACCCCAAACTATCCTTTACAAGGAACATTTTTCGAAAATATTGATTCTCTCAAAAATTCTAACGATTTTGATAAAAATATCTATATTAAAGATATTTATCTGACAAATTAAATATATATGCTGAATTTTCTGGGAATAGTCTCTGAAGACTACTTTATTCTGGATGAATTTTACGAAATTTGTCATAACTGCTAAACCGTAAGAGATGGTAAAAAATTTATCACATAAAAAATGTATACATTTTTATGTGGAGTTGATCGTTTTTGAGATATTCTTGTTATTGGTTTCAGCTTTAAAAAACTTATTTCTCATATGGGAATTGGTCAACTCCTGTCCATACAAACAAAGGAACTTCAGTCACATAGCAACCAGCTTTTTTCTATCACTTTAACCTATGGTACTCCCTTATATCGCTTCTTCTTACAAGTAAGCAAGTAATAAGACTATTTCTGCTATTTTTTCTCGATTAGCATGAAGTAAATAGACGTATACGCTTGCTAACAATAATTTGTTGCGAGGTGTAGAGAAAGACATGTGAAGGGAACACATAAGAGTTTTTATATTTATATTTTTGTTTCAAAGATATTTGAGATGGAAGTTTAGGTGACTCATTGGTATAAATTCTACTATTCCCATAAGTTTAAGAATCTTGAAGGCAGGAGATGGCATTGTAGTCGGTTAGCAGATCAGTTGTGTCATTACCGCATCTTGCAGTTGTTTACAGACGACACAAGCAGTTACCGTTACGAAAGGAAGTATCTCTTAGCCACGTGAGGAGGATTCCACAGAACTACTGCAGGCTGTCTGTCGACCTACATTAGATTGTTTAAATGTGTGTCATGCTGCCCACTACTACATCCATTTGTACTACTCAAGATTTCATTTACCAATTCTCTGTTAGTAATACACGGTCTGTTCGCTTATAGGATGTCGTTAGAAGGGAGCTATGTAATAGGCGATACCACTGACAATTTCCAGTACAAAATAGATTCTTCCGCAATAAAACCCCGTTATTACATGCTTTGCCTAAGCCAACTTAGTGATGTGTTCCGATGTGTTACATTCACATGACTTTCTCTACCTATTTTGCAACAAACTATTTTTATAAAACTTATCCTTCTATCTACTTCATGCCAATCAAGATAAATATTAGTACAATTGTTTTTGTTACATATTTTCTTATAGATTAACCACCATTAAAGGTTTAAGGTCAGGACACAGGCCATAGTCAAGGGATGTTCAAATCTTTAAGAGGTGCTAGCACTATGAAGGGGCCGTTCTATTTTAAATAGAAAAGTGTATATCTTCAATTTTCTGCAAATACCTCTATAGTCCTTCATTTTAAATGGCATTTGCATAACTGGTGAACCTAAGAGACAACAAAATCTTACACCATGAAAATCTATATTTCGTTGAAGCATTCATTTTATGTCAAGTACATCTTTAAACCATTTCCGAGATGTTCCTTGAATTTTCCAATATTTTTCTCAAATGGGAAGTCGTTATTCATCTTTATTTATCCTGGTTAAGTAAAAAAGTGGGATTTCAAATCATCATAGAGCGACCAGCTCTTAAAAGATTTTATTATCGCTTAAGACTTCTGTAAACCCCTACTCCCATTGCTCTTACAAAGAAATGTGTATTATAAGTATTTGTACAAATGTCAATCCCATTGACTTGAAATAGAAGGTACGTGTAAAATCCGTAATTTTAATAAGATTTTTACACAAGCTATAGTGATGGGTAGCTTTTGCAATTAATTATAAATCCATAAACAAAACAAAGCTTTAGCATTAACATGTTTTTAGAAAAAAATGAAAAATTACGACACATGTTTCTAAACATCAGACTTTATCTCTCGTGGTGCTGTAGCTCGTAATTAAAATACTTTTGTTTGGTACCACGTCAATTGCATTCAAATTGCTCGTCTATCATGAAGCAATCTATAATGGTATCAAAATGTGAAATACAATAATATTCACATGGTACATAATGGAATTTCATTTTAGTAAATACGGTCTGAGATGTTTCAAGCATTCAACAGACAGAAGGAGGCTAGTATGTGTTAAAAAAAAGATCAAAGCGCGAATTACGAGGTTGTGAGTTTAAGGTGAGAACATAAATATCGGTGGATTCTATCTGATATGGCAATAATTACTGAAAGTCATGTGACTGTTACACACCACACTTTTAACCTCTGCTATAACAAGCACACTCCGCTGGTGGTTTGAGTGCCCGCTAAATTGCATAGCTCTTGTGCTATCGCTCCATCATCGGGACACTAACGTTCTACCTTGGGGAATTGCAGTTTGAAGAATGGCTCTATAGTCTTGTCGACAGAGGTGAAACAAGGTCAAGAAGCTTGGATGGTGGGATGCAGAAGCCCACGAACCAGTTATGTATAGCGATTTCGAATTTGACGATGTCCGCTTCACTTTAGAACAATGTGGGTCCTCAAGTTCATCAACTAGGTCATCGACAATCTACAACTGTTAAAACGTTTAAACTGTAAGTGTAAGGTGACTTGCTCTCTTTGCCTCAGAGTCTCTCAGAATCCTGGTTGTGTTCAGTGGCTGAATTATATCAGCTAAATTTTCAGTTAGATAATCAACAGAAAGTTAATTACGAGGTACGTCCAGAAAGTAAGTTCCGTTTCAATTTATCTCCGCTGCAGCGCTGCGATCGCAGTTCCGCACATGCGCGGTAGACGCTCTGTATCAAGGAGAAGAAACGTGCGCCATTTTGAGATCGCTGTCAGCCACATACGCTTTGTTGTGCTTGTTTACAATGTCGGTGTTGATTGAAAATCCCGCCGCTTGTGAAATCAGATCTGTGATTCGTTTTCTGAATGCTAGGAAAGTGAAACCAGTTGAAATTTATCGGCAAATTTGCGAAGTTTACGACAAAATGCGATGAGTGATTCAATGGTGAGAAGATGGGTCCGACAGTTAAATGAAGGACGTAGTGAAGTGCACGATGAAGAACGAAGTTGGCGTCCATCTTTGGTTACAGAAGAACTGGTTCACGCGATTGATGACAAGGTCCAGGAAAACCGCAAGTTTACAATTAGTGCTCTCGCTATGGAATTTCCCCAAAGCTCACGATCACTAATTCATGAAATTGTTACCGAAAAACTGAAATTTCGTAAACTTTGCTCACGTTGGGTACCAAAGATTCTTACTGAGCAACACAAAACAAAACGGATGCGTAGTGCACTTCAGTTTTTAACCCGTTATGATGAAGACGGCGAAGAATTTCTGACACAGATAGTCACAGGAGATGAGACTTGGGTTTCTTACGACACCCCTGAAAGTAAGCGGCAATCAATGGAATGGAGGCACACTTCATCCCTAGCAAAGGTTAAGCCGAAACAAATCTTGACACCTCGAAAAATGATGTGCACAGTGTTCTGGGACTGGAAAGGCATTGATTTCTTACCGCGTGGTCAAACAATCAAAGCAGATGTTTATTGCGAGACACTTAGGAAATGGCGCCGCGCAATACGAATAAGCGCCGAGGATTGCTGTCAAAATGTGTTGTTTTTCTTCTCGACAACGCACGACCACACACTGCAAATGTGACGAAAAACCACCTACAGGAATTTGGCTGGGACGAGTTTGACCATCCTCCGTACAGCCCTGACCTCGTCCTAGCGACTTTCATCTGTTCTTTCATCTCAAGCCTTTCCTGGGTGGTCAACACTTCAACAACGACGAAGAGCTGAAAGAAAATGTGTCCAACTTTTTGAAGACACAAGCGGCAAACTTCTATGAAGAAGGTATACAAAAACTTGTGTCACGCTATGACAAATGCCTGCAAAATTTCGGCAGTTATGTGGAAAAGTAGTTTAAGAGTTGTAAAATTTTGTGCAATAAATAATTATTCTGTATCTGTACAAAATTTAATTTTATTACCAAACGGAACTTACTTTCTGGAGTACCTCGTATTATATTTATATCTTAGGATTACATTAGACGTCTGCGCAATTCGATATAACCTCTGTTATATCACAATATACACATGTGCTGTGATAAGTATCCAATTACACTCGTTACATAAAATTAATTTTAATTATATTTAAAACTCTAATGTGTTCCATCCACATAACTTTCTCTAACTGTTCCATATATAAATTATTCTTACAAAAGATTATTGTTTTATCTACATCATGCTAACCAAGACAAACATTAGCAGAATTGGTCTTATTACTTGATTCCTTGAAAGTAGAAAGAAGAAGGAAATACATAGGCAAAAGCAATAGTCAAATCTTTTAAAAGCTGGTCGTGAGGTGAAACAATTTAGGTTCGGTTCGCTACTTTTCTCAAATGCCCCCATTTGAGGAAAGTTAAGTGGTTTAAAATTGAAAGCAATAACAAGAAATATCTTGAAAACGATCAACTCTACAAGGAAACGTACATGGCATAGCTTTTATGTTTTAACGAGATCTAACATTTTGTGTAGTTAATTTTTTCTATCTCTTTCGGTTTAACTGTTATCAAAATTCTGCAAAATTCATCCAAAATAAAGACGTTTACAGAGACTATTCCCAGAAAATGAAAAATAAAATTGTGCTATATAAATATCTTTAATATGTGATATTTTAATAAAAAAATCGTGAGCCATCTTTAGAAAATTAAAATTTTCAGAAATATGTCCATGTAAAGGGTAGTTAGGGGTGCGGGATTTTCTTGAAAATATTCTTGTCGCATACTTGGAAGATACCTACTGAAATTAAATACCAAGTTTGGTATTTAACCGACTTTTCGTTTTGAAAGTCTCAATTCTTACACTACCCCTTCTTGGGAGGGACCCAACACTCACGCGTGCCCGCGCGAGTGGACATGTTTCTAAAAATGCAGTTTTGTATTCATGGGGTCTCAAAACATTTATTTCCGGTGAAATCTCGATATCGAATTTTAGGGTGGAATACAATACCTTCTCTATCCACTATGTATATTGTGCATACCGGCTAGAGAAGGTAAAAATACATATGGGATCTATGTTCTGATAATTGGACTAACATTTTCCTCTGGTAGAAATAGACGTCGTGCGCGGAAAGCATTACAGAGAAGAAACACGTACATTCCATAATGCGATTAAACAGCTAATTACTGTGCTGGTCTGGATTGACAACTAGAGAATAATCTAAACACATGTTCAATCTATGTCAGCTTAATTACTACCAAATTATAAACACTAATTAATGTATTGCAGTCTTCTGGTTTTTGTAACCAGCTGTTATTTTCACAAGTTCAGGCTTTCTACAAACGCCGACCCACATTACATTCTCGTTAGTGATTTCAGATGGAGCGGAAGGAAAAGCTGTTGTCGAACCCAGTACGAGCGAGAGGAAAGTGCAACAGCTCGCGAGAAAGCAGATGTGTGATGACAGGCCACTTTTGAGAAGATATGTGTTACACATATAGTGAGGTTGTACTTTACAGAAGGGTGCTAAATTTAAACTTTCAACCCAGAGGTCTCGGATTCGATTCCGAAATTATGTTCAACTATAATTAAATCTTTTGATTTAACTAAAATTCGCATTAATGTATTTAGTGATAAGTTTGTTCGACTTCCTTATTCATTTCCTACCTCCCGGAGAGTCTGTAAGTGTGTATGTGGAGGTTGATGTATATATCTCTGCATATGTGCGTCTGCGCGCTCGTTTTATAGCAAACACGATACTACAATTCGAGTTAAACATAATCATTTGTTTCTCAAATTTAGCTCCCGTCATGACTATAGAAGATAAAAGGAGTTGTGCAGTCGAACAAACAAGAAGGAATGAGGGGAGGGGATTAAAATCACTGTTACTAAGACGTTAAAAATGTACTGCCCGGATACTGTTCTACACGCGCATTGAAATCTCTAGGATGCTTTCGAACAAAGTTCTTCAAAATTGTACGTTTTACAAGTCTCATTTGAAGCAGACCGATGGTCTACAAATATCTTACTATCGACAAAACTGTTGGATTTTGCTGGAGTATACTGCACACAGAATTTTCTTTAAATATCCTTATTTATTAAATGAAACCAAATAGAGCTGTACCACTGTTAATGATAGAACTGAATTCTTATATTCCAATTAAAAGGACCTGTTGATTGAATAAAAGCTGTTAACTTTATTATCCAAGTGGTTTAAATTCATTTACGTCTTGTATTTAATTTATATGTGTTTTAACCGTAAAAACGGTACATTTTAGTCCAATAATTAGCAAGAGAGTCTTGCTTGCATGCTTGCTGCATTAGGACTGGCTAATCCCTAAATAAGTTATTCAACAATGAGCCATAATCAAGTGATGGGTAATAACACAGATTTTAACAACCCATAAAGCATATAAAACTAAATTTCCACTATATCAAATGAAAAGGGATATAGATGATATTCTCTTAGTAGATAGGTCCTATACATAAAGGCCAGTTAAAATCATGATTTTAACATCAATTCAGATTTTAACAACATCCTTTGGAAATATAAACCTAAATTTCCTCTATACCAGGTGAAAATAAGTATAGATGTTATCCTCTTAGTAGATAAAAGCTATACACAAAGTCCAGTAAAAACCATGGTACCATTTTAAATTGCGAAACCATATTTTAGCATAAAAAGTTAAGTTGTTTCCCATATGTCACATGCTATAGGCACGTGCGAAAGGTAGAATCGGATTGAGAAATTAACTACATAGCTAGGATTTAAACCAAAGATCTTCGTCTTACCGTGTCACTGCTCTAATCATCTGAATTACCATAGTAACTTTCCGGCACAACAACTAACTTATTTACGTATACTTACGATAGTCTAAATCGCCGTTGAGTTATTTCCAACGAAATTTGAAAACGCTTTATAGCTTGTGGGGGGAAATGTTGGTTAGTTGGAGATTTTAGTGTCTATCCGGCATGTTGCCAAGTTAGCTCAGATGTTAGATCAGCGGCACAATCAGCCGTAGACCCGTGGTTCAAATCTCAGCCATGGAATTGAGTTTATCTGTGTGATCTGCCTTTCCAAAAAATGTTCCGCTTTTCGTTACATTGTATATCATATATTTGTTAACACACATTAGTCTATTTTATTATCTTAGTTTCTTCTTCAAATGTTTCATTTCACCAATCTAGGATTTTTATATAAAAGACATCACAACAGCCATGGAATAATTGACCCTACACGCACGCACACACACACACACACACACACACACACACACACACACTCACACATAGTATACACTCGCACCCTACACGGCTATGACCTCTCCACCATTAATTGTATGTTCACAGTTTTGATATAAAAATCGCTATCAACGGTGTAAGGTTTCATTTTCTGATATTGAATGTTTAAATAACAAATAAAATACCCAGTTTAGTTCTTAGTCATATTAAATATTTAAATAAAATAACTTACTTTTTGTTGCCTTCTCTTATTGTTAAATGAAATAGTATGTTGTTTATTTGTCACAACGAATTCTTCGATAAACATCTGGATGTTTTTGTATCTGAAAGCTAAATATCCATTTTTATTTGTCACATTAAGTAGGTATATAACGTGTAAAAGTATGATTTTGAAAACGTAATTTTTAACTGAAATTTAATCAAGCGTATTTCCATTTTAGTTGCTAAACATTAAGTATTTTTCTGAAAATAATAAAAGAATTAAATACTAGACTCTTGGTTTATTCCTTCATTATTAGACAAACATGAAATTTAACGTAAACACATAAGAAACTCCTCCAGGTATGCTAAAGAAAGATGCAGAGAAAGGTGATAGGAATATCTCTAGAGACAAAATACGGAACATAAAATAAAGAAATAACCTTTTGGATGATGCCTCTCAGCGACCCTCCAACCTGAAATGGGAGTGGGGAGACCACGTGTCGAGGCTTCAGAGCATCAAGTGGACTTTCATAGCTACAATATGGTCATTTCATATCGGAAAGAGACGCCGAGAAAGACCTGGAACTAATTAGGCCAATATTTTTAAAAAAGAAATAGGAGCCAACTGGTCGAGGATACCAAGGAACTGCATTGACCAGAGAGACATCTGAACGAGCGAAGGCAAGCGATGAATGTGAACACAGAGTCCGTTACAAGGAAGCGAAAGGTTAGCGTAGTGCGATAGTTACTTGGTGAATGGATCTAAACGACAAATCTCAAAGATGAAGTGGGCAATAATTCCGCTTATGCCGACCAGCTGCCCGAGTGAATTCTAAACGAACTATACTTCAAGAGGAAGCCGTAGCTCTTCAGGGACAACATGCTTTTTATTCATTCGCATCCAAGAATTAAACATCATTACTCATATAATGTAATGTGTCTTAGAATTACCCGACATTCGTCTTCTCAAGATAAGGGAACACCCCTGAAGTAAACCCTCTCCATGCAACTCACTCTAACCAAGATTAGAATTCGGAAACTCTTGAGGTTAGTTAGCAATGACTTTGCAGCGACATCGAAGAAATATCGAGTTTTCTCCTACAGTGAGCTAGGCACTACTTAAATATGATTTTAGGGAAAATTCGTTCTTACCAAACATATCTGCATTTCAAAGCGTTTTTCAACACTCTTATAAAAGATGGGGAGAAAAGTGTTTAAAAACTTTTATATGTGTACATTAAGGCATATTCCTAGTTTTAATCTTCTTCTTTGCCCTACTCTTAAGTAGGACTTAGACCTCCAGGACTTATAAGCCAGTGCTAGAGTTAGATGCAACTTTGCAGGTCATTATATGGGCCCGACGGCCTGCCCCATGTTCTCCTTCAGATAGACGCCAGCAACCCACTTGCAGCATTACAGCTCCCTCATCCAGCCCCATAAATGTCAACACACGATGCCACAACCTCGCAGAAACACGAGCCGAATCACACATTTCATCAGTACACAACCTACAGCCAACACGGACGCAATCCATAACTTCGAGAGACCATTCACCTTCGGCAACCGCGTCAGCACTTCAGACATCGCCCTGAACCTTACCCTCGCGAATTTCAGGAAACTGCTCTCAATTTTCAGTCAACTCTAGCAGTAGAAGTACACCGGGAGACCGCCCCGTGGCAAAGTGATTAGACCACTCGCATCTCACCGGATGGCCTGGGTTCGATCCCAGCCGACCGCATGTGGGATTTGTGGTAGGTAATGCGATGCAGGGGCGAGTTTTCTCCGGGTTCTCCAGTTTCATCGATGCTCCATTTTTATTCCATGTATTATCAGTGTCATTGCCTATGGTGCAATATGTAGTAAAGGTGAGCGTTAAACACTATAAAAAGTACACCGATAGAACAACTCCTCACGAGATCACTTGGTAGAGTACATCAACGCCTCCCGGATCTACAAAGACCACAAACAACTAGATGAAGTGCTTCAGCAACACACACGTGCCTTAATTATACGTCTACACCATCTGGAACAACTCCTGACATCTCCGAAACAAGAACAGAGCATCTTCGGATGGAACAGAACAGCCTAATGAACAACCCAATTGGGACGAGCATTATCGACCTAACGACGTCCCGCCAGGATAAATAAAATAACCTCAATGAGTAGGTCTCCTTCAGAACATGAGCCATAGCGTCTATCTACACCCAACAGGCGGACTAGCCCGTCATTTTGGTCATTACCCACAAACTCCAGGTTTGCTCCGGCGGTACTAGGTCTCATGCCACCAAAAATAGTCCCCAAAATTGAGTCACCACAGTACAATCTTCCTTTTCTCTTCCTTCCCAGATACCCTCATATATCTGTTACGCATGTAACCGTTGTTCCTGCCCCCTCCAAAAAGCAGATGCCTGTTGAAGAGCAGATGAACTCTTGATCAGAGAGAAACCAGGTGATCAACCTGATGGCTGATGTGAAAGTGAGGAAATGGATGATATGAAATGACGGCTAAAAGGACAAAATGTGAATATTGAGCAATCGGTAGAATGAATGACGTGAGAACCGGAGAACCCCATCCCAGACACCGCCTCATCTACCATAAATCCCACATGCAGTCCCCTGTGTTCGACCCGGACCGGCTAGGTGGGAGGTGAGCGGTCTAATCAATTGGCCACGGCGCCGCCATCCCTACTTTTAAGAAGTAAGTTTTCTGTACTTTTCGTAAATTAAACTACCAAAGAGAAATAAAACTACAAGATAAAATGCCTATATGGCTCTCCCTATAAATAGTGCATTGTATCCATCTCCCAAAATTTAACAACTGAAGTGAAAATTACATGTCTTATTCTTATATTATTTTCTTCGGTGCATTAGTATATTCCAGAGGTATATTCTGATGTTATATTTCCTGTGCAATAAACACGCGCGATTCGCAATTTTCATCCTACCGTTGATGGTCGGTATACTCGTAGATGTTCGTGAGAGTGGAAGTTGAAGGACATCCCAACACCGTTCACTCGGCGGATGCTCTTGGCAAACATTCTCCTAACGGAGAGATCATGAGAACCTTTCACTACGTGCATAGATCGCCAGTGTCCGGTCTTGAAAGTAAAAACAGAAACCGTGCGAATGGATATCTAAAAGTGGTGCTTTTAGAAAGATAAACATTCCCTGACTAACAGCAACCTCTTCCAGTTATGTTGAGTGCCTTATTTAGAGAGAAAGTTGAGAACAACATATAGTAGGGCATTTCACATGATGAAATGGTTTTGGGTTGCGGCGAGTGATGACTGTATGTAAATTTGTTATACCACAGAGAATCTGCGGGAAAATTAGCGTAATTTTAAACATTATCATATCACTCTTACTATGTCATACTGCTTTTGACCAATAAAAATTACAGAATATGTTTCAATTAATAATGGCTGCTTATCCCCACAGTTAAGCGCCTCCATTGCATTAGTTTGTTTTTATCATCTCCCTAGCTTGCGATACACCGCTGTAAAACACACACTATGATTGTCATTTGTTTCCCAAGGCGATTAGTAAGCTGAAAACGGCGATTAGTAACTTAATTCATATTTAAATTATTTACTTTTGCAATTTTGTGCACTTTTTTCTAATCGTGAAATAGTCAAATCCCACCTGAGGTTTGACTTTCTCTGTAAAAACCTTGCGTTCCACAACATCAAAATTAAAACCTCTAATTACTTTTGACTTGTTCACCTTTCCCTATTTATTTTCAACAATATGGTACCGAACGACATATTATGGCTGCTTCTCCCATAGATTTTATCGCTTCCTTAGTATTTCCTGTATTTCGCGTCTTTAACAATTGATGCTTTGTGTTCCAACATTTCAAACCGCAAATTTTATATCACTTCTTATTAAATACTATTAATTCGTGGTCTATATGGCTTCTGCTGTACTAGAACATGTATATTCACTTATCGAATGTAACTGCTTTTATAAAAATAGGAGTCCATAAGTTATTCCCAGAAAATTTAACATGTACATTTTAATTGTCACGAATATATCTTTAATTTGTTACTTTATCAAACTCGTTAGAGCCATTATTGAGGGAATAAAAACAATCCAAAAATGTTTTATGTAAATGGTAGTTTAGCATTGCAAGATTTCATGAATACTTACCTCATTAGTAGCTTTGAAATACTGAACTTAAAAACCAAGTTTGGTATTTAACCGAATATTCGTTTGAGTTATGTTCTTCACAGTGACAGACACCCGACACCCGACACCCGACACCCGACACCCGACATACGACACACGGGTGCATATGCATGCACACATACCCGGGCCATTTTTTTAAATGCTCTTTTTTATTCAGGAGTCTCAAAACGTGTTTCTCGTGAAATCATTATACCGAATTTTAGGAGGAATACAGTACATAGAGATAGAGAAGAGATACTAGCAGATAAATAAAAAACTAGCTTGCTTAACCGGTGTTACATGGAAGCATTTTGATGTTTAAAAGGTGTATATCAGGAAACCCAATCCTAAACTACCAACTGAACAGACAATTAATATTAAGACATGGAGTTTCTCGATATTTCTGCTTGACAATTTATTAATGCTGTCATAACTAGCTGAATTTGCAACATTACGTACTGCAGTGGGCGGCGCCGTGGTTGAGTGGTTAGACCGCTTGCCTCCCATCTAGGCGGCCCGGGTTCGATCCCAAGTTCCCGAATGTGGGATTTGTGGTGGACGAATCGGATTCTGGGCGGGTTTTCTTCGGGTCCTCCGGTTTCCCCCACTTCTCATTCCACCAACTGCTCCATTATCACCTTCCTTATAATCAATTTCGCTCACATCTCTTATTATCCACTTCATGTTCATGCCTGGCTACGGGTCGACCCCTCGTATCAGGTTCTCCATTCTGTGGTTTCGTATCGTTGGCTCCCCATCAGGCTTTTGACCGCTAGGAATTGACTTGTAAGTCGTAGGGGGGTGTCAGTCCTACAAATACCGGGGAGAGTAAGCCCATTACGAAACGAAACAAAATATACTGCGCTGTCTTATACACAATTATGCATGTGTCTCTATAAATAGACAAGGACAGCATATAAAGGGTGATCTTATTTAATCGTACTTTATCTCTGTTAAAAAGCCCATCGAAATTCCTTTGCTCTAAATTAAAATAATTGATGTGTAATCTTTGCAATTTGCTTTGACAAACATTCCTAACAAATGAATATAGTTGGCATATTGAGACTTCAGGTTTTTTGTGGTGCTTCACCACCTTACGCTAGACGCTGTAAGAATATTTCTCTGTGTATAATTAGTAGCAATGAACTTTATCACATCTGGAGGAAATTCATCAAGACTTTCTTAAATAAGGTTTCAGGATATCACTTACATATCATATCGCTATAAGCAGATCCAATGTATTGTTTTGCCGTGTAGTCTTATTTTAGTTACCAAATCGTGGACTTCTACGGACATTGCTTGGAATTACATACAATTTCGTAGTTGTTTTTTTTTTTTTTTTTTTTTTTTGCATTTTCTGTTAAGTATTAACAATTATTTTCTCCAACATTGTTTAAATCCTTCTTCGCAAGCAGACTCTTTTATGACTGAACATATTTACATTATTATATACAGATATTGTAAATCCTTTTCAGACTTATTGAAATTAGAAGCTATCTTATAGTCCATGTCTGTCGGGAAGAACAGGGTTTCTCAATAGAGAAAGAATATCAAAATCAACTGAGTGGTCTCCGAAATTACCCAAATGCTCATACACATCTCTCTCTAATATGAAATGGTACAATACTACATTTGGCTATAATTCTTCTAATCTATATACACCTTTTCTTAATTCTGAAATAATCAATTAAATCCCACCCGAGTTTTCGTTTTCTCTAGATAAATCGAAGCCTCTAGTCGGATTACGGTTTGTAAATCTGCTTTCGACATATTAGCCGTTAACATGGGTATAATTCAGAAAGTACAGTGAGCGTGAGAGGTTCTAGAGACGCATTCTCAAAGCAAACGGTCAACCATTTTAGAACCTAAATTGAAAATGTAGACTCGTAAATCTAAGCTACTAGTTCGTTCTGGACCAACAAATAAGCTACGTATTTACTTTCTCTAGCACGTATGTATAAGGATATAGTAGTACAGAAATTATTGTATGCCACCCAAAAGTTTAATATCGAGATTTTACCAGAAATACATATTTTTAGAAAAAGGTCCTATATGTATGTCTGTGGACATCGTAACTCAAAAACGAAAAGTCGCTTAAAAACAAATTTGGCAAAGTTCAGTATCTTACAAGGATGCGATACGAAGATTTTCAGGTAAATTTTCCCAGTTACGTATGTCCTTTACAGGGTAAATGCTTCGTAAACTTTAATTTTCTCAAAAGTGACTTTAACAATTTTGATTAAAATAACACAGTTTAAGATATTTTCATGAAAAACGTATCTTGAACTTTCTGGGAATAGCCTCTGAAGACCTCTTTATTCTGGACGACTTTTTATAACTGGTAAATCATAAGAGAAAAGCATAGATCTCGTTAAAACTCACAATTTATGTTTTATACACTTTTGTAGATTTAACCGTTTCCGAAATATTCCTTATTGGTTTCAGTTATAAACTATGTAAATTTTTCTCCAATGGGAAGTCATCTTTTATTCCATATCTCTTTTTAACTCCTTGCTGTAAAGAGAACTGAACTTCAATTGTATTAATTTTCGACCTGCTTTAAAACGATTTGACTCTCACTTTAGCGTGTACATTCCTTTATTTCCCTTCTATCGTACTAAGAGGGAAGCAAGTAATAAGATAAGGTATATGTCGATTAGCATGATTTAGATAAAAAAATAATGTTTCATAAGAATAGGTTGTTTGCGGAACAGGTAGAGAAAGCCAAGTGAATAGAATACATCAGATTTTTAAAAATTGAAATGTTTTAATAAACTGACACAAATTATTGAACACGTTTTAAAGAGATACTTACTCAACTGAGCTGAGAGCCAAGAGACATTGCTGTGACCTTAGAGGTTGTCGTTTATGAATCACAATAACTCAATATATCATTTTCACCAGTCAGTGACCACCCAGTAAGCTGTATTGCAACGAGAAAGTATGCGAATAAACAGTACTAAATTACAGGTTTCCTTTCACAAGCCGAGTGTCTTTTTCCTATTTTTCAAAACGTTCACATACAAGTAAAACAGAATGTTTGTTTCTTCAGCTCACCAGAGGCGGACGCCCATGAACTTCAAGTGTCTCAGTTAATTGTGTGTCACTAAGATGTATGTCTCGGGAACTCGGCATGCTATTCTCATTTCATTCTCACAGAAACATTAAACTAGTTTCTCGCTTCATGATTTTATTATGAGACCGGAAACGGCAGATGCCTCATTTAGTCTACTTAGATGCTATGAAACCATTAGCCGCGAACCTTAGAAGAAATACACAGACAAGCTGATGAAACGGTGTGCTGGAAAATCAGACGCAGGGACCGTAAAAATTAAGAGCTGATTAACGTCACGATTCATGATTACGGATAAATTGTAGGTGAGGCCATACGGAAGACTTGAAGTTACTCTAGCTAAAACTGCCACAAAGCTTGACAACGCCCCTTCAAAATTGTCTTCTTCCGTATTCCTTGCTTTTAAAATACTTCTTCGAGCAGGTGAAGTGTTCTTTCAGCCAGTATTTGTGCCGTGGCTGAATGGTTAGACCGCTCGTCTCCCACCTAGGCGGTTCGGTCCCAAGCGCCGGTATGTGGGATTTGTGGTGGACGAAGCGGCGTCTGGGCGGGTCATTTCACCAATTGTTCCAGCACCACCATTCCTATCATCCATTTTGCTTACATTTCATATCATCTACTTCCTCGCGCTCATGCCTGGCTAATGGCCGAGCACTCGTTCCAGGTTCTTCATTCTGTGGTTTTGTGCCGTTGGCTCCCTGACAGGCTTCTGACCCCTAGGCATCCGCTTGTAAGTCCTAGGGGGTGTCAGTCCTACATAAAGGGAAGGTAAACTGACTACTTGTGCCGAAACCTGCTTTTGTTTCTATTTAGCCCAGTTTAACAGTTACATTTTACCAAACAATAACGTCAACACACACTTGCAAATACTGGACACTTAACAAATCAGTTAAACGAAGAATGAGGTTCTTACTTTCAAAATCAGGTTAAATATTACTAGACAAAAGGTTAGAAAATAAGAAGAGAATTATAATTATAACTTGTTAGAAAGAATCCAAAATGTAAGATCTAACTGGCTCCAACACATGAAAGAATGCCACCCAACAGGCTTCTACACATTTTATTTCAGTAGCAACCCAAAGGTGAAAGAAATGTTGGTCAACCAATAACAACATGGAAAGATAGAATCTCTTGATCTGGAAACAGGTCTAATGCCTAATTCCATGAGGAAGAAGAAGACCACTTTTAGTATTAAGCTCTGTTTTGATTTTGATATATAACTTTTGTATCTGATGTGATGAGCTACAATTAATTAATTTAACGCACTTTAATATATTTTTGTGTATTTATTAATAATATATTTATAATTCTAAGCATTTGCAATAGCAAATTGTTGAATATTACGATGTAGGAGAAATGAAAAGAAACTTGTAGTGAAACGTGTACCAAGATATTGTAGTATATGATTAAAGTTAATATTTATCAAAACGCTATTATTGTTTTGTTGCTGTCATTGCTGATATTATCAGATATACTTTTGATATAGGAAAATTGAAATACTATGGCGAAATAGTCCAATAATTCAGAAATTTCTGACAGGAGCAAAATTACTAAACTGAATTTCTTTTCGAATGCGCATTTACACGTATGAGAAAACCATATTAAATTTAAAATTATATTATGGAATTGGGGTCACTTTTTCCGCAATACTTAATGCTAATTTTAGAAACACCGCAGGTTAGTTCTCTAAGACTTTATTTTTTTCCTTCATCAGGTAGCAGTTACTCGGAAGCTCTTAGTAAATCACAGTAAAAAAAGGCAATTGTCATTATTCACTGCTCTTTTTCTCCTCACCAGGAGAATAAAGCAATCTTTTGCATTAGCGATTTACGTTTCAAGGAAATAGACAGCAGTGATACAGATGTTCACCTGTTGCAACAGAGTTGAGAGCAACATTTTTATGCTCTGATATTTGCTAAAATGGACTTTAAGATAGGCTTCGCTAATATTTTCGCACATATTTCCTGATACCTTTTGTGACTTTCCGCTTCCAGCAAAGAAAGATTTGTGCTGTAACAGCAACGATTTGTCAATTACAATGGCGACGGACACTATGAAGTTCGTCTCACACTATAGCAAACAATAAATAACAATGGGATTCTATTGATAATTAGATAAACAATAAAATACTCAAAACTGTCAGTATGTCACTTTATCACAAACGAAACTGAACTCAAAATACCTCCGTAGAATTTTTTCTGTTCTTCCTTTCAGCATTTGTAGGCTACATGACCTGTGTTTGCCTTAGTGAGTATCCACTGAAGGCCATGAACAAGTTCATGTGTGCAACAAAAATTCTATGTTCAACATAGAGAAACGTTTACAGCATGCAAAGGCATAGTAATATAAACAAAATCTGATGTGTTCGATTAACATGACTTTCTCTACATCGCTAAAACAAATTATTGTTTAAAAGCATATTCTTCTATTTGCTTTATGACGATCGAGATAAGCAAGCTAAAATTAGAGTCAAATCTTTTAAAAGCCGGTTGCTATCCGTTTCTATGCAGAGCCAAGAGTTTACAACTTTCAGTGTGAAAAAAAGTTTAATTGTTTTAAATCTGAAACAAGTAAGGAATATCTCAGAAATGATCAATTCAACGAAAAAGAAACATTTATGACATAAATTGTGTCTTTTAACGTGATCTACATTATTTGTGTAGTTAGTTTTTGTCTGTCTCTTACGGTTTGCCAGTTACGCAAAATTCTTTCGAATAAAGAGGCCTTTAGAGGATATTCCAGAAAATTCAAGATATACATTTTATTTGCCATATATATCTTTAATATACGGTATTTTAATCAAAATCGTTAGAGCCATTTTTGAGAAAATCAAAATTTTCGACATTTTTTCCATGTAAAAGGTAGTTTGGGGTGGGAGATTTTTCTCAAATCATATGTTACGTAAATTAAGGTTTTAAGGAGAACTGCAGAAAATGTATCTACTGGACAATATCTCTAAACAAAAGACACTCCATGCATAGCAAGCACCAAAAAGTATAGAGATAGAACGGCTAAGGGTGGTAAGGGGTTTTTAGGTTTTATAACAAAAAAATTATGGCTGTGACGCAAGAGCCTAGGGCTTTAAAATTCCTACTACAATTAGTAATATTATTCTTATAATTGTTTAGAATAGTAGCATTAATGGATTTTTTTTTGGCTTAATACACTTTGAAATTATTTTAAATAACGGTCCTCTACATCTTATCTCACATATTTCGCAGAGTCATGGACGTATTTCCATATAAGATTTTTAAAAAATTCCCCTTTCACGCATTCAAAACTCTTCATTTACACTAAATAATATGCAAATTCAACGTAGCTAGTCATACATATTGCGGAACAGTCAAGTCAAAAAATTTACGAGAGACATTTTGAGTTTTATTAAAGATTAATCAAATTAAAAGGCGTTATTGTATTTTAAAACCTCAATGACTTTTTCCAGTCAATAGCATTTCAAATATATATAATACATAATTCTCTGGTATTCATATACAATTACATTCACAAGTGTTTACTACAAATAATCTCTAACTAAGCAATGTTAATTGCATTTCATCAAGATATGCATTTTATTAGTCATGCAAATACATTAAATATATGATGCTTCAATCAAAATCGTTTTGACTTTTTGAGAAAATTAAACTTACCATGTAAGAATAGTTTGAATGGGAGAACTCTTTTGAAAATCAATAATCTCATCTTATCAGAAGTTTATTTTATGAATCAAGTTGCTCTCTCTCTCTCTCTCTCTCTCTCTCTCTCTCTCTCTCTCTCTCTCTCTCTCTCTCTCTCTCTCTCTCTCTCTCTCTCTCTCTCACACACACACACACACACACACACACAAACACACTCACATCTACATATAGACATTTTTCTAAAATGCATTTTGGTATTCAGCGGACCTTAAAACGCATATTCCCATTGATATTTCTATATAAAATTCTTTGGGTGGTAACTGGTAGAGAAACTACACATGCATAGCGTTTACAATGCGAAAATTGTTCTTTTTAGTACTTAATGAGTAACTAATTAATTATGTAATTTATTATTTCCTGTATTAGCTGTTAAAAGTGAAAATACATTTAAAAACAATCGTCCTATTACATTTTGAAGCGAAAATGCCTAAACTTTCATACATACGATGGAGAAGTCTGAAAACGCAGCAGCAGCAGCTATGGAATAATTTGTCATTGGAGAGTCCAATGTGTGTATAGAAAATCTGAATAAAATGCGCATATTTTACGAATACCTTATCCCCCCCCCCCGTTTAAAAGTTCAGGTATCCATGAATTAGTGCATTTTATGAAAAACAATTCTCTGTTATAAAGAAAATTTGATGTGGCCATTCACATTACTTTCGCTACCTGTTCTGCAAACAAACTATTCTTTTACAAAAGATATTCATTTATCTACATCATACTAATCAAGGTAAGCATTAGCACACATTGCCTTATAGCTTACTTCCATGTAAGCAGAATTGAAATTAGGCTAATGCGATAACGAAATATTTTAAAAACTATCGCTAATGAAGCAATTGAAATTCGATTCTCTTTGCGTGGTTAGAAGTAAAGTAAAAGAGGTTTGAGAAAACATTAAGAAGTTTAAAATTGTAACTAATAAAAAGGACTGTCTAGGAAACGGTTAACTCTACAAAAAACTTGATATAAATTATGGTTTTAACGATATATGTATATATATATATATATATATATATATTTTTTTTTTTAAGTTAGTGTTTATGTGTATCTCTTGCAGTTTACCAGTTACACAAAAGTCATCCAGAATAAAGAGCTCTTCAGAGGCTATTCCTAGAAAATTCAAGATATACATTTTGCTGTCATGAAAATATCTCAAATAAATCAAACTCGTTAGAGCTGTTTTTGAGAAAATCAAAACTTTCGAAAAATGTTCCATGTAGTTGCGGTGGGGGATTTTCATGAAAATCTTTGTGTCGCAACCTTGGAAGATACTGAAATTATGCCAAGTTTGGTATTTGACGAAGTTTTCGTTTTTTAAATATGCTACACACACACACGGACATTTTTCTAAAAATTACCTTTTGTATTCAGGGGGTCTCAAAACGTATACTTCCTGTAGAACCTCGGTATGGAATTTTTGGGTGGACTAAATACCATTTTTTCTAATATGTTCATTGTCATTCGTGCTAGGGAAAGTAAAATAAAATGCTCATAAAACTGGAGAATCAAGTCCTGGCAGCAGAGACTTGCATAGCTTATAAGCTGATCATATATTCTGGAAGTGTCACTTGAAATACTTGAAAGCGAACTTTTCTTCTCTCATTGTGCCTTTGATCAAGCTCGTTTACAGAAACTTAAATATGCAGAGTGCTTGTTGGCACTCTTAACAATCCGGTTTGCAAACGTAATTAATAAGCTTTAACTACGCAGATCAGAAACAAGATCACCTTTGGATGGAAACGAGTTGCAGTTCAGTAAACAAGGGGATGGTTACACAACATGCAGGTAACACCGTAACAAAATAACTATTGCCACTTTGCGGTTGGCTGCTTCTTGTATTGAAATGCCATGCTTCTGCTCCGCAAATAATAAACTGCTAACAAGTTTGAGGTAACGCGGGGGCTACACTAAATATATATTTAGATTAAACCGAGCCATTCATTCAGTAGAGTCCCGATAAATCTACCTATATGGACTGAGAGAGTGTATTGGGTTACCGAAATGTCTAGTTTTACGGAATAAGGCATCTGTCATTCATAATTCATAACATAATATGTACTGAATTGGTATATTGCGATACAAGTATGGCAAGTGTATTATTATAGAATTAAGGAAAAGTTTGAAAAGATGAAACGAAGTTGAGTCTCTTTAATTTACGAGATTCTGCAATATACTTAACACACGTGTATCGTATACTAATTTTGGACGATGAGTATTAATATTAATTGAAATATAGGAATAATCCGTATTCATCTGGCTTACCCTCCCCGTATTTTAGGGCTGGCACCCCCCGAAGACTTACACGCTGATAACTAGGGGTCAAAAACCTGTTGGGGTGCCAACGACACGAAACTATAGAATGAAGAACATGGAATTGGTGAAATGAGTGGCGGGGAAAACGGAGAACCTGGAGAAAACCCGCCCAGACGGCGCTACGTCTACCACAAATGCCACATGCGGGCACTTGGGATTGAACCCGGGCTGCCTAGGTGGGAAGCGAGCGGTCTAACCACTTGGCCTCGGCGGCGCCTATATAGTAATAAATGAATAAAGTACTGGCCGGATGCAAATGACTTCTATGAGAAAGAAACATTTGGTAGTCAATAATTTAAAGAGTTTTATTTCTTTAAATAAACAAGGTTTGTTAGCTGTGGAGACAGTTTTATCTATAGTGCCCTAATAAGAATGGATTTGAAAATTACTATAGAGAAAGTTATAGTAGAGGACATAGAAATAGAAGGAGCCTGGAGAGTGCCATGTTCTACATTTATTCCGAAGTCTAAACAAAGCTACGAGCTAGTGCTCAATAAGTACATTTAAAAATGGTTTAACAACTGTTTTATCTACCGCACGTGTGCTTTTTGAGCCCAAACCAGTAGTGCAAATTCATTTGTTTCTATAGCAATCAGGTTAGATGTGGAATTGTTGACTTACGTCCAGTAACAACAATAACGGTAAATGGTACAAATAAATCACATTACCCATAATTCACATTAATAATCATAGGGATCAGAAAAGTATAACACATCCTAAAATTATTACTATAAAAGTAAACTTAAAAATACTACTAAAATATAATAGAGAATAAATTACATGTTCTTGCAGAAAAAAAAAAATGGTGTTATACCAGACTGTCTCTCATTTCGTCGCCGTACAGTTTCATCAGGTAGGTACGGAGAAATAAAATAAAATGTCCATAGCAGATACACCTTGTTCCTCCAGATATCACTTTTTTCCATTGTCTTTCATCTCTTCTTCTTCCTCCGAGTCCAGTTTGTTTTTGTCCTTCCGTTCACTAGTGCAATTATTTCAGAATCTCCTAAAAGTTCACAGTTTTCATCCTGCCCCACCCATTCTCAACATCAGCATCGCAGCCTGGAAATATTTTACAAGGTCCACTCTTTCACAATTTTCTGATTCGATCTTGCTTTCTTGAAATTCGTTTCCCGAATGGTTCAGCTGTTTTCTCCCGAACCAACTTGGCTTATTTGGTGGATTTAATTCCAGGTTTCAGCTTACTATGTCCAGCACGACCGAGCCAGGTGGCTCAGACGCTTCATCTGAGACTGATATTCGAGAGGTCGAGGGATCGATTCACGCGGCCGACCTCTCTGACCCATGGGTTTTTTCGAGTGCTTTCCCGGGTCTTTAGACAAGTGCTGTGGAGGTTTCTTCAGTCCCCCGAACGTCCTGTCCCTTCATTTCATTTCATCCAACCGGTCTCTTTTAGGAATGTAAGTGCCTGCGAGGACTTCGGTGGTGGCGCTCTGAAAAGAGAGCAGGATGGCGCTGGAAGTCGTCTGTAGGTCCAAAGAGTTTGCGTGAGCTCCTAGCGCTCCCCGCGTCGAGGCGAACTGCTTGGAATATATTAGGGAACCTCCACAGTGGTTCTTCCTCCGAAGTCTGGTTTCGGCCGCCCTCGACATTACACTCATCTGATCCTATCCTCCTGGAGTCTGACGTACAATAAGCCAATTGGCTGCAGTAGGAATTCCCTCCGACATCACACACACACACACACACACACACACACACATACTTACACGTCCAGTATATCTATTTTGTTTAGTTTGTCAATCATGTGACACCCTTTCTCCATGGCTAAAGCAAGAGCTAAAATGAGTTTGTGTTGTCAAGTTATACAGAATGTTGAGTTATCAAGAGTGGACATATTGGGATTTTCCGATACTAGAAATTGATTATAAAACACGGGGTCAGTTTTATAGAATAAGAGAATTTTTTCATCAGTAATAGTAAGCATTATCTTACCCAAAGCAATGACGTAATTAAAGTTAACGTGAAGATTCCAAAAACAGTTTTTGCACTACATTAAACGTGCTATTTCCTTCATAAATGTTTGGATTTCTGATGTTTCATTTTTACAATCTACTGTCAGCTGTTCTGTACATTTGAAGCTGGAATCCGGAAGATTCATTAGCCATTGTTTTATTGGATGATTTTAATTGTTTTGATGATAAATTGATTGGATGTTTTAACAAACAAAAGAGAAGTTCCGAGCTTAAGATCGGTGCAATTTTCACGCTTTCTCACTTGGCGAAAATAGTTGAATAATCATAGTTTACTAAATCGTTTACTCATATTTCATTAAATAAAATGTAAAATAAATACTCAGTACCTTATTGTATTTGTCTTGCTTTCTCCGAAACTGCTGCACATACTATATATGGGCATTTGCTGCAAGAGCCAGAAACGTTTGTATTCCCTCGCAAATTTTATTGAGAATATCCCTCCACTTACTGCCATCTTCTAGGGATTTCTTACTAATAGTTCCCAAAGAAGACATACATCAATAATTTAAATCGTAGTCTGGTAGTAACCATGATTGTCAAGATCGATTAACACACTTGCATTATTGGCAACGTTATTGTTGCACATATAACTACAGTTGACCGTTCAGTTAAGCGCGCCGTTATACTGTCAGTTAAATGTACCGCCTTCTGATTGGATGTGAAATTAATGACGTCAGAGTAACGTTTAATGCAGATTTCTGAAAGTGCGAGAATTCGCTATTAACGTGTCATTCATTTTCTTAATGATTCGTTTATTCTGTTATTTGCGTTATATTAAGCATCGTTAGGTTAACGTCTGTCGTTAAATTAAATCTAAAATGCGTCTTTAAAATGCATTAGCTACATTCAACATGGCGAAAGCATTCGATGCTGAACTTATGAATTTAGAATATGTCTAAGATAGTGAACCTATGTTAGGTAATTACAGACCAATTAATTATATTTTGAACATCTAGATTAAAAGTTTCATGAAATATACCGTTTAACGAAATGGATAGTTGATTTGTTATTAGATCAAGTTGGGAAGTTAGAACACACGACAGATAGAAGTCAGCCTCTCACACTGCATAAACAGTTGCTGCTGACAATGAGCGTTTACTCAACAGCAACCTATCAAATAGTTATTCGTAATGTTTATTAATGCTTTATCAAATGTTAGTCTCCAGAGATGTTGAAAAGGTTGCAGACTACTTTCATCTTTAAAACCACAATTTGTGCAATTTCCGTCCGGCGACGAAATTCAATTTTAATTCATAATTGCTGTAATATTTCGTAATTCCCTAGAGTCATTGAAACAATTCCTAGATTGCAACACATGTACCAATTATATACCTGGTGGTTATATTCCAGTCAAAATAAGAATAATAAACAATGACTTTGCATAGTAAGATATCGTTTATTTAGTTTCTATCAATAAAATGTATTTCCACTAGTTGTACATGCAATTTTCTGTTAATGATGTATGCATAAATCAGTGTAAAAAGTACATAAGTTAATCAAAAATGAATATTAAGTATTTAAAATGTAATTTGCACCAACAGCTGAAGAGCAGTCCTGATTGTATGATCGTACACCATCATAATTATGTCAAACAACGCAATATCGATACTAATCCAGAAGAGCGTGAAGAAATGTGTAATCATATCCGCGATTTCAAAGCCTTGGAGTTGTGAAACATTCAGTAGTCAAAATGAAAACTGAAAATGCCACGTTACTAAACGCATATAGGTACATTTTAATGTAATGACAGCTGACGGAACATCAAACTTATAAGGCTTAAAATTAAAATACGCGATTGCTACCAGGTCATTTAGCTCAGTATAACGAATATTGGTGAAAAAGAGGATAAGTGTAATAAAATGTTAAGACTACACCGTTACTATTCTTGTTTATTGCTATGGAAATTACATGCATATTAAAAAGTATATTTTGTTTGTTAATGGCGCTGTAAATTAACCAGGATCATATCAGCGACACCGGTGTGCCGGAGTTTCGTACCGCAGAAGTTCTTTAATATGTTAATAAATCTACTGACAGGGACTGCCACTTTTAAGCGCACTATCAGTCTGGGCCGAGTTCGAATTCGCGACGTTGGAATCAATAAGGCTAAACCTAATCAACTAACCAACTATGGATATTAAACGGAGATCTGGTATAGATTAATGCAATGACGGTTTATTTGAAAGACTTGGATATGAATTCGGCAGAACCAGAAGACATTTGGCAAGCATTGAAATGTTACCAAAGAATCGAGGAAACGGGTACGATATTACATAGTGCTATTGAACAAGTGATCTAAATGTCAACACTGGTCCTATGAAGGTCAAACATCAGACTAAGCTCGTCATTGCACACATTCGAATGTATGCGGTTATTTCCGCAGACATTTTAGCAGGATATTTTATAATTTAATAATGAGAACTGTCTAAAAATAGTAAATGACAATGCTTGTCAAAAGTTATTTTATTTTTCTCATAGAATTGCTACAGTTGACTTTCAATCTCGTTCTGATATCATCCTGCTCACAAAATAAAACGCCACGCTTAACATTCGAGCTATTATACTAGATGTGCAGTATTTCACTGCGTATCTATATTAAGTTACTCGGAAACAAGCACGTTTGAATTGCTTACACATATGCTAGTATATGCAGTGATCAAGCTTATCGCTCATTACAAGAGCTCGGTTTTGGGTTCGCACACAGTTACGAGCACACAGAACAGTCAGCGGTATAAAGAGAGGGTAGTGGGGAAGGCTTTGTAGCACACGTTGAAATATAATCTGTTCCAAAAGTAGCTCATTATATGCATTGACATAATATAGCAATTTTTTTCGTAATATGGTTAGTAAATAAAAACTACTTGTATGTTTACTAATAAAATATAAAAAAATCAGGATAATAATGTGCAGAGCTTTGAAAAGAACAATGAACATAAGTCAACCAAAATCACCCAGAATTGGCTGCAGTGAATTACAAGACATATCTACTCCTCCTGTCACTCAAAATATGTTTGAACCATCCACAAGTTTGTTCAATATCCAAAGTCTACCCTTTCATATTTTCGACAATTTTCAATCTGCCCTCTCAGCATCCACTGGTTTATCTACTGAACGAGGCCAGACAGTGAGCAATGCTAGATAGTGCAACACGTTTTGAAACGGTTTGTAGAGACCACGCCTACTCCATCACGTCATAGTTATACTCTATGTGCACTGAAACTCAATCCGGCAATTTTGTTACCCAAACCGAGCTCTACTCATAACTTTACAATTCAAACGTTTCCTTAAAATGTTAACTCTTCAATTTTTGTGCGTACATCACTTAATATAAAGCGCATAATAAGCATATTTTCTTCAAGAAGAAAAGTGTGTCTAAAATAATGTTTTTAAGATAAGCAATGTTTAGTTTTAAATGTTTGAACTGCAAATTAATTTATGAGTAATATAATAATAATAATAATAATAATTATAATAATAATTATAATAATAACAATAACAACAGTCTTTAATCCCAATAGAGCAATGGCCTCTCCAAGAGGAGGGTAGCTCGAATGTTTCTTCATAATTGAGCTATGAATGTGAAATTTATTGCATCTTAGTGCATTTGTCTTAACCTAGTTATTTACACCAAACATTTTTACATTTAAAAGCTTGTTCTCACTCTCACTGTCTTATTCCGGTATATCCCTTCTTCCTTGGTCCGCGGTCGCACTGAGTTTTGTACACTTGTTCGTGAGCCTTCCAGGTGTCGCGGTTCCTCGCAATCATTATCCAGATGTTGACAGCGTTCCTTGAAGAAGACAAATTTGTGAGTAGGGCGAGTTTGCTATCACGAAGTTAATCAGTTTTCCCTTTTTGCAGCACACCACGAATCTGTCGCACTCCATTCTCATTCTCCCAACGAAAATGTAAAACTTCCGACAAAATAAGGAACTTTTGTTTTTCAACTCAAAGTATTAAATCCTAAAATAATTTAATGCATGTATATTTAATTTCCAAAAACAGGTTGTAATACAATACCAAAATGCTGATCATTAGCTTAGAGTCACGGTATACCAGGTGGTCCATCTGCTTCTTATTTGACGTGTGCAAAAAAGAGTTGCAGAACTCAACAGAGCTATTTCAAGTTAAAACCGGTCAGTCGGGTACTGGCGTGAGCAACTTTCGTTTTCTCCTCTTTGCTTATCAGCGGAGACGATGAGTGGGCTGCGATCATTGTGAGGGGTAAAATGAAGATCGAGAGAGGAAAAACTCTATCGCACTGAATAGAAGTAGAAACGGCAAGTTGAGTCCTTTGATGAGAAGTTAATTATATTTCTAAATTGTCGTTACTTTTATGACAAAAAAAGCGTATATCTTACAAAGATGGTCATTTGTTTAAACCAAATATTTGGAAACATATTGCTAACGAACCGATGCCAAAATAGGCCTTAATTATTATTCTATGGTATCTTTCGAAGTTGTGTGAAACTTTATAGGTTATTAACTATTCCGTTTTCTTCCCCTTGTATACAAACATATATAGTATAATACGAACACAATATAATGTGAATCTAAGCAGTATAAAATGCCATTTTGTATGTTCATTTATCATCGCAGCTACAATTTTTAATCGCTTTCCAGTTTCATTATCTTATTTTGACGCCAAAGTTGGCATTATGAATGGCAAGGCAAATGTTCATGTTATATGTTTATGTTCTTGTTTCTATGTGAATGCCCTCTTAACAGTTTACTAGTTATATAAATTTCATTTAGCGTGAAGAAGACATAGATAAATAAAATTCAATAACTGTACACATATATTGTAATACAAACAACCTAAGCATATGGTATCTTAATCAAAATCGTCAAGAAATTAAAAAATAATTAAACATTTTGCATGCAAAGTGTCGTTTGAGAGGATTTTATTGTTTTAATATTTTATTTATTTTACGACACTTTAATGACCATGAGCTGTGCACATGTGAAAGTGACTGTGAGCTGAGTTATTTTCGGTGTATTGCGTTTGCCTCAGAGTAAATTGTTGAGCTATTTATTAAACACGGGTATATAAACGGATACTTGCAGAGTATTTGTTCAAGTGTAAATATGAACATAAAGAAAGCAGCGGACGTGCTGTATCAGTCGAAATATTAAGGTAAGCTAAAGTTGAATGGATCTTGTCTTTTCTAAGTTTTGAAAAACCTAATATGAGGCGAGCGGAAGCCGGTAAGCGGTAGCGAGCCGCTGCGAACGACAGATTCCTCTGGTTTCAAGATTTCGTCGAGGTTAAGTTAGGTCAGGTTAAGTGTGTGTAAATGAACTGAATTGAAATAATGGGTAAAATGGAGTTTCCGAAAACTATTTCAAAGAGTTTTTGAAAAAGCAATACAAATTTGGGTTTTTGTAGAAAAAATCCTAAAATCTGTTCTGTATTCAAAGTAAACGTTTACCTATAGAATATTTATTATTATTATTATTATTATTATTACTATTATTATTATATTTATCGTCGGTGTATATGGTTTAAATGCATCTACCTCTGAATCCTACTCGCCCTCCATGGTGTAGTGGTTA
This sequence comes from Hymenopus coronatus, assembly GCA_030762935.1. Lineage (NCBI taxonomy): Eukaryota > Metazoa > Arthropoda > Insecta > Mantodea > Hymenopodidae > Hymenopus > Hymenopus coronatus. The sequence continues at coordinate 154,709,533 of CM060892.1, read as the reverse complement.
CCATGCTACCCTCATACACCCAAGGGTGCAAACCCGTCGGGGGACGATGGATTTTTTTCGGGCGTAAAAATCCTCAGCATGGCTTCTTTTGGAAGGGAAGTAAAGCCGTTGGTCCCGTGTCGTAGATTTATGGTACATAAAAGAATCTCAAGTCTATAAAGAAGCCTCTAAGCAAATTTCACGCCCAATACTGAGAACCTGAGATGTTGAGAACCACAGTAATTAAAGAGCGTTCATAAATAAAACTCCATTTCATTTCTCTGAATCGTAGCGTGTGTTAAAGGTTAGACAAGAGAGAAAATAAAGGAAGTTGTTTTCTTCCCGAATCAGCAAAGCTCATAAGGCGATTGATTAGGGCACGTCAATCATGCAACATTGCCTAACGTCATGTTTCAACGCTATAGGTTTACCAGAAGAACACGAACATTGCAAGGCAGTCTGCATGTCGTGATCGGTTTAATCTACCTCAGTGAAAACATTTCGTTATTATTGGTCGTACCCACTGGATCTGAGTCAAGTGTCTGCAACATTCAGTGCCAGATTGTAGCAGTTATGCTGCTGGAAATGTTTCTTGCTTTCGAAGGTTTTCCGCATTTCCGAAACTTTCTCCAAAGTCTGCGGTTTTCTGTCGTGTAGTTTCTACCGTTATTCAATCTATTGTCATTTTACGTGACCATAAAAAGGAAAATAATGCAATCATTTATTCAAGCCACGAAAGCACAGCTTTGGTTGCATGCCCATGATAGCAGAAAGGTGCCAAATGCTGGTGTTATTTATTATTTTCTCTAGCACGTATGTGCAATGTACGAGTACATAATAGGTAGAGAAGGTATTGTATTCCACCAAAAATTCAATACCGAGATTTCATCGGAAATATATGTTTTGAGCCCCACTGAAACAAAACAGAATTTTTAGAAAAACGTCCGAGTGTGTGACTGTGCATGTATGTGTGACTGTGGGCAGAATAGCTCAAAAAGTAAAAACTTTCAAGGATGAAATATGAAGATTTTCAAGAAAATCCACCATCCCAAAACTACCCTTTAATGGAAATATTTTCAAAAAATTGTAATTTCTTAAAAATGGCCCAAATGATTTTGATTAAAATGCCGTTAATTAAACCTGTTTACAACACAGTAAAATTTACTTTTGATTTGTTAGGAATAGCCTCTGAAAACCGCTTCGTTGTGGATGAATTTTGCTTAGTTTTTCATAACTAGTAAATCGCAAGAGATAGGCAAAACCTTACTCCACAAAAATGTAGAGCTCTTTAAAACATACCATTTATGTCATATACATGTTTTGTCGAGTTGACTTATTCCGAGATATTCTTTGTTATTGGCTTCAATTATAAAATACATAATGTTCTCAAACGAGAAGTCACTTTTTGTTCTCTCTCTCTCTCTCTCTCTCTCTCTCTCTCTCTCTCTGTTTTACTGCTGGCCATGCAAAGCGAACCAAACTTCAATTCTTCATATATGGGTTTGCTTTTAAAAGATTTAATTATCGGTTTAGCCTAGTGTATGCCCTGTTTTCTTTGTGCTTGGAGGTAAGCAGGTAATGTTTGTCTCGAATATCATATATATAAACACTCTGATGTGTTCCATTCACATTATTTTCTCTGCCTGTTCTGCCAACAAACTATTCTTACAAAAGATTATTCTTTTATCTACATGACAAACATTAGCAAAAATGATATTTCTCCTTGTACGTAGATGGGAAATAAGGGATACCTACATTAGGCTAAAGCGGTAATCAAATCTTTAACAAACTGGTCGCTATATACAACTGAAATTCGGTTCTTTTCCAAGGCCTGGAGTAAAAGAAAATATATGAAACAAATGACAACCTTCCGTTTGAGAAAAGTGTAAGTATTTTAACATTGAAATTAATAACAGGGAATATCTGAGACATAGTTAACTCTACAAAAGATATGTATATGAAAAAATTGTGTGTGTTTTAATGAGAATTACATTTTTTGTGGTAAATTTTGTCTATCTCTTATGGTTTATACCATGAGTCATCAGAATGAAGAGGTCGTCAGAGGCTATTCTCAGAAAATTCGAGGCAGACATTTCATTTGATATAAAAATATCTTAAACATGTGGTATTTTTAAACAAAATCGTTAGTCATTTTAAGAACATTTAAAAATTTAAGTGTAGCTTGGTGTATTAAGATTTTCATGAAAATCTTCGGTTGCATCCTTGGAAATTACTAAACTAAAATATCAAGTATGGTATTTAAAATAAGTTTCGGCTATGAGCTATGTTGTTCACAAACACCCGCGGGCCTTTTTCTAAAAATGTGTTTTATTTTTATTCACGGAGACTCAAAACATGCATTTCCGTTGAAACATCGGTATCAAATTTTTGGACGGAAATCAATACCTTCTTTGTCTGTAATGTAAATTGTACAAATGCGGTCGAGAATGTAAAAAGAATATACACTGTATATTTGATCTCAACCGATATCACTGACTTAACAAATGAGTAAAAGGAAGAAGTCAATCGGTTGTCCACATAATGGTACGATCTATTGATAACATGTATTTAAGAAAACTGTTTTCATAACAATTGTAATTAACCGATATTACATATACTATTAAGAATTGTTAATTTTAACCTTAAGAATTATGTTCTTATTTTTAAATCGTATTTTCTGTGGGTGTTGTATTGAGTCTTTTACCGGTGTGTGCTAAATAAGCATATAAAGAGAGAAAATTGGGTCCAGTGCGACGTGAGAAATAATTGCGAGCTGCGATACTTTATTTTTCACAGCGTATTCTTCTATCTATTTCATGTTAATCTAGAAAAAAATTAGCAGAAATGCAAAAATTATTACCTAGTTCCTTGTAAGTAGAAAGTAAATTAAATAGCACACTAGGCTAATGCGACAATCAAATCTTTTAAAAACTGGTTGCTATATGAATAAAATCCTTCTTTGCATACCCAGGAGTTGGCAAATTCCTGTATTAAAAACTTTTAATAATTTTAAAATTAAAACCAATAACAAGGATAATAACTCTATGGCACGACAGCTCACGGGGAATCTTGGCCTACCGCCCGGCCGCTGCGTCTCCCATCTCGGTCCACTACAGACGTCATGGATGAGGTGCAGTATTGGAGGGTGAGAGCGCCTCGAGCCCCTCCCGGACGGTTAATGCGGTCCTCGTGACCTGGAGCCGCTACTTCTCCATCAAGTAGCTCCTCAATTGGCCCCCCAGGGACCTTACGAGGCTGAGTGCACCCCGGGTTAGGTCTCCCAGCGGGGGGAAAAATCCCCACGCCGGTACTGGGGATCAAACCCAGGTCTCCCGCTTGGTAAGCAGCTGCGCTACCACCGCGCTAAGGAGACGACCCAATAGCAAGGATATCTGAAAATAATTAACTCCACAACAAAGATATAAATTGTGTGTTTTAATGAGCTCTACATTTTTTTGTGTTTTAACTTTTTGTCTATCCCTTACGGTTTACCAACTATGCAGAATGAAGAGGACTTCAGAGGCTACTCCCAGAAAATTCGAGATAAACATTTTATTTATCATACGTATAAGTGTAGTGTATGGTATTTTAATCAAAATTGTTAGAGCCATTTTTGAGAAAATAAAAATGTGCGAACTTTTTTCCATGTAGAGGTTAGTTTTGGGGGGGGGGATTTCTTGAAAGTCTTCGTGTCCCATCCTTGGAAGATGCTGAAATTAAATATTAAGTTAGGTATTTAACCGACTTTTAGTTTTTATGTTATCAGACACACTGACACACACATGGATATTCTTCTAAAAATGCTGTTATTTTTATTCAGGGGACCTAAAACGAGTATTTTCAGTAAAATTCTTGGGTGGAATGCAATACCTTCTGTACCCGTGCACTCTGCATTGAATAGAGAAATTAAAAATGTACTTGACCATTCCCAAAATTGTACTGTCACCTAAAAGTACATCCGGATTATACGAGCGAGATGCTGTAACGTGTGAGGCTCGCATTCGGGAGGTCCCGAATTCGATTTCTATCTACCGCCCATTCTGACCTTGACTTTTTCATGCTTTTCCTGGTCGGTAGGAGAATGCTGAGGTGGTTTCTTATCGATCACGACTTCCTTTCCATCATTTACTTTTCACTCAAATTTGCTTCTCGTTTTTCAGGTGCGCTTCTAGGTAAGGCGGTGCCAAAGAGAGGTTCCGGTGGCAGGATTTTCCTGAATATCTTAATGTGTATCCTCGGAAGATGCGAATTTAAATATCAAGTTTTTTATTCCATCGGATTTTCGCTTTTGAGTTACATTTACAAACGTACAGATAGACACGCACATGCGCGAACCTTTTTCTGAAAATGGTTTTTTGAATTCAGGTGATCCTAAAACGTGTGTTTCTGGTGAAATCTCGGTATCGTATTTTTGGGTGGAATGCAAGTCCTCCTTCTCTATGTCAACCACGGAGAAAAGAAAGTAATTAAGATTTTTACATAAGCAATTCATGAAACCTTGTGTATTTGGCGCTCATATTAGTGCTCCTTTTGGGTACACATTCTTGAGCACATTTCTCGTAAACATTTGATACATTTCCATAACTTGTATTGGTAATTTCTTTCTCAAGGCTTAACAAATTTTCAAAGGACTCACACACACACACACACACACACACACACACACACACACACACACACACAGGTGTGACCTTTAAAATAATATTTTGCACAAGTCAAAGCGTTTTAATCCGTGAACATTTCACATCTTGTGTACAACTTGAAAGCCAGCAAAACAAGTTATAAAAGCAGTCCTCGTTTTGCGTATTTTTGGAGCCTCGTTTGTCCGGTCTGTACAATGTTCGATGATACGCTATTGGAGCTGAACACTATAATTTCCTAATGTTTTAAACTTTACCTTCGCTTCGACAATGGAAATTACCAGCTACTGTAATAATAATGATTGTCATCTTAATGTCTAAAGATACTGCCTGAAGTGCAGCTGGTTTTGAAGCTCTTAAAACTAGTTTTTAAGAGCAATAATGAAGAAAACTGGTTTTAAACATATATATTACTTTTTCCATTTTTAATGAAGCATTAAAGGCGCAATTTTTATGCACAGCTGCAGACAGTATTCGCAACCTGATAAAAAAAATCCGGCTTGCAATTTTCAATTTTCTCTCTCTATTTGATATTTCGGTTATACTATTCAAATAAAAAGTATTATGTATTTCCCACGTATGTAACATGACTTCCTCTGGTCACTATTTAGATGGCACCGCGGTAACATGCCCGGAACACCTACTCTGATCCATGTTTTTTTTTGTTTTTTTTCGTGGTTTCCGTGGCCACCAGGCGAATGCTCGGGGTAGTTTCCCATCTACCACGACTTTCTTATCCATCACTTCCCTTCATTCCGCTTCCCTCTCATCTTTCCGGTGTTTTTCCAGGTTCTAGTGTATGGCAATACGGACAGATGGCGGATAAGCATGCACAATGGAAAGATTACTTCCCGCGAACACTAGGCAAGACGACGGGTCGCTTGATCACCCTTTCAGATGGTTCAGTAGTGGAATGGATCAGAACAAATGGACTTTTACGCGTCTCTGTGGCCTGTCTGCCCGGCCTATGATCTCCTATGGTTTCATCACCCTATTCCATCCTCCTGGGGTCTTAGCCACAACATCTGCAAAGATCGAAGTGCGCGACGTGACCCCCCTCCGCTACCCTTTTATTTTCTCTAGCACATATGTAAATGTACACAGTAAGTAGATAAGGTACTGTATTCCACCCAAAAATTAGACGAGATTTCACCGGAAATATGTTTTGAGTACCTATGAATCGAAATAAGCATTTTAGAAACAGATCTGTGTGTGTGTGTGTGTGTGTGTGTGTGTGTGGACAGCGTAACTCAAAAACGAAAAGACCGTTAAAAACTAAACTTTATATTTAGGTTTGGTATCTTCCAAGGATGCCACACAAAGATTTTTAACAAAATCCCCCACCGAAAACTACCCTTTACATGGAATTTTTTTGAAAATGTTGTTTTTCTCAAAAATAGCTCTAACGATTTTGATTAAAGTACCACTTATTGAATATATTTTCATGCAAAATAAAATGACATCTTGAATTTTATGGAAATTGCCTCTGAAGACCTCTACATTTGGATGAATTTTGCATGCCTAGTAAAACGTTCGAAATTTACAAAAACTCCACAAAAAATGTAGATCTCGTTAAATCACACAATTTAGTCCTATACATATTTATGGTAGCGCTGGCCGTTTTCAAGACATCCCTTGTTGTCGGTTTCAGTTTTAAAATACTATAAACTTTACTCAATGAAGACCGGATTCCATAAAAAGCATTTTTAGAAAAAGTCGCTGTACATATGTATCTGTGTGTGTCTCTGTGTCTGTGAATGGTCAAAAATGAAAAGTACCAAACTTGGTAATAAAGTTTAGCATCTTCCAAAAATGTGATATGAAGGAACCCCCCTCCCCAATTTCTCTTTATGTGGAATTTTTTTTCTCGAAATTTTCGATTTTCTAAAAAATTGTTTCTATAGGTTTTGATTAATACGTCATATACTAAAGATATTTACATGACAACATATAAAATTGTATTTAATAAGCTCTACATCTTAAGTTTTCTGGGAATAGCCCATGAAGCCATCTTCGTTCTGGACGACTTTTGACAACTGCTAAACCATAAGAGGTACACTATATATTATTACACAAAAAATATATATCTTGTTCAAACACATTTATGGCATATTTGGCTGTGGTATAGCCGGATTCAACATATTTCTTGTGATTAGTTTCAATTTTAAAATACTTATATACCTCATATACTTAATATACTTTTCTAAAACAGGATGTCGTTATTCGTTTTTGTCACTCTTGATCAAGCAAGAGAACGGAATTCGAAAGTCATTATATAGCAACCAGCTTTAAAAGATCTGGCTATCTCTTGATCCTGGTGCAGTCCCTCATTGAATTGTATCTATAAGGAAATGTCTAATAAAAGCGTTTAAGAAAATTTTATTTGAATTAACATGAAGTACTTAGCAGAATACTTTTTTTTTTAAAGAATATTTTGTTGAAGAATGGCTAGAGAAGGGCGTGTGATTTAAATAGTCCTATTGTAATCAATATTTATAAACTTATTTTTAATAATAAGGCATAAGAAATAATTTTGACGTGAAGGATACGGAGAATTTCTGAAAATTATTGCATACGGTGTAGAAAGATTCTGGGCTAAAGTAGTTATTCTTGTATTAAATTGACCAATTGTTTTATAAAGAAATATTGGAGAACTAAAGAAATTACTACCTAACTAGATAATGCTTTTCTTTATTATTTAAAATAATGTAACGGAGCCTTTTGATATGGAATGACTAACGTGTTAACTTAATACTTATTTTGTAAAGAAATAATAGGGAAATATAGTTGCGATAAATACTTTCATGCATTAAAATAAGCGAATATGTTAAAGCACTAGTTGCAAAACATTACTGTGTAAGTAGAGCCATTAAAACGTTTAGCGTTGGAGCAAAGCAATAAGCCAGGCGTCCGAATCATTGTATTAATTTCAATAAGCAATATATTCAGTAACAAAAATGCCATTAACTCAAGAACCTCGGTGCTTGAGAACAGTACGCTCAGAAATTTAAAGATGCTTGGAAATTGCACGTAGGTAAATTCTTGGAATGAGAAAAATAATAGAATACCTGGAATGTAGCAAGGAAAAGAGTGAATTGTCTCCGATGAAGGGTAACATTTGACTACATAAAACGTAGGGACTATAGCGGGTTAGTCAGTAGTAAGGGGAGCTTAGGTTAATAAAAGAAAATGTCCTTTGTCATTTCAGTTATTTCTACTGAAACATCTATGGCGCCCCTCAGGGGCTCACCTTGGTGAGTACGGGGAGTAGCGCCCCCGAGGTGCCTGAGCTACCCGGTGTTCGGGGTATAACCGGACCACCCTGGTTCCTGGGGACATAAATAAGGAAGCCTGGTCCTCCAGGTTGGGGGTTAAGCATTAGGTTAACAACCTAATCTTTTAAAAAAACTATTGTTACGAAACCTGCAAAAAAGCCTCGGAATGATTTATTATTGGCGACCTGGAACGTAAGGACAATGCTGAAACCTGGGGAAAATGAAAGAAATAGCAAATGAAATATTAAAATATAAATTAGATGTGGTAGCGCTCCAAGAAATAAGATGGGCAGGGGAAGGTAGAATAGATAAGAAAGAATACACAGTATTATATAGTGGACCTAAAAAAGTTGGACTTAATGGTACAGGATTTATTATCTCAAAGGAAATCAAAAAGAGCCTAATAGAATTTAAATCAATTAGTGAACGAATCTGTAAAATACACCTTAAAGGTAAATTCAGAAATATAACTATATTATCTATATAAGCACCTACAGAAGAGAAAGATGAGATAAAAAAGGAAGAGTTTTATGAAAGCTTAGAAAACACATGTGATTCAGTAGGAACTTATGATACATTGGTGATACTAGGAGATTTTAATGCCCAAGTGGGGAAAGAAGACTATTTAAATGGAGTGGCAGGGAAACATACACTACATCAAATAAGTAATGAAAATGGTAATCTACTTGGACAATTCGCAGTTAGAAATAATATGATTATTAAAAGTACCTGCTTCCCTCACAAAGAAATACATAAAGGAACGTGGAAAATGCCAGGCTCAGATATAGTAAATCAAATTGATCATGTGCTAATTAAAGCAAGACATACATCATCAATTATAGATGTAAGAAGTTGTAGAGGCCCAAATTGTGATTCAGATCACTTTTTGGTTAAAGTGAGAATGAGAATAAAAATAAAGAAGATGGAGAGAGTTCAAGAGAACAAACATATACGATGGGATAGAGAAAAAATAAAAGATAAAGAAGAAAAAAAGAAATATCAAAAGTTAATGAGCAGCAAATTAAATGAAAAAGGAACAGAAGAAGGTGTAGAAGAACAATGAGAGGTAATAAAGGAGACAGTAAAAGAGGTAGCAAAAATAAGTATAGGTGAAAAGAAAATGGAAAGAAAGATAGAATGGTATGATAAAGAGTGTGAGCAAGCTATAGAAAAAAAGAACATGGCTAGGAAAGAAATGCTCCAGAAAGAAACTAAAAATAACTATGAAGAATACCGTCAAAGAAGAAGAGACGCTAATAACATATGTAAGAAAAAGAAAAGAGAATATTCGAAAATGCGAACCCAAGAAATAGAAACGTTGATTCAACAGAGTGAGATAAAGAAATTCTATATGGCATTAAAGCAAATGAAACAAGGGAAACAGAATAAAATGAAAGAATGTCTAAGCAAGGAAGGTATTGTTCTTGGAGAAGATAAAGATATACTGGAAAGATGGGCTGAGTACTGTATTAGGCGAGTATCAATGTGGATTTAGAAGTGACAAGGGTACGATAGACCAGATATTTGTAATACGACAAATAATGGAAAAATTCTATGAGCATGGCATAGATTTATGCTTTCTGTTTATTGACTTTAAGTTTGCATTTGACTCAATTGACAGAGAAGTTCTCTATAACACCTTACAATGTTTTAAAGTGCAACCGAAAATAATAAGACTAATAAAAATGACAATGGAAAATACAAAAGCCAAAGTGAAAGTAATGAATAAATTGTGAAGTCCGGATTTTGATTATAACACAGGAGTAAGACAAGGTGATGGACTATCTACGACTCTATTCAACCTAGCCCTGCACAGAGCAGTAGAAAAAATAAATACTAAAGGAACAATATTTTTTAAGTCTAGTCAGACATGTGCATATGCAGATGACATATTGATTGTGGCAAGAGATAGAAAAAGGTTAGTTGAAGTTTATGAAGAATTAGATAAAAGGTCTAAAGAAATAGGATGAAAAAAAAAAAACTAAATACCTGAAAATGACAGCAGACAAAAGCAAAAGAATAATTGAAAATCTAGTAACTCCATGGCACGACAGCTCACGGGGAACCTTGGCCTACCGCCCGGCCGCTGCGTCCCCCATCTCGGTCCACTACAGACGTCATGGATGGGGTGCAGTATTGGAGGGTGAGACGTGGTCATCGCCTCGAGTCCCCCCCGACCGGTTAATGCGGTCCTCATGACCTGGAGCCGCTACTTCTCCATCAAGTAGCTCCTCAATTGGCCCCCAGGGACCTTAAGAGGCTGAGTGCACCCCACGCCGGTACTGGGGATCGAACCCAGGTCTCCCGCTTGGTAAGCAGCAACGCTACCACAGCGCTAAGGAGACGACCTTAAAATCTAGTAGTTGGAGACAAAACATTTGAAGGGGTATCCAAATTTAGATATTTAGGAGCACTTGTAAATAATGATAACAATTTAAACGAGTGCATAAAAGAAAGAATTCAAGGTGGAAATGCAGCCTATTATGCAAATTTAAATCTATTAAAAACTAGGCTTATTAGTACAGGGACAAAATACAAGATCTATAAAACACTAATAAGACCAATAGTAACGTATGCTGCAGAAACCTGGATCCTAAACAATGTAGATGAAGAAATACTACGAAGATTTGAATGGAAAATACTTAGACGAATCTTTGGACCTGTAAAGGATAAAGACCATTGGGGAATAAGATATAATTATGGGATAGAAGAACTAATTAAGCAGCAAAATATTGTGAAATTTATAAAGGCACAAAGAATAAGATGACACATAGAGAGAATGACAGAAGATAGAATGCCAAAAAGAATATTGAAAGGAAGACTGTACCTAGAAGAAAAAACGGAAGACCAAAAACAAGATGGTTAGATGATGTGATGGAAGACCTAAGAAAGATTGGAATCAGAGGGTGGAAAAGTAAAGCAGATGAGATATGTGGAGGAGGATTGTGCAGGAGGCCAAAGCTCACCAAGGGCTGTAGAGCAAGAAGAGAACATCTATGGCGTCTTCTGCTTATTCATCTTATAGGCGATTAAAGTTATCGGCAGTCGGTAGCGAGTAATTACATCGCGCTGTAGCGAATCACAATAACTTTAACTTGTTTATTTATTTTGCAGAATTTTTTTTCTGCAACGTAAAGCTCTTAATGCTTTGAAAGTCATAAGATTTAAACGACACAGTTGCAATTTCTCGTGCTTAGATTCAGAAGCAATTTAAGTATTTACATTCAACAATAACTGGCAACTCGTTCCAAACATCATTTGCTACTTCATTACATATTCTCAGTTCGCGTCAACCCACGCATACTGAGAGAAAGAACTCAGTCTACCACTGAGTAGTTAGCACGCAGCAGCAAACCTACGATAAGAGGCAAGTTTAGTATTATTCGAGTTTTCGTTATTCAGTTATGATGTTAAAACTTATATTTTTCGGGGACATCAAAAATGTATTTCTGGTTGAAATTATGAATTTTTGAATGGAAAATTGTATGTAGGAGAAAATAAAAAGAACTTCTGCTGTGAAATCCTATGATTTTTGTGCGTACTCACTCTAAACTACTGCAGGCATTTGTTAAACTTTATATAGAATTCACAAGCTACAATATATATAGTTATCTAGAGCGACCGTTGCTCCACCTGAGTAGTTAAGGAAATGTTGCACGCACTCTCATTGTGTTTCTATCATAAAAATATCTGATGTGTTCCATTCACATGAATTTCCCTTTGTGTTCTGCAACAAACTATTCTTACAAAAGAGTATTCCTTTATCTAAATCATGCTAATCGAGACAAGCATTAGAAGAATTAGCCTTATTACTTTTTTCCTTGTAAGTAAAAGGAAATAAGGGAATACACTGCTAATACGATTGTAAAATTGTTAAAAAGCTCGTTCCTATGTGAAACAATTGAAATTCTGTTCTTTTTTCATTCCCGAAACTAAAACAAAAGATATGAAAGGAAAGTTGACTTTCCGCCTCAGAAAAGATTAAGTAGTTAAAATTGGAACCAATGATAAGGAATATCTCGGAAACGGTTAACTCTAAGAAAAAAAAAAGACAAATTGTGTGGTTTTAACGAGATATATGTTATGTCAGTAAATTGTTATCTATATCTTATGGTATAGCAGTTATACTAGAGCCATCTAGAATAAAAGGATATCAAAGCTATTGTCAGAAAATTCAAGATTTGCATTTGTTTGTCATGTAAATATCTTTAATATAAGGCATTTTAATAAAAATCATTATAGCCATTTTTCTGAATTTTGATTAACTAGTAAACCGTAAGAGTAAACAAAAACGTATACACAAAAAGAATAGATCTTGTTAAAACACATACTTTTATTTCATATGCACTTTTGTTGTAGAGTTGAGTTTCCAAGATATTCCTTGTTATTGCTTTCAATTTTAAAATATCCAATGACAATCGCATAATGTCAACTTTTAAAACATTTGCCTATCACTTTAGCCTTTCTTTAGTTCTTTCTACTTAAAAGGAACTAAGTAATTAGTACATTCTGCTAATGGAGCTCGATGAGTATGGTTTAGAAAGAAGAAGAATGTTTTGTAGGAAGTTTGTTTGTAGAACAGCTAGAGAAAGTCATGTGAGTGTAACAAATAAGATTTTTTTCTACTTTTTTTTTATTCAGGGGATTTAAAACATGTATTTCCGGGAAATCTCGGTATTGAATTTTGGGTGGAATACAATATCTTCTCTACCTACTCTGTATTGCACGTACGTAGTCGAGAAAGGAAAAAGAAAATAATATTGGCTCCCCATTATGGTATTGTGTGTGTACATATATTCTGTAGAGAGTTCTGGTCGGTGGACAGGGCAGTGTATCCCGTTAATGCAATACTTCCTGGCATGGCATGTTGACCTTTCTGGTTTCTTATGAGTACTACAAAATTGCGTGATTACCTTCCAGTGCAATGCAAGTGCTTGTGCGTCTAACGTAAATATCACCCGGCACATTTTCTTCCCAGCTCTTTTACTACCACAACACAAGAATGTTTAGAACGCCATATTTATAAAAAAAATGAACTACATTTGTTTGTAACTGACAGCTATTTAATATACAGCTTCTTAATTTTCATTATTTAAAGATTTTATGTTCGCCCAAAAATGATTGACCCTCGAGAACATTTCCAGGCTATGGTACATAGGTACAGAAGGTATTGCCTCCACCCAAAAATTTGATAGCACCCCCAAAATAGCATTTTTACTTTTTCTACTCGTACTATGTAGACAGTGTATAGAGAAGGTATTGTAAAACACCCAAAAATTCGATATCGAGATTTCAGCGGAAATATATGTTTTGGGCACCACTGAATCTAAAAAACCCAGTTTTAGAAAAAGTTCCGTCTGCCTGTGAGTGTGTGTGTGTGTGTGTGTGTGTGTGTGTGTATGTGTATCTGTATCTGTCTGTGGGCGGCATAACTCAAAAACGAAAAGTCCGTTAAATATCAAACTTCATTTTTAAATTCAGTATCTTCCAAGGATGCGAAGATTTTCAAGAAAATCCCCCCACCCCAAGTACCCTTTACATGGAAAAAAAATCGAAAATTTTGATATTCTCAAAAATGGCTCTAACAATTTTGATTAAAATCTCTTATATTTAAGATATTTGCATGACAAATAAAATGTATATCCTGAATTTTCTGTGAATAGCCCCTGAAGACCTCTTCATTCTGGATGATGTTTATTGAATGTTGCATAACTGGTAAACCGTAAGAGATAGACAAAAACTTCGTAATAGAAAATGTAGATCTCGATATAACACACAATTTATGTCATATACATTTTTACATAGTGTATAGCAATTTTTTAAAAAAAGTTCACGGAGAATGCCAAAAAGGAAAAATAAGTTCACATCATGATAACACATCGTCACATACAGCATAACTAAAACCGAGTTATTTTGTTTCCAAAATGAAATAGCTTGTTATCATTTTTTTTTTTTTTGTCACCAGTTGAAGCAGTGGAAGATTATATAAAACCTGATCTCTGAAGTACCTCAGGAAAAAGTGATATCATTGCTTTAAAGATTGGTTTCATCGAATGCAAAAAGTATTGCTGTTAACGGGAAAACAATAAAAATCACCAAAATGTTGTAAAACTAATCCTCGTTTGATTTTCTAAAACTTTACCTTGTACATTGAAATAAAATAACTTCCCTCTTATAGTGAGGGAATTAGATTGAATCACCCTGGTATCAGTGTAACTACCTATATCTCTGTGTTTATTACTTTCTCTATAGGCACTATGTGCATAGTGTATAGAGAAGGTATATCACTCCACCAAAAAATTCGATACCGAGATTTCACCGGAAATATATGTTTTAGGGTCTCCTTTATCTAAAAAAAGCATTTTCGGAAAAAGGTCCGTGTCCGTGTGTCTGTGAACATGATAACTCAAAAACGAAAAGTAGGTAAAATACGTAACTTGGCATTTAAGTTGTCATACAGGAATTTGTCAATTGCTGTCCATCAAACAATCAACTTCAGTGACATAGCAACCAGCTTTTGATTATTACTTTAACCAATGGTACTCCCTTATTTCGTTTCTACTTACAAGGAAGCAAGTAATATGGCTATTGCTGCTAATGTTTTACTCATTAGCATGAAGTTAATAGAAGTATAAGCTTTTTAAGAATAATTTGTTGCAGGGACATAGAGAAAGTCATATGAATGGTACACATCAGATTTTTTTTTTTTTTTTACGGTGGGTTGCTCCACTTGGATCCTGATGACCTTGAATGCCTGATCTATTGTAGCATACAGATATATTCTTGTGTCATGGTTCTTATCTCCCAGCCAAAGTTGATGAAAAATGGCATTAAAGCTTGCGAATCTGCTGCGCGGATCTTTCCAACCCTGATTTTAGTTATCGATTATCCAGGCTTCTGAGATACTTTCACCAAGTATACAACCAGGGACATGCTTGTCCATGACATTTAACCGAAAAAGGCTGCTTTCATTATTGGTGTTTTTTTGTTCACTCTATGAATCCTGAGTTGATCCTGTATGAACGCTCGAAATTTTTAGTTTTTACTTTCGGCAGCACGAATGTACAATGTACATAGTAGGTAGAGAAGGTATTGTATGCCACCAAAAATTGGACACCAATATTTTATTGACAATACATATTTTGAGAACCCTTGATTTAAAAAAAAATAGAAAAAGGTCCCTGTGTGTGTCAGTATATGTGTCGTGCACAGCATAAACTCAAAAGCGAAAAGTCAGCTAAATATCAAATTGGTATTTAAATTAAGTATCTTCCAAGGATGCAACATGAGGATTTTCAGAAAAATCCCCCACCCTAAACTACCCTTTAATTGGAACACTTTTCGAAATGTTCAATTTTCTAAAAAATGGCTCTAACGATTTTGTTTAAAATGCCACAAACGTTTACATGGCAAATAAAATATATATCCTGAATTTCTTGGGAATAACCCTCTTTATTCTGAATGACGCTTGCATAACTGGTAAACCGTAAAAGATAGTTAAAAACTTACCTCACAAGAAATGTAGATCCCGTCAAAACACTCAGCTTATGTCATATAAAGTTTTTTGTAGAACTAACGATTTTCGAGATATTCCCTGTTATTGGTTTCAATTTTAAAGTACTTGAACTTTCTTCAAACCGGAAGTCCTCGTCCGTTTCATCTCTCCTTTTGTTTTACTTCTGGCCTTGGAAAGAGAGCCAAATTTCAATAAGATACGCATATTGAAAGTTAACACTTGACTGTCGCTTTAACCTAGGGTAATCTTATTTCTCTTCTATTTATAAGGAACTAAATAATAAGATCATTTTAGTCATGTTTATCTCGATTTACATTAAGCAGATAAAAGAATAATCTTTTGTAACAATAGCTTGTTTGGAGAACAGCTAGAAAATGCCATGCGAATGGAATACATCTGAGTTTTCAGAAGGAATTTTGGCAAGGACTTTGGATATTTCTAAATATACAGGAGCTTCACCAAAGATACTTTTCATTATCGTTGGCCGCCTTTCAATTCCTTTAATATAATTTCTGGCATTGGTAAAGCGTACCTTTGAGTTTCAAAGTTCTTTTGTCATTAGTTGTATTTATGGAAATGCACGGATGTAATTGAGAAGAAACTTGAAGGTTTAGTTAAGCTAGAATTGCGATGGACTTGAGATAACGTAACATGAAGTTAAGAAATGCTGCTAAAGTGAACACCTATTAGGATACACTTTAACTTAACGTTAAGGAATTACTTTTGATTGATAGTTTTAATTACTTCCTGCTACTCCTTAACACCAATTAATTCCAATTACCATGTGACATCACTTGAAAAGTTTGACACTGCCAAACTCTTTAAGTTACGTTAATTTCATCGTAATCCCGGCATTAAGTTACGCCGCGTTAAGTCTCGTTAAGTCAACCCTAAATAGCTCCATTTAATACAATGTGTTACTCGAGTAAGTGAACTCACGTTACGTTAAGTTCATTGTAACCATGGCATTAATACAAAAAGCGTTTGAGGTAGAAATAGAAGAAGATACCAAAAGATGCCACATGTACATACGAAGAGGAATGCGAAAATGAGGTAATAATGAAGGAATCTGAGTTCCCGGTCAAAAATCAACTTTTGTGTTGAAAACTATGACTACCGACAAATCGAGTGACTTATCGAGATATTTGACGTCCCCCTACTGCTGCCACGTAGTTCTAGACTTATAGTTCTGCATCAACGTAAAATTGAAAACCACTTTAGCACTTTGCTTATCTATAGTAATGGACATTTAAAATACAGTAGTGCAACCTTAAAGTACTACACTTTAGCAGAGTGGCGAAAATTCTAACCTACTTTCTCGGTTCTAAAAGCCTTCTTTGGCTCCAAACATGCATGTATTACTGTATAGAAAATTGTATGGTACAGTGTCATATAGAAAGCAGTGTACTAAAAGTGCTCTTTATGCTATGTTTCTGTTGCGTTCGAAAATATAATGCTGTGCCTCTGACACTCTCATTCGTCATTGATTCGTCTAATTATAATGTTAGACTTCTTGAAGGTATATATTAGGATGCTACACTTATATATTAGTAACATCTAAAGTGATCTTACATCTAAACCTCACAAATAATGTCACGAGCATTGACGCGAGTGATTTTTGAGTAGCACCATTAACAGTATTCCAGTTCGTTCTGGTTTATTATTCATTTTGATGCGTTTATATAATTTCAACATGATAAACTTGTTTACTGGCTAGGAACAATTGAAGGATCATTGTGGTAATTACAGAGATATCTGACAATCGCATGCACTCATTATTTCCACGCGATTACAATGATATATAACGCAATCCAAAGTGAACGAATTCTTATACTCAATTTATGAAATGCAAGTGTAGAATAGTCAACATAAGGTAAGTGTTCAGCTGATGTTCAGAATGTGATATAAGTGCCAATATCAGTTACCGGGAGATCAATTATGAGGAATCAGGCATACATGGGGTTGTTCAACAATTACATCATAAGAAGGAGAGATGAACCAAATGGTCATCATCGGTCTCCAGAACAAGAAATGCATATTTTGGGGCTCCTGGATAAAAAAAAAAATTGAAAAAGGTTCGTGTGTGTGTCTGTGGCCAGAATAACTCAAAAAAGTAAAGTCCATTAAATACCCAAGTTGGTATCAAGTTTACTATCTTTCAAGGATGCGATACGGATATTTTTAGAAAAGTCTTTTCATCCCAAACTACTAACCTTTATATGGAACATTTTCTAAATTTTCGATTTTCTAAAGATGGCTCTAGCTTGCTTAAAATGCTGTATATTAAAGGTACTTACATAGGTATCATTAAACTGTAAGAGATAGATAAAACTTACTATTCAAAAAATACAGATCTCTTTAAAACACAATTTATATTATAGTCATTTGTTTGCAGAGGTAAACATTTCAGAGATGTTTCCTGTTATTAGTTTTAATTTTAAAGTACTTACTCAAACGGGAAGCCCTCATCCGTTTTATATATCTATTGTTTTTACTCCTGGTCATGCAAAGATAATCTAATTTCAACTCTTAACATAGCGGCCAGCTTTTAAAAGATTTTACTATCGCTTTAGCCCAGTGAATTCTTTTATTTCTCTTCTACTTACTAGAAAGCATGTAATTACGCTATTTCTACTAATGTTTCTCTCGATTAGCATGAAGTAGATAAAAGAATCGTTTGTAAGAATAGTTTGTTAGCGGAACAGGTAGAGAAAATCGTGTGAATGCAACACATCAGATTTGTTTTTATTTGAAACCAGGATATAAAGATTTTCTTATAATATTCTGAATTGCTGATGCTGTAATTACTATCCAAACCAACTACTGGCATTTTCGAAGGAATGAATTGTGAATTCAGATATTTGCTCAAATTTAACGCTCAATCAAATAACGATAAACCGAAAACTATTTTATTCTAAAAACACATATGAGTGTGGATTCACTAAATGACATAGGTATCTGAGAAGCTCGTGTCACATAATTGTATGCTCCTTTTACATTTTTTCAGCCCTAAAGTGCTCTAACATTTTTGACACCTGTATATTGTTAATTTCTTAGACTACTGCTCTACTAATTATTTTATAAGTAGATTTGAAAACTAGTTATATTTATGTTTCTTTGTATTTATTTAATCACCAAAATACGAACATTGGAAACCATTACAAATCCATCATGGTTTCATTAATAAATCTAAGAAGTTGCGACTCCTGAGATTAGCCTCATTTTTAAAGAATGTTTATATTTCAGCTCGCGTTTTAATGGCGTGAATGTCTAAAATACGATACAAATTGAAAGAAATGTCTTAATGCTACATTGAATTAATTTTGTTAAAACTTGACTTACAAATTAAATTCCTATCCTTATCAATTTCGTTGTTTTACTTCATACTTTTACTTTCTCTACACCCACTATGTATATAGTGTATAGAGAAGGTATTGTATTCCACCCAAAAATTCGATACCGAGATTTCACGGGAAATACATGTTTTGGGTCCCCCTGAATCCAAAAAAAGTATTTTCAGAAAAAGGTCCGAGTGTGTGCGTGTCCGTGTGTCTGTGTGAACACGATAACTCAAAAACGAAAAGTCGCTAAAATACCAAACTTGGTGTTTAAGCTTAGTATCTTCCAGGGATGCGACACGAAGATTTTGAGAAAAATCCCCCCCAAAATTACCCTTTACATGCAACTTTTTTCGAAATTTTTTATTTTATCAAAAATGGCTTTAACGATTTTTATTAAAGATATTTACCTGACAAATGAAATGTATATCTTGAATTTTCTGGAAATAGCCTCTGCTGACTACTTTATCCTCGATGAATTTTACGGAATTAGGCATAACTGCTAAACCGTAAGAGATGGACAAAAACTTACCCCACAAAAATGTAGAGTACGTTAAAGCACACAATTTATGTTATATACATTTTTTTTCGTGGAGTTGATCGTTTTTTAGATATCCCATGTTTTTGGTTTCAGCTTTGAAAAATCTATTCTTTTCTCATACAGGAATTTGTCAACTTGGGTCCATACAAATAAAATAACTTTAGTCACATAGCAACTAGCTTTTGACTATCACTTTAACCTATGGTACTCCCTTATTTCGCTTCTACTTACAAGGAAGCAAGTAATAAAACTATTTCTGCTAATTTTTCTCAACAGCATGAAGGAAATAGAAGCATAAACTTTTTAACAATAATTTGTTGCAGAGATGTAGAGAAAGTCATGTGAATGTAACATCAGATTTTTATTGTTATTGTGTAGGTTTTACTTTGATTAGTTTGGCAATTTGAGGTAGAAGTTCTCATTTTTTTCAGCCAGCGTTTAACTTATATTGAATTTAGAATACGTTTAACATAAAAAGTGTGTTCTGAAAACTCTTGAACTGTGGTCCCTTGAATAAAATTACAATATTAATTATTTATTGTAATAGCAACATTAATTACTTATTTAGTTATTTATAGCATTACTCAGATCATCTAGTCTTTAAACCGAACCAATGTTTTTTTCCGCAAAATATGCAGTTTGAAGACAATTAAAATAATAGTGAGTAAATATCTTACTTTTACAAATACACGCTAGTTATAATAATAATAATAATAATAATAATAATAATAATGATAATAATAATAATAATAATAATAATACTAATAATAGCAATAATAATATTATTTTTTTAAAGCGCTTATTTGTATCCAGGACGCCTCAAGCATGTATTTTCGGTGAAATCTCATCATCAAACTTTGGATGGAGTGCAATCCTTTCCATCTAGGTATGTGGCTGAGAAAGTAGAATTTTCTGTGAGGGTAGTAAAGTAAATCTGATTCTTTTGTTGCTTAAACTACTTAGATAAAAATATTGCTAAATAGTTTTGCATGCATTTAATTCTCAGCTCAGTTTTACTTTCTCTACACGTATATGTACATAGTGTATAGAGAAGATATTGTATTGCATCCAAAAATTCGATACCGAGGTTTCACCAGAAATATATGTGTTGAGACCCCGAGTCCAAAAAAAAAAATTACACAAATGTCCGTGTGTGTCTGTCTGCCAGTGTGTGAGTGTGCGTGCGTGCGTGCGTGTGTGTGTGTGTGTATGGAGGGGGCAGCATAGCTCAAAAATGAAAAGTCCGTTAAATATCAAACTTGGTATGTTCAGTATCTTCCAAGGAAGATTTTCAAGAAAATCCCCCTATGCCCAACTACTCTTTACATGGAAAAATTTTCGAAATGTTTTATTTTCTCAAAAATGGCTCTAAGAGTTTTGATTAAAATATCGTATATTAAAGATATTTACCTGACAAATAAAATGCAAATCTTGTATTTTCTCGGAATATCCTCTGAAGACATCTTTATTCCAAATTAATTTTACGGAAGTTTACGTGACTGGTAAACTGTAAGGGATAGACAAAAACTTATTTATATGAAATGTAGAGCTTGTTAAGACACACAATTTATGTTATATACATTTTTTCGTGGAGTTGACTGTTTTTGAGGGATTCCTTGTTATTAGTATCAGCTTTAAAATACTTATACATTTCTCATACGGGAATTTGTAAACTCCTGGCTATATGAACAAAGGTACTTCAATCACATAGCAACGAGCTTTTAAAAGATTTGATTATCGATTTAGCCTATAGTACTCCCTTATTTCCCTTTTTAACAATAACTTATTGCAGAAATGTCAGAAAGTCATGTGAATGGAACACATCAGATTTTATATATAATCTGTATTAGTGTCATTCAAAATGTCTCGCATACCTCAGTTATATGCATGTCAAATTTGCTTATGTGGCGTATTTTAACTTCGTTTTCTACCTCTGAAATAACTGAAGGATTTCACTTATTATAACTTCTCTTTTATGCCTCTTTTAGCTTAGTCCTAGTTCTTACCAAGTATCCGCACTGAAAAAGCACTGTGGAAAAAACTTCGTTAGGTCATTACGAAATAACAATATAAAGCGCGCAGAGAAGAAGGGAGCAAATGAGAATTTTAATCTTCTACAGTAAAAATGTTTGAGTTATTAATTCTTAGCTGAAAAAATACAAGAAAGTCTCTTGTACAATTCTATACAAGAATGGATATTTAATGAGATGCCTTCATGCATATTAAAATATAAGAGAAAAGAAAGAAAATAAAAACCAAAATTTCTGGTTAAGCAAGGAAGTCAATTTGCTTTAATTTACAGAATGGAGTTTATCTTCAGAACATAGAAAGAAACTTGAAGTGTTATGTTCCGACCTCTTCGACAACCCCCTTTTTACTGTCACGGATTTTCGCCGAAAATTATATCGCAACGTTACAACATTCTAAAAAGTTCTCCTGTAACGAGGTCATTGATCCTAGGCAGTGCGAACTTGTCTGAAACCCTTTCTCGAGCCATGCTTTATGGCAGCGCTTATCTTTGGGTTACATCGAACTCAATTGTTAGGCAACAGTTACTTTGATATGTTCACCTTATTATTTCGAAGGCTTTAAGGCCAAACTATACTAATAACTGGAATGTTATTCAACTAAATCTGATGAACGTTTGAAAGCATAGTATAACACTGCCCCACATTTGACGTGTACAGGTATTCCTATGTGCGTTAAAAGAGTTACAAAACTCAACGGGGCTATTTCAAGCCAAAAGCCGTCAATGGAGAACCGGCAAATTTTAACTTGAAATAGCCCCGCTGAGTTCTGCAACTCTTTTAACGCACGAAGGGATATCTGCGCACGTCGAACACGGGGCAGTTGGGCCACTTTGAAGGTACATATTTTGGACCTCTTCTAGGTTCTCCATGTGCAGTTTTACAAACTGAATGTTTAGTTTTTAATATTGGATAAAACAACAGAGTACTTTATTATAGAAAATATAGAACAGTTAATCGAGAGTCTACTAAACCCCTAGCATATCTGCATGAACCATTCACGTTTATTACCATTGTCGAATAATGTAAGCTAATAGAATGTGGGGGGGGGGAAGCATTTGATTTTTGGTAGTGTTTAACGCCCACAGGCGGTAACACTGATGATACATTAATGATGATGGAGCACCGGTGGAATGCGATGGGGAAACCGGAGTACCCGGAGAAAACCCGCCCCAGCGGTTGGTAGTGTTTAACGCCCGCTTTAACTACTAATGGCATCGCAGGCGGTGACACTGATGATACATGAATGATGATGGAGCACCGGTGGAATGCGATGGCGGGGGAAACCGGAGTACCCGGAGAAAACCCGCCCCAGCGCCGCTTTGTCCACCACAAATCTCACATGCGGTCGCTTGGGATCGAACCCCGGCCGTCTAGGTGAGAGGCTAGTGGTCTAACCACTCGGCCACGGCGCGGCCCTCCCCAGCGGTTGTGTCCACCACAAATCTCACATGCGGTCGCTTGGGATTGAACCCCGGCCGTCTAGGTGAGAGGCTAATGATCCAACCACTCGGCCACGGCGCGGCCCAAAAGAAGCATTTGATGGAATAGTTGTAACAAAGAAGTTGTATTTTTCTAAATATTTTTACTATCGAGTTTGGTTATATATCTGATAATATAATATCCTTTTCACGCTGACCGTACGGGAGCTAAGATTGGAGAGTTGATTCAGACCTGAAAAGTTTATTGCCACAACTAGGACTTCAAACACATTCCATTCCCTTAGGGATGGTCGTAGGGGATTCGGCACGGAATAAGAAGTAGTGTACACACGCCCCATGAGGGAGGGATGCGAGGACACACCGGGGTCCGGAATCAATAGCGACAGCACAGCAATGACAGATTTCTGTGCTATCCAGATTGAAAGATCCGTAGACCGGGGGCCCCGCCCCACATATAGCATCGAAAATCCCCGTTAGGGGCGGTCTTCATCCCGAAGCGGCGGACTGAACACTTTGAGCATCCTTTTTCCCTACCACACTGCATCAAGCAGCATCACCGTCACTTCCAACTCTGAAAGGAACCAACAGGATAAAGGATGAATGAAATGACAATGGAAACGACATGGAGGGTCAGGAAATCCGGGGGATGAAAGAAACCTACCTAACGTTCACCTGGCGTCCCTGGGAAATCCCAAGAAATGGGTCAGGAAGGTCAGCAATGAGAAGCGAACCCGTGATCTCCCAAACGCGGGCCACAGATAAAACCCCTGAGCCGTTAAGCCCTTTCCCCGTTTCTATGTCTGTGTTCTACTGACGAAGATCTGTGATTTTGATCCCAGCACTTAATACTTTTCAAGTTGGATTCCACTCTCTAACCTTAGTCGTATTGTATATCTATTATATGCAATGCATTTGTGTTCAAGTCACCGGAAGCCGCAAATTAACATGAAGACATGGACCTGGATGGTTTAGAAAACTTTTGGAGCAACTGGACCGTCCAACAATTAAAGTAGTGCCTCTCAAATGAGTAAAATCGCACGAGTGCAAACCGAGGTGCAGAGGTGCTGTGTACTGTGCATCGCTTCGTCTCGGTTCATCTCAGACATTTCACTGTGAGGAAGTAACAGTGGAGAAGGCGAGGAAGAGGCGCAGCGCTAAAGAGAGAAACAGCACTATTCCTCAAAATTTAGGAGTAGGACTGCGGTCAACTAGTAAACTTGTTTTTTGCGCCTTGCACTGAGCAATGCAGAGGCTCTGAATTAGTGACGGACGCCATACCGCTCGGTTAAATCTCAGAGTTATAATAGAGCTAACAGGGATGCTTAGTACATTACCAAGTGGTATTTGTAATACCATTAATGATATGCCTAAAAGTAATTATTTATTTGAGGAAATGAAAAATGGACAAAGCTAGGAAGTAACCATAAACGGGAGTAGCATTTTCAAATGTCAAACTTTCTAATAATGTCATTACAGAATTACACAATTGAAAATATTTGTTTATGTAAGATGATACTAACTACACCCACAATCCTATAAAAACTCTATTATAGAACACGTTTGGTGATTTTAAAATTTATAGATTTTCAAACAGTTTGGCCTCACTTTTTGTGAGCTATCTGAAAGAAGGAAATTCCTCAGTAATGAAGTACTGAAACAATCGATTTTTTGTAGTGTTTAACGCCCGCTTTAACTACTTATGGCACCGCAGGCAGGAACCAACCGATCTCAGATCTTATTGAGAACATTCTGAGGAATGCATTAACGAACTTTATAGCATAGAAGAAAGAATAATTCTTATTCAAAACATGGCAGTGATGGAAATGTTTAAAGTTTTCTTGCTTCTTCACATTATATCTAGTATAATAATATCGTTGATTTACAAATAAGCTGGTGTTTTCATAAAAGAATAATGTGCAGAACATAAAGTGTGCCAAAGTTGTGGCCAACTAAAAATGGGAAATGACTTTAGAATAACAAAAAAATTACATTGACTGACAATCCAGATAACCACATCAATCCAAAAGGCAAAAAGTTTCAATTTGTGGTTCTTCTGAAATAAATAACAAAGTTTAAGTTTTATTCTGTATTTTATAAATTAATTCTTTACGATATAAAACAGCTCAAGTTTAAACTTCAATGACCCATTTACAATGAGATGTAAGCACAAGACATTGCACCCATGTTATTCAATGTAAGTATTCACATAGACACGCGCACGCTACACAATGCAAGAGTTTGCAAACTCCAAACTTTATTCTTGCGTTGTGTACACAGAGAAAGAATTCTGTATTCCTTCCTCTATACATTGTCTGCTATTCAACAACAGACGATCGTAATGCCAGATTTTACTGGGCCTACTGTACATGCATGTTCTTTTATTTGGCCGTGGCTCACCATCTCTCATTTCCCTCAAGAGACAATGGCAGTCTCCTCACGAATTCTTTGATTTAATGAGATAATTTACAGTGCATTAAATGTGCAGCTTTATGACCTTATGCAGGTTCCATGCTTGCATCATTTTCAATATTTTTGGATAAGCAATTATTGGTTCGTCACTGCCGCGAACGTCAGTTGTTAGTAAGTAATTTTTATAACCTTTTATTTTTGTGAACGATTCAGTGAATTTTCTTATGTGGTATTGGTTGTGTTTATTCAATTTGAAACTTATGGAGCGCTTGGAAGATATTCGCATGTAATTTACAGATCTAGAAACCCGTGCGAATTTCTCGCATTAGGTTACGACTGCGTTGTTAAGCCTCATCTCACGCCTGCGCTTATGCTGCGTTACGTCTTGCATCTCATTGTGAATGTTGCTTAATAATAATGTTTAAAATCAATGTAATGATAAAATGATAAAGTTGGTTTATAACCATTCTAGACACGTATGATTTGAACTATAAAATATATCGCAAGGGAATGGATATGTGTTGGCCGTAATGCCTTAGGTATACACACATACACACGCGCGCGCACACACGCACACATACGCAGAGTTTTCTTTAATGGACTGAATGAATCACTGACATAAATTCCAGTCTAAATAACGAGTGACTCAAACCTAACTTTCTCTTTGATGTACATGTTAAGTCATCAAAGAGATTTACCAAATCCACAAGGACATTGACAACGAGGAGGAAAAGTCTAGAAAGAGCTGTGCTCTGAACCAAATTCTTATGTAAATAGTTGACCTGTTGCTTTCCATCGCTTGCCATATGTTCAACATGACCCTCTCGACTTCTGCTGTCCTTACCAGAGTACCCTTGAGGTCAGACCCCGGTGAAATTGACTCGGTGAAATTCTGTTGCATTTAAATAACGGAAACTAACATCCGTTTACCAGACTGCTGCTGCATGTATTGGTACTTACCAAATGCTGGCGGTGCTTCACTTAATTCATTCCGTTTCGACCCAACGATAGCCCCTTCATTGCAAACCCAGTCTCGTTTATTCTTCCTCATTTTCAGCTTCTAGGTTATTTCCGCATATTTTCTTCCGTCCCGAAACTTCTTTCATTTAATTTTGGAATTTCTGTCGTTCCTTTATGTTTTTCATCCAGTAATCAGCCAATCCTTTCTATCTTCATCCACTCTTTCCAAACATTTCTTTTCATTATGTATTTTACATATTCTATTTTTCATTCCTAATGTTTCCAATTGTTCTCCTCACTTAATCACAACGTGTGGCTTTCTTACCTATACAAATTCATACAAAGTATTTCACCAACTTTAAAAGTTAATTAACTGTTTTCTCCAGGCAAGCCGAGTGTAAGACAGAAGTTGGGAAGCTATAATCAGATTAAAAATGCAATGCCATAACCGGACTTTGAACCATGGATCTCCCTGGCACCATCCGATTGCTCTAACCACTGAGCTACCATAGCAAAATGCTGACATGGCTTTTTCAAATGACTCGCATTTTCCCCGGTAAACCAGAAGGAGATCTCAAATTATTTTGATATGATATGCCTCAATGGCATCTTACAATTTTGCGATTTGTCCCGGACTTAATGGTTTAACAAAATATTGGCTCATTCAAATCAGCTTACTTTCTCTAGTATGTATGTACAATGTACATAGTAGACTGATAAGGTATTGTATTCCAACAAAAAATTATATTTCAAGATTTCTTCGGAAATACATGTTTTGAGACCCCTGAATAAAAAAAGCATTTTGGAAAAATGTCTACGTATGTGTGTTTATCTGTAGAACAGCATAACTGAAAAACGAAAAGTCTGTTAAATACCTAACTTGCAGTTAAGTTCATTATCTTCTAAAGATGTGCCATGAAGATGGTAAACCATAAGAGATAGAGAAAATTTTACTATACAAAAAATATACATATATCGTTAAAGCACACGATTTGTCTTTTTTTTTTCTTTTCTTTTTTGAGTTAGCTGTTTCCAAGGTATTCCTTTTTATTGATTTCGGTTTTAAACTACTTAAAGCTTCTCAAACGGGAATTAATTTTTCATTTCATATATCTTTGTTTTACACTTAGCTCGCAAAGAAAACACAATTTCAATGTCTTCATATAGATTTCTTTTAAAACATTTGACTATCGCGTTTGTATTTCCTTTGTCCCTTTTGCTTACAAGGAAGCAAGTAATAAGACTGTTTCTACTAATATTTATCTCAATTAGCATGATGTAGATAAGTTAATAATTTTGTATGAATAGTTTATAAAACAGGTAGAGAAAGTCATGTGAATGGAGCATATTAGATTTTTTCAAGTAGTAAATTGTTTGTTTATCTCGCTGCCAAGCAAAGAGAATATAACATCAAAGTCTTTACACAGACAGCCGCCTTTTAAAATTTGCAATTTTTCTTCTTCTGTTACTCTTATTATTATTATTATTATTATTATTATTATTATTATTATTATTACTATTATTACTATTATTATTTATATTATTATTTTTATTATTAGTAGTAGCAGTAGTATTATAAGTGTGCAACAAAGAAGTTTATCTCGATTAACAAGAAGTAGACAGA
Source organism: Hymenopus coronatus (assembly GCA_030762935.1). Taxonomy (NCBI): domain Eukaryota; kingdom Metazoa; phylum Arthropoda; class Insecta; order Mantodea; family Hymenopodidae; genus Hymenopus; species Hymenopus coronatus. The sequence goes on along the minus strand of CM060892.1, from coordinate 154,681,782 downwards.
GGAATAACCTCGTTTAAGAGCAGTTTTATAAATGAATAGAAAAAGACATGTGTATGCAACAAATGAGATTATTTCCTCACTCATTTGTCTTTACTCTGTTTACATCCTTGAACTTTGTTGAGAGATTTGCCCGATGAGGTCCGTGGGAGATCTCCACATCTGAGGCAATAACTCCTACCGGAAGTTCAGACAGTGGTTACGCTTACTGGATGCCATGTTCAAGAATGCGTCTCGAATTTGAATTTGAGTTCAAGTACAAGGCTGCCAGGCGCTCTTCATTAGTATGGCAAATCCAGATGTTCTGCGCTGCCAAGCAAGGCGAAACTGATTCTAAACCTTTGCTTTCATTTCTGCTATACAAGTTCACCAAACCTCTCGTTGAGGTGCTGAGAAAGGAAATCACAGCAGGCATTTACTTGCTTCTGCAGTGTTTCTGAGTCTACAGCTTTTATGATTTATCTTTGTTCAGTAGATTAATAATCAGCAGAGCTCGGATTCTGGTAACCCAAAACTGTTTTGAAAATTACCTATACAATGTCTCTCGGGGTAGCGTGCACCAAGTTGGAGTAAATTACCTCGGAAGTAACGTTTACTAAAGAAGTCATAGAGGTGCGTTTTAATTACCTTCCAGGTAGATCAGTTGTTTTGTCTAGGAGGTCATGGGTTCGACTAGCGTGGCCGATCTCTCTGACCCATGGATTTTCGGGGTGTTTCCCAAGTCACTGGAGAGGTTCTTCATTCCCCGATAGAGGAATGAAGAACCTCTTATTTAATCTCCATTTAATTCCAGCCGTATCTTTCAGGATTGTAAGCGTCAGCCCGTGGTGGTGACGCCCGTTCATGGTGATGAATGCGCTTTGTAAATACCACTTTTAGCGACAGTGTGGCATTGGAGTCATCTGTAGGACCTCGAATTTCATTCAGGCCCAGGACGTGGACTCCTAGCATTCTCTGCGTTAAGAACTTTTTAGATTATGTTAGAACCGCCACAGTTGTTTTTATTTCGACCTCCAGCCGGTGTGTAACGCTGGAAGGATATTGGAGCTCCCTGCTCGGGTACAGTATATCCACTAAAAACTCTCCACGAGTTAAACGTACCACACTGTATGAAACGTGCAGTTTGTGCGTTAGTCGGGTTCCGCATAGCACCCCGGTTAGTGAAAGTTAGGTTGCTGTCACGCATTGCATGCGAACGTGTCTATGTTGTTAACTGGGATTGACCATAAAACCTGAGCATATCAGTGGGAGTACATGCGTTTGTTATTAATATTTTAATCACTTACTTTACCAGTTGAGGATGCTTGTGTTATATAACTTATGTTCTATTAACATGCAACTGGTCTACTTGTTTCGTTTAGTATTCTATTCTACAGTATTAATCCTTATAATTTTGGCTACTCCTATCATCCTATCCTCCTGGGATCTGACGCACAATAGGTCCATGGTGGCTGCAGTGTGAAACCCTCTCCGGAATGACACGCACGCAATCCGGAAGTAACGTTGAAGAGCTGAACTAATATTTACTTTTAGTTATCATACTATCGAAGTAAGAGCTCATTACTCCCTGAGTTCTATTTTGTTTGGTGTGATTAACTTGGAATGATCGTGGATACAATTATGTGCATAGGAAAAGCGGCATAAACTTAAACAAAATAGAGAAATGTTTGTTGGTAGACATTATGAAAATCCGTCTTCATAATACGGAGCGCTAAAAGAACGATTTAAAGAAACTGGATTTAAAGATAAGCTCCTAAAAATCGGGATGGAGGAGTTTAATACCTCGATGACGAAACGTATTAAGAACAGCTTAAAATTCTTTGGAAGCAACGTTTTTAATCCTCATAAATGCATCGCATATCACTTGCATGTTAATAGTCTTTCCGATTTCCGATAGTTATTTTCATTTGATGGGCACAAAATAGGAACATGCAAGTGACCAATTCCACCCACATTGTGTGGGAAAGTTGTGAAAGTGAACAATCGATTTTTATTTTCTGAATACTCAGTTTTAGAGATTATTTATGAGCGTCACTCTTAAGCTCCAAAACGGTCTAACAACGCGATGAAGGAATCGATCAGCAGCTGTAAGGTGAAATTTATAAGATAGCTTGCAAATATCTGAATCGTTTCGTTACGCGGTTTGAGTGATCCTGTCTTGCTTTATAGCAAGAGACCATTCACAGTGGAAGTTAAAGCATTAGCTTAACGTAATATTATGTCATTCACATCAATAAATGTAAAACAGGCAATCGCAGAGGGCGTTAAACAGCTGGACTAACGCGGCGATCTGCGAAGCAACCATCGACAGAAGCGGTTATGTCATATAAAAACTACGGTTAAAGGGCATTAAACTCACCTCGTGTAAATACTCAGATTTTTTTCTCCATATGTATAGTAAGGGAGGTATTATATTCCATCCAAAAATTTGATGTCGGGATTTCACCAGAAATATGTTTTGATATCCTTGATTTGAGAAAAAAAAAAAGAAATAAAAACATTTTGAGAAAAACGCTCATATTTGTGTGTGTCTGTTTATAACTCAAAAACAAAAAGTATGTTAAATGTCAGAATTGATATTTATATTCATCTTCCTAGGATACCACATACAACATTTAAAGAAAATCCCCCACCTCAAACTACCGTTTACACAGAGCATTTTTCAAAATGTTGATTTCCTCAAAAAGCTCTCCAACGATTTTGATTAAATTACGCGTTTAAGATGTTTTCATCAGAAATGAAATGTATTTCTTGATTTTTCTGGGAATTTCTTTAAAATCCTCTTCATTGTGGATGACTTTGCGTAACTGGTAAACGGTAGGAGATTGACAGAAATTTACTACACAAAATCATAGATCTCGTCAAAACACAATTTGTCACTTTTTGTGAGTTAATCATTTCCTTGATATTTTTGATAGTGTTTAATGCTTGCTTTTACTACAATTGGTACCGCAGGTGATGACACTGATGATGCATGGAATGAAGATGGAGCACCGTGGAATGTGAGGCGGGGGAAACCGGAGAACCCGGAGACAACCCGCTTTGTCCACCATAAATCCCACATGTATCGCTTGGTATCGAACACGGACCGACTAGGTGAGAGGCGAGTGGCCTAATCACTCGGCCACGGCGCGGCCTGATTTCCGAGATAAACATTGTTCCAAGTTTATATTCTTCTCAAATGGAAAAAAAGTTATTTCTTTTTCTTTCTACTGGTCTTGCTTATAACAATAAATCTAACCTCTAGGAGGACTTTAGTCATAATATGGTAATATTAAGCAACCAGAGGAGCCATTTCCGGCAAGCAGCTACCCTGCTTTGTGCTCCTGCGTTGCCCCCTCCCTGCCCCCTCCTCATATGATATCAAGACGCAAGGCCGTTTCACATTTTGCTCTGTGAAACAGAATATACCCGATCCTATCAGATTTCCTACGCAAGTTAAACGGTCCCACATGCTAGCGGATGTGCTAACATTATTCTGGGAACTTCTTACTTCAAAAGAACGAAATCGCGACATCATACTTCGCGAAGATATGTATCTTTCTTTCTCTCATAAAACAAATATCGCATTTGATGATACTAAGTTCCAAGAAAAATGGAAAAATCTGATGTGTACCATTTACATGACTTTCTCTATATCCCTGCAACAAATTATTCTTAAAAACCTTATATTTCTATTTAATTTATGCTAATCAGAAAACATTAGCAGAAATAGTCTTATTTCTTGCTTTATTGTAAGTAGGAGCGGAATAAGGGAGTACCATAGGTTAAAGTGAAAGCCAAAAGCTGGTTGCTATGTGACTGATATTCCTTTGTTTGTATGGACAGGAGTTGACAAATTCCTGTCTGAGAAGAGTATAAGTTTTTCAAAGCTGAAACCAAGAAAAAGGAATATCTCAAAAACGATCAACTCCACGAAAAAAATTTATATAACATAAATTGTGTGTTTTAACGTGCTCTACATTTTTTGTGGGTTAAGTTTTTGTCCATCTCTTACGGTTTTGCAGTTATGAAAAATTCATCCAGAATAAAGTAGTCTTCAGAGGCATCGCAGAAAATTCAAGATATACATTTCATTTGTCAGATAAATATCTTCAATATACGAAATTTTAATCAAAATCGTTAGAGCCATTTTTGAGAAAATCAAAATTTTCGAAAAAAGTTCCATGTAAAGGGTAGTTGGGGATGGGGGGATTTTTCTCAAAATCTTCGTGTCGCATCCCTGGAAGATACTAAACTTAAATACCAAGTTTGTATTTTACCGAGTTTTCGTTTTTGAGTTATCGTGTTCACAGACACACGGACACACGGACACGGACACACACACACACACACAGACACACACGGACCTTTTTGTGAAAATTTCCCCTTTTTTTTTTGGTTACAGGGGACCCTAAAACATATATTTCCGGGTAATCTCGGTATCGAATTTTTTGGTGGAGTGCAATACATTCTCTACACACTATGTACATAGTGAGTATAGAGAAAGTAAAAAGCTGATGTGTACCATTCACATGACTTTCTCCATATCCCTGCAACAAATAATTCTTAAAAAGCTTATACTTTATGCTAATCAGAAAAAATTAGCAGAAATAGTCTTATTACTCGCATCCTTGTAAGTAGAAGCGAAATAAGGGACAACCGTAAGTTAAAGTGATAGTCAAAAGCTGGTTGCTATGTAAATGAAGTTCCTTTGTTTATATGGATAGGAGTTGATAAGTTCCAGTATGAGAAAAGTATGCGTTTTTTATAGCAGAAACCAAAAATAAGGAATGTCACAAAAACGACGAACTCCACGAAAAAAATGTATACAACATAAATTGTGTGTTTTAATGTGCTCTACATGTTTTGTGAAGTAAGTTTTTCTCCTTCTCTTACGGTTTAGCAGTTATTCAAAATTTAGTAAAATTCATCCAGAATAAACTACTCTTCAGAGGCTATTCCCAGAAAATTCAAGATATACATTTCATTTGTCAGGTAAATATGTTTAATATCCGAAATTTTAATAAAAATCGTTAGAGCCATTTTTGAGAAAATGAAAATTTTCGAAAAAAGTTCCATGTAAAGAGTAATTGGGGGTGGGGGGATTTTTTTCAAAATCTTCGTGTCGTATCCCTGGAATATACTAAACTTGAATACCAAGTTTGGTTTTTACCGACTTTTCGTTTTTGAGTTATGTGTTCAGACACACGGACACACACACACACACACACACACACACACACACACACACACACACACACACACACACACGGACCTTTTGGTGAAAATGCTTTTTTTGGATATTGGGGACCCTAAAACATATATTTCCGGTGAAATCTTGGTATCGAATTTTTGGTGGAATGCAATACTTTCTCTTTATACTTTCGTATGGAGAAAGTAAAAAACATACTGAAAAATCTTCTGTATTCCATTCACACGACTTTCTCTACCTGTTCGGAAACGAATGCTGCTTAAAAAAGAAAATTCTTTTATCCAATTAATTGAGATAAGCATTAGCAGAACTATTACTTGTTTCTTTGTAAGTTGAAGGGAAATAAGGGAGTACACTAGACTAAAGTAATAGTAAAATCTTTGAAACAATTGAAATTCGGTGCTCTTTGCTTTCTAGGATTAAATAAAAACAGAAAATCAGAGACTTCCCGTTTGAAAAAAGTTTAAGTAGCTTAAAACTTAAACCAACAACACTAAATATCTCGAAAACGGTTAACTCTTCAACAAAAGTGTATATGACATAAATTGTGTATTTTAACGAGATCCACATTATTGTGTAGTAATTTTTATCTGTGTCTTACGGTTTACCAGTTATGTAAAAGTTATACAGATGACATCAAGAATGAAAGGCCTTCAGAGCCTGTTTTGTTTGTCATAATATTATATTAAGATATGGTATTTTAATTAAAATTTTTAGATTCGTTTTTGAGTTATGTTTGAAAAATGTTCCATGCAAAGGGTAGCTTGGGGTGGGAGGAATTTTCCTAATAATCTTCGTGTTGCATCTTTGAAAGATACTGTGCTTAAATATCAAGTTTGGTATTCAGCCGACATTTCGTTTTTGAGTTATGCTGTATACAAACACAGCGCATGCTGTGAAATCTCGGTATTGAATTTTTGAGTGGATCCAATATCTGCTCTACCCACTATATATACCTTGTACATATGTGCTACAGAAAGTCTGATGTGTACCATTCACATGACTTTCTCTACATCTCTGCAACAAACCATTGTTAAAAATCTTATGCCTCTATTTACTTCATGCTACTCGAGAACAAATTAGCAGAAATAGTCTTATTACTTGTTTCCTTGTAAGTAGAAGCGAAATAAGGGAGTACCATAGGTTAAAGTGATAGTCAAAAGCTGGTTGCTATGTGGCTGAAGTTCCTTTGTTTATATGGACAGGAGTTGACAAGATTTTTAAAGTTAAAACCAAAAAACAAGGAATATCTAAACAATCAACTCCATGAAAAAATGTATATGACATAAATTGTGTGTTTTAACGTGCTCTATATTTTTATGCAGTAAGTTTTTATTTATCTCTTACGGTTTAGCAGTTATGCAAAATTCGTAAATTTCATCCAGAATAAAGTAAGCTTCAGAGGCTATTCCCAGAAAATTGAAGATATACATTTTATTTCGGATATAAATAGCTTTAATATACGGGATTTTAATCAAAATTGTTAGAGCCATTTTTAAGAAAATCAAAATTTTCGAAATGTATTCCATGTAAAGGGTAGTTTGAAGTGGGGGGATTTTTTTTTAATCTTCGTGTCGCATCTTTGGAATATACTAAACCTAAATTCCAAGTTTGGTACTTAACGGTCTTTTCGTTTTGGCGCTATGCTGTCCACAGACAAACACATACACAAACACACACAAACAGGCCTTTTTTTTAAAAAAAAAATTTTAGGAATTAGGGGACCCCAAAACTTATATTTCCGGTGAAATCTCGACATCGATTTTTGGTTGCATTACAATACCTTCTCTATCTCTATGTACATAGAAAGTAAAAAAAATCTGATGTGTTCCATTCACATGCCTTTCTCTACATCTCTGTAACAAATTATTGTTAAAAAGCTTATGCTTCTATTTATTTCATGCTAATCGAGAAAAAATTAGCAGAAATAGTCTTATTTACTTGCTTCCTTGTAAGTAAAAGCGAAATAAGGGAATACCATAGGTTAAAGTGATAGTCAAAAGCTGGTTGCTATGTGACTAAATTTTCTTTGTTTGTATGGACCCAAGTTGAAAAATTCCTGTATGAGAAAGGTATAAGTTTTTCAAAGCTGAAACCAAAAACAAGGAATATCTAAAAACGATCAACTCCACGAAAAAAATGTATATAACATAAATTGTGTGTTTTAGCGTGCTCTACATTTTTTGTGCGGTAAAGGTTTTGTCCATCTCTTACGGTTTAGCAGTTATGCAAAATTCTGTAAAATTCATCCCGAATAAAGTAGTCTTCAGAGTTGATTCCCAGAAAATTCAAGATATACATTTTATTTGCTAGGTAAATATCTTTAATATACGATATTTTAATAAAAGTCGTTAGAGCCATTTTTAATAAAATCAAAATTTTCGAAAAAAGTTCCATGTAAAGGGTAGTTGGGAGTGGAAGGGGTTCCTGAAAATATTCTTGTCCCATCCATAGAAGATACCAAACTTAAATACCAAGTTTGGTATTCAACGGTTTCTTCGTTTTTGAGCTATACCGTCCAGACACACACATACGAACCTTTTTTTGAAAATGCTTTTTTTTTTTGGATTCAGGGGGACCCAAAATGTGTATTTCTGGTGAAATCTCGAATTCGAATTTTGGGCGGAATACAATACCTTCTCTATACACTATGTACATAGTACGTGTAGAGAAAGTAATAGAAACCATCACTTAACCTTCTGTACCCAAACTACTACAGGCAATACATTTTGTCATGTAAATATCTTTCATATGCGGTATTTTAATAAAAATTATTAAAGCAATTTTTGAGAAAATCAAAATTTTCGAAATTTGTGGTAGTGTAGTTTGTGGTGGAGAGCTTTTTCCTCAAAATCTTTATATCGCATGCTTGTAAGATACTAAACTTAAATATCAATTTTGATACTTCATTGACTTTTCGTTTCCGAGTTATCGTGTTAGCACGCGCGCGCCCACACACACACACACACACACACACACACACACACACACACACACACACATGGAGCTGTTTCTAAACATGCTGCGTTCTTTAAACTATATTTCCAGTAAAATCTGGTGTCGAATTTTTGGTGGAGCCCAATATCTTCTCTACCTATGTACTAAGTAGAGAAGGTAGAAAGATACGTATGCATGTTATGTGTAGAGTTTTTCTTTTTCTACTTAGTTATTAGTTTCAACTTTAATATATGTATATCTTTCTCACATGTAAAATCGTTATTCATTTTCTTTCTCATGGTCAAGCAAAGACAACGGAAGGTCTACGGATTATACAACGACCAGCACTTGAAAGATTTGACTTTTGGTTTAGCCAAGTAATTATCCTTATTCTCGCGTATCTGCAAGAACGTATGTAACAGCATTACTTCTGCAAATATGATATAGATATACGTGAAGTAGATATAAAAATAATATATTTTGATTAGTTTTATAATCTTGTTATAGAATAGGTAGCGAATTTCTTGTGAATGAAACACATCATTTTTTATTATTATTCAGAAATGCTCCAAGCGACTGTTTTCGGAAAAATCTCCACATAAAATGTTTTGAATGCAACGCATTACTTCCTCTACTCTATAGGCAAACATCAGAGAAGGTAAAACTATAGCTAATATTGAAACATTTATTCCAAGATGTTCTTAGTTAATAACCACTTCATAAAACAAAAATACTTTTAAGAATCTGCAAATAAACTATTCTCATAAAAGATATTTCAGAATATATCTATTAGTTCAATATAAGTACATAGAAGAGAAGGGAATACACTAGGCTAAAGTGACAGTCAAATCTTTTAAAAGCTATTGCTATGCAATTGTCGTTGAAATCCGGTTCTCTTTCCTTAGCCGGAAGTAAATCAAAAGAGATGAAACGGATGAGAAAAGTTAAATAGCTACATTAAAATTGAAACCAATAACAAGGAATTTCTCTGAAATAGTTAGTCCTACAAAAATGTATATGGCAAAAACTGTATGTTTTAACGAGATTTACATTTTTTGTGCAGTATATATATATATATATATATATATATATATATATATATATATATCTTACGGTTTACTAGCTATGCAAACGTCCTTTAGAATTAAGAGGATTTCAGGGACTCTTCCCAAGAAATTCCGGATGTGCGTTTTATTTGCCATGTAATTTTTTAATATGTGGCATTTTAATCAAAAACGTTATAGCAATTATTTAGAATATAGAAAATTTCGAAAAATATTCCATATAAAGCGTAGTTTGGAGTGGGAGATTTTTCTGAAAATCCTCGTGTCGCATCCTAAATACCAATTTTGATATTTAACCAAATGTTTGTTTTGAGCTGCGCTACACACACACACACACACACACAAACAACACACACACACATTCTCTACCTGCTCCACAAACAAACATCTTGCAAAAAGTTATTGTTCTATCTGCTTCATGCTATGCGAGATCAAATTTTGCAGAACGTTCTTATTACTTAGTTCCTTATAAGAAGAAGGGAAAGAAGGAAATACCTAGGCTAAAGCGATAGTAAATTATTTTAATACTGCCGCTATGCGATTATCATTGAAATCCAGATGTAAAACAAAAGAAACACGGACGACTTCCTGGTTAAGTAAAGTATATTTCAAAATTGAAATGAACAAGAAGAAATATCTCAGAAGTGATCCACAATAAAAATGTGCAGGACGAGATATATAGTTTTTGTGCAGTAAGTTTTTATTCATCTCTTATGGTTGACCAGTTATACAAAAGTCGCATAGAGAATATTCCCAAGTATTTCAATATATACGTTTTATTTATCATGCAAATATCTTTAATATGCGATGTTTTAATCAAAATCGTAAGAGCCATTTTGTAAGAAATCAAAATTTTCGAAAATTTTTCTACGTGAAGGGTAGTTTGGGGTGTGAAAATTTTCTCGAAAATCCCTGGGAGACCTTAAATTTAAACACTAAGTTTGATATTTTACGGACTTTTCGTTTATGAGTTATAGTAGCCACAGACACACATATACACACAGACAAATACACACCTAGCTTCTTTCTAAAAAATCTTATGTGCTCCATTCACATGACTTTTTCTTCATTTCTGTAACATTGTTATTCTTCTATCTTCTTCATGCTAATCGAGATAAGCATCAGCAGAAACAGTGTTATTACCAAGTACCTTATAAGTAAAAGGGAAATTACACTAGACAGTCAAATGTTTTCAAATGTGGTAGCTATGGGATTGAAATACGTTTCTTTGGAGTTGACAAGTTCCCGTATAAGAAAAGTATTTTAAAACTGAAACCAATAACAAGCAATATTTCGAAAACGGTCGACGCAATGAAAAAAAGTGTATGCCATAAATTATGTGTTTTGAGTAGCTCTACATTTTTGTATAGTAAAATAATAAGTTTTGCCTATCTCTTGCGGTTTACCAGTTATGCAAAATTCAGAAAAAAACATCCAGAATAAAGAGGTCTTCAGAGGCTATTCCTAGAAAATTCAAGATATAGATTTTATTTGTCATGTACATATCGTAAATATAATCGATTTTAATCAAAACCGATGGAGCCATTTTTGAGAAAATCAAAATTTTCGAATTTTTTTTCCATGTAAAGGGTAGTTAGGGGTGGGGGATTTTCTTGAAAAGCTTCGTGTCGCATCCTTGGAAGATTGTTGCGGGAACTCAGTTGTCTTTTTCTCCGGCATCCTCTGCTCAGCGGTTGATGAATATTCCAGTTTAGTTATTTCCTAACTAATTCTATCTCAGGGTGCTTAGTGTGTGAGGCAAATATTAAACAACACAGCATTTCTCCTTTATACTTGAATTTATTATTTAAGGGTTTAATGGGCGGATAGCTTGTTTCCTTACAAAATAGATATTTCCATTAATAACTCAGAGGCCTCTCTATCAGATTTGAGGTTTTTTTACGTGCCGTAAATCTACGACACGGGACCAACGGCTTTATTTCCCTTCCGAAGGAAGACATGCTAAGGATTTTTATGCCCGAAAAAATCCATCGTCCTCTGCTGGGTTTAAACCCGCGACCTTGGGTATATGAGTTAGCATGGTAACCATTACATCACGGCGGGCGACTCGTGCACACAACACAATATAAGTATGTAAGAGTAACAACATAAGAGTAAGAGTAACCACTTAAGAGACCTGCCCTCTCTTTTAAAGTGCCACTGGGTGATGCCAACCTTCGCGCCATAAAATGTAACAGTATATTTGATTGGTCACTTGGTAGCATCACTTTACGTGCTATGAGAATAAATTGTGGCAAGTTTTGCTAGCATCGCGTCCACATGGCGCGTTTGGGAAAACCCAATGCTTCCCTCTTTAACTTCCTTCTTACTTCGTCTATTTCTCCAATTCCCTGTGCTTCCTGGAGGTCAAGCCACTATGCTTGTTTCACTCATTTCTATCGTTTTCCTTTTATGTTATATAGTCTAAACCTGTGCTCATTACCAAGTGGTGGTTGGTGGACTGTTACCTGGAATTAAACTAGTTCGCCTCTGCCTTAATTATCTAAGTTACAACTCTGTTTTATACATGTTTCTACCACTAAATACTCTCAACTGTTTTAACATTTACAATTATAATATTATGTACAGTTCTAATTTTATATGCTTTGTGCATATAGTATGTCCTCCTACAAGATATTGAATTTAAATATCAAGTTTGGTATTTAACGGACTTTTCGTTTTTGAGTTATGCTGCCCACAACACAAACACGCGCGCGGACATTTTTCCAATCTTTTGATTCGGGGGGTCTCAAAACATGTATTTCCGGTGAAATTTTTATCGAATTTTGGGCGCAATACAATACCTTCTCTATGCACTATATAATAGTACGTGTAGTGAAAGTAAAAAATAATTATTTTTGGTTTCAGGGGTCCTAAAAGCATCTATTTCCGTTGAAATCTCGATATCGAATTTTTGGGTGGAATACAATACCTTCTCTGCCTAGTAGTACCTTGTACATATGAATTCGAGAAGATAAAAGTATTCGAATGATCGCGTATTTGTTTTTATTTTATAGTGTTTTAACACCGCAGCCGATGGACACTAATGATGGAATATGTCCCAGCTTACAGCATTTGCAAGCAGAACCAAAGGGTAGTGTCTTCCATCAGGTCAATATCTATTTTACACACCGGCCCCTTTATTTACGCAAAAATGGAAGTGGATACGCCACTTACTCGCATCAACCCCATAGGGGAATGACCACCAACGACCTCGGTGGGGGCTACAGCTACTAGCTTCTGTATAAAAGCTTAGCGGCCGGAGGACTTAAAAGCATCTCACAGCCTCGCCCAGGCATCACCACCTAGGCGTACCCAATCTCCCATGGTTTCGGGAATCACTCTCCGCAGAGTCCAACCCAATCCGAACAGCTCCCTTCAGGGAGGATTCAGGTGTGCGGCTCGACGTACTAATAGAAACATCAAGTGTACCACGTGTGCTCGGGGTCCGCAGCTCTCGCACCGGAGCAGTGGAAGAGGTACAACCTCCCCCTTTCGGGGATATGCCAGCAGAGAAAAACTTAAAAAAAAAACAAAAACAGTGGGTTCCCGAATGATTTAAACTGCAGACTTCACGATCACGAGTCTGTGCTTTAAACCCTGGCCACCCGTACTGATAATGCTCGTGTTAGTGCAATTGCCATTTTGAAACACTATATCAGAGCCTCTAGCTGAGTTTTGGAACCGTAGCATCCTTGAAAACTTAGGAATGGGAATACGACTCTGATGGAGGGGACTCGGCACCGGTTATTGTACCTATGACCCAACACCATATGTATAAGATATTTTATGACAAACGAAATATGGGTATATCTTGGATTTTCCGTAAATAAAACTCTTCAACCTTGATGATTTATGTATAGCTCGTAAGCCGTAAGAGATAGACAAAAACTTATGGCACAAGAAATACAGATATCATTAAAACACATAATTTATGTCGTATTCATGTTTTGCAGTTAACCATTTCCGAGATATTCCTAGTAATTAATTGGTGTCAGTTTTAAACTACTTAAAATTTTCTCAAGCGGAAAGTCAACTTTCTATTAAATCTCTTTTTTTACTCCCGAGAATGCATAAGAGAACCGAATTTAATTATTTCACATAGCGATAGCTTTTAAAAGATTTGCCTAACGCTTTAGCCTAGTGTATTCACTTAATCTCTTCTACTTACAAGTAAGCAAGTAAAAAGACGAATTCTGCTAATGTTTATCTCGATTAGCATGATACAGATAAAAGAATATGTTTTACTTTCTCTACAGGTACTATGTACATATGTATAGAGAAAGTATTGTATTTCGATACCGAGATTTCCCGGAAATACATGTTTTGGGTCGGCCTGAATCCAAAAAAAAGTATTTTTTGGAAAAAAGATCCGTGTGTGTGCGTGTGTGGACAGCATAGCTCAAAAACGAAAAGACTGTTAAATACCTAACTTGAAATCTTGGCAGTTTGGTATCTTCCAAGGATGCGACACGAAGATTTTCAAGAAAATCCCCTCCACCCCCAACTACCCTTTACATTTTTATTTTCTCAAAAATGGCTCTAACGATTTTGATTAAAATATCGTATATTAAAGATATTTACCTGACAAATATGTATATCTTGAATTTTCTGCGAAATACCTCTGAAGACTACTTTTTTCTGGATGAATTTTGCATAACTGCTAAACCGTAAGAAAAGGACAGAAACTTACCACACAAAAAATGTAGAGCACATTAAAACCCACAATTTATGTTATATACATTTTTTTCGAGGAGTTGATCGTTTTTGAGATATTCCTTGTTTTTGGTTTCAGCTTTGAAAAACTTGTACTTTTCTCATACAGATATTTGTCAACTCGTATTCATACAAACAAAGGAACTTCAGTCACCTAGTAACCATCTTTTGACTTCACTTTAACCTATGATACTCCCATATTTCGCGTCTACTTACAAGGAAGCAGGTAATAATACTATTTCTGCTATTTTTTTTTTCGATTAGCATGAAGTAAATAGAAGAATAAGTTTATTAACAATAATTTGTTACACAGAAATAGAGAAAGTCATGTGAATGGAACATAACAGATTTTTTTTTGTAAGGAAAGCTTGTGGAAGCATAAACGTAGCCGAGGGATATTTTTAGGATGTATGAGGCCTAAACCCATCCGAATTACCAAAAATAGCGATGATGTTAGCGTAATTTTCATAGGTTGGCGTTAGTGATTCGTCGCTATTTTGGTGCTCATAGCAGACAAAGCATTTGATAATGGCGTTACTTTGCTGTATATAAGTAAGTTCGCAAACAAGGGCTGGCAACATCGTCTACCTAATACTCGTATGTGCCTTGCTAATTTAGCATTACGCTGGATTTAAGAATCACCGGAATTCGTAAGCTTTTAGCTTCTAATAAACTCTGGGTTCGGGAGTAAAACCGCACTTTCAAAATGTGGCATTAGATACACCACGAACCAGTATAATATTGTACCACGCAGTGATGCAACAGCGTTCCTCGCGAGCTAGACTAGTCGACCATGACGGTATCTCGTAAATGTCATCCAACATTTATGTGAGCATGTTTTATATATTGCACTTACTGCGTTGAAATTCATCGATTTGGAACATTAGCGATGGCAACTTTATCGAGAACTCTAAACCTGCACGTTTGATAGTTATCAGTAGCAGCTTCTGGTTTGTTGGTGAGGGGATATAATCTGATGAGTTACATTCACACGAATGTCTCTACCTGTTCCATAAGCAAAGGATCTAGATAAACATTAGCAGAAATGATCGTATTGCTTGCTTGCATATAAGGAGAAGGAAAATAAGGAAGCACTCCAGAGAGTCAAATCCTTTAAAAGTTGTCGCTATGCGACTAACATTAAAATTCGTACATAGTCGGGATGTTCTGAAAGAGAATAGGGTGAATGTAATATGTGGTTGGGTAATATTAAGGAGAAATTGATCAAGAACGGTTAGGAGAAGTGGTATCTACATTTTATAGTGTTTAACGCCCTGGTTTACTACAAATGGCACCGCAGATGATCATACTGATGATACATGAAAAGAAGATGGAGCACCGGTCGAATGCGATGCCGGGGGAAACCGGAGAAACTGGAGAAAACCCGCACCTGCGTCGCTTTGCCCACCACAAAGTCCACATGTGGTCGCTTGGGATCGAACCCGGGCCGTCTAGGTGAGAGAGGAGCGGTATAACCATGGTATTTAGAATGGAAAATTCTATTAGGGAGTTTTGGAGAGAAGCAAGAGACAGGTTGGAGGATATAGATAGAGAGAACCTACGGGCATAGATGAGAGAGAAAATATCATTGCAATGGTATAACAAGGTGAAAGAAAATGTAGGAAAGGAAGAGTATCTTAAAGTTTGCAATAGAAATGAGAAATCGGGGGCAGCATAATTCCGATTAAGGATGTGGAAGCTCAAAGATTTGAGAGGAGGTGAGGCAGTGAGTGTTCAATTTGTGGGGAGGAAGAGGATGAACTGCACATTATGTTTAAATGTAAAGAGGTGAATGAATGGAGAGTGGAGTTAATTAAATAGGAGTGGTCAGAGAGAGCTGATGAGGTAGGAATAAAGAAGATATCCAAGAATCAAGGGTAGCTTAGAGAATTAGGGGAATTCTTATGGAAAGTTAAGATGAAATCGACAAGACAAATAGATAACTAGCTTTAATTAGTGAGAAATAATTGTGAAATAATTTCTGTGTAGTAAGTTTTTGAATATCTCTTACCGTTTACCAGTTATGCAAAAATACATCTACAATGAAGAGCGATTTAGAGACTATTCCCAGAAAATTCAAGATATACAGTTTATTTTTTTATGGAAATATCTTAAACATGTGGTATTTTAACCAAAATCGTTAGAGCCATTTTTGAGAAAATCAAAATTTTCGAAAAATGTTCAATGTATAGGACAGTTTGAAGAGGGGAGATTTCTTGAAAATCTTCGTATCGTATCCTTCAAAACAGACTTCTCGTTTTTGTGTTCTACTGTTCACAGACACACGCACGCGCGCAGTAACCTTTTTCTACTTTCCTTTTATTCAGTGAATCTCAAAACCTATATTTTCGATCAAATCTCATCATAGAATTTTTGGGTGGAACACAATACCTTCTCTCTCTACTATGCATATAGTATGTCGTAAAGAAAGTAATATTTAAATGTAACACATTTACATGGCATTATCAGAAGGATAATGAAACCTTCTTTATTCCAAGAACACCAGGACTCGAATGAATAAGAACTAAGTAAGACCAGTCCTCTGCTATAGCAACAAAGTTTGTACGTTAGAAAAGCGTGATGAAAACAGTCGAAATAATTATTGTTGTTGTTGTCTATCTACGTCGTTTTGATTCAAGTGGTCCGTCCGAATGCTATTACTGCGGTAAGGATGACATAGCTGAACTTACCTTCTTTCACTGTGTTCAGTAGCATCAGCAACGCTGAGAGTCATTTGGAAGTTTTAACGCCGACAACCTTATTTCTAACATGCTTTCCAGTGCACGAAATTGAAGCATTGTTTGTAGATTGGCCCGTGACATTTTGCTCTGTAAGAGATTGGAGATAAATGACCACTGACACCAGTCAACTTTTACATAGATGGTATAGACCAATGTTATATTCCATTTTGAATCGCTTCCCCTTGAAGTAATGCCGTCTGGGCAGTTCCAAGATTGATTCTTGCAGGGATGTTTTAGTTGGTGAGAATCCAACTCGCCTACTGAGGTGTCTTTCTAAGATTTTTCCCCTGCTATAAAAAAACACTATTATTACTACTGCTGCTGCTGCTGCTCTACTTCTACTGCTACTACTACTATTACTACTACTGTTTCAGCCATTGGATATCCTCTAAATGGTGAATCGCCACCGTGTTGAATCCACTGAGATGTGCCTGTAACAGTGAGGTATTTTCTCACATAGTGTCACTACTTTTCGGCGCTGCGCGAGCGACCTGGTCTATCTTGGTCTCTAGCTAGTGTTCTAGGCGATGACTCTGCTCCTATTGACATCATCATATACTATGTTCGTTTAAGTGGATTCCTCAAGAAAATTTAATTCTATGCAAGTGCATAATTGTGTTATGTTTCATTTTATTTCTGACTTATAGTGATGCACTGTTTCTGATCAGAGGAAGTATTTTGATTTTTGAATTTGCCATATTGACAGTATGAATTTGCTGTGACTGTTTTGACGTATTATTTATGTATATATCAGGGCTGTGAGGGCTGTTATATACCCTAGGGTGGCGCTGATGACCCTAGTAGTTTTGCGCCACTCATAAAATTACTACTACTACTACTACTACTACTACTACTACTACTACTACTACTGCTGCTGCTGCTGCTGCTGCTACTGCTACTGCTACTGCTGCTGACCCAATGCATTTCCTAAGTAGCCAAGTGCTGTCACCTATAATAGCTGTCCTTGGCATATTCTGCCAGTAGCACATAATTAAGTAGTATAGCCTTAGGTGTTCTTAAAAGTTAAAGCTTGTGCAAGTTGAATGTTGCGTGACATTTCATTATTCTGCAAGCAGTATTCTCCATCTTAGTGATTCAAGTTCCTAGTACAAAATAACTTGAATGGAGTAGCGCAGGGCGACTCGGGTTGACGCAGAGTTAATCTAACATTCTGTTCTCACAATATTTGTTTTTTTTTTTTTTTTTTTTTGGTAGTGTTTAACGCCCGCTTTAACTACTTATGGCACCGCAGGCGGTGACACTGATGATACATGAATGATGATGGAGCACCGGTGGAATGAGATGGCGGGGGAAACCGGAGTACCCGGAGAAAACCCGCCCCAGCGCCGCTTTGTCCACCACAAATCTCACATGCGGTTGCTTGGGATCGAACCCAGGCCGTCTAGGTGAGAGGCGCGTGGTCTAACCACTCGGCCACGGCGCGGCCCATTTTTTTCTCACAATAAGCCGACGATGGACGATAAGAGCTGTGACCTAGCTTTCCTTCCTACTTTCTTCCCAACACGTGGCCAACACCCCCCGCAAACAGACACATCGCTAAACCGGTTTCTTGTTGTCATCGTAATGCTCTAATTTAACACATTGTTGAACTTCTTTTCTTGCTTCACTTTCGTCTTAGCTTGAAATATTACGAGCTAAATTCGTTGGTGCGCATACTCTATTTCAGATAACTGTAGGGTTAGAAATTACTTATTCTGTTGCTCCTTCGTTCTTTCTTTGCCTTTTCTTCTTTTGGTTTTCACAATTGAATGCTAGCGTCTATAAATAATTATAAGGGAAAATATATCTGATATGTTACATTCACGTAACTTTCTCTAACCATTTTCAGCAAACAATTCTTTAAAAGCTTGTTTTTCTAAACACTTTGCCTAAATCGAAATAAACATTTGTAGGAATGCTTTTATTTCATATTTCCTTATAGATATAAAACGGAAAGGGGAAATGCAGTGGCCTTAAGCGATAAACAATAATATTAAGAGTTGGTCACCATGTGGTGACAGTGAAGTCGTTCCTTCTCTTTGCTTGATCTAAAGGAAAAATAACAACAAAAACGAAAGAGTTCTTGTTATTGGGAAACGTGTAAGTATTGGAAAATTGAAATATATTACTAACTAGGAATAGCTCGGAAATGTTGCACAAACACAGAATTTGACATAAATTTTGTGCTTTAACTCTTTGCCTGGAGGGTCCTATTGGACGATGAATAAATAGAAATAAGAAATCAATTCAAGTGAGCGTCCTCCCGACATTTTTCTTCTCAGAATAAGGGAAATCCCCGGAAAAATCTAATCCGAATAACTAACCATAACCGAGATACGAACTCGGGGCCTTATAAATGTGAGGCCGACACGCTACCACCACCATACTGTAGAGGCGGGCACTAGAGATTTTGTCTATATTTCACTTTTACCAGTTACACAAAAGTAATTCAGAATGAAGAGGTTATTCCCAGAAAATGTAATATTTCAAAACCGTTAGTCATTTTTCAGAAAATTAAAATTTTCGAAAAATCATCCATGTGAAGGTAGTTTGGGGTGGGGGAGTTTCTTGAAAATCTTCATATCGCATTCTTGGAAGATACTGAACTTAAATATCAAGTTTGATATTAAAGGAATTTTCGTTTTTGAGTTATGGTAAACACCACATACACATGAAGTTTTCCCAAAAGTGCCTTTTTTTTCTTTTCTTTCTTTTTTTTTTTATTCAGATATAAAAACACATATTTCCGGTAAAGTCTCGGCATATGGAATTTTATGTTAGAATATAATACTACTCCTATTTTCTGTACGTTGTAGAGAAAATAAAAATCTGATGTATTTCAAACAAATCTAATAAAAACGTTACACTTGTCATTGTTCACAGATGTTTATCTTGTTATGCCTATAATGCTAAAGTATAGATTTAGAAACTCTACCCAGTGCTATTATAAGGAAGAAACGATCGGTTTGGGAAATGAATGTGCACTTTTGAAATTTCTGAGCAAACATCTACTCATGAGAGATGTTGTAGAAATACAATTTTTCAACATGACCCCCAACTGCCCCGTATTTCACATTTTCTGATATTCCTTCCTGCATTAGAAGAGTTGCAGAACTCAACGGGGCTATTTGAAGCAAAAACTGGCGAACGCAACCTTGGGTTTACCTCTCTTAATGAGCGCGATCTGCTCACCATCTGTACCGATAAGCAAGAGAGGTAAAACGAAGGTCACTCAGCCAGTTCCCCACTTACCGGTTTTAAGTTGAAATAGCCCCATTGAGTTCTGCAACTCTTCTAAGGTATGAAGGGACATTTGTACGTGTTAAATACGGAGTAGTTGGGCTACCTGGTATATTGTACTGAGTTGAAGCTGCGGATCAGAATGAGCTCTTCTTATCGTGCGACGGTCACACTACTCCTCGTTATCTCTGAATACTTTGTATTATTATTTATGTTTGTAATATATTGCTTATATTTTCCCCGGTTAGTTAGGTTCTTCAGAGGAGCAAGTCTCTCTTAACAGGGCGTGAACGGAAAAAGGAACTGTTTTACAGATAACACATTTGTAATTTTTAGTTTGAGTATTATATTTAAACTCTTTCCACGAATATTCACAATATACACACACTTAATAATTCTTTGAGATCTTGCTAAAACGGTATGAGACTTAGGTGTCGCTTATCACATTTTTACATAACTAATCTGAAAGACCAACGGACTGTAGAGAACTGCACCTAAAAACGAACTGAGCTGTGCAGTAAATAAGGACAAAAAGTATCAGAGCTTGAGTCTCTGTCGAACACTCTTGTTCTGCCTAAGCATTAAGATTGTGCTGTAATTGGTTTGCTTTTCCCGCTCCCAGTAGCGCCTCTTTTCATGAGCTAATAGAAACTATCCTATTATTTCACTTAGGCTGCTAATTCTCAGTAACTTTCACAATCTCACCACCCCCTAAAGCTTACGTTGTCTTTTTAAACTCAAGGGCATTCTTTTATTTATTTCACCCCAATTGTTTGGTTATTGTCCACAAAATCCTTGCAAAAGATTTCCTTTATGACCCATGTACATATAATCTCATTTATTATCTCTATATTACATATATTTATTTAAATACCTATCTTGCTTCTTAATCATTTACATATTTTTGCATTCATTAGTACTGTCTCAATTGTTCCAGATGTCTATAAGCACAGTGAGCACCAAGCAGCTCCAGGCACGCTCAGAGACGCCGAGTTCTATACTCTCTTCCGACAGCGAGCTCCGGTTTACCAGGAAGCTCGGATCTCATTATCGCTGTGGCTGCTGCATCTTGGCCGGCTTTCTACTGTTCCTCCTCCTCGCCGCAGCCTCCGTCTACGTGGGATGTAAGTACAGTTGTATGTAGGTTTCATAACCTGGTTGTTAAGTATGGGCTCGTTCCAAAGTCGTTGATTTTTACAAGGCATTGCCAAGTTAACAGAGTGATATTATAGAGTGGAAGATCGTGATTTAAAAGCTTGCTATAACATTGAATTTTTCATTCGGATTCTACCATTCCAACCTTGTCCTCCTATACATGGCTACCGAAAGGGATGGCTCAGGCGGTTTCGTCTATGGCCACATTCGGGAGGTCGTGAGTTCCATCCCCGCGGTCGTCCGCTGACCTATGGTTTTTTTAGGGGTTTCCCCGGGTCGCCAGGCGAGTGCCAGTTAGGTATATTAAATGCGGATCACAAACGAAACCGCCTGAACCATCCCGCTCGGTCCTTGTGTGAAAGAACAATAATTACGAATCATATTATAGATGGGGGCACGAATGTTGTGATTTGTTTGGTTAGGAGTTAGGAATAGACAGACGGAGGGGGCGCAATAATTGGGGCACAACACCACAAAGGCCATAGGGGGCCTTTATGTTTCCAACGGTCCACATGGGGGGGATGAAGAGAAGACCGAAGGGCGAACAGATTCGGACGACGATGTGCACTAGCAAGGGTGTAGTCCCAAACGATTCCACCTTATTTAGCCAACCGCAAACACTCGTAATCTGGGGGTACCAGATGTTAGTGAGACTCCAGGAAAAAAGGGGGCCCCTATCACTTCCTTCTTACAACAGAGAGAAATATTTCCAAGTGAAATTCCACCGTCCGGCCGCAACACATCAAACGCTGTCGCCTCGTTCAAGAACTTGATACAGATGAGGTAAAACAAATGAAAGGAAATGGTGGGAAAAGAAAATGATCAGGAAATTCGTAGTAAATGTGAACCATTCGCCTTATGATCCGGGAAAACCACCAAACATCCATGGTAGGAATGAAGTGAACTCGAGACCTCCCGAATGTAAGTCTAATACGTTACCGAGGCTATTTCGCACATATGCAAGAGACAGTGGGTAAGGGTATATGCGATGATTTAAACTAGAACATAAAAACATGTTGCAAAAATGCAACATATAAAAATTTGCATTTAACTGTGAAAACTGCATGTAAACTGTTATGGTAAATTTTTTATGGCTCAGGAGTTAGAAAAAAGTTCTGATGTGCTCCATTTGCATGACTTTATCTGCCTGCTCTGTAAACAAACATCTTACAAACATTTATTCTTCTTTACACTTCGTGCTAATCAAGCTAAACATTTGTTGAATGGTCTTTTTACTTAATTCCTTGTAAGTGGACGGGAAATATGGGAATACACTAGGCTAAAGCGATAGTAAATGTTTTAAAAGTTATCCCTATGTCATTGTCATTGAAATTCGCTGCTTTGCATGGCCAGGAGTAAAACAAAACAAACATGGACAACTTCCTGTTTTAAAAAAGAATAAGTGTTTTAGAATTGAAACCAATAACAAGGAATATCTCGGAAACGGTTAGCTCTACAATAAAAATGTAATGTGTGTTTTGACGAGATCTTCATTTTTGAATAGGAAGATTCTGTCTTATCTCTTATATTTTACCATGAGATGCAAAAGTCATCCAGAATGAAGAGGACTTCAGATGCTATTCTAAGAAAATTTAATATAATGTACATTTTCTGGTCATGTAAATATAAATGTCTTAAATATACCGAATTTTAATTAAAACCGTTGGAGCTATTTTTGAGAAAATGAAAATTGTTCCATGTAAAAGGAAATTTTTCATGTCGCATTCTTGGAATATGCTGAACTTAAATACCAAGTTTCGTACTTAACGGATTTTTGTTTTTGAGTTATGTTGTTCATAGACACTCGGATACACGCCTTTTTTGTTGTTGTTATTGTTTTTGTTTTTGTTTTTTTTAATTCAGGGGACACTAAAACTGTATTTCCAATAAAATATCCGTACCAAAATTTTGGTGGAATGTAATGCCTTCTCTATCTATGTATTATGTACGTGCTAGAGAAAGTAGAAAAGGAATGACGACTTACATTTAGAGGAAAGTGTACGTATTAGAATGGAAAAGTTATACCAATAACATGAAATAACTCGAACATGGTTAACTCCACAAAGCTGTATCGATAAGCTGTGCATTTTAATGAGATTCACATGTTTGTGCAACAATCTTTTTACCGATCTCGCGGTAGGTATACCAGCAATATGAAATTAATTTTAATGAAAAGGACTTCAAGGATATTCCCAGGTATGCATTTAGTTGTCATTCAAGTACCTTTAATATATGGTACTTTAATCAATATCGTTAGAGGCATTTTTGAGAAAATCAAAATTTTCTAATTTCTTTCCATGTTTGGGATGCGGGGACGATGCTAAACTTAAATACCAAGTTTGATATTTAACCGAGTTTTCTTCAATCAGTTATGCCAATCACTGACATACACCGACCTTTTTATTTTCTCTACTTCCTACAAGGTATTCCATCCCATCCAGCATTTCGATACCGAGATTTCAATGAAAATACACGTTTTGCGGTTTTTTGTGTCCAAAAATCATTTTTAGAAAATGTCCATGTGTGTATATGTGAGGGCAGCATAGCTCACTGTATTTAAGTTTAGTATCTTCTAAGAATACGACACCATCCCGAACTTTTCTTTATATGGAACATTTTTCGAAATATTGATATTCTCAAAAATGGATCTAACGATTTTGTTTAAAATACCATATATCAAGATATTTGCAAGACAAATAAAATGTATACCCTGAACTTCTTGGGAATATCCCCTGAAGTGCTCTTCATTCTGAATGACTTTTGTATATCTAGTAAACCATAAGAGATAGACAAACTGTCACTACACATAGCATACAATTTATGTCGTATACATTTTTAGTAGAGTTAACGATTTCCGAGATATTCCTTTTTATTTGTTTATATTTTCAAATAGTATAATTTTCTCAAAGGAGAAATTGCGATTCGTTTCGTATCTCTTTTGGTTTACTTATAGTTATGCAATTGCCTCACATAACGACCAACTTTTAAAAGATTTGGCTATCGCTTTAGCCTAATACATAATTAGAGAAGGTACGGATATTTTACTGGAAATACAGTTTTAGTCATGTGAGTAGAACACAAGTTTTTTTTTCTAAAATCCTTTTTGTTTTCGATTCAGGGAGCTCAAAACGTGTATTTGCAGTGAAATATTTGGGGTGCAATATCTTCTCTTCCTATTAATTACGTAGTAGAGAATGCAAAACTCATTAGTTAGCTTCACAGTTTTTCGTCACAAACCAAAGTTGTGCTTTATCAAAGTGCTCCTGTAATGTTTAGAAGTTTGTCGTTTGAATTCTGGAATATTCTTATCCGTAGTCATAGTTAGTGTTTCCTGTAGCTTTTAAGTGGAGCAAAGGGCATCGTTACGATGTTTCCTTTTGGGATTTGAATTTCTAGTTCGTGCGCCATGGTGATGAGGGATCGGCTCGTGTCCCACAGATGGCACTATGGACGAAATCACGGATGCGAAATTGCGGAATTTTGTCCAGAAACCTTCTTATTTTAAGATATGGGGTTCTTTTACGTGAAAAAAAAAAAAAAAAAAAAAAAAAAACATTACACGGGACACCTGGCTTTTCTTCCCTTCCGAAGGAAGTCATGCTAAGGATTTTTGCGTCCGAAAAAATCCATTATCCTCCGGCAGGTTTGAACCTGCAATCTTGGGTTTTAGAGGCTAGCATTCTAACCACTACATCACGGAATTATTGCGTCTATACTTTACATTGCTTTCAATGCTATATAATACGCACGGTGAATTCTTGGACAATGCGTACTCCTATGTACTGCTTATTTCCTTTGTATTATCCCTATGTTCTTGTCATGGCATACATAGATTACATCATTCTTGCTAATGGCTTGAAGTCAAGACCTTAAGTGCCTCTAAATATGGTAGAATAAAATCGTCTTAGGAGAAATTTGATGTGCATAAACAAGATCGCTGGAAATCAAATCACCTCATGCAGGATAGTCCATTCTTCCCATATATGGCTCATTAATAGACGCTATTACCTGAATAACTCCTTTCACGCCGATGCATTGCTTAAGTCGTTTGTTTCAAGTCGTGACATCTACATTCTATATGTAAGTGTGCATTTGTTTCTTCATGCTATGTAATTAAGAGTTCGATCTGCCTTCGTGATGGTGTGTGCCATTTATGGCAGAATGTGTGATACTGAAATACGACTTATGTATTTACTCAAGTTTTGACTAACTTACTAACACTTGAAATACCGTGCGTCTCATTGCTCCGCGCAGTAGTTTAATATCACTTTCCGAAAATGCGGTTGTGTCTTTGATTGTTACCTTTGATTTTCATAATAAAGTTTATCACTAGAGCTCGAAAGTTGATGAATTTTTTTTTTTTTTTTTTTTTTTTTTTTTTTTTTGAGACATTGCAGAGAATGCCAGGTGGAATATAAATTCATTTCCCCCAAAATGAACGAAAACCGCTTACTTTTATTTTGCATATTTTCTAAATTTTCGGCATTTTATTATCCACTGATCAATGTTTAGGTAAGTTTCCTTGTTTTATTGAATTTTACTTTCTCTAGCATGTATGTTCAATGCACATAGTGGATAGAGAAGGTATTGCATTTCACCAAAATTCGATTTCGATATTTCACTGGAAATGCATGTTTTGAGATCCCCCGAATTCAAAAAATTAGGAACGTCGTGTATGTGTCTGTCCGTGTGTGTATGTAGGTATCTGTGGGCAGCTTTGCTTAAAAAGGGAAAGTTTAGTATCTTCCAGTATTTTCTTCAAGAAAATCCCCCCATCCCAACTACCCTTTACATGGAACATTTTTTGAAAATGTTTATTTTCTCAAAAGTGGCCATAACGATTTTAATTAAAATACTTTATGTTTAAGATATTTTATGACTAACTAAATGTATACCAATCTTGAATTTTCTGGGAATGGCATCTGAAGACCTCTTCATTCTGGATGACTTTTGTATGACTGGCAAACCGTAAGAGATAGACAAAAACTTACCAGAAAGAAGCTACAGAAAAATTGTAGATCTCGTTATAACACAAAATTATGATATACTTTTTTTTTCTTTTTTTTTTTTCTTTTTTTTTGTAGAGTTAACGTTTTCGAGATTTCCGGATTATTTGTTTTAATTTTAAGCTACTTAAACTTTTCTCAAACGGGAAGACATATTTCTTCTCGTCTCTGTTTTGTTTACTCCTGGCAAGTAAAATGAATGGAATTTCATTATTTTATATAGCGACCGGTTTTTAAAGGACGAGACTAACGCTTTAGCCTGTGCACTCCCTTATTTCCCTTCTACTTACAAGGAAGCAAGTAATAAGGCCAGTTCTGCTTATGTTTATAACGATTAGCATAATGTAGATAAAAGATTAATCTTTTGAATAAAAGGTTTGTTTGCGAAACAGCTAGAGAAAGTCATCAGAATAGACTTTTTCAACATTCCAGAAAAAATCAATATTTCAATTCCTTAACAATCAGGTGGCGTTTTTTTTTTTTTGTTTTTTTTTTTTGCTTATATTATACCACTTCTAACTGCAACATTATAACTGGTCCTGTTACATTAATCTGACAATCAGGAATTGACCATTTTTGTTTTTTCAAAGTCCGCTTTTACTGCCATGGCACCGCAGGTGATGACACTGATGATATATGGAATGAAGATGGAGCACCGGTGGAATGCGAAGGCGGGGGAAAGTGGAGAAAGCCCGCCCCTGAACCGCTTTGTCCACCACAAATCCCACATGCGGTTGCCTGGAATTGAACCCGGGCCACTTCGGTGAGAGGCGAGTGGTCTAAGCATTCGGCCACGGCGCAGCCAACAGACAGTTTTGATAGGAAACGTGCTACATCAATAGGAATTTGTCAGGATTTCTACTTGAAAATTTTGGCATGAATTAGTGTAAAGTTTCTATTTTGACAACACCGAGACGAGAGATGCACTCAGTTCTCGAGAAGTCACAAAGAATCGAACAGCATTTGGGACATTTTGCAAGAAAAACCGGTCAATGTATATCAAGAGTGTTGATTACCAGATAAAATGTTAAATCAATAAAGCTCTGCAAGGTGAAAATGTCAACTTACTGGTGTACTTGTGAAAGGATTTTGCTAGGAAACCTTGTCTATTTCAGTTCTACAACCAGGACATTAGCTGAAAATAAGTTTTTTCGATGTACAGATTTGCCCAGTGCGATAAAATCGGCAATCCTTCAATTTCGAATCACTACAAATGTCTTTGGTTCTTTATTGCATTGCTGAATAAAGTATATCTAAGTTTTCAAATTCCATAAATTTTACGCCATTTTTAAATATTTATGTTATATTTTCATAAATGTAACGTCATTATACAGATCTTTTTTTCAGTAACTTTTAGGTTAACAACTGTCATACTCTGCGAGATGGTACCGCGTGTGATAGGTGTGATGCTTCCATCTGAGAGGTCCCAGGTTCGACTCGTCCACTCTGAACCTTGGATTTTTGTAGGTAGCAACTTGGAGGTGGTTTCTCACCTACCGTGATTTTCTTTCCGTAATTTCTCTTTCATTCTGTTTCCTTCTCTTCTTTTAGATGTCTTCGTGGTGTATAGCGGCGCCGACAGATGGCGCGGATTTTTGCTCAAAGGAAAAAGTACTCCCTTTCTGTCGACGGATGGTTCACATCCCTCTCTAGGCAGCGCTATCAGTGTGGGACGGGCATTCGAGGCTGGAACTGTTAAGAACTTCGTGCGTCTTAGTGGCATATCTGCCTGTAGCCTCCTATGATTCCTTCAATTCATCTCTTTCTCCTGAGAGCAACATCATATCTACTATTGGACCACGAGAAAAAGGCTGAGTTATAAGGGGGGGGGGGCTATCTGCTCAAGTAATCGATTTGTTTGCCACGAAATGTGTGTATATGAGTCGCCAATACTACCACATCAAACTGCTGCGATAGATTATGTTCGTTAGCAAGCGAGCTGAAAACGATGTTTATATTTATAAGTGCGATTGTGCAAGAACTTGGTTGCCAGGGCAGAAAACGCTTATGCAGCACATTCCATTCTTCTAGTGATCAGACAAAATGTAGGTCGCAGAGCGCAAGGCGCCCTCTTTTATTTAATATCAACACTACAGTTGATTTTAGGTATGCTTTAACTAAATACTGCAGCACAGGCGGGATTGCTAGCTGCTCCATGTTTGGGACATTCCGTTTGTAGAAGTTTGCTCCATATATGCCAGAGTTGTTTTCAACGGTGCACAAATATTGGCACCCTTTCCTTACCCACTCCACTGTGTCTACTTAGTTGTGTGCACGACGAATAACAACATAGTGTCGCTTCATTGAGGATGGCATACAAGAATGCTAGATACAAATTTCGCGTAGAATAGGAAGTAGATTATTTCTGTCAGCATAGTAAAAAGACTGAATGTTTCTTGCGTTCTAAACAGTTGTGCTACGTGAAAAACTATAACATTAGACGACATTCTAATCCTGCATATACAAATCAGCTTGGAAAGGCTACATTTTCAGGTAGGATTCTAAAAAAACCTGATGTGTTCCAATCACATAACTTTCTCTACATATCCCTAACAAATCATTGTTGAGGTTACTATGTGAATCAAATCCATTTCTTTGCATGACCAGGAGTTGACAAATTCCCATATGAGAAAAGTTTAAGTATTTTAAAACTGAAACCAATAACAAGGAATATCTCGAAATAGCCAGTCCTACGGAAAAAGTGTACCTATATGATATAAATAATGTGTTTCAACAAGATCTACATTTTGTGTGTAATAAGTTTTTGTCTATCTCTTAACGGTTTACCAGTTATGCAAAAATTCAGCAAAATTCATTCAGAATGAAGAGGTCTTCAGATGCTATTCCCTGAAATTCAAAATATACGTTTTATTTTTCATGTAAATATTTTTAATATGTGCTATTTTAATCAAAATCGTTAGACATTTTTGAGAAATTTTACCGATTTTTCGTTTTTGAGTTATCGTGTTCATGGGCACACGGACGCACACACACACACACACACACACACACACACACACACATGCGCGCGCGGATCTTTTCTTAAAAGTTGGATATGTTTCATTCACATGGTTTTCTCTACATCTCTATAACAAATTATTGTTAAAATTGTTATTCTTCTATGTACTTCATGCTAATCCAGATAAACATTAGCAGAAAGTATGTTATTACTTGTTTCCTTGTAAGTAAGCTTAATATTTGCCAACCCATCAACTTTCAGAATTAATATTGAAAGTAATACTTCGCTTTCCGTCATACGCGGAATTGTTCGTTTACCATATGTGGTGGCTAGAAGCCCCTTCATCCCTTCGCTTAGCGCCAGACAGGTGGTCTAGCTATACTACTACTGTATTTGCTATCTGACTGCTAGCTTTCTAAAGTCGCATCTCCTCACACCATTCTTACCATTAAGTTCCCCGACAGACAGAAGAGGTTAGTCTACTGCTTGCACTATATGTGGATAGATGGCAGCGCAATCACCAATTATTATTGTTTTAGCCTGAAGGTGGAACTTTGGGTCGTGTAATTAAATATCCAATGTGGTATTTACCTTGGCGACTGAGGGACACCACGATAAAATAAAGAAAGAAAACTC
Organism: Hymenopus coronatus; assembly: GCA_030762935.1. Lineage (NCBI taxonomy): Eukaryota > Metazoa > Arthropoda > Insecta > Mantodea > Hymenopodidae > Hymenopus > Hymenopus coronatus. The sequence continues at coordinate 154,652,137 of CM060892.1, read as the reverse complement.
AAATAAGATTGGTCGGTTCACGGGATTTGAACTCAAGACCTCCTGCATGCGGGTCACAGACGTTACCGCCTGAGCCATCCCTCTTGGCAACGGGTTGTTGTCTCAATTATAAGGAAACAATTCAGCAAATCTGTTTTACATGCTTATGTTTTAATTCTATTAAATCAGCAAGTTTGTTTACGAAAGTAGTGCCATCTGAATAACAGAGTTTGAGATTCATATTATTAGGTAAATTGTATACCATATTATGCAGTTTATTTATAATAGTTCACCATAGAAGCGCGTTTGGTTGACAACTGAAACTGTTAATACATTCACGAAATATCCGAGGAAGAACTATTTAACAATTGAGAGTTTCACAAAGGACGACGCTCTTGCGTGCTTCGCATTTTCTCACACTTAGTATGTATGAGGCCAAATTGCACACAGTCCAAAGATTATCAGTTGCCAGAGGTTACAAAAACTTTCACTTTCCTCATGTGTTACATTTCTTTTTCTTCCCAGGAAGCGTATTGTTGAAGTAAATTGCGATATTCTCTGTCGATAGTTTAATATCGGCAAGGGAAGTCTATGTAGCAGCAACTATAGCGTGAACATTGTTGTTCGGACAAGACCACGTGGGAAGCCTCTTGCGTAGGGCATACTTCCTACATTACAGACGGATACGACACTCAAATTACTTTGAATGCATTCGCAAATGTTCCCTTGTTTTCCAAAACTTACTCTTGCAGCTCCTAAATATTACTCTTTTATTCATAATGCCCTTAGACGCATAAACGGCTCAAATTTAATCTAGCCGTGTTGATTTAGGGTTCCGAAAATAATTACTTTTTGTAGCAAGTTCCTGATAAGTAGATAAAGTATTATATTCCTTCCAAAACTGTTATAACGAGATTTTACCGGAAATTTTTAAGTTCCGTGAACACAACAAAATAATAGAAATAGTCTTATTACTTGCTTCCTTATACAGAAGGGGAATAAGAGAGTACCACAGGCTAAAGCAAGTCAAATCTTTTAAGAGCTGGTTGCTATGTGAGGCAATTGAAATTTGGTTCTCTTAGCATGGCTATGGGTAAAACAAAACAGATATGAAATTTAAACTTCCTGTTTGAGAAAGGAGGTATAAGTATTTTAAAATTGAAGCACATAACAAGGAGTATCTCAGAAATCGTTAACTTTACAAAAATTTGTTTATGACATAGATTGCGTGTTTTAAGATCTGCATTTTTGGGCAGTAAGTTTTTGTCTATCTCTTGTGGTTTACCAGTTACGCAATAGCCATTCAGAATGAAGAAGCACTTCAGTAGCTACTCCCATGAAATTCACGATATACATTTTATTTGCTATGTAAATAACTTTAATATACAGTATTTTAATAAAAATCGTGAGAGCCATTTTTGAGAAAAAAAATTCTAAAAGTACTCCATGTAAAGGGTAATTTGGGTAGAGGATTTTCATGAAAAATGTTCATGTCGCATTCTTGGAAAATGCTGCACTTAAATATCAAGTTTGCTATTTAACCGATTTTTCACTTTTGAGTTATCGTGTTCACACAGACATACATGCACTTTTCTAAAACGTATTTTTACACAGAGGACTCTAAAATGTGTATTTCCGGTATCGAATTTTTTAGTGGAGTGCAATACCTTCTCTACCCACATATGTACTATGTACGAAGTAAAGAAAGTAAAATAACATTTTAAGAACAAATTTCTGCGTGTGTGTGTGTGTTTGTGTGTTTACTTTCTATACATGTACTATGTACATAGTGTATAAAGAAGGTATTGCGTTCCATCCAAAAATTCGACACGAGATTTCACCGGAAATACGCATTGTATCCAAGACAAGCATTTTTAGAAAAAGGTCTGTGTACACGAAAGCTCAAAAACGAAAAGTCGGTTAAATAGCAAACTTGATATTTAAGTGCAGCATCTTCCAAGAATGCGACATGAACATTTTTCATAAAAATCCCTCACCCAAATTATCTTTACATGGAGTACTTTTAGAAACTTGTTATTTTCTCAAAAATGACTCTCACGATCTTGACTAAAGTACGTATATTAAAGATATTTATATGACAAATAACATGTATATCTTGAATTTTCTGGGAATAGCCTCTAAAGACCTCTTTATTCTGAATGAATTTTGCTGAATGTTGCGTGACTGGTAAACCGTAAGAGAAAGGCAAAAACTTACTACACAAAAAATGTAGATCACGTTAAAACACATAATTTATGTCATACACATTTTTTTTCGTGGAGCTGACTATTTCTGAGATATCCCTTGTTATTTGTTTCAGATTTAAAACACTTAAAACCTTTTTCTTGGTCCTGCATAGAAACAGATTTCATCCGCATGGCAACCAGCTTTTAAAAGATTTGATTATCGATTTAGCCTGGTGTATTCCCTTATTTTCCCCCTACTTTTATGGAAGTAACTAATTAAGACAATTTCTGCTAATGTTTATCTCGATTATCATAAAGTAGATAGAAGAATAAACTGTTTAACAATAATTTGTTACACTGATGTAGAGTAAGTCATGTGAATGGAACACGTCAGACTTTTTTCATTAACATGATACATTACAGTGTAATACTATGTATGTGTTATTTATTTTGCACATAATAAACGTTTTATAATATGTAATATACCTATATACCTATATTTTATAGACGTCTGCTATGTTAATTATTCATTGTCAATAAAAACTTGATATAAATGCAAAACTTTTATATTTTTTTACTTTCTCTAGCACGTATGTTCAATATACATAGCCGATAGAAGGTATTGTATTCCATCCAAAAATTCCATCCCTGGAAATACATGTTTTGGGGCACCATGTATCCAAATAAGCATTTTTAGAAAAAGGTCGTCTGTGTATGCGTGTCTGTGGATAGCATAACCCAAATAGTATTTCTATTTCTACGCGTTTTATACATCTGTGTATGTAGGTATTTGTTCATAGTATTTATCGTTTGGGTGTTTATTAACGCTGTATTTCGTACTCTTTTGTTTTGTAAGCTTAAATTGATAAATAATAATAATAATAATAATAATACATTCAGCAATAAAGTCCAAAGATTTCGAAGTGTCCCACTTTAGGGAGATCCAGTTTTCAGGGTCAAGGCCGTCTTTCCTTTTCCGTTAGTCGAAGCCTACGCAATGTCCCAGAGAATCGATGATGTATTTCCAGCACACCTATTCTTGCTTTTAAGTACCCAAGATGCATTTTTGTCTCCTTGTTTAAAGTATAGAGATTTTAAGGTAAGAAAATTGTTTTGTAATTTCACTATAGAATCATTTAAGCAGATACATAAGTATAGGTATATGCAGATGTTACGAAGGTCCCATGAATACCTTTTGTGCATTCGGGGGACTATCAAAGCGAGTTTTTCGAAATTGCTACATCACACTGTTATATCGAAAGTAATACTTCCTCCAACCCAGGTAAGAGGCGAGAGAAAGTAAAAAGCGGCTTGAGTCACTCACGAAAAAACGTGGTCACCTTGTGTAATGATTAGCGTATCTCTGTAACAATTTGGAGGGCGCGAGTTTGAATTTCACTTGGAGGAGCCGCAGTGATGAAGTTTTCTTGCAGTTTTTCCTTCTTCTGAAAAGAGCGGGACCTTAAACAAGCAAATTGCATATAATATTAAAGCCAAGGCTTTCACGGCCAGCGTTAATCCATAGAGTGAATTTTCCGGACTTTTTGGCCCTGTTCTAGTAATGATGAAGCATTAACGTTTCGCCGGTTCTCTCTGTTGGGCATCCTCAGAGGTCATCGACTCATACTGGAGTGAAAATGGATAATAATTGGAGAAGAGCACAAAGGAAATTAACGAGAGAATTAGAGAAATTAAGACACTTGAATATCGTGTAAGAAAGATTGCTACCTGGGACAGCTAGAGAAACTCATGTGATGGTAACACTTTTTCCATAAACCATTTACGAGATATGTGTTATTAATGATTGCTTTTTTTCCCCTCTTCTTTTGTTATATGTTTACGTTCTTTAGCCTGTTTTTCGGACGTTGAATGAAATCGGTGAAATGATGCTGAAATGAGTTCGAGATATTTAAAGTTACTTGACATTCGTCTTCTCAGGATAAGGGAAAATCCCGAGAAAACAAACCTTATCAGGATAACTCACCCTATCTGAGATTCAAACTCGGACCACTGAATGCGAGGCAGACACGCTACCTCCGTACTACAGAGGCGGGCGATTCGAATTCTTCAAGGTTTAAACTCCAGTTGATGTTTAGTTGCTTCACGCGAGAAGCAACATGGAAAGGAGTAAGGATTTTAAGGCAAGTGTTTAGCGTCCAACTCAAAAACATTTGACTACCAATATTTCCTTTGTAGAATCTATAGAATGCTATATAGGCTAGCCGCATAGCTCAGTCGGTAGAGCTCCTGTCTGCTGTGCGAGGGGTCCTGGGTTTGATTCCCGGCTGGGGGTGTGAATTTTTCTCTTCCTCCCCAGAATCTGAAAGTATGGATGAGGTTGTGAACGTGTGTGTAATTAATGAATAAAATTAAAAATAAAATGAAACCCAACAATAAGAAATAGTACAAGAGTCAATACCATTGCCATCAGGCAAATGTTCCTATAGGACTATGCGTTAAAGCTGGGTTATAACTGGAACAAAAAAGTTACATAACAAAATGTAACCTAGAAAATACATGTTATAGAAGCTATTGGACAATAAGTCTGTAATGCAGCTATTTTCAGACAGGCCTATCTCGAGCAATATGAGGTAAAAAGGAAAATAAAGATTCATAAGGCTAATTTGTACGAGTACACACACTAATAAGAGCTAGATGGTAGAGAAAGTCATATGAATGTAGCACATCAGATATTTTTATCAGCGCCACTAATCTGTTTTCGGTCCTGGAAATCTCTTGCGCTTTGGAGGGGGAACTTTGGCTACAAAAGCATTCAGATCTTCCAACCGTTTCCAGGATGACACTAAATGAGCTTTCTAAATTTCTGCCGCATGTCAAGACAAGCAAAAGTCGCGTTTCGTCATCCCTAGCCGTCCTTAAACACTTTCCCCTTATAAAATGATCAGACAGAAGCTGTCAGTATGAAACAGCGTGAGTGTCAAATACTTGAAGTTGGATATCTCCAGCCAGCGAAATGCTAAAACAGATAAATGGATGCAATTATGTTTAAGGAATTATATTTTTACTTTCTCTAGCACTTATGTAAATTTAAATCGTAGTTAGCGAAGGTATTGTATTCTACCCATAAAGTTGATATCTAAATTACACTGGAAATATGTTTTGAGGCCCTCTGAATCTAGGAGAAAAAAATTTAGAAAAGGGTCTGTGTGTGTGTGTGTGTGTGTGTGTGTGTGTATGCATCTGCATTTGTGGACGACATAACTCGAAACGAAAAGTCCTTTAAATGCCAAACTTGTTATTTAAATTTAGTTTCTCACAAGGATGCGACACAAAGATTTTCAAGAAAATCCCTCTATCCCAAACTACTCTTTACATGGAAACATTTTCGCAAATTTGGGTTCTCTCAAAAATGGCTTAACAATTTTTATTTAAATGCCCTATATTACAGATATTTATATGACAAATAAAATACGTATCTTGAATTACTGGGAATAGAATCTGAAAGTCTTTTTCATTCTGAATTACTTTTGCATAACTGCTAAATCGTAAGAGATAGACAAAAAGTTGCTTCACAAAAATGTAGAGTTTGTCAAAACACACAATTTATATTTTTGTTGTGAGCTGTTTGCGGGATATCCCTTTTTATTGGTTTCAATTTTAAAATACTTGTACTTTTATAAAACGGAAAAGTACGTGTTTCTTTTGGTTTACTTCTGTCCATGAAAAGAAGAGAATTTCAATGATAATCGCGTAGCGACATCTGTTAAAATTTTGAACTCGTTTTAATATGGCGTATTCCCTTAGTTCCCTTCTGGTAAAGCCTATCTCGATTAGCAGAAGTATAAAGAAGAATAGTGTTTTATAACAGGTTTGTTTGTAGAACAGGTAAAGAAAAGCATATGAATGGAACACATTAGATTTTTTTAACTTCCTATTTCTCACTTCAATCAGTGATATTTTATAACGATCACTGTGTTATTTAACATGGACATCACGGAGATTTAGCATAACATCTACTAATTCGTTATCATCATATCCTCTTCTTCATATCATTTTCTGGACTTGTGCAATACGTCCCATCTATCAGTCTTCCATTTAAGGACTTCTGGGTTCTCATACTCCGCTGATTCTGACAATACTCCCAACATATACGGCAACCGTTAATTCTTCCTGTATTCTCATTCTATTTTATTTTCTTGGATTCTTTATATGTTATACCTATACCTCTTTATACTCAAAATGAAAAATTGGTTAAACATCAGACTTGGTGTTTAAGTTTAATGTCTTCCGAGGTTAAGACTCGAAGATTTTCAGGAAAATCCTCCCCACCCCAAACTACCCTTTACATGAAACATTTTTCGGAGTTTTCGGTTGTCTCAAAAATAGCTCTAATTCTTTTGATTAAAATGCCATATATTAAAATATTTACATGACAAATAAAATGTATATCTTGAATTTTCTGGGAAGAGCCTCTTATAGATTTCTTCATGCTGAATGACTTTTGCGTAATCGATAAACTGGAAGAAATAGACAAAACCTTACTACGCAAAGAATAAAGATCTCATTAACACAGTTTATTTCTCTCTCTCTCTCTCTCTCTCTCTCTGTCTCTCTCTCTCTCTCTCTCTCATACACACACATGCAATATATAGTGCCATTCTGAAATATTCTATATTAGTGTCTTCAATTTTAAAGTTATTTTTCTCAAACAAGAGGCCGTTTTTCTATTTTACTTCTGGACATACAAAGAGAACGACATTTCAAAGTCATCGCATAGCGACAGTTTTTAAAAGATTAGCCTTAGCCTTATTTTGCTTTTACTTACAAAGTATTAAGTAATAAGACCATTTTCTAATTTGTTATTCGATTAGTATGAAGTAGATACGAGAATAGTCTTTTGTAACGATAGTTGTCGCCCTCCGTGGTGTAATGGTTACCATGCTAACTTCATATACCCAAGGTTGCGGGTTCAAACCCGGCGGAGGACGATGGATTTTTTCGGGCGTTTAAATCCGTAGCATGGCTTCCTTCAGAAGGGAAGTAAAGCCGTTGGTCCCGTGTCAAGCCTGGTAGAGAGGTCTCTGAACAAAATTAAGCGGTTTTTCACGCCCAATATAGAATGGGACACTGAGAACCACAGCATTAAAGAGCGTCCATAAATGAAACTTCATTTCATTTTGTAACGATAGTTTGTTTGCAAAACAAATAGAGAAAGTCATGTGAATGGAACCCGTCAGAGTTTTCTTGTATGAGAACGTCCAGCAATAAAAAGTTTCATATGGACCCTATGAAGCAATACAGGTCGCTTGAGAATCGTTTATCCGTATCACAATGATGTGAGAATGCTTGAACCATTGCGCAACCTTCTTCAGAGTGTGTAGATGCTTTATGAAACTGAAACTGTCGTAAAGTAATTCTTTAAGTTATAACGTTCTGGTAGCGTTAGCAAAAAATCTGACGTGTTACATTCATATAACTTTTCCTACATATCATACAGCAAACTATTCTTACAAACGCTTGCGTTTCTACCTAATTCATGCTTATCAAGAAAAACATTAGTAGAAATTTGTATTACGATATTATTTCCTTGTACAAGGGGAAAAGGAAATACTATAAGCGATAGTTTTAAAAGCCAGTCGCTATGTGATGTAATTGAAATTCCGTTCTCTTTGCTTGACCAGGATGAAAAATAATATGACTAATGACTACTCATTTGAGGAAAAAGCACTGGAAAATTTAAACATATGCATATCAAGGAATATCTCGGAAATGGCCCAGCTCCCCAACAAAAATGCATTTGACATATATTGTGTGTTTTGACGAAATCTAGTTTTCGTCTATCTCTACGGTTATCAGCTATGCAAAAGTCGTTCAGAATAAAGAGGACTTCAGAGACTATTCCCAGATATACGTCTTATTTGCCATGCAAATATCTTGAACCTATATTATTTTAATTAAATTCATTTGAGCCGGTGTTGAGAAAATAAAAATTTTGACAAATTTCCATGTAGGAATAGTTTGGGGTAGGTGATTTTCTTAAAAATCTTCGTGTCACATCCTTGGCTGATGCTGAACATAGGTAAATGTCAACTTTGATATTCAACTGACTTTTCGTTTTTGAGTTATGCTGTTCACAGACACACGTACACACATATAAACACGCGCACGCGGATCTTTTCCTAAAAGTTATTTTTGGTGGGATTCATGGGACGCTAAAACGTATATTTCTGGTGAAATTTCGATAACGAATTTTTGGGTGGAATTCAATATCCTCTCTACCTGTGTGGTGTGCACGAAGTAGAGAAAGTAAACACTCACTTGACTTTCTCTACCCACTATCGTTTAGTAGTGGAAATATAAACTATTTTTCTATCTAATTCATTTTACCAAAATAAACCTCCGAGAATTAGCTACATTATGCATTCGTTATAGATATACAGAGAACCTCATAATCAAACTTTTAAGAGCTGGACACGTATGCTGACCATAAAATTTCATCCGCCTCTCTGTTGTTAGGGTAGCGTATCTGCCTCACATTCAAGAGGCCCCGAGTCCGAGTCTCGATAAGGGAGAGTTACCCAGAAAAGACTTCTCCGGGCTTTTCCCTTATCCTGAAAACGCTAATATCGTTTAACTTCAAGCTTTACTTTCCTCGGGTTCATTTGAGCATCATTTCAGCCATTTCATTCATTTCCGATATGACCTACCAGGTTAAAGAACCTTAAAACTATTTTTAAAAAAATCCATACGCTGTGCATGCAATCGTGCGAAACACTGACCATCGACAAAGGTTTAAAGGAATAACGAAGTTATTGAACAATTCAAACTGTTAATAACGGATATCTCAGAATTTGATTTTGTCACAAAAGGGTTATTTGGAATAACTTTAATGTTTTAAAGAATTATGAATATTTTGTGTAATACGGTGTCGCATCTTCGGAAGAATGTGAGTGTAAACATTAAGCTTGGTAGTTAACCAACATTTCGTGTTTATGTTGTTCACACACGCACTCGCACGCGCGAGCACAGACCAGAGAGATGCGTGGAAGTCTTCAATAGGTCCTGACTCGAAGACCCGACCCACACTGGAACTACCCAGAAAGGGCAATGAACGACTCTTGTAACCAGACAGCCCTCTGGTATCCACGAAGAAAGTCTTTTCCTTTGATTCCCTTTTATTCAACGAGTCTCAATACGAGTATTTCCGGTGACATCAACTTTTTTGTTAGAGTGCAATATACAGAACTCCATTAGTTCGGCCTAATTGGGGCTCTAACTTGTACGAATTAATGAAAGTCCGGATTAAACAAAATAACCTATGAAATGAGCCAAGGTATGTATTTAAACACTCTGTTCAGTAAAAAGAACGCGTATTTTAAATTTAAAAAATGCAAAGGTTAACAGCATTCAAGATATTGTCGTTGCGCAGTACATAATTAGAACGTGGCGTTGGCCACACTTGACATGCTTAATGGTTTGAAGAAACTGCTGCTCTTTTGTTGTCTTCCTTTGACATCAAGTTCTTTAATAATTAAGTCGCGCAGATGCCTCAAATGTTCGTAATATGCAGAAAATATCATGGTTGTTATCTTCAACTACCTGCCACTAGCTGCGGCACAAACAGGCGACCGACGACTTGAGACTGATGGGAGGCAGTGCGAGAGAAGGTTGTCTCGTTTTGAACGGCAGGCCGGATTAAGCGAAGTTCGGACTAATTGAGCCCAGATTAATGAGGTTCTACTGCACTTCCTTTACTTACTAAAGGTAAGCAATAGAGAAAGTAAAAACTAAATCAATAGAGAAATAGGTACTTTAAGAATGAGGTGAGAATGATACCAGTGAAATACCAATCCTGAAAATCTTGTAAATACACACACATACATGCATAACTTATAAATGATTTGATAGAATATATAATAATAAGTATATGAGTTTCTTAACCGAGCGAAATGACTCCGGCAATGTGTGAGGCTCACAATCGGGAGGTCCAGGGTTCAATTCTCGCCAACTGCCCATCCTGAACTTCGGTTTTTCGTGGTTTTTCCTGGCCGGTAGCAAATGCCGTGTGGTTTCTCTTTTACCTTATTTCCCTTACATTCCTTTCTTTCTCAGTTTCAGATGTACTTGCAGGTTTCGTGCTGTGACACGATGCTGGGCTTAGACTGGCATTACATTGCATAAGATCTGTGAAAGATATTTTATAAATCTTATTTTATAAAATATTTGACTGCCCAGTGGTCGTTCTTTTATAAAAGCTTTCTGTGATATTTTATGATAACATGTATAGATAAACAATATATCATGATAAGACAGTATTGACTACGGAAGCAACACAGTGGAAAATAAATATGCTGAATTTCCAAGAAGGAAGCTAACGAGTTCCTGTACAATACAATGCATACGGAATAGAAATATAAGACAAAAGAGACATAAAAAATAATTATAGAAGCAATAAGCGTTGTCCAGGAAGTCTGCACTATATTGGACACCAAGAAGAACTTGAACGGATTGCGAAGATCGAATTTGTTGGAAAAAATGAAGGCCGGTGTACTTCAGACTATAAACTTAGTTCTGTCACATATGTCTTCAGAGTTTGCATTGGGATTAGTGTCAATCATTTATTGCAGATATAACTTAACCACACTTTAAACCATATGTTAGAAAAAACACTTCTGATTAAACATTTAATATCACATTTCTCAGGATTGTTAGTGTGAGTCTATATCTATCTATCTGTCTGCCTGTCTGTATCTATATCTATCTCTATCTATCTAATCTACCTTATCTATCTATATCTAATCTATCTAATATATCCTCCCACCTACCTACCTAAAGAACATTTTACATGCTAATTTCTTATATTAAAAATGGAACTTAGTATTTGTGTATATGTTTTTGTGTACAGCTTAATTCCTAACTATCTACTTCATGATGCTGCTCAGCTATAGTCGCCCTCCGTGGTGTAATGGTTACCATGCTGACTTCATATACCCAAGGTCGCGGGTTCAAACCCGGCGGAGGACGATGGATTTTTTCGGGCGTAAAAATCCTTAGCATGGCTTCCTTCGGAAGGGAAGTAAAGCCGTTGGTAGATTTACGGCACGTAAATGAACCTCAAGCCTGATAGAGAAAAATTAAGCGGTCTTTCACGCCCAATATAGAATGGGACGCTGAGAACCACAGCAGTTAAAGAGCGTCCATAAATAACAGGCCATTTTATTGCTCAGCTATGACCAAATACCTACAGTATGTAGTCTAATGCTGTTATTTAATTTGTAAATTAAAATGTTAAGTTGAATTTTTAAAATTTAGAAAATTTATACTTATGTTACAGTGGAATGTTTTATAGTTCGTTTTACAACTTCTCGTAAAAGTATTTGGTATAGAACTTTGACACATATTTTACTATATAATGCGACCTTATCCCTAGCTGAATTTTTCGTTGTCCTAGACTGAATTTCTATAAATCCTTAACTTCTTAGTAGAAACTAGGGTTTTCTACTTTACTACTACTACTAATAGGAAGTGAACTCAGCTGCTCAAGATTTGTTGAGAATGTACTTACAGAAAGATAAGTTGCTATTTGTTTTGCAGTTTTAGCTTCACGTTTGCACATGACCGGTAGCCTGGTCCTTTTCCTTCAGATTTTAATTTTCGAGTGCTATTTAAAAAGTCAGTCTCTGCAAAACTAGCACTCACCAAGCATAGTTGAAAATTACAATCCAATATTTTTTATGAATAGTTTGTTTTATTTGAGTATTTTCATTGATTCTCATACAAGGAACTTATCTAACAGAAGTATTCTTATTGAGCTTTTTACCATATTAATCAAATGTAAATTAATGGAGCTAAAAACATATAACTTAATAATTAAATCTGAAATTAGGGAAACTGGTAAACTCGCATCTAGATTTCCTCTGAAAGCCATCGGCTTCAACTTAAAGTGACAAACAGGACCATAGCGGTTTTGAGAGAACAATGACTTTGGCTTAAAGCACCTTTCTGAAGAAAAATCTAAATGTTGATTGCATTTGCAAATGATTTTTGCACTTAATGCCTAGGATAATTCCAGTAACAATTATTAAACAAAGTCTATTTAAATTCATAAATTACATTAAAACCCAATTTTTCATAACATATAATGAAAAAGCCCTCATCCGCTGCGGTACATTAAAATAAAGGCAGCATCCATAAATGTGCAGAATTATGGCAAATCGTTTCTCGGAAATATGGCAAGAGTGTTTTAGTTCTGGTATATAATCTAACAACTAGTTACAGCCGCCATGCCTGTAATATCTAAATAGGCATTTACACAACTGGTTGCAGCCCAACTTGGAATCTTGGTGCTAATAAGGAAAGCACATTTTTATACTGCCTATTAAACGGTGATGTAAACGAATGAATTTTGCGATTTTGTTTTCTGGAAATTAAGTTTAGAAAGCTTTGATGATTAGATTGTGTATTGATTTATTAAACGTCAAAATACTATCTACATAGGTAGACAATTTCTATACTATCGTGAAAGACTATCTTGCTGCAATCCGAATAGTCTAATATTAAATTCCCATCAGTTTGTGTCAGTAAACGTGTGGTGAAAACACAGCCGCTAAAGCATTAAGCTCCATCTTATTTACTTTTTACTTTCTCTAGCACGCATGTACAATGTATATAGTGGATAGAGAAGGAATTGTATTCCTCCCAAAAAATCGAGATTTCACCAGAAATATATGACCCTTGAATCCAAAGAAAATCATTTTTAGGAACATGTGCGTGTGTGTGTGTGTCTGTCCGTGTGTTTTAAATGAAAATGGAGTTTTTATTTATGGATGCTCTTTAACTGCTGCGATTCTCAGCGTTCCATCCTGTATCGGGCGTGAAATATCGCTTAATTTTATTCAGAAGCGTCTATATCAGCCTTGAAGTTCTTTTGCGACTTCCCTTCCGAAGGAAACTATGCTAACTATTTTTTACGCCCCAAAGAATACATCGTCTTCCGCCGGGTGGGTGGGTGTGTGTGTGTGTGTGAGTGTGTGTGTGTGTGTGTGCGCGTGCGCGTGCGCGTGTGCGCGCGCGTGTGTGCGCCTGTTTTTTGTAGTGTTTAACGCCCGCTTTTTCTACTTGTGGCACCGCAGGCGATGACACTGATGATACATGGAATGAAGATAGGAAAACTCGCTCCTGCGCCGCTTTGTCCACCACAAACCTCACATGCGGTCACTTGGAATCGAATCCGGGCCGTCTGTCTGTCTGTGGGGAGCATAGCCCAAAAACGAAAAATCGGTTAAATACCAAACTTGGTATTTAAGATTGGTATCTTCTAAGGATTTTCAAGAAAATCCCCCCCCCCAATTATCCTCTACATGGAAAATTTTTCTCAAACAATTTTTATTAAAATACCATATTTTAAGATATTTTCATGGCAAACGAAATGTATATCTTGAACTTTCTGGAAATAGCCTCTGAAGGACTCATCGCTCAATGACTTTTGAATAACTGGTAAACCTAAGAAATAGACAAAAACCTACTGCACAAAAAATGTACATCTCATTAAAACGCAGTTTATATCATACCTATGCTTTTTTTGTAGAGCTAACCGTTTTCAAGATTTCCGAGTTATTTAAGCTAATTTTAACTTTTCTCAAACGGTAAGATATATTTCTTTCATTCTCTCTTTTTTACTTTCTCTACACGTACTATGTACATAGTGTATAGAGAAGGTATTGTAATGCACCCAAAAGTTTGATACCGAGATTTCACCGAAAATACATGTTTTGGGACCCCATGAATCCAAAAAGAGCATTTTTTGGAAAAAGGTCCGTGTGTGTGTCTGTGGACAGCATAGCTTAAAAACGAAAAGACCGTTAAATACAAAACTTGGTATTTAAGTTTGGTATCTTTCAAGGATGCGACACGAAGATTTTCAAGAAAATCCCCCACCCCCAACTACCCTTTACATGGGAATTTTTTCGAAATTTTTAATTTTCTCAAAAATGGCTCTAACGATTTTGATTAAAAGGTCGTATATTAAAGATATTTACCTGACAAATAATATGTATATTATGAAATTTCTGGGAATAGCCTCTGAAAATTACTTTATTCTGGATGAATTTTACAAAATTTTGCATAACTGCTAAACCGTAAGAAATGGACAAAAACTTACCACACAAAAAATGTAGAGCACATTAAAACACACAATTTATGTTATATAATTTTTTTCGAGGAGTTAATTGTTTTTGAGATATTCAGGTTTCAGGTTTAAAAAACTTGCACTTTTCTCATACAGGAATTTGTCAACTCGTGTACATACAAACAAAGGAACTTCAGTCACCTAGTAACCAGCTTTTGACTTCACTTTAACCTATGATACTCCCATATTTCGCTTCTACTTACAAGGAAGCAAGTAATGAGACTATTTCTGCTAATTTTTTCTCGATTGGTATGAAGTAAATAGAAGAATAAGCTTATTAACAATAATTTGTTACACAGAAGTAGAGAAAGTTGTGTGAAAGTCATAAGATTTTTACTCCTAGCAAGCAAAGATAACCGAATTTTAAAATATTTGACTATCGCTTCAGCCTAGTGTGTTCCTTTATTTCCCTTCCACTTATACGGAAGCAAGTAATAAGAATAATGCTGCTAATATTTATATTGATTATCGCGATGTAGATAAAAGAATAATCTTTTTAAGAAAATTTATTTCAGAAAAAAATAGAGTTCTACATATTATGGGCCAAAACAATTTTACAACCCTCGTAATGAATAAATATGCTTACAAATTAAGAACTATTTCATGCTTTACAAATGTACAAAAAACTATTCATGCTTGTAAAGATTTAGGAAATAGAATCCAAGTAATATATCAGTGAGAATTTCGTCAGCTTATCACCATAGCAGACCGAGGAAAATTTGCTGCAAAATATTGTTTCCAACATCAGACATGTATTGTACCCACTAAATATCTCAGGAACATTTTGTTCTCGATTTTCGGTACTATATTTATCTAGGCTGGGAAGAAGGCAACTTTAACCCTATTATACTTTGGTGAGAGGCTTTTGGGATAATGGAGGGGGAGAGGACGTACCTGCAGTAAAGTAACAAAGTGCGGCCCCAATAGCAGCCTGAGCACAAGCAACCTATTTCTACCTTTACCCATTCCATTGTCTCAAAGAACTCTTAACAAAGAATATTATCTTTGTCAGTAAGAGAGAAACCTCATAATAATTTCTAAGTGTTTCCCATTTTATGCATATTGACGACAGTTTCAGCTTTGGTCTTGGATTTTTGTCTCTTCCTATTCTGAAGACTTAACTTTGAATGTAGAAATGGCAGCAAGGGGCACATATTATTATTAACTGTTTCGGCTTCAGATACTGCACTAATTATTAAAAATCTTATGTGCTCTATTTACATGACTTTCTCTACCTCTTTCTGTTATCTATATCATGCCGATGGAGATGAACATTAGCAGAAATGATCTAATTACTTGCTTCCTTGTAAGCAGAAGGGAACTTAGGGAATACACTAGGCTAAAATGATAACAAAATATCTTAAAAACTGGCGCAATGCGATTGACATTGAAATTCAGTTCTTTCTATGGCTAGGACAAAACAAGAGAGATGTGAAGACTTTTTGTGTGAGAAAAATATAAGTATTTTAAAACTGAAATCAATAACAGGGAAAATCTCGAAATCGTTAACTTTATAAAAAATGTATAGGATATAAACAATTGTGTGTTTTAACAAAATCTAAATTGTTTGTGTAGTAATTTTTTGTTTTTCTCTTAAGGTTTACCAGTTATGCAAAAGTCATTCAGAATGAAGAGGCCTCCAGAGACTATTCCCAGAAAATTCAAGATGTACATTTTATTTGTCATGTAATTATCTAATTAACTTTAATATCAGTATTTTAATCAACATCATTAAGAGCAATTTTTTGAGAAAATCAAATTTGTCTACAATCTTTCTTGTTTGGGGTGGGGGAATTTTCTTGAAAACTGTGTCGCATCCTTGGAAAATTCTAAACTTAAAACTAAATTTGGTATTAAACTAACTTTTCGTTTTTGAGTTATCATGTTCATACACACAGATTTCTTTCTAAAAAGCCTTTTTCTGGTACTAAGGGACCTCAAAATATATTTTCGGTAAAATCTCGACATCAAATTTTTGGGTGGAATGCAATATCTTCTATAACTACTGTGTGCATAGCATGTGTAGAGAAAGTAAAAACGACAACAGCAAAGGTAAAATATCCCATCATCCCAAATGTGCACATATACCTATGGATTGTTAGTGATAAAAAATATGTAAACATGTACAGTTACATACAAAAAATCCTGCATATCCCCTAGTAATGTTTTTTCTTCGGAAAGAAGAAAAAGCCCACCTAAGCCTAATACCGCTTTTCTTACTATTGAGAGTAACACGTGTGATTCCTGATTTCGAATCTTCATTGTGGGGCGAATTGTTTGGATAACAGTTTGTTCAGGAGTTTCCCTTCTCCTGAACAAACTCTCCCAACTCAAGCTTAAGCATTTATTGCAACTACTTCAATCACCATCACAGCGTGCCTGAGTAATTAAAAATCTGATGAGGTATTACATTCGCATAGCTTTCCCTACTTATCATTTATTTTATTTAGCTTCTACAAATGAAAGCTATTTTTTCTATTTACTTACCAATTAAAATACATTTTTGCAGAAATGGCTTCATTGCATATTTTGTTGTTGGCACAAATTGAAATGGAGTTTTTTTTTTTTATGGATGCTCTTTAACTGTTATGGTTCTCACCGTCCTATTCTACACTAGGCATGATAGCCCGCTTAATTTTGCTCAGAGACCTCTTTTTATCAGGCTTGAGGTTCTTTTACAAAGCGTAAATCTATGATATGGTAAAAACAGCTTTACTTACCTTCCACCCTCTGCCCCTAGACCATGGAGAATGACTTCAGAGGAATTGAGGATTTTAAAAGCTAGTTGCTATATTTTTACCTAGAAAGCTTAAACTCTTCCATGGCATCACAAGATATTGAAAAATGAAACCAAATGCAAAGGTTATCTCTCATATGTCTGCTGCCACAAAAGGTGTATTTAAAATAAAATATATGCTTTGAAGATTTTACATTCTCTGTCTAATGCATTTCTTATGATTTGCTAGTTATATAAATTGTATCAAACTCCTTTCAAATGATGAAGGCTTTAAAGGCTACTCCAAAAACATTCAAGATATACACTTTATTTGTCATACAGATATCTTACATATATGGTACTTAAAAACCATTTCTGAGAACATAAAAAAATCTAGAAAAACAATTCATATAAGCCGTAGTTTTGGATGTGAAATTGTCTTTGAAACCTTCATGTTTCATCCTTGGAAGATAGTAAGTATGGTATTTACCAGATATTTCATTTTTGAGTTACGCTATTCAAAGACATAACAAACACATACATGGATTTTTTTTCCAAATATGCTCTTTTTGGATTAGAGAGCCTCAAAATATGCATTTCCTATGAAGTCTTAATATTGAATTTTGGATGGAATTCAATATGTACTTTCTCTACCTGCTTTGTAAGTACATATTAGAGAAAGTAATAAATAAATAAACATACTCATTAGCTGCTTACCTGACTGATCTGAAATAAATTTTGTGGAGCAAAAGTTAAGCTATAAATATTATGGAAGTAAAAAGGAAAGAGGGAAATTTGCTACAGTTTTATATAACAGAATAAATTACAGATCTGCGGTTGAAGGGCCTGAAACATTTTATGCTTACTTTAATGGAAGATAAGGAACCAAGGTTAGCATGGTTGTTTGAAGTTTCTGAAGGGTTTTTTTTTGGGGGGGGAATGGGGACACAAGAACCACTTCCCTGTATCTGAAATGAAACATTCTTATATAAAATCCTTTAGGATATATAAAAATCATGTGCTTGAAAAAGGTTTTTTCTCTGTCTGTTTCAGATACATTTCTTTTAGAAGAACCACCTGGTCCAAAAATGTTCCGAGCAATGTTCCAGGTGGTGCAGGGTGATACATACTCACCAGAACTTGCAGATCCAGCCACAGATCAGTTTCGAGTAAAGGCCAGGAGCTATAGGGAAAGAATTAACTTGCTGTTTCGAAGAAGTATACTCAGATCGTCCTTCATAGGCACAGAAGTGCTTGCTTTGGATGGGTGTGTATAAAAAAGCCATTATAATTTTCCAACATTAAGTACTAATTATTATTCTTCCTAATTCATTAGACTGTTAGTGCATTCTCATTAAGGAAACTTCCAAAGTCACCTACATTGAAATTCCTGTGAGGAATAAGAAGGTTATACCCAAAAATGAATTGGCAGCTTCAGCTGTGATGCCTATAGACTTTAGGCATACATCCCTGCTTAACCTTTTTAGCCCAATGCTCCATATGGCATCATTATGCATACTCTTTTTATTTACATAGAATGTCCCAATGAGCATATTGCTCTAGATGAGACAGTAAGGAAAATGCAAAGAATAAAATAAACATATACACACATATAAAAAGGATTACATAGTATGTGTATATGTGATATATATGCTTTTTTTTTTTTTCTTTTTTTTTTTTTTTGTGGGTGCCTGATTAATCTTAATGCAATATTTCAACAAACACAATAAGGATTTTCTGCTGTCAAATTGTTAGGAATTACTGTATTGCTCAAATAGGTATTTGAAGAGTGGAAGAATGTTGTATGTTTGGTGGCGCTAAACTTTTTATTCCATATTTGGTAAAGTTAACCGATTCTATGGAGATTTGACTGGCTGATCTTGTTTTGTAGGAGTGAATATCTTTTTTGTGTTTCATTACCAAGTTGGCACATAAAAAATTATTTTCATTTTTGTACATGTAGAGATTCACTTTATACAGAGATAGGATAATGGCAATATGTTTGTTTCCTTAAATACTTCTATGGAAGGTTTTAAAATATTGAATCCATAGAGTATTTTAATATCTCTCTTTTGTATGATTTCTAAACAGTTTAGCTGCTCATTATTATTTTTATTATTATTATTATTATTATTATTATTATTATTATTATTATTATTATTATTATTATTATTTTATTGGACCATACTGCATTTAAATATAGAAAATTGGGGTGCAAGAGTGCAAAATAAAGACTTCTTTTATCTGTTTGTTTGTTGTTGCAAGATGTACAGCAAAAATATTATTTCACTTTGGGTTATTTTCAGTAATCAGTGTTATATTAGTATAGTAATCAAAATAAATATGTACAGTTATTTTATTCTTTTCTTTCTTTAAATATGAATTCCAAACAGTTGTTCAGCTACAGTGTTAACAGCATTCGCACATGCCAATTGGCATTTACTTTGTGATTCCACCCCATCCGTTTTCTTAGAGTAGGTAACACTACAGTAATTGCTTCAAAATTTGGCTATTGATGTTCATTGATGAACTATAAATTCAAAATATAGGCAAGCTCTAGGATACAAGTAATCACCATATACCCACAGGTTTTCAAATCAGTTTCAGCATAATTAAATTGACCTGGAAAAGGTTAAGGACACTGGGTAAGCTGTAAGTCAAGTTTTTGACTGCTGTTTAAGTGCCAACTTTGTTTTGAAGTTTCTAAAAAACTATTTAACAGAATGCAATGAAACTGACACTTAATATAGCAATCTTTTCCAATCATTATCCATGTAAAATTAACAATTTATGTTAAAAGTTAATGCTACAAACATCATAAATAGTATAGTTTATTTTTAAAATTCACTTATTTGGGTAAAATTGTTTTGTGTAAACCATTAAGCTACAGCGATGAAGAGCTTACTGGTCATTTCTCAATCTAAGAGGCTATTCCCAGAAAATTCAAAACATTTTATTTTTTATGTAAATATTGTTAATATTTTAATCAAAATTGTTAGAACCATTTTTGAGAAAAAAAATTCAAAAATGTTTCATGTAAAGGGTAGTTTGTGGTGCGGGGATTTTTTTTTTAAAAATCTTTGTGTCACATCCTTGGAAGATACTAAACGTAAATACTAAGTTTGGTTTCTAATGGTCTTTTCGTTTTTGAGCTGTGCTGTCCACAGACACAGACACACATACACACACACACATATTTAAATGTGTGCACACAAAATAACACACATTATCATACTCATAAACAAAATACTAGAATATTCTCTTAAAAAAATTATGGACCTTTTTCTAAATTTTTTTTTTCGGACCCAGGGTATCTCAAAGCATATTTCCGGTGAAATCTTTTGGGTGGAATACAATACCTTCTCTAGCTACTATATACATTGTATGTACATATTTGCTAGGGAAAGTAAAAATTGTCATGCATTGAATCGGCTTGTGAGGGGTGCATTAAGTAAAACAAAATAAAGGCCTACCCTACCAAAATAATCAAATTTTCCCAAAAAGATTTTAAGAATGTTTCAAAATATTGATTTGTTTAATAATAGTACTAATATTATTTTATAACTACACAGATTCCATTTTTTTCATTTTTTGCCAAATATTGCAATACGTTGTGTTAAAGAGAGGTAGAACTCACTATAATTAGATTTACTTCTCTTGCTATAAGCAGGATCATTCAAGCCAGTGAACTAGCACACAAATTACTTCTGTCCTGTTTCACAAAACTTACTATAAAATTAGCTAATTAATATTAGTTTGTGAGCGGCAAATCAGATCAGTTTATGAGGTGTGTATTAAGTAAAAAATCAGATGAATTCCATTCACTTGACTTTCTCTACATCTCTGTAACAAATTATTGTTAAAAAGCTTATTCTTCTGTCTACTTCATGCTAATTAAGACAAACATTAGCGAAATGATCTTATTACTTGCTTACTATTAAGTAGAAAATAAATAAGGGAATACCTAGGCTAAAATAATAGTCAAATCTTTTAAAAGCTGGTTGCCATTTGGTTGAAATCAGTTTCAATGCATTGCCAAGAGTTGACAAATTTCCATATGAGGAAAATTAAAGTATTTTAAAACTGATACCAATAACAAGGGATATCTCAAAAATGGTCAACTCCACAAAAAATTGTATAGTCATAAATTGTGTGTTTTAACACAATCTGCATTTTTTGTGTAGTAAGCTCTTGTCTATCTCTTACTTTTAACCAGTTAAGCAAAATTCAGCAAAATTCATCCAGAATGAAGAGCTCTTCAGAGGCTATTCTCAGAAAATTTAAAATATACATTTTATTTTTCATATAAATATATTTAATATATGGTATTTTAAATAAAATTGTTAGAGCCATTTTTGAGAAAATCAAAATTTTCAAGATTTTTTCCATGTAAAGGGTAGTTTTGGATTTTCCTCAAATCTTTGTGTCACATCCTTGGAGGATACTAAACTTAAATACCAGCTTTAGTATTTTACTGACTTTATGGACCTTTTTCTAAAAGATTTTTTTTTTTGATACAGGGGACCCTAAAAGTATACTTCTGGTGAAATCTTGGTATCAAATCTTTGGGTTTAGCGCAATATCTTCTCTACCTACGTAACCATGTACTATGTAGAGAAAGTAAAGATAACAAAGATCTACCGTGTTGAAATAATCAAGTAGAAATAGTTATTAAATAATCATTAGTTATGAAAATTCTGTTTAATAAATATGTTTTCCAACTAATAAAGAAAGCCTCACTGTTATTATTACTTTCTTAGTAATATTAGTACAACAAATCTTTCATGTAAAGGGAGCTTTGGGTTGGGGGAATTTTCTAGACACACACACACACACACACCACACGTACACACTACACATGCATGCACACAGAATTATTTCTAAAAATCTGATTTGTTACATTCAATTAATGTTCTCTATCTATTTTGCAATATAGCTGCTATTCTTATAAAAGCTGTGTACTTCACATTTATTGATATAAATATTTACAGAAATGCTTTTATTACATACTTCTTGTAGATAAAACAATACACTAGGCTAAAGTGATAGTCAAATCTTTCAAGGCCTGATTGCTATGTAATGCATTGATATTCTGCTTTCTTTGCTTGACCAGGAGAAAGAAACATAAATAACCATTTTCCATTTGAGAAATATATAAATATTTTAAAATTGAAACCAATAGTTAGGAATATTTGGAGGTAGTTAACAATCACACAAACATTAATATGATGTGCTTTTACAATGCATGATATTCATTAAGACTAATCTGGTGTTGTGTTGCAGTATTGAGGGTCATGATCTTGTGGTGCACTTCAATGTACAGTTTGACCCATGGAGACAGAATGTGGGAGTTGGTGATGTAGCATCTGTTCTGTCAAAACAAATTACCTTAGAAGGATCACCATATCTTGTCAACCTCAGCATAGATCCTAAAAGTATAGATGTCAAAGGTGAGAGTTCTGAGTGTACACATTCTCCATAATCTTTGAGACAATTTGTGTAATAAATAATTTAATTTATATAAAATAAGTTTATATTCCTTTATTGAAATGACCAAATCTAATTGGTTACTATTCAGTCTATAAAAAAATTCATTAATACAAATTAGATATTTTTAAGTGGAACATTCAAATTTTCATTCCATAAAATTGTTGCATCCTTCATACTGATTCAAAATATATAAAATGGATGGGGTATTTTTAAATGCTATGCCCAAACCAAAATATTAATATATTTTTACTTATATGCTACATATAATAAGTAGGGGAAGCTTTGTATTCCACAAGAAAAAAATACCATGATTTCACCAGAAATACACATTTTGGGATCCCCTAAATTGGAATAAAAATAAAAAATTGTTTAGAAAAACGTTCCTCTCGTGTGTGCGTGCGTGCATGCATATGTGTGTGCATGCATGTGTGCATGAGTGTTTTTTTTATGTGCATGTGCATGCATGTGTTATGTGTATGTGTGTTGTGTAAGTGATCTGTTGCATGTGTGTATGTGTGAAGCTGGCCGCTTTCTTGATCACCACCAGAATAATCTCCTCTTCCTGTAGTTCCCCATACACTGCTAGATTGTCATCAAAATGCACAAAGGTATCGAAATTTGCATTCTCCAGTAGAGCTAGCTCATTTATAGGCACAACTCATCACTACCAGTACCATCATCATCATTAGAGACAGCCTCTTCCTGTAAGATACCAGATTTAAAGAAACAGTGTTTGATTGTGGAGGATGACACCTGCTTCCAGGCAGCCAAAATAAATCCCGTGGCTTTTAGAAACTTAATGACTAAGATTTTTATTTCCTGCATCAGTCAGTATTATTAAATGTTGAACCAGCATTTTTCTATAATGAACTTTGAAATTTGCAATAATACCCAAATCAAGTGGCTGCAGACAACTGGTACAGTTAGGAAGGAAAAATTCCACTCAAACATTTTTCAAAATTATTTGAGATGGATGTGCAGCACATTGATCCATAAAAAGAAAGACCTTCTTCTGTTTCTTTTTCATTCAAATGTCCAGTTTCTTTAACCACTGTTCCATTAAAATCATAGTCATCATGGATTCATATTCTGTAGGTTTTGTTTTCACGCCTTTAAAACACCTCAGATTCTTGGATTTTCCTATCTCAAATGGGAGAAGTTTCTCTAATTCATCTGCATTGGTGGCAAGAAGAACTGTTACACAAATTTGGCTCTTCTTCCCTCCATGACATGAGTCCCTCCTTGCTGGGAAGGAGATGTAGAGTAGACTAGACACAGTTGTGGATGTTTTAAGCCTGATAATGTTTATGATTCCTGGTAGAACCTCTTCGTTCCAGTGTTGTACCGTGATGTCATCTACAGCATTCACTCACCACAAATTGTTTTCCCTCTGATTCCATGGTAATCTTTAAATCATTGCAACCATCCTGATGAAACCCTGATATCAACTGTGAAGTTCATAATTTTGGCTAAACCTATATCACTTTTGCTTTCAGCATGTCACCACTGATGGGTAGAGCTGCAGTCCATTTCTGCTGGAACCAAGTGAAAAGTGCCCTTCCTGCTGATTTTGTTGATTTTGCACCCAATTTTAAAAACTCATCTAAAATAATATTTCCATTAATGATGACTGTGTATAGTTTGATATAAGCAATCCCTAGGTCTGAAGCAATTTCGGTTTTCGTTTTGTGCGGATTAAGTTCCACCTCTAGTATGAATTTTTACGTTCTGATCTAGTATGTAACATATCCTTGTAATGTTCTCCATGACTAATTAAAAGCAATTGAGAACTCTGGTGTTTACTGTTGAACAGTAAACAGTAAACACCAGATACTGACAAATTTTGTCTTTACTTCACATTTGTTGCTATGACATTGTCATGCCAAAAGCTGCTGGCTCTACCAGCAACTGTCTGCCTTTGGTTTTCATGACCAAAAGTCACCTGCTCAGCATGCATCTTTTTCAAAAGAGGTAGTATATGCCATATGCTCATTATAACTACAAAAACTCAGTTTATTTCACTGTAATGTAATACCTATAACAGCAAATTACATATAAATGCATTATGTATAAATAAAGTTCTATTAACACATTTCTAAATTACATTTTACCAGGAGCTACAAAAAATGTACATATAAATACAAATCACTTAAATTTGGGTTACGTATAAAGTGTGTGTGTGTGTGTGTGTGTGCACGCATGTGTGTGTGCGTGTGTACGTGTGAGTGTGGGTGAGCATGTGTTGCTGTTTTTGTTTTTTTTTTTTTTTTTTTTTTTTTTTTTTTTTTTTTTTTTTTAAGTTTCTGGGAAGAGCTTCATAAGTCCTCTTCATTCTGGATGACTTTTGCATAATTGTAAACCATAAGCGAGAGACAGAAATTTACTATATGAAAATGTAGATCTTGTTAAAAGACTAATTTACATTAAATATGTTTCTTTTTGTGGAGTTAACCATTATTGGTTTCAATTTCAAAATTCTTATAATTTCCTATAATAGGATTGCATTATTCATTTTTCTTGCTCCTGATTATGAAAAGAATCTTTGGAAAATCCTACATAACTGCCATCTTCTTAAAGGTTTGAATTTTTGGGCAAAAATTCTTTTTTTGGGAGGAAGGGCCTTTGGTTAGATCCATGGAATATACAGAGAAATCAAATGAATGCAGCTTTTACCACAACAAAATTTTAAATAAAAACATAAGTGCTAGTCAGTGGACTTTTCTAGGGTTGGATATAGTGGTCAACAAAAAACTAATGCTTACAGAGCATTATTTAGCAGACTTTAAAAAAAATGCTATGACTGTCAGAGTTGACATACCATGGAACCATGGGCATGCAGTCTGTCAATTTCATTGCATTGGAATGGGATTCACAACCAAGTTTTGTATTTTCATGAGCAAATGCTATTTTTGATCTGGAACTTGAATTATTCAAGGAACGTTTCATTATAATGTTGCCTGCTGTGTACATGCATTTCTTTGCACTTTCCCTAAATTTCAGCAGTTTTCGCTATAATGCCTTATAGGAAGGATATATAGGTTCATTGATAAAATAATGACTTATATCAACAAAGACAAAGGAAAGAAACAATCATACAGGATAAATATTAGTCCCAAGAGCTGCTGTCACATTCATAATGGCATCCATTTCTAGAATAATTCATATTCAGCCCACGTGAGATACTGCTACAACTATGGTGGCTCTTAGAAGAAACCCATGTTCAAAACACGAAAGGCGCTGTTATATTCATGACAACACATAGAAGTAACTTACATCTTGACTACCAGATTTATTCATGTCGGGCTCTCCTGCTCTCTACTCCCAACTTGCTCCCCTTCAGCAGGTCCTCAGAACTATTCAGCTAAAATAAAAAATCTGTCCTATAACAGTGACATCATCAATTCAAATTCTGTCTTGGTAAATGTCAAATACATCTGGTTACTCAGTATACAAAGCAGTTTTAGACCACAAAACTATCTATACTAGTTATGTCTTAAAGATTGTGAGACAGCCTGAAGATGGATGTTTTCTTCAGCTTAAAATACTATGCTCGGAATGGAGTTGATCCATAATTATCCATTCAGAGAATGATGTTTATATCCTATGATCTAATATTAGTGAAGAAATTAAGCAATGATCCATTGTATATGGCCGTTTGTCTAATTAAAATTATTTTATGTTATATTTGTTATTTCTAGAAAGCAGTGCAGTTCCTAGTACAGTGATACCATCTTCCACTCCTAAGGTGACAACTGCAGCACCCACAACAACTCCTCCACCTCCAAGAATCTGTGGTCATATTGCATTGGAGTACTGCTCAAGATTACCATATAATGCTACCTCCTATCCCAATAAACTGGGTCACAGATCTATCCAGGAAGTAAAGGACAACGTGATTGCTTTTAGGTAATAGCACCATTGCATTCATATCTACAGAGTTCTTACCATTGATTTTTTCTCAAAATTGAAAATTTATAAAATGCACATAGTTACAATTATAATTTATGAATAACAAACTAAAAGTATAATAATAATGATGATAATAATAATGATAATGATAATAATGATGATAATGATAACGATAATGATAATGATGGTGATAAAAGAAGAAAATATATGTAAAACTCTTATAACAAGGGATGGCATTTATTATTTGCCTAAATACACTATGTCCCACAAGTAGCATAATAAGCTAATAAAATTAAGTAAATTCTAAAATAATACACTGTGTTACAGTAATGACTACAGGCTTCTTTTATCTTTATTTAAAATAACTAAATCAATGAAAGTCTCATTAGTTCTTTTTCACATCTTCAACTCTTTGCTTCTTGGAATGTTTTTACCTATTCTTTTTTTACTTTCTCTATACGTACTATATACATAGGGTATAGAGAAGGTATTGCACTCCACCTAAAAATTTGATACATAGGTTTCACCGGAAGCATAAGTTTTAGGGTCCCCTGTATCCAAAAAAAGCATTTTCAGAAAAAGGTCTGTGTGTGTGTGTGTGTGTGTGTGTGTGTGCGCGGTGGGTGGGTGTGTGTGTGTGTGTGTGTGTGTGTGCGTGCGTGCGTGCGTGCGCAAAAATTCAAAACGAAAAGTCGGTAAAATACCAAACTGTATCTTCCAGGGATGCGACACGAAGATTTTAGAAAAATCACCCCACATCAAACTACCCTTTACATGGAACTTTTTTTAGAAAATTTTGATTTTCTCAAAAATGGCTCTAACAATTTTGATTAAAATGTTGTATATTAAAGATATTTAAGTGATAAATAAAATGTATATCTTGAATTTTCTGGGAATAGCCTCTGAAGACTACTTTATTCTGGATGATTTTTATGAAATTTTGTATTACCGCTAAACCGTAAGAGATGGACAAAAACTTACCACAGTGAAAATGTAGAGTACATTAAAACACACACTTTATGCTATATACATTTTTTTCGTGGAGTTGATCGTTTTTAAGATATCCCTTGTTTTTGGTTTCAGCTTTGAAAAACTTATACAGGAATTTGTCAACTACTATCCATACAACCAAAGAACTTCAGCCACATAGTAACCAGCTTTTGACAGTCATTTTAACCTATGGTACTCCGTTATTTCCCTTCTACTTACAAGGAAGCAAGTAATAAGATTATTTCTGCTAATGTTTTCTCAATTAGCATGAAGTAAATAGAAGCTTAAGCTTTTTAACAATATTTTTTTTGCAGAGATGTAGAGAAAGTCATGTGAATGGAACACATCAGATTTTTTAACATTCACCTTCTTACCTTATAGCATCAATGTCATACTAAGCACAATTTTGTGACTTTCCCATTACCTGTGGTGTGAAATGCTAGGGAAAATTCAGTAGTATTCTCCAAGGTAGCAGAGATGTAGGATAGCAGTGGTGTAGTACATTCAAGGGAATATGAAATTAAGTCTTTGTGTTATTCTGCTCTTGTTGCTTGTTTTTATCGTATTTGTTACTTAGTGTGGTAATAATGTTTTAATATTAGTTACAGTAATGTTAATAAACAAGATATAATTCATGAGCAGATTAATAGTTAAGAACTAAACTATTAAAACGAAAAAGGATAAGAAAAATTCATCTAACTTTTAACTTTATAACTGAAACTTAAACTGATTTTGACTTATAATCTAAAATAACATAACTGCACTTTGTGACTTCTATTTTTGTTCATACTTTGAACCCTAATCACATATTTACAATGCTAATTTTGTTTTTTTCTATAAAAATCTATTATAAGGGAAAAGATTCATTACATAAGCAAGTCTTAAGGCAGATGCAAGAGGTTATCATGAGATATTCGTGCTCTTAGATGACAGTTTGTCAAGTTCATTAAATAAAAGAATATCAAATGTACACATACACATAACTACTGTAGAAAATTTGCAAAATAACATCAATCTTTAATAGCATTTTAGAAAATCCTCTGTAGCAACTTTTAAGACTCCCAACAGTCCATGACTGTCTCAATAAACATTTATTCAGGATTGGTATAGTGAGATCTTCTCTGTGTCCTTTTTGTATACTTAAAGAAGATATGGATGGAAACCATCTGTGCTGCCCAACCTTGAGTCAACATGATAATATGACATCATAATGCTGGAATGCAAGAGACTGAATGGCTTCACTGCCAACTGCTCCACATTAGATACCAACCAACCAGTTTATGATAAAGTTTACTTCTGTCATTGTCTTCAATATGTTTACATTGTCATGGAATAGTGTCTTTTGACAAGTTTTTAATTATATGCTTTTTGTGTATTAAGCATTGGACATCTTCACCACTTCCCTTACATGAAAACAATATGCACCATTTTGGATTATATGACTATACTTCCACTTTCCTTTCTCCATGGCATGCACATTGTACAGATCTGCTCAATACTGTTCCAAGAAGCAACATGCACTTTTTTATGGGCAATATGGGGAAGCTTAAGCTCCCAAGGTGCACAGTGTCATCCCTGCCATATATAGGGGTTACTAGATGAAATTCTTGCAACTGAGGATATCTTGAATTAAAATCTAGGACATCAAGATTAAACAAAAGCTGTATTGTGTAAATTTACATAAAATATTATTTAATTACTGACACGCAGCCCATCTGCAATAATACAACTATTTTAGTATTAACACTCTAATAATAACAATGAAAAAGTTAATTTAACATTTAACTTGTCTATCATTGCAGTTAAGTATCTTGGAAGATATTTATGGAAATCAATACATCCAATGTCATGAACAGTATATTATACAATTATTATATTCCTAATAGAGACAACTGAGAAGCAATTTCTCTTTTTTGCCTATTGGGTCTGTATGAAAAAAAATATTCTCTCATTATTTGCATTGTAGGCTGGAATTGCATTGAAAAACTGAATCAGTTTAAGTATTTCTGAATAACTTCACTATTCACTGAATCACTGAAGTGCTTAGACAAAATTTTATGAAACTGTATTTCCTTTATTTTTAGAGGAGTTGTTTTTAGTTGTTTTTAAATGAGTTACAAAGAACATAAGATTGAATCAATCATTTTGATAGAAACCAGATATGAATGAGTATCACATACAATTACCAATGTCTCCATCTGTAAAACAACCACTATTCTTATTTCCACTTGAAATTATAATAATTCAAAGAAGGGTTTTCTTTTTCTAATGTAATGTTCTATTAAAACAATACCTCCAAAATTTAGTGAAACCTCCCAGGCATCCCCAGAGTCTAAAAGCCTAGGAAATGTCCAGATGAAGCTGGGCATTGGTAAATCAAGTCTTGTAGGATGGTAGAAAAAACATTTTATCCCATACAACTTTGGTATCAAGATTTCACTAGAAATATGTCTCAGCATGAACCAATTTTTAGAAAAAGTTGCATGCATGTGTGAGTGTAAGGTAGAGAGAGAGAGAGAGAGAGAGAGAGAGAGAGAGAGAGAGAGAGAGAGAGAGAGAGAGAAACAGTATAACTGTAAAAGAAAATAATTCTAAACTTTTTTCAAGTCCAGAATTCTTAAAGACTACACTATAAGAATTTTGATAATATCCCCCTTTAAACAGGAAAAAGTTTGTATTTTTATTTTCTCAGAAATGGAATTTTGATTAAATAGGTATCACATTTTTAAATACAAAGTTCATTTATTTTCTGAGAGTAAGCTATAAAGTGCTGTTCATTCTTTTTGAATTTTGCATAATGTTGTATAACTTAAAAATTAGAAAATATATGTAAAACACCTGATATGTTCCATTCACATGACTTTCTCTACATCTCTGTAACAAATTATTGTTAAAAAGCTTATTCTTCTGTCTACTTCATGCTAATCAAGTTAGCAGAAATTTGTTTCTGTGCATTGCCAGGAATTGACAAATTCTTGTATGAGAAAAGTTCAAGCATTTTAAAAATGAAACCAATAATAAGGAATATCTGAAAAATGGTAAACTCCACAAAAAAATGTATATGAGATAATGTGTGTGTTTTAATGAGATCTACATTTTTTCTCTGGCAAGATTATGTCTATTTCTTACGGTTTACCAGTTATATACGATTCTGAAAAACTCATCCAGAATAAAGGGATCTCAGAGGTTATTACCAGAAAACTCGAGATGTACATTTTATTTGCCATCTAAATCCTTTGATATATGGAAATTTAATCAAAATCATTAGTCATTTTTGAGAAAATCGACATTTTTAAAATCTTCCAATATTATTATTAATAATAATAATAATAATAATAATAATTATAAGAAGAATTAATAACAAAAACAATAATAATAATAATAATAAATATTTATTGTCAATAAATTGAATACAGTTTCTGACATGGTCAAATGATGAGTAGATTAATTAAATATGTGCATGAGTAAAATATAAAGATTTAAATTAAAATACATTATATACAATATATGTTTCAATACATACAGATACAAAATTAACGGTTTATATCATTCATGGTTCATGACATTGTCAATTATTTACAATAGGAAAAAACATTGCTCATTCATACATATTAACAATTAACAATATAAGAACAATTTCATCTTAATTTACAGTTTATCTATACTATACAATGCTCTCATCAACAAGTACTTCACAGCACCATAAAATTTTTTGCCCTCATAATATTTTATGTGTTTGGATAATTTTGAATGGAATAATAATCCTCTAACATTTGGGTCTTTATTGGAAACATTCTTGTTGAATCCTTGCCTAAAATAATCATTAGTATGTCTAGTGTTATGGCTATATATGTCATGGGGTGAGCGGATTTTCCTCAAAATCTTCATGTGGAAAACATTAAAGTTAAATACCAAGTTTGGTATTTTACCAACTTTTCGTTTTTGAGTTATGGTGTTTTCACTGACATAGGGACACACACACACACATAGACCGTTTTCTAAGAATGTTTTTTTATAGAGTTCCCTAAAATTCATACTGCCAGTGAAATCATGGTATAAAATGTTTGTGAGAAGTGCAACACCTTCTCTACCTATGTACCATGAACTATGTATAGAGAAAGTAAAAATTACTTCTGGAAAAGGACAGAATTCATTAAAATTTGCATTTTATCTCAAACTTTATGTTGAAGGATAACAAATATTTTCCAAAGGCTTGCCTATTTCCTCACAACTGTCATAAAAAATATATTTACCATTATCTTTTGCCAAGCTAACATATTACATTGGAACTAAACAGGGTGAATTTACAAGGCAACCATCTTGGAACTTTTAAATGACTGTCTGCTTAGTTTTAACCCTAGTCTCTGAAAAAATGTAAATGGTGTGTTATTTATGGACACTCTATTTTAATTACTGTGGTTCTCAGCGTCCCATTATAAATTGGGCATGAAAGACCGCTTAATTTTGCTCAGAGGTCTCTCTATCAGGCTTTAGGTTCTTTTATGTGCCGTAAATCTATGACACGGGACCAATGGCTTTACTTCCCATTAAGGAGTTTTACACTCGAAAAAATCCATCATCCTCTGCCAGGTTTGAACCCTTGACCTTGGGTATATGAAGTTAGCATGGTAATCATTACACCATGGAGGGTGACCCTAGTCTTTGATGCTAGCTGAGTAACTCTGATGGTCATTTAAACCTTCTCATTAATCAGGATTTCCAGTTTATCAGATTGATTTTTGCTTACTGTCTCAACACCAAAATATGTGCATCCTTTTAGGTATATATGTATGAATTTATACAGCTGTAGATACTGTTAGCACTGCAGGTAATAATGCAGATGGTATCAGTTACATGCCTCAAGCACTATTACCAAGGTCAGTGTCACAGAACAACAAAACTTAAATATATAAGATTACATTTCATGAAAGCCCTGATAAGGATTGTAGACAGACTTAAATTCTTCTCTCTTCTGCTTTTGCAGTGATACAAATTTCATTATTTTACATCAAAGTTTGTATGTATTTAATAGTTTTTCTCTGAATTATTTGAATATTCAATAAATTGGAGTACCTCTGATTCCACTATATGGATAAACAAAGTTCTTGTGTAAATAAAAATTCACAAAGGAAATAAATAATGGAAATCTACAACATATGAAACAGTAATTTTGTCATACTTTTGCAAAGTTAATGGGAAGGAAGCCAACATTTATTTTGTGTTTCAAATTGTCTATAACTCATCTACCAATGGCAGATAATGTTTAATGAAAATAAATTTTTTAGATTCTTCCTATTTAATTACATTTTACACAACTTCTTATACACTTTTTCCTTCTGTTAAAGATAAGCTATCTGTCTGAAGAAGTGTATTTTTTTTTTACACACAGAGAACTTGTGGATGCTGAGTGTTATCAGCTGGCTTATGAATTTGTATGCCAACTGCTGCAACCATCTTGTTTACCACGCTTACCTATAGAATCAGAAGATAGGATGATCCTTCCCTGCCGTAGTTTCTGCAAAGAATTTTATGCAGGATGTGGTGACAGAGTACCTGAGAGATTTAAAGAGGCTATGGATTGCAATACATTTCCAGAATATACTGGACCAGGTTCCTGCAACTCCAAACCAGGTAGTTAGATTTATAAGTTCTAATGTACTATGATTTCTAAATGGATATCTATCCAGAATATCCTTGTTCAAAAAATTATCTTTTGTAAGAGAAATTATTGTTAGGAGGAGGTTAATACTAAGTGATTAGGTTTATTTAGGCCTAATGGTACTAAATTTAAAGATACGCAGATACTATTAAATAAAACTATGCAAGTCCATTAATATACATATATTCTGAAAGAACACAAAAAATGCTACAAAATGAACATACCCTCATTCAAATTGATCACCATGTGCAGCAACACAACAGTGAAGACGTTGAAGCCACTCATCAATAGCTGCACAAATCATGTCCAGTGGAATTTTCTTGACAGCTGACGTGATCAACTTTTTTAGCGTCTCAACATTGCGGTGCCTCTTTTGACATGCTATTGCCTCAAGCTTCTGTCACAGAGAATAATCTAATGGATTGAGCTTTGGACTTCTGCTAGCCCAGTCATCAGCAGCTGTGGGACAGTTGTTTATAACTGTGGGACATTGGTTGCCAACCACTGCTGCTGGTTTTTGCTTTGTATTTTTGCACTCCCATATGTTGTTAACAAAGCCTGGGATTGAACCCGGCATATCTCCTTTAATATGTTTTTTTAAACCATGCTATTGTCCAAAACATAAATCGTTCATTGATGCCAAGAGGTTTCAGCATCAAAAATATTTATTTAGCTTCTTTCCACAACAAAATAATGCCAATACAGCGATACTAATTTCACATACTCCCAACTCCATCTTTCTGTCTTGGGCATTTCTGGCACACAGCAAGCCAGTTACTCACGGAGTGTAAAAGTGAAGTAGATGATAACGTACACATTTCTTCATTCACAAATTCCATAATACAATGTGTTTAAATTTTACTGATGCAATACTGCAGCAGTACTGTATATGATATGATTAACTGTTAGAGAACCCTACTCTGTAATGCTCTTGTGGGTAAAAGAATGGTTTCAAGAAACTAAATAACCTAGTAATTGCATCAAGAGCTAACTATAACAGAAAGTAAGCACCAATGAACAATTTTGAGATTACAATGCTTGTAAGATCTAACAGCTGTTTAAGAAACTACTAAAATTAATTTTGGTAGCAAAATTGCTTACCATAAGATCACATGGTTGTATTCTATTTAGTCAAGTTGTTATTGCAGTATGAATCTCATCACTGAACACCATATTTCCAAATTAGAAAGTTATTTTTTAATTATAAATTCAAAATTCTCAGCATTATAATGTTGCCTGGACTTGAAAGACTTTCTCCTTGCTTTCCCACAATTTCAAAAAAGATCCCCCCCCCCCCATTACTGCTAAAGGTATAACCTTCATACACAATTTACACCAATTAATAGGAACATGTTTTAAAAAACAATAATCTCTTTCAATCTATGTTCAACTACTGATTCATTGCTGATTTCAATATATGTGAGTTGTAGCTCTCTTGTGGTGGTTCAAGGAAGCTGCTGAAAAAAGTCTTTCAGTGGAATTTCAAAATTGAAATGTGTCTCCCCACCCCCTCCCCTTTAGTGTAGAAGGCTATAG
Organism: Hymenopus coronatus; assembly: GCA_030762935.1. Lineage (NCBI taxonomy): Eukaryota > Metazoa > Arthropoda > Insecta > Mantodea > Hymenopodidae > Hymenopus > Hymenopus coronatus. The sequence continues at coordinate 154,617,524 of CM060892.1, read as the reverse complement.
TTCATCTACATCAACAATGAATCAGCAGTTGAACATAGGTTGAAAATGGTGATGATTGAGCTCTGAAACATGTTCCTGTTTATTGATGTAATTGGTGTATAAAGGTCACTAATTGATACAATTTTTTCACCAAATATTAAATTACAATTTGTCCTTAAACTCCTAAAAAGGAGACACTTCAAAATTTTAACATAAATAGGATTTGGGGAGTTCTAAATTAGGGGCTACCAACATATAAATAGAGAATCTGAGTTGTTTATCTAAAGTAACATGGTTTGCCCAGTTGCAAAATTTGACTTACCAGCTCATATCTACTTTTGTATGCTGAAGTTTGAAATAATGATTCTGTTTCCTCTCTCATCTCTTCTTTGAGGTGTTCTACTGTGCCTTCTCATTGGTTGCTTAGGACGAGGTAGGCTTACTACCCTGAATTACACTTTCTCCTAAACACAGTGCTTCTCAGGGAATACTGACAGAATAACTGTTACCTGCTGGTCTGTAGGTCTGGTGTGATAACTACTCCCAGTCTTGCATGCTGTGCTGCAAGCAGTCAGTAAAAATGGACACAACAGCATCCATTACATATCCTTATCACAGAAGATGCTACCTTGTCTTATTCATATTTCACATCTTCTCACAAAAGTATCACACACAAATCAGTTCTTCTACACAAATGGACCTAACTTATGTTAAAATGTTTTGTTTAAGTTTCTCTAGATGTGCAGATTAGTGGCATACACTTTAATTTCAACATTCTCCAGAAATAAAAATTGCAACATGTGAGATCTGGGGATTGAGGAAGCTATAAACCATTGCTTATAAGTCTTTGACCAAATTATCCCCTAACTGACTCATGTTTTTCCCAGAAAGCAAGGAGATTTCAATTATTTTAAGATGACATATTCCAATACAACTTACAATGGTATAAATACCTTAAGTCAGTTTGGGGATTTAATGTTGTGTTGGCATATTGCCATAATAGTTCAGTGGTTAAAGCAACCAGATGGAGACTGGAAGATAATGGTTAAAATCCCAGTTATGGCTTGAATTTTTCAGTCTAACTACCCCTTTCCTACTCCTGTCCTACGCATGGCTGATGTGGAAAAACAATTAACGATTGACTCAAAGGTTGGGTAAACTATTAAGCTCAGGAGTAAAGTACTTACAACATTGTAAGTTGCCATTGAGGTATGTCATTCAAAATAATTTTTGAGATCCCCTTGTAGTATACCTGGAAAAACATGAGTAAGGTGGGGAATTTAACCATGTGTTGGCATATTCCCATGATAGCTCAATACTTAGAGCAACTGGATGGAGAACAGGAGATTCATGGTTCAAATCTTGGCTATGGCAATGAATTTTTCAGTCTGATTCTACCTTTCTAAATCTATTATTGTTACTTTTTCTCAAATTAAGTCAAGGCCATATGTTGCTATTGTTGTGATAATGTCTTGAAAAGTGTCATTGTTGTTGCAGTTGCAAGATGATGTGTGTTTTGTGTATATATTGCCTTTACTGTCACTGCAGTTCTTTCTGAACCTAAATTATACATCCATATAAATTGCACGTAAAAAAAAAAAGGTTTCTTGTACAGAGGTCTCCTTTTTCAACACGTGGTCATATTACAGGAAATAGTTAGCCTCTTTGTACTATTACCAACTGGTTCTGTTCCCTCTCTACTTTCCTCCTCTCTGTGTGCTGGTTAGTTGGTTGACATAAAGTCTGTGCTGTTCAGAGGTTGAAACCATGTATCTCGACATTATAATTTGCTGGGATTGTTATAATACCAAAAGATAGAATCTTTATGTGTAGCTCCTTTTTTTTTTTTTTTTTTTTTTGATAGTGTTTAATGCCCGCTTTTACTGCAATGGCACTGCAGACAACAGCACTGATGATACATGAAGGAGCCCTGGTGGAATGCGATGATGGGGGAAGCTGGAGAACTTGGAGAAAACCCACCCCTCCACCGCTTTATCCACCACAAATCTCACTTGCGGTCGCTTGGGATCGAATCCAGGCCCTCTAGATTGGAGGCGAGTGGTCTGACCACCCGGCCACGGTGCAGCCGTGTAGCTCCTGTATAACAACAAACTCTTATGGAGAAATGAAATAGTGATTTACAGACATATTTCCTGCTATTCAATTACCTCACAGGTCTGTAACCTGTGGTATATAGATTTAGAGAAAGGGGATCTATTCTTGAGAAGAAACCAAAATTAAATCACTGTGTTCTTATAGAAGTAAACTTGATGATATCATAAAAAAGTTAGAGTGTACAAATAAATCTCTGAAAAAAGCTCACTTAGGAATGAGAAATTTCACAAATTGATTTGGAAAACCATTAAACCTTAAAATTAAAACCCTATAAAATAGCTTTAGCTCAGGTACTGCAACTATACAATATTGTGAGGAATTAATTCCTGGAATTTAGCATTGGATAATGTTAATGATTGATCTATTGAGCCATTTTCAATTTTTTTTAAGAATAAAACAGTGTTATTTACATAACCATGAAGAATTAATGAATGATACTGCAAATTTTCTTAAAAGGCGTGGAAATGTTTGGCAGCACAAGGATAATTTCAATCATCTCCTATCATATGTGGTTATTTCAACAATATTTTGTCTGATAAATCTATGCGTTTGATTTAAGGGGCTATTAGCGTTCTCAAACAAGAATAATCCAGCCCGCCTGGGTAGTGTGGTAGGAGCATGTCTGCCTCACATTCAACAGGTCACAAGTTCGAATCTCTGTTCAATTCTTTGCTCACTCAACGAGATGGCTTTTGTGGGCTAGCATGTATGCTCAACAGTTTCTTCAGGCACACTCGTTCAGTCTGTTTATTTGCAGTCCTTGCACAGTCACCCATGGTTATCAAGAGTTGATACTATCGGTGAATGGAGATGGCACTGAGTGGTCATTTAGTTTTAAAGCTTTATTTTACAGTTTTGTCGCATGGTTGTCACAGATTTACTAAAATGAAACTTGAAAACAGTGTATGCTTCTTCACTGTTTATCACCATTGCCATCTTACAATTGATGAAGCTCATGGTCGCAGGAGGTCATAGGTGGAAGCATCATATTTTCCATTATTCCAAACAAAACTTTGAGGACTGACTAACTTACACACAAAATACAATCATCATTGGAAAAATGAGTCGAATTTACACTTGATTTGCTTCACTAAGTAATTAATTACCTGGACATGTTTCGAAGGCGTATGTTGTCTACATCATTAACAGATTTCGACTGGCCGGCCTGTTGTTGGTATTTTTTGTGGACTCTTCTCCTTTCTCTGGTGGCTGATAGATGAACTTGTAGAGCAGGTTGTCATCGGCGGGAATTCCGAAATTCATTAGGCTATGTTTTTGCTTTAAAATAAAGATCTTCTCCCATATGTTTAATTCTAGCGATCGCTGTACTGATTTTAACAAGTGGACATTATCTTCGATTCTATGGCTACTGTCCAAAGCATGTGAGGCTACTGCTGATTTCTCCATTTGGTTGTTTCTTAAGTGTGCCAGATGTTCCTTCAACCTGGTTCCTATGTTTCTTCTGGTTTGTCCTATGTATCTTTTGTCACAGTTTTTACAGTTGATTCTGTAAATTCCTGATTTCTTGGATGCAGGTATTTTGTCCAACTTGTTCTTTAGAAGATTTTTTATGCTATGTTTGTTTTGTGGGGCTAAGAAGATGTTGTGTTCCTTGAAGATCTTTTTAAATTTGTTGAAGGCCTGAGGGTGGAATGTGAATTTTTTGAAAATGTTCTGGTTTTTATCTGCCATGAGGGTGGTTGTAGCTGCTATTTTTCTCTTTCTCTCTATTGTTTTTAGTTTTTTCAGGACAAGTGTTTTGTTAAACCCATTGTTCTCGGCAGTTCTTATTATTTGGTTAAGCTCTTTTTCATATTCTATCTTCTCCATAGGGACGTTAAGTAATCTATTTAGCAAGCTGTAGATGATTGCATGTTTGTGGCTAGTTGGGTTGAAGCTGTTATATTTTATGTGGTTGTCTGTATGCGTGTCCTTCCTGAAGATTCCAAATTCCAGTTTTTTATAGTTTCTGATAATTTTGAGGTCCAAAAATGGACCGGTTTCCATGGTAAATTTTATCTCTGGAATTTGTAAATTTAGTAGCAGCAGTGCATCTTCTATTAGTTTAGCATTTACTATGGCTAATACACCGTCGACATACCTGAACCAAGTTTTGAAAATATGAGGGAATCCATTGGTGATTTTTGTTTCGAAAAAGCTCGTGAATAAATTTGCCAGGAATGGTGACAGGGGACTTCCCATTTTGAGGCCTGCTTTCAGTTTATAGTATTTGCCATTGAAGATGAAGAAGGATTGTTCAATGCAGATGTGGATCAGTTTGGAATATTCTTCGATTTCTTCTTTCATTAGGTTTATGGATTGAAACCATTGTTGGCAGTATACTATAAACAGAAATCAGGCCTCACAATGGGAAGTCCCCTGTCACCATTCCTGGCAAATTTATTCATGAGCTTTTTCGAAACAAAAATCACCAATGGATTCCCTCATATTTTCAAAACTTGGTTCAGGTATGTCGACGATGTATTAGCCATAGTAAATGCTAAACTAATAGAAGATGCACTGCTGCTACTAAATTTACAAATTCCAGAGATAAAATTTACCATGGAAACCGGTCCATTTTTGGACCTCAAAATTATCAGAAACTATAAAAAACTGGAATTTGGAATCTTCAGGAAGGACACGCATACAGACAACCACATAAAATATAACAGCTTCAACCCAACTAGCCACAAACATGCAATCATCTACAGCTTGCTAAATAGATTACTTAACGTCCCTATGGAGAAGATAGAATATGAAAAAGAGCTTAACCAAATAATAAGAACTGCCGAGAACAATGGGTTTAACAAAACACTTGTCCTGAAAAAACTAAAAACAATAGAGAGAAAGAGAAAAATAGCAGCTACAACCACCCTCATGGCAGATAAAAACCAGAACATTTTCAAAAAATTCACATTCCACCCTCAGGCCTTCAACAAATTTAAAAAGATCTTCAAGGAACACAACATCTTCTTAGCCCCACAAAACAAACATAGCATAAAAAATCTTCTAAAGAACAAGTTGGACAAAATACCTGCATCCAAGAAATCAGGAATTTACAGAATCAACTGTAAAAACTGTGACAAAAGATACATAGGACAAACCAGAAGAAACATAGGAACCAGGTTGAAGGAACATCTGGCACACTTAAGAAACAACCAAATGGAGAAATCAGCAGTAGCCTCACATGCTTTGGACAGTAGCCATAGAATCGAAGATAATGTCCACTTGTTAAAATCAGTACAGCGATCGCTAGAATTAAACATATGGGAGAAGATCTTTATTTTAAAGCAAAAACATAGCCTAATGAATTTCGGAATTCCCGCCGATGACAACCTGCTCTACAAGTTCATCTATCAGCCACCAGAGAAAGGAGAAGAGTCCACAAAAAATACCAACAACAGGCCGGCCAGTCGAAATCTGTTAATGATGTAGACAACATACGCCTTCGAAACATGTCCAGGTAATTAATTACTTAGTGAAGCAAATCAAGTGTAAATTCGACTCATTTTTCCAATGTGTAATTATGCTTCACTGTGTACCATTTCCAGTATCTTGATTCTTTTAATCATACAATCATCATATCTCTAATAGCATGACCATTAAAATATCACGAGGGTGCTCCAACCATTTGTGTGCAATCTGTATACTAAGTTGCATTCCTATACCACACAGCCATTCTTTGAACAAAGCTGGTCTCGAGAGGAATATTGATTCATACACTGATTCACATTATCATGCTGATTCACTTCTGATATTTTAGACACCCTCATGTACCTCACAAGTCCAGAACACTTGTAAGCAATTTAAAAGCAGTCAATGTATCATCATTGAGCTGGTCTGCCCAAATGAAACACAAACAAGGCAAATCTTAAGAAATGCAAGAAGCAAATAACTTAAGCATAACTTTGTGATGCTTAAAAGGAAACCCCAAAGTGTAAAATTATATTACTGCAGAATAATATTAATCATATAACACATAAATTTAATAAGTTTCTGACATTATCAATTTATTATGCTGCTACAGCTAATGTTGCAAAACTTAATGCTCACTGTAGCATCAAACATGTGGCAAGTTAAGTCCACTCTTCCTTGTTGTTTACATCGGGATCATTCTTGCCTGAGATACAATATAAGACCATCTGACTTTGATGGCAAACAGCATACTTTATGGTGCCATCAAATTTCCTGTTAGACTGTCCATGCAATTAAATAAAGGCTCTGTGAAATTGTGTGTCATAAAATGTGAGAAGCTTTCACATTAGTTTCATTAAACAAACTAATACTTTATCAAATATGCAGGATTATTTTGAATGAATAAACAATTGCAACAATTACTATGTTTTAGGATGTGTCAAGGAGTTGCAGGCACGAAGCTTGTCTGCAAGAGTCTGTGATGGTGTAGTGGATTGCTTGGACCTCTCAGATGAGACTGGTTGTACTTATTGCCCAGATAACCATGTCCACTGTGGTTCAGGAAAGGCATGCATAGCTCCAGAACAACGATGTGATGGCAAGCAGCACTGTCCGGATGGGAGCGACGAGAAGGGATGCTGTAAAGTTTCTGTTATTTCATAATTTATGATAATTCATGGAACTAAAGTATTATAGTTTGTGCTAGAGACTATGATCAATTACTGTTTCTAAATTTATTTCATTGCTTTAAGTTATGTTCAATAGGTACTCATTTTTTTATGCTGCAAGAAAGTAGTTATAGCTTTCAGGGGTGCATCTACATGCAAAACAAGCTGCTAAAATGTCTTCTGTCCAAGATCACAATAATTATTTTTTCTCCATAAATTTGTGACAGTCCAACTTCATACTCATTTCTCTAACTGATATGAAGTCTTAGTATGTGAAATCTAACCTATATTAGTGTTTGAAATAAAAGTGAACCATTAAATAGATTAATATTTATTCAGAAATAAAGAAAAAGTTAAATAGTAATCAAATAATTATATTGAGTTAAAAAACAGCAATCTGATTTCAGTTCAGAATGAGAGGTCAAATCAAAACATGTTTTCTATTTTTTTGGTAATTTTAATGTCCTTTAACTAGGTCATATTGGTCAATGAATGGATGAAATAGAGCTTAGAGTTGAACAACATTCATCTTCACAGGATAAGGGAAAACAACTCAAAAATCCTTATCTGGATAACTCATCCTAACCAAAATTTGAACTTGGGAATTCTTGAATGTGAAGTGACAAAATTTATTATGATCATATGTCTATTATAATAAAGAAAGAGTGTGCTAGCTCAACTTAAGATGACTATGAATAAAAAATGAATAAATATGAATTAATGTAATAAATGCAGAGTATTATAAAGTTCACATTGTTTCATGTGGAACATTTTAAGAAATAGATGCAAAGGATAAATTTTAAAATTTAGAGAGAAATAAAATGAATAAATAAGTTAATGTGTTTCAGGTCTTTTAAAGGTCACAGTTGCCATAGGTTTCTGCAGCATAATGTTTAAAATTAATTTTAATTAAGTAGCTAAGAAATATATTTAAGACTCATTTTCATTACTTTTTACTGAAATTTATTGAAATGCTATATTAGTCAAGATCCAACAACCAGCAATTCTCTCCTTTTTATGAAATGCTATCTCTATTATTTAAAATTAGCTACCACATTTCTAATAGATATTTTGTTATAGTGTTTGTAGCCCCTGCTTTGTCCTTGGTGGCCAAAGCACTTCCATCAACATTGCATCAGCCTCAGTACTTCCCCGAGGGCTATGTTGTGTTCAATGAGAAAGGACATGTTGGCAAAATCTGTACTGAAAACCTCAATACTACTGTACCTGAACCTAATCGTGAGGCTACACTCAACACAATTGCATCATCATTGTGCTCTGTTTTGTCCTACAGGTATGTGCTCTAAATTGTTTACTAAGACACAGTACTGAGTTGTAATATTGTGTGGTAATTACTAAGTTTTGGCAATTATATTTTATCTGTAATAATGATTATGTGATGCAAACAGGGCCAGACTAGGTTTCTTGGTAGAAGGACAATGTGTATGTAAAGCAAACAACCATGGGATTAGAATTGCAGTATACAAGGAAAAATTGTAGTATACAGGAAAAAAGAAAGAAAAGAACAAGGAGAACTCAAAAGAATTGCTGTCTGAGTGACTTTTAGGGTAGCATCCTGGTTTGTGCATTATGCAGCAGCCAGAATCAGTATCGAAAAAAGATAATCACTTAAAAATATAAATGAAAAAATTTAACCGTCACTACAATAAAGAGTATCCACTAGGAATTGAATATAAATAAATCCTACATGTTTTGCATATGACAAACACATCTGATGTATTACTTTCATATGATTTTCTCTACCTATTCTGCAACAAACTATCCTTACAAAAACTTATACTTCTATCTATCATGCTAGTCAAAATAAATATAAGCAGAAATGGTATTTACATATTTTCTTGTAGCTACAAGAATAAGGAAGCATACTAAGCTAAAGCAAAAGTCAAATCCTCTGTGATAGCTTTGAAATCTGGTTCTCTTTGTATAATCAGGATAGCAACTTCCCAAAAATTAAAATTAAATTGAGTTTTATTTATGTATGCTCTTTAACTGCTGTGGTTCTCAGTGTCCCATTCTAGATTGAGCATGAAAGACTTAATTTTGCTCACAGATCTCTTTATCAGGCTTGCGGTTCTTTTACGTGTCATAAATCACAGAAGCAACTACTTTATTTCCCTTCTGAAGGAAGCCATGCTAAAGATTTTAATGCCCAAAAAACCCATCGCGCTCTGCTGGGCTTGAACCTGCAAGCTTGGGAATCCTAGGTTACCCCTAGACCAAGGAGGATGATAACTTCCCATTTGGGAAAAGCACAAATAAAAACATGGACAATTGTGATCAATAAGGGATATCTCTAAATAGTTAACTTCACGAAAAAAGTTATTTATAAATTGTATGGTTTTTACATCATATTTTTTGTGCAGAAAGATTTTGTCTATCTCCTGTCCAATTATGCAAAAGTCAATCAGAATAAGGAGTTTAGAGGCTATTCTTAGAAAATTCAAAATATACATTTCATTTGTCATGAAAGTGTCTTAAATATACAACATATTAACCAAAATCATTACAGCCATTTTTGAATAAATCAAATTTTTCAAACAAATTTAATGTAGAGTGTAAAATGGGGTGGGAGATTTTCTTGGAAACCTTTGTCATATCCTTAGAAGATGAGAACTTAAATACTATAAGAGCAGTTCAATAAATACCTGTATTAGGAATGAAGATCCCATGTTTTTCAAACACAAATTATTTATTTCTCAAAAAGTCCCCTTTTAACCTTTTAGATATTAACATTTCTCCCAAATTTTGCTATTTTTAACCCCTCCAAAAATACAAATTGTCAAGACTGCAAAATATGCCTTTTTCTCGAAGATGACCTCTTCATTTTATGCATATTTTGTTCCTGTGAGCCATTTCTTCATGTTCGGAGAGAAGAAATCACTGGGAGCCAGGTCAGGTAAATATGAAAAGTGCAGTAGCATTTTGCAATGCAATTCATGTAGTTTGGCAGCGATAACTACAGATGCATGTCCCAGAGCATTATTATGATTAAACAGACTTTCTTCTTCACCAAATGGTACCATGTCTCCTTCAAATTTGTCAAATCCAGTTCACTGTATTATTGTCCAGTAATTTCTACTTTCTCTGCACGTACTATGTACATACTGTATAGAGAAGGTATTGCATTCTACCCAAAAATTTGATACCAAGATTTCACCAGAAATACACATTTTAGGGTCCCCTGTATCCAAAAATCATTTTTGGAAAAAGGTCTGGGTGTGCCTTCGTGCATGCGTGGGTGTGGGTGGGTGGGTGGATGTGTGTGTGTGTGTGTGAGAGAGAGAGAGAGAGAGAGAGAGAGAGAGAGAGAGAGAGAGAGAGAGAGAGAGAAACAATAAGTCAAAAATGAAAAGTCTAAAGATTTTGAGAAAAGTGAACATCTACACAACATTATTAGCAATCTAGCAACAGCAGAAGCATAAAATAAAAGAAAAAAAAAAAAAAAAAAAAGGGCAAAGCTAGCTAATGGTAAATGTATGCATTAGATACAGACAGAGATATCTCGTTTACCTCCATTACTATCTTAAAAGACAATATCCTTAAAAGGATGAGACAAGCATATTTTAAGAAGAATTTGTAGTAGAAAGCTTGGACTAAGAAATGTGAATGTAATTCATCAGATTTTATGTTGCTTTTTATCATGTATACAATTTAATGAATTTAATAAAATGTTTTACTTCTGTAATATTCATTTCTGGATGTTGTTAGTATGTTTTACTGTTTACGATTCCAACTTATTAATTTATAATTCTAATTATTAAAAGCATTTTAATTATAAGTTGAGAATAGCTGTTAATATAAATTTAGTGATGCAGCTATCAATGTACTACCCCAGGTTCAGTAAAGTTTGGCCATCCCTGTTATTATTACTGTAATTTATTTTGAATACCTATAATAGATCTATAACTCAACTAAACAACTATCTCCTTCTTTCATTTTCAGGACTGTTAATTTTGTGAGAATAGAGAAGGATAAGGAAGAAGAAGTGAGCTATGTCCACATGGAGGATCCTACTGCAGCCGAGATCACTTTTGTACCTGCCCCATGCCCAAAAAAGGATGTGTTATACATTGGCTGTACTGACCTTGGTATATTACTTCTTCCAAGACAAACTATTTTTTACTTTTAAATTATGAAAATGTATAAACATAAAAAAGTTAAGTTAATTATTAAAGATACATTTCCTCCTGAGATTATGCATGCACTTTTCCTTGGCTGGTTTTATGGGGAAGCAATGCCTGTCTGCCCTCTCTTTCTGCAGTGTTGCCAACCAAAGAAAGTTTCTTTCTTTGAAACCCTCAGCCATTGTGGTGAATAGGTTATCTAATTTAAAGTGAACCAGCTGAATTATTAACCAAAACACAATGCACTGATGTGTGTGAACTCTGGGACCTACAGACAGAGTGAAACCTTATCATTGAAGCCACTAGATATCAGGGTGTGCAGTGTACTTCATGTCTCAATGTGATCACCTTTCTCTGCTTCTTAAATTGTATGAAACCTATGAAGACTAAGGAAATGTACATGCATAATATACTTATTTATTGTGTGTTTTTCTTGAAAGGAATAATTTTGAAAAGATGTCAAAACAATTCAGTAGTACATAAATGATTCTCAATGTAGAATGTGGGACACAAACTTTGAGAGGAAGCCCAGGAATCCAAGGCTTAGGCAAGATGGCAGCACATGGGGATTGGCCATGGCATGCAGCTCTGTTTAAGGATGGCATTCATGTGTGTGATGGAACACTGGTTTCTTCAGAATGGCTAATTACAACAGCTTCCTGCTTCCAAGGGTAAGAGTGTGGTTACGTGTAACATTAGTACATGTGTTGCATGTTTGTGCATTTTTGAAAACTTAACCACTATAAAACTTGACCTTCAGGAAATGCTTAATACAGCATATTACAATTTCTAATATTATCATTTTAAAAAACATTAACTGAAAGTTATATTGCATTCCTCTAAATTTGGGCAGTAACAGCTTATGAATATACATGTTAGTCTGAGTGGTTCAAATGGTTAGGCACTGGCCTTCTGATCCCAAGTTCGTGGATTCAAATTTGTTCCAAAACCATGAGTGTGCTGACTAAAAATATTGGGGGTGGGGGTTCTGTGATTTTCAAAAGTCAGCTGTGGGTAAAAATTTGTGTTCTTACTTCACAATTAATTTTTGCTTTTTTACATTTAATCTATATATATATATAAAAATGAGTTGCCAAAATGTATGTACCCGCATCACTTCCGAACGACTGCACCAAAATGAACAATTCCTTTTTTGTTGTGTTCGTTATTGTCATGATAAGGTTTGTGGAAAACAGAATGTTTAAAAATAGTACAGGGAAGTTTTTAAAGTCTCATAATATGAATAATAACAGTGCCAAGGGAATTCATTTTGGTTTATAGCCACCAGTTGGCAGTGGTACCATGGTTATCTGTTGCTAAATGTCCGAGGTATGCTATATTTCCCCTCCCCATTTAATATTAAGGTAACACACCAGTTTATCAAGACAATGACACAACACAGCAGTGAAATTCAAATACATTTTTATGTATTAACTGTCCTTTCCTTACTCCTATCGTTTAAAATAAAGAAGCAAAGAAGCTTTCCTGGCGATGACCACCTAGAGTAAGTACTTATTTATTTTCCACTAGATGGCCATAGTGGTATTTTCCCTCCCCTTTCAATTGTAAGGTAATGCACTAGTTTATCGAGACAATGATCCAACGCAGCAGTGAAATTCAAGTACATTTTTATGTATTAACTGTCCTTTCCTTACTCCTATCATTTAAAATAAAGAGGCAAAGAAGCTTTCCTGGCGATGACCACCTAGAGTATGTACTTATTTATTTGCTGCTAGATTGCCATAGTAGTATTTTTCCTCCCCTTCAATGTTAAGGTAATGCACCAGTTTATTGAGACAATGATGGCACAATGCATCATCATTGAAATTCAAATCCATTTTTATGTTATAACTGTCCTTTCTTTACTCCTATCGTTTAAAATAAAGAAGCAAAGAAGCTTTCCTGGTGACGAACACCTAGAGTAAGTACTTATATATTTGCCACTAGATGGCCGTAGTACTGCTCAATTTTTCTTCCCCATTCACTGCTAAGGGAATGCACCAGGCTATGGAGTCACTGACGCAAGATAAGGGTGGTCTGAAAAGATTCCGACCTCAACATGAAGGTAGCCAGCACTCGTAAATAGAGGCTAGTGAATTTCGTTGACAGTTACTCACCAAAGTTTCAGCCATTTTTGACGCTCAGTTGTTATGTAACAGTCGTTTGAGTGAGATGATGCAAGTGTTTTTATGAAAATTGAAAAAAATCGAGTATCGAGCTGTTATTAAATATTTGTTTTTGAAAGGCAATGTGTCTATGCAAATCAAAGATGAGTTGGATTCTGTGTATGGGGACTCTGCACCATCATTTACCGCAGTGAAATTTGGGGCAGTGAATTTAAACGTAGTCATAAGAGCTTGGGACAACTTTCGGGACGTCCAAAAACTGCAACTACGTGCGAAACCATCGCCAAAATTCAACAAATGGTGCTAGACGACCGCCGAATTAAAGTGAGAGAGATAGCAGAGGCTATGAACATGACAAAATATTTGTCACATATTAAATCAACATTTAGACATGAGAAACCTGTCCGTGCGTTGAGTGCCGCGTTTGCTCACGTGTTCGAATGAACATTTCCAACGCTCTTGTTGGCGCAGTTTAGGCGCAATAAATCCGATAAATAAACACTTTTTTTTCCGCTGGGAAAGTTTTGGCGACTTTTTTGAGATAGTCATGGAGTTATTTTAATCGATTATGTTCAAAAAGAAAAAAACCATTACAGGAGCATACTACGCATCATTACTTTACAAGCTGAAGGCAGAACTTGTGGAAAAAATGCCACATTTGCAGAAAAAAGAAAATCCTGTTTCACCAAGACAACGCACAGTCTCACACCTCAGCGGTTGTAATGGCGAAAATCCATGAATTACTGTTTGAACTACTTGACCATCCAACTTACTCACCAGATCTAGCCCCAAGAGACTTCTCTTTGTTCCCTCATCTAAAAATTGCGCTCGGAGGACAGAGATTTTCGTCAAATGAAGAACAATTATTTTGCAGAGAAAAATGCAGAGTACTATTTGGACGGGTTACAGAGATGGGAACATCGCTGGGAGAAATGTGTAGAGTTACTATGTTGAAAAAAAAAAATTCTGAAAAAATGTCTTGTATCTTTATTAGGTCTGAAACTTTTCAGACCACCCTCGTACATTTCTTATGTACTAACAATTGTTTCCTTGGTCACATCATTCAAATACAGAAATGAGCATTTTTGTTGTAATTATTTAAAATGAACAAGTTATTAACTATGCACATAACCTCTTGGAATTTGAAAATGGCGGAGCAATGACGGGACCCGGATAGTAAACCGTTTTAGGTTAACTTCCTATTGCAGATGTTAGTTATTTAAGGTTATGTGGTACATGAGCTAGCTAAAGGTGATTGCATCAGAACATCAGGGGGTCTACATCACACTGCAATTTCAGTACTCTTAATACATTTTATTAAGTGATATTTTGGGTTAAATGGATAAATTTAATACACAAAGCTATTATAAAATAAAAACTTTTATCACTTGCACAACCAGATCTACTAGCTCTTTAGATATATATTGGCTGTTTTGACATAGAAGGAAAAAAAGAAAGAGGTGGAAAATATTAAGAGTAAAGGAAAGAAAGAGATTTGTAAGAAGCATGAATGTTACTTTGTGATTTTCTCCTTAATATAATCCATTACCTATTTCAGTGTTCACCTGCCACACTATGAAAGCACTACCATTATTGTTATTATGCCAACAGTATCCTTGCTTACCCACACTGTTAACTATATGTGTCATCCTTTCCACACTACCTTATGGGTATGCTGACTTCATCCTTTTTGCAATACCAACAATATATGCTATATTGCGCAGATCATTGCGCTTTGCATACGCTAAGGCATTATTAGACATTGGCAATGGGAAAATTCCTGTTGATACTTCTACTGGCCTCATTTCGTTTTCACCAAATTTTTGTCACTTCACAATGTCAAAGGAAAAATTAATATCAAAAGTGTTCCCAAATATTGGTGTAAATTACAAAAACTATGCTTGGTTGAGTGAGTGAGCTAGTTTAGCAGCAACTAATAAGAATGTAGTTGATTTGAATGTAAAAAATCAGAGTAAAATTTATGAACAAATGCATTTATTTAGGTTGATCAAATCCATTACCAATCCAAATCAAGTTGTCAATTATCTAACTGAATTCCTAAATTCATTGGATTTACCAGGATTCCGCCACACAATTTACAGCTCAAGGTTGACTCAGTATAATTATGCTACACAATCTCAATCAGCCAAAATTGTGCAACAGAACAAGACACTCTGTTAAAAATTATGAAAAATTTGATTTAAGCTACTATAATCATAGGACAGTTCAAAGGCGAGGATGTGCTTATTCCAAGAATACCACTAATGCCAATCGACTTTCCTTTTGAATTTAAGGTGCTCAGTTTCCTGTGTGCCTTGCATTTGCAATGACAATAAATCCCATGGTCAGTCATTAAAAGTGTATGAAATATACCTTGAATTGCCGTGTTTTTTTGCATGAGCAGTTGTATGTTGCATTCTTGAGTCAGCAAACCATCGGCGCTATTTATTTTCTCTCTCGAAGAAAAATTGTACATTACAAGGCATTACAATAAAGCATTGTCAAATTATTTAATTGTAATTTTATTTCATTGCATGGTCGTGTTGTAAACAGAAGATTATGTATCAGTTTTTTCATTAGGTACACCACCCGTGTGAAGCCGGGGCGGGCAACTAGTTTTTTATAAATTTATAATATTATACTTTATTTGTGCACACACCTTTTCCTTTCATTCAGAAGACTACAAAATAAGTATTTCTGGCATGTGTGCATGTGTGAGAGATGAATAATATAAGGTATGATCAAAGAGAGATGGAATGAGGCCATAAACACAACACTTTGATTTGTCTAGTCTACACTGTCACCTTCGAAATAGTCTCCTTAAGAATTGTTATCATTATCCCAGCACCTTTGCCACTGTTGGAAGCACCTCTGGAAGACATCTTCTTTAAACAGGTTCAGAGCCTTCAGCAATATCCGATGGATAACAAAATGGTGTCCTCGGAGCCACACTTTAAGTTGCAGGAAAAGAAACAGTCTCATAGAGCCAAATCTGGAGATGGGATACAGTATTCATCCTATTTTTATCAAAAAAATTGGCAGACAGAAAGGGCTTTGTGCCCGGGTGCATTGTTGTCTTGCAGGAACCAGTCACCATTCCTGCATTTCTCCTGTTGTTTGCATCGAACACTCTCCCTTAATCTTTCTAACACTTTTTTATATTACACATGATTCATTGTTTGACCTTGTAGTACAAATTCCTTATGTAAAATTTCTTTACTGTAAAAAATAATCATTATTAACTTCACTTTGGATCGAACTTGCCTTTATGGGGCATGGAGATGAAGGATTTTTCCACTGTGGAGATTGCTGCCTCATTTCTGGATTGTACCCCTAAATCCATGTTTACCATTCGCCTCTCACCTAGACGGCCTGGGTTCGATCCCAAGCGACCGCATGTGAGATTTGTGGTGGAAAAAGCGGCGCTGGGGCGGGTTTTCTCCGGGTTCTCTGGTTTCCCCCGCCATCTCATTCCACCAGTGCTCCATCATCATTCATGTATCATCAGTGTCACCGCCTGCGGTGCCATAAGTAGTTAAAGCGGGCGTTAAACACTACCAAAAAAAAATCCATGTTTCATCGCTAATAATAGCTTAGGCAATCATATGATTTGGTCATTTGAAAGGAGGCAGGATATGAACTTAGCAACGATTCTTCTCATATCCAAATTATCTTTTAAAATGTTTTGAACACTTCTAAAGGAACCTAATGTGTCAGAAAGTTCTCTTATTGTCTATCATTTAATACCATTTCCCTCATCTGATTGAAATGTTAAGTTTTGCTGGAACAGAATCCACCTGAGTGGTGTGCATCTTTAACTGATGTCGTACCACATTTAAATTTTGAAAACCATTGAAATACTTGAATTTTGCCCGTTACTTCCTGCCCATAAACTGTTATTAACATTTCGTAGGTTCCTGTTGTAGTTTCACTGAGTTTGAAGCAAAATTTATGTTTATTCTTTGTTCTTTATAAGCTGGCATTTTTGCTACAAGAAAAATTGGTAAAAAACATGCATTTACTTCAGAGTTTCTACCTCTGTATTGCAAGGTCGCAGAAAGTCAGTCACATGACCTCTCATTTTTATCAGGAAGGAACACTGCATACAATCTGTGTAAGAATTAAAGAAGCTCAATGGCAACATTGTTGAGAAGTCATTCCAGAAACTTCATGATCATATCTCGTAAATATCTTGAATTTTTTGGGAATAGTTTGTGAAGTCCTCTTCATTCAGAATAAATTTGTATAAATTATATAACTGGCAAACATTAAGCGATAGACAAAAAATGTAGATCTCTTTATATTACCAATTTACTTTTACTTTCTCTACCTTGTACTATGTATTCCACCCAAAAATTTGGTACCAAGATTTCATCAAAAATACATGTTTTAAGGATTCCTGAATTTAAAAAAAAGTATTTTTACAAAAAGGTTGTGTGTACCTAACTCATAACCTAACTTCATATATAAATTTAGTATCTTCCAAGAATAATACTTGGTAAACAATAACCGGTAAACAATAATAGACAAAACTTACTACACAAGAAATGTAGCTCTGGTTGAAGACAATTTATATTATGTACTTTTTTGTGGAGTTAACCATTTCTGAATTATTCCTTGTTATTAGTTTCAATTTTAAAATACTTATACTTTTCTCAAACAGGAATTTGTCATTTCTTTTTCTTTAGTTTTACTCCTGGCCATACAATAAGACCGAATTTCAATCACTTAGATTTGACTATCAATTTAACTTAGTACATCATCTTATTTCCCTTCTATTTATTAGAAACTGAGCTAAGACCATTTCTGCTAATGTTTACCATGTGATTAGTAGTAATCCAATTAATTTTTGTAACATAAGACATTTCGTAGACATCTGTATTTATTGATATCTGTATTGTTCAATTCTTTGTCATTCTTTTAAGGCCATTTTTTCATTCAACTGTTTCTTGCAATAACATGAAAAGAGTAAGGAATAAATGTATATAATGTCCAGTTATTGAAACATCTGAATATCACAATTCTCTTTGCATGTATAATGTAACTATTCTGTAAAGGTTTATCATGATTAAAATGAAATAGATAGTAAAATAAGCTTTCATAAGAGTAGTTTTTATATCTTTAATAAATGATAGAAGGTAAAGAAATTGATTTAAATGCAACATTGCTGGTTTTTATCACAATACCTAGTAATTTAAAACTATTGATATAGTAAGTGATGTATCTGAAATATATTTATATATGTTAATCTTATACTTCTTACTGTCATTTTTTCATACAAATCATTTTTATACTTTTCATTTGACAAAATCATGAAATTACAAAAGATTTTTCTACAGTGAATAGTTGTGCATGCATAATGTGCAAGGGAGGATGGGATTCCTGGAGAACTATTGAAGAATGCAAATGAAGAACTACACAAGACACTCTATGAACTCATATTTGATATATATGAAACTGGAATACTACCAGAAGATTTTAAAATGTGTAAAATTATACCAATCCCAAAAAAAGCAAATGCTGAAAAATGTGAACAATACCGTACACTAAGTTTAATGTCGCATGCATCCAAAATATTAACAAAAATAATATATAATAGAATAGAAAAGAAAATAGATACATACATAACAGATGATCAATTTGGATTTCGGAAGAACACAGGCACACGAGAAGCAATATTAGCAATGAGACTAATACTGGAAAAAAGGCTAAGAAAGAATAAAAGAACATATATTGCTTTCATAGATATAGAGAAAGCATTTGATAATGTGGATTGGATCAAAATGTTTGGAGTGCTTAGAAACCTGGGAATTAAATTTAGAGATTTTAGAATTATATGGAATCTATATAAAGATGAAAAAGCAATTATAAACTGTGGGAGAAACCAAGAAATAGTCCATATAAGAAAAGGAGTGAGACAAGGATGTGCACTATCCCCAATACTGTTTAATGCATACATACAGAGTGCACTAAATGAAATCATGGAAGAAATAGACACTGGAATAAAGATACAGGGGATAAAAATCAATATGCTCCGCTTTGCAGATGATATTGCAATATTAATGGAGAACAAGAAAGATTTAGAAACATTCATAAACAAATTAGAAAATACATTAAGGAACAACAACAACTTAAACATTAATAAGTCAACAACAAAAATTATGACTTGCAGGAAGAAAGGGAATAGTAACACAAAAATTAAACTAAATGGACAACTATTAGAAGAAACCGAAATATTTCAATATCTAGGAAGCAAAATAACAGCTGATGGAAGGAGCAAAACAGAAATAACCAGTAGAATACAACACCCAAAACTTGCTTTTAATAAAAAGTACCAGCTATTTACTGCAAACAATATTAGCCTTGAAACCAGGAAGAATTTATTATAAACATATGTATGGAGTATTATGTTATATGGATGTGAAAGTTGGACAATTTTAAAAGCAGAAAGAAAGAGAATAGAAGCATTTGAAACATGGTGCTATAGGAAAATGCTAAAAATTAAATGGAGTGACAAAATTAAAAATGAAGAAGTATATAAAAGAGCAGAAGCGGAAAAACGAATTTGGAACCAAATTAAAAGAAGAAGAATAAAATTAATAGGCCATTTATTAAGACATCAGAGCACACTGAATATTATAATAGAAGGTATGATAGAAGGAAGAAGTGGCAAAGGAAGAGCAAGATCACAATATATAAAACAAATTATGGAAGATATGAAATGCAGTAAATATGAAGAACTCAAACGGAAAGCAGAGAGAAGATCTGAATGGAGAGTTGCTGCAAATCAATCCAAGGATTGAAGACTCCTAACAACAATGTGTTATGTAAATTTTTCTTAATGAAATAAGCTCATACTCATATTCATTATTAATTTTCTCTTCATTCATTTGATGCAGGCAGCCAAAAGCCCAGTGGGTGGCACGACTAGGCAGCATTCGACTATCTGGCGAATCTCCATGGCAGCAAGAACGTGCTGTTGTTGGTATGGTGAAATCTCCAGTAGAGGGAAGCACTGTAGTAATGGTAAAGCTAGAGAAGCCTGTTTTTATGTCTGACTTTGTTCATCCAATATGCTTACCTGAAGAAGGTTCATATCCTAGCAACTTCACTAATTGCAACACATTAGGCTGGGCTAGAAACAGTAAGTTTAGTTTATTTCTTGCTTAAATATTTTAAGAAAGAAAAGCAAAGCTGAAACTAATAGTATAATATTAATTAGTTTTGATAATCTTACTTAAATGATATCAGCTTCACTTGATTCATGCAATCAAGAAACAACTCATGTCAATTGAACAGTTTTTCAAGAAAACAGAATTAAATCAGAAAAAATAAGTCACTTCATTTTATTGTTTTATATATAGTCCCCTTTATCTTCTACAGCTTTGACTTCAGATGCAACTTAGGATGATTACCTATTTTCCAAACAGTGGAAATAACTTGAGTGTGTTTCAAAAGAGTATTAAAATCTTAAGTTAAAAACGTAACATTATGGAATTTGTGGACATGAAGGAAAAATAAGTATGACCAAAGTGATTTATCCATAAAGCACTATTGTGGGGAGTTAGTGCATGAAATGATGGACACACTGTCTATTGTGTCTATTCCTGCGCCTTGAGGGACTGAATTCAGAAAATATAAATTGTTGCATTTATTTCATGACTTATTCCAAACTTTAATCACCATTCTTTTTCAAGGTTATTTAAATACATTTTGAATATTCAAGTAATGAATATATTCTGAGATAGCTGGTACCGCAATTAATGGTTTGTGTTACATTTGGTAAATCCTGGGTTTGATCCCTCTTGAACCCCCCACTCTGACCCATGGGTTTTTTGTGGTTCCCCAATGTTAGCAGGTGAATGCTAAGGTAGTTCCTCATTTACCACAATACAAAATAAAATGAAGACAGCAATTAGGCAGAATGAATAGCCACTAAAGGCAGCATTACTTTATAGATCTTAAGGAGAACACAACCCAGGAAGTCCTAAGAAAAGATGGATAGAACAAGACTTTGGAGTCAGAACAGGCTGAAAGCCTAAACCATGCAGGAGAAGAAGACCACAATTTCCTTTTCATAATTTCCCTTCATTCTATTTGCTTTTCATCTTTCAAGTATCCTTCTAAGTATGACAGTGCCAGACAGATGGTGCAGATGCAAGCTGAATGGCCAGAGTATTCCTAGTGGACACCAGAAGGTTACTTAATTATCAGATCATTGATTGCCCTCTCAGGGCAACTCCAGCAGCGGAATAGGTCATCAAGCTTGAAAATGTTACGAAGTTTTCTGCACATCCCTGTGGTTTATCTGCCTGTGGTTCCAGAAGTTCATCCCTTCCTTCCGGAGGAGTTATTGTGTAGGTCTAGTGATCTAGGTGTCCTCCTTCGTTGTCTCATCAATATTCTATTTATATGGCATATTTTTGTTTATATCAGCTGAAATTCTTGCCTGTTAGGGGAATAGGGGAAATTGTGTACAACTTTGCACAGTAATGAACTCAAGAGTCATAACCAAATTATTGAGAAATAACACATTCTGGATATGTTCTATTCGCTTTACATCAGAATATTAATGGAATGTACAGTGAGTACAGAAAGCAACAGATTCTTTTTTTTATCCTCATTATGACAAATATAAGCATATATGAAAATAATAAAAGCTATAACTTAACAAATAGCCATGCACTGTTACTCAATAGCACATAATTCTGTGGTGAGAAGTCATAAGTTGATATGTGAAAATTATGATAGGCAAGTTTTGGCTTTTAATAGGATAGGATATGGTCAAAAAGGACTCTGCACCAAACCTGAGGTTATTGTGCCTATGCCCAGGGAGGGATGAGGTGAGAGGATACACAGAGCAGCCAGAACCAGGAGTGAGGATACAGCAATGACAGGGTCCCCACCCCACACAGGGTCCAATGCCCCCACCAGGAACAGTCCTCATCCTGGTAACCAGCCAAAGTTGAGGGGCAAAGATGGTCACTTTGAGCATCCTTTTTCCCTACCACACTGCACCATACACCATTTCAACACTTCCAACCCTGAAAGAAACAACAGGATGAAAGAAGCCTATCCAGCATTTGCCTGTCAACCTGGGAAAACCCCAGAAAAAATTAATGGGTCAGGTAGGCCAGCCATGGGAAGCAAACCTGTGATATCAGGTAATTTTATGGCTCTATTTCAATTGATATACTTATCAATTTTTGACAGGTTCAAGATTACTGTTAAAACAAATCATATCAATAAAACCCCAAATTCACAAATATGCACATATCAACTTAAGACTTCTTACCCTGAATTAATTTATTCTTTGTTGATGGGTTTTTGTAGATAATTAAGATCAAATTAATTTTCAGGAGATCAACTTCAGAGGGTGCAGATCACAATGAGTGCCATGGAGCAGTGTGAGAACATCAGTATCCCCACTGTTAACAGCTTCTGTACCAAGTCTGCTTATCTTAAAGATGACTGCAGTGTAAGTTGCTTACCTAAACAAATGATTACAGGAACCATTCTTGTAATAGAATGAATAGTTAATAGTTATCTATAGTAAGGTGGGATAATTTTTAAAAAAAGAAGAATCTCCACCATCATTTGTGTTATTTTATTACTGTGAATCACAACTAGAGGTGTAAAATATGGTTATTTTTGAATAACAGCTCTGACCATCCCTGTACCAATAAAAATACTATATCACAAATAACCATTCCAAAATATCATTCAACTATGTCCACAGGTATTTATGTAAAATCATAACAATAAGATACTCTTGGTCCACTGTTTTGTTATTTACTTCAGCTATCGGCAGGTTACCTGCTCCGTGATGTCATTCCGCTGAGCAGTATTTCTCTTTTCTCAGTAGATGTACTTCCAAGAGTGACTGTCAAACACAAACCTTCCACTGAACGACTGCGGTCTTTCCACCTGTAATTGATTCATTGAGTTGATAAACAAGTAGCACAGCCATGGTTTGTTACTTTAATTTATTTATGCTAATGGAGTCTTCACTTCCGCTATCTGAAACAAGAAAAGATGCCAATATTATAATGTATAATAATGTAATACAAGCTTATTAAAAGTGCTCAATAAACCTAATATAATACAGTAGCTTTTCTCTGGTACTCTTGGGAGATTTAACCTCCTCTCCCCACTATACCACTGGATCAATACCCAGTTAATGTGTTTATGGGTATTATTAACAAAAGTAAAATCAACTCTAATTCATCATAAACTAAAATTTCATACTGGAATCTGAATCATCGATAATTGGATTACTTTTAGGAACAACTGAAATTCATAATTAAGTTTTATCAACTATATAATAAATATAACAAATCATTCCATCCACAATTTTGGTAACATTTATCCTTTGAATAATACATAACAACTGAAGTACTGTGAATGCAATATAATTACAAATAGGTTTTACATAGTCTAGTTCATCACATGCAGTATATACCATAAACAAAGCTTTCAGTCAGTAAGAAATGCCTAGAAACAAGTAACTAACAACACCACAAGCCACCGTGGTATTACTCATTGAATTTAAAATGTATACTAAGGCTAGTGTTAGAATCATCACTTACCATGAATCCAAGAGCCACTGCTATGTATCAGGTATACCACTCTACATTTAGTGTCACTTTTGCAGATTTGAGGACCTATCATTTGAATTAATGCTTCAAAATTACTTGCTATCACCCTGATAACATTTTTAAACCCAGCAGTACATTTAATTTCAAGTTTTTTAAAATGTTTTCAGTACATTCTGAACCACAGAGAAATTTATCTGATCAGTTGTAATGACACTCAGACATGTTTGCAACTATGTGGATGCACTTTCAACACTCATGAAAATGTAATGAGCCTTCAAACTGTGCCTACTTATGGAACCAAATTATATACATTCAGTTTTCATAGTAAGGCTTCCATTTATAGTGCAAAGCTGCATGCCATTTTGTATGTGCAAAGTCAAAATTTGGGGGACTGTTTCATTCTTATTATAAGTGATTGCCTTAGTACATTTCAAAGTCTTCACAAGTTGTACTATCATTCACTGTGCAGCTCATCCATGTTTTATATGCTCTCAGCATTATTGTAAAGTGTACATGAATTCCTAATCATGTCTTGTTGACAGATTTGGCAGCAAAAACAGCAACCACAGAACCCAGAATTACAGTCTTGTTGAACAGAGAGTGGTGCTATTGTGTTGGCATGAAAAGTGGTCAGCTCTCTGCACAAATAAATCTAAGAGTAATGAAGGACATTCTGATAAACTGGGTAACTTCCTCTCATGTTTCTCATTGTGAGGACATAATTTTGGCTCAATTGCATATTGTCCACTGCAATTTTACACACAGTTACTGTGGTTGCAAATAGACGAGCGCAGTCAAGTTGTGCAGCACAAGGAATGGGAAAGAGGCAGAGACTTGAAGCAATAGCCATGCAGTATGTAAATGCATAGGAAAACTGGATGACACAATAAACATATCCATATTAATTATTAGTAGACATTATTTTGTGTACACTAAAATATCCAACATATGCATGCATTTATGCTGCCAAAGTTTTATAATTATTATAAGAATGTGGCTATCCAATGGTGCAATCTATTTAAATTGATCAACCTTAGTTTACACATATCTCAAAACTTTTGTAGTGATCCTCATATATTGTAAATATTTGTCACATCATTTTACATTGCCTAGACAATCTACAAATTTTGATGGGGAAGCGATTGCAATAAAACAAGCCTTAAAACAGATACACTATAGAACTGATATAAAAGAAAATAACGTAGTTGTTCTCACAGACCCAATTTCTGCCATTCAAGCAATAGAAAGATATTTCAGTTCATTTATTATCTGCTTAAAAGAATACAACCATATTCAAAGCATTGTCAGGTTAAATATGTACAATAACATATACAATTTAATATATACAAAAACAGCTTTTAAAATAACATTTTACAGTTCATAATTACTTACTGTATTATATAAATACTATTTATTTTGTCAGTATTAGTTAAGATATTTGTCAATTGAATAATATCCTTCAATACAAAATTTCTTTAAATCTTTCTTGAATGTCTTAAAGTCATTAGCATTTTTCAAATAAACAAGGAGTTTATTAATGTAAAAAGAAGCTAGTAACAGTGAAGTAATAACACAAATATTAATATAAAAATAATAGTTGCAACAAATCTTCACTTATCTTTTGGAATCCTTGTTTATTATACAGAGCTGCAGCAGTAGGTTTGGTTTTATATTTTTCTAATCTATGTGATTGTATATGAAAATTTGTATTTCCTCTGGTGTAATGTTTATGCATTTGTTTGTTAGTTTTACCTATATCTTGTCTGTTGAACAATTGTACTACTACTTCATATGTGTATAGTGAATATACTGTTAAAATGTTTAGGTCTCTGAAGGTTTGCCTATATGAATACATTTGTTTCATCCTCAAAATTAGTCTTATTGCTCTTTTCTGGAGAAGGAATACTCGGCTAATGTATTTTTTAGCACAATGTCCCCACACAGTTATCCCATATGAAAGATGCGGGTGTTTTAATCCATAATATAACATTATTTGTGTGTTAACATCCACTATATTTGTCATTTTCTTCATTATCAATAATCCTGAACTCAATTTGTTACATATATGTACAGTCAATGTGTTTATCGCACGTCAGATTTTTGTCCAAGATTACTCCTAGAAAATTTGCACTGTCAACTACACTTACTTCCCTGTTTTCAATAACTATCTTTGTGTTTGACGTTGACCTGTTCTGTGGAGATTGAAACTGCATGTAATTTTTCTTATTTAAGCTTATGTGTAAGTTATTAAGCTTAAAATATTGTATAACTAGTGTTGTATTACTTATTGTCGTGTTTCTAGAACCTGTAGGCTAATACCTATATTTACTATTGAAGTATCATCAGCATACATAAATATTTTCCCTTCCAAGATATTTGGAGGTCATTGACATAGATTATAAAAATTAGGGGGCTGAGAACGGAACCTTGTGGTATTCCATATGTCACTAATTTATTATCTGAGTAGTATCTGTGATATGTTGATTCTTAGCATGTGTAATTTTTACTTGTTGGGATCGTTTGATCAGATATGTCCTAATTATTTTGTTCTGTGTTCCACATATCCCATAATAATTCAGTTTATCTAGTAGGAGTTCGTGTTCAATGCAATTGAAAGATCCAGAAATATACAGCTGTTGTTTTCATTGTTATCCAGCTTGTTGATTATATGATCAATCATTTCTGATATGGCATTTTTTGCTGACCAGAATCTCATATTTATCTAGAAATGAAATCTTTTGATCAGCTATTATTCTTTCTACCAACTTGGAAAGTGTTGAGATGAGCGATATTGGCCTGTAATTACTTATTTCACCTTTGTTTCCTTTTTTATATGTATGTATGACAGTTGATTTCTTCAAACAGTAGGGGAATATACCAGACCTAATAACAGAATTGACCAAATTTAATAAAGGCTCTTATCATATAGGGGGTGTACTGCTTCAATACAGCATTAAAGATACCATCTAACCCAGAAGAATTTTTATTCTTGTTTTTTTATGGATTCAAATAATTTTTCTTTTATTTCCCTAAGGTACATAGAATTGCTAAGTAGCTTTGTTTTGCATTGATATGTTTTATTCCTACCTTTATTTAATATTAACTGATTAATACTTTCTGAAAAATAGTGATTAAATGCATTGCTTATTTCCATTGGATCAATTGTTATTCAGATGAATGTTATGTTCACCTTTGTTTTTTCCACATTCATTGTTAATAATGCTCCAAGAGTTTTTGACTATACTATTACTATTGCTTAGCATACTTTTAGTATGGTTTGATTTTGTTTTCTTTAATATATTTTTGTATTCCTTCTTATATCTAAGAAATACTACCTTACATTTTTCATTTTTTGTGGTTTTATATACATCATATTGATTTAGAATTTCTTTGGCTCGCATAACATCTTGATTTATCCAGGGTTTACTAGTGGAATATCTCACTTCCTTGGTGGTTATAGGGTATGCAATATCGAAATAGTATTTGAAGATAGCAAAAAAAGTTTCCCATTTAACATGAATGTCAGCCTCATTTTTCTCCCATGTTTCATAAAACAATAGGCAGCATAGACCATTTACACTTGCTTCATTTATATTTCTAGCTTTTACATAGCATTTCTGATGTTTTGGTGTGTAGCAGTCAGTTTCTATACTCTGAGCATCATGATCAGACAAGTGACTTTTTATTATATTTGTCTGATACATAGTGCTGGAGAGGTTTGTAATAATGTGGTCTAGTATTTTAGCTGTCGTATATCTAGTTGGTTCATTAATTGTGAGCCTTAATTTAAATATATTAGTTATGTCTAGCAGCTTTTTATAATTGCTGCTATTTTCGTTTTTATTTATATTAATGTCAACGAATAATATTATGTTATGTCCATCCAGTTTATCTAAAGTTTTTATTATTATATAAAAAAATTCATTAGTGATCGGTAGTATGAGATAATTACCACTTTTTCTTTATTTAGGGTTATTTCTATACCTGATATTTCACAGACTTTATCTATACTACTATTTTGTATCCATGTATTAGGTTTTGTGCGTATTATTTTATTTCCAACAAAAAGTGCCACCACCTCTATAACATCTGTAATATGCTACATATAGCCTACAGTAATATGCTACATTCTTGTAGCCTTCTAATTGACAAGAGTTTGTTTGTTGTCCTTTAATCCATGTTCAGAGGTGGCTAGAATATCCAGTTTATTTTCATGCAGAAATACTGTAATTTCCTCATTCTTGTTTCCAAGATATTGCACATTTTGGTGTATAATGCTAATTTTTCTGTTTCTGTTATTGAGGGGGTGCACAGTAGACTGAGCCTTTACTGACTCAGTCCCTTTACCTAGTTTCCCTGAAGAGCTTGCATTTAATAAGATGATAGTCCATATGAATCTTATAATATTAAGGATGTGAGATCTTATTATAGATTATTCCAAACAAAATTTCAACAGATAATACTACCAGCTCATGTGGGAGTGATTGGTAACGAGACTGCAGACTTTCTGGCCAAAAAGGGTGCAGTGCTACACTCATAACCTTAAAAATCTTGTAGATTAGATGAAAAACTAAAAAGTATCAACATAATATTCAAAAGGAAATTTCTAATAAAAATTACTCCAACAAAAAAGAAATAGTACAAAAAATAAAAAAAAAAAAATAAAAAATGTCCCAAGAAAAGCAGCAGTTGCTCACCTCAGACTAGCTACTAAACATGACTACTTGGCAGAACATCTACATGGGGTTGGTTTTGTAAATGACAACACATGTAAGATCTGCAATGCTGATAAGATTTTAAATGGAGAACACTTACTGGAATGCACAGAATTGAGGAAAGCTGAACCAATGGGAAGATACATAATCTATATTGGCTGGCTAGGGAAAAATTGATGAATATAAAACCTGCACATTAGATCAACATCAATATATTTTGTACTTGTCCTACTCTACACAAGCAAATTGTAACATAACCTATTTTGCATAGAGTTTCAGATGTTATTATTTAGCTAACAGATATATAGATATTACATTTAATTTTGTTTTCATAATTATAATACCTTCTCCATTACTGTTATGAATGAAAAATTTCTTTCTTTAAATAAATCTATGAAGGCATTATGTCAAAATCTAAAAATTGAAAGTAAGACAAGTTAACATTCCCTTTATTTTAAACACTGTTGATACATTATATTTTTTATGCTTAAACTGTGATATTTTTGGATTGATGACTGATTTTTTAAAATAAAAACATTAGTTTCTTAGCAAACTTAGTAAATTATTTAAAGGTCTGCTTAATGCTCAGTAATAAACCATGCAATATTCACAGTTTTATAAACCCATAACATAATACTAGATTTACACATTTCCCTCAACCTCTTCCTCATCAGCACATATATTAAACAAGCTGATGCAGACTTCAGCACTGGTTTGTAGATTTCTGTAGAAATCCCTAAATGTTTCAGAGATAAAAGGCAAAAGATCTAGAAGATACCTCTTCTCCTCCATAGACATTAAATTTGCACCATTGTAGCTTCTTTTTGGTACAAAGTTTTGCAATGGCCTTCGTCCTCTCCTCTTGAACCTAACTCTAAAACTGTTGTCATCCCTCCTCGGGTGTATTTTAAATGAAAAGTTTCCAAAATCTTCTCATCCATAATGAAGTCACTGGATGTCTCTCCATATGAAATTCCCTCCTTGTATGTAAGTCTTCCGCAATATCAAATCTTGTTTGAGAAGTGATGAAAAATCAAGAAAATCTGAAGTGGATATTTCGATAACAAGAAAATTGGTTTTCTTGCCTGACACACACACGCGCATGCACACGCGCACCCGCCCCCGCGCATGCACGCACGCACCCACCCACCCACCCACACACACACACAAACTTGAGCCCAATCATGTGGATGATGAATTGGAAGTTCATACTTCTTTTTCTTTTCTATTAAACTATGATCATCACCACTCTCCATGTGGGTGTGTCCTAGAACTATAAATTTATGATCGACAGACTTCAGATTTGCATTATCTTGGATTGCAACCATGCATATAATAGCCATATGGCTGTTCTTATTTTGCCCTTGGCAAGAATCTGAGTACATTATCACATGGTGTATGTTGGAAATAGATTGCACAAGATATTTGTAGAAGCAGGACCTATTTCACTGATTCCTCTGGCTGCCTGGCCCTCATGCCACATAAAACAATGTACTTGTTGAGTTTTGCAATTGTGAACAGTAAGATTAAATGTCCAAAGCTGCGTCTTGTAGAATGCTACAGAACTGGTTATATACAACTGGTGTCGCGAGCACTGTTACAGCCTAATCTGTTCTTTTTTCATTTGCCAAATTTGCCTTTTCAGTATATTTCTGCCATTCTTCTTGTAACATAGTTTCCTTCAGACAGCTGTATTCTCATTTGAATTTGTCACATACCAAACATGGATGTGTTTTTGGTTTCTTAATGGTAATGTTCAGTACATATTTATATATATATATATATACTCAAATGTAACAAAATTTATAAATTTAAACTCAAATGTAACATAATTTTTTTGTATTTTGACAATAGCATAGAATCGTATTTCCTCAGGCTGATAATAAATCTATGTATCTCTATGAAAAACTGACTCATTAACTCTTCGACTTACTCTTCTCTGAATATTCTATGTATAGCTTGTAGATAAGGTAATATGCAGGGCCTGGATTTTTATGTGGTTAAAAAAATTTACTTTTTATGTGACAAAAATTTTAAAAATATTTGGTAAAAATTTAAAAATATGTAATAAAACTTTTTTTAAATTCAAGAAACACCTAAGATAACATAAAAAAGTTAACTCACCAATAGCTCCTAATCATCAGATGTGGAACACTGATTGGAATTGCAGTGAATGACTAACATCTTCTCCAAATTTTACATCAGAAAACCATGCCTGTTGTCACAAAATAGTGCCTTATATTGAGAAAACGATCATTCTACATCGCATGATGTTAACCTCGCATATTTGAAACGGGACATATCACTAACATCCACGCCATCAACTTCACTTGTTCCTTGTCCTTCCAAAACTAGAGCTACTTTGTTAAGGGCTTTGTAGCTTGTATTTTTTTCAAACAAATCCTTAAATTTTTTCTTTAAGACTTCAGCTTTTGAATTGGAAAGAGCGTCCAGTTTCTTTCAACGCATTCTACTTCTTTAACTGCATTACTCAATAAATCCCCCCAAAGTCTCTAGTTTTGTTACACAATGAGCCAAGAATCCAAAATTGGCAGATATGTAAGCCAGGTCACATTTTAAATTGCTGTCTTTTACTAACTTTGAACATCAATTGAAGAAGCATCCTCTGGATCCAGTTCATTTACTACAGATACAAAAGCTTCAAAATTGTCTGCGTAATATATAACTGCTCTTAGCCAAGTCCCCAATGCGTGGTTATGGGGATAGGAGGCAGTGGGAGATTTGGATTTCTTTCTTTGAAAAGATCAACTCTAGTTGGTGATTTTACAAACATTTTTTTCCCATTTGACACTAACTTATCCACTTCCACTTTTGTCACACAGTCTGTGTAGGACATATGTAATCATGAGTGTCACATGAATCATTTTAGGATAACATACACAAACAGCTTCACCAGCCTTCTTCATATATGATGCATCATCAGATATGAAAAGTAAAACATTGTTGTACATCACATCATTTGGCCACAGGATCTGTAAAGCTTCATTAAACAGCCTAGCAATTTACAGATGATTTGTAATTGACCATTGTTTAGAAGCTACCAAAAAGTGTTGTTTGGAAATTTTTTCATTATCTTCCAACACACCTACTAAAACATTTCCCATTTTTCTAACGCCAGCAGAAGCGATAGTTTTGTCAATGCTCATCCAGATCTTCTTATTTTCACAAACATAGGCACTTTGGGAGATAATTTTTCCGAAGAGTTGATTATCAGGAATGCTTATATCAGCATATCTGGTAAGAAATTTTTTGAATTTGGGATTGTTTACCTTATAAAGAGGTATATCAGCTGAAACAAGTGCTTCACATAAATCTGAATAATACTGTGAATTTATTTTAACGTTGGATAAGGATGGAGTAGGTTCTCCTATTAGAAAATGCTGCAATGAAGCACGGGAGGAAGCTGCGATATGTTTATTTCCAGTCAAATGTATTATCTGTGATCATTAATCTGCACTTACACATTTCACACAAAGTTGGCAAAACAATACCTTACTGTCAGTGGTAAAAACGTTTTTGAACTCCAATACATATTTCTATAAACATTCATGCACACTTGATTTCACTTTTGGCATATTTCATAAAATTAATTCCAGACCTAAGATCACAAACGTTCACTACTTAAACTGATCCTGTCTGAAACAGAAATAGATATACAGTTATAAATTTACAATTGCACATTGGGGATCCACAGAGTTTATCATGGTCGTTCCCTGCTCCTTTTACCATGTGAAAGATAAGATATCTTATGGCGGGCAGGTAGAGAATGTTTTTGAGACAATTCATTTCATTCATTTCATTTATTATCTGCTTAAAATACAAACATATTCAAAGCATCGTCAGCTTAACTATGTACAATAACATAAACTATCTAATAGATACAAAAACAACTTTTAAAGTAGCATTTTACAATTCATAATTATTTACTGTATCATATAAATACTATTTATTTTGTCAGTATTAGTTAGATATTCATCAATTGAATAATAACATCCTTCAATACAAAATTTCTTTAAATCTTTCTTGAATATCTCAAAGTCATTAACATTTTTCAGATAAGCAGGGAATTTATTATACAGTTCATGAGCTGCAGCAGTAGGTTTGGCTTTATACTTTTCTAATCTATGTGATTGTATATGAAAATTCCTCTAGTGTAATGTTTATGCATTTGTTTGTTTGTTTTACCTATTTCTTGTCTGTTGAACAATTCTACTATTACTTCATAAATGTATAGTGAATATACTGTTAAAATGTTTAGGTCTCTGAAGGTTTGCTACATGAATCTGTTTGTTTCATCCTCAAAATTAGTCTTATTGCTCTTTTCTGGAGAAGGAATACTCGGTTAGTGTATTTTTTAGCACAACGTCCCCACACAGTTTTCCCATATGAAAGATGCGGGTAGATTAATCCATAATATAACATTATTTGTGTGTTAACATCCACTATATTTGCCATTTTCTTCATTATGAATAATCCTGAACTCAATTTGTTACATATATAGTCAATGTGTTTATCCCATGTCAGATTTTTATCCAAGATTACTCCTAGAAAATTTGCACTGTCGACTACATTTACTTCCCTGTTTTCAATAACTATCTTTGTATTTGATGTTGACCTGTTCTGTGGGGTTTGAAACTGCACGTAATTTTTCTTATTTAACTTTATGTGTAAATTATTAAGCCTGAAATATTGTATAACTAGTGTTGTATTACTTATTGTCGTGTTTTCCAGAACCTGTGGGCTAATTCCTGTATTTACTATTGAAGTATCATCAGTGTGCATAAATATTTTCCCTTCTGAGATATTTGGGAGGTCATTGACATAGATTATGAAAAGTAGGGGGCCAAGAACAGATCCTTGTGGTACTCCATATGTCACTAGTTTACTATCTGAGTAGTATTCTGCAATAAGTTGATTCTTAGCATGTGTAATTTTTACTTGTTGGGATCGTTTGCTCAGATAAGTCCTAATTATTTTATTCGGTATTCCACGTATCCCATAATGATTTAGTTTATCAAGTAGGAGTTCGTGTTCAATGCAATCGAATGCTTTGGAAAGATCCAGAAATATATAGCTGTTGTTTTCATTGCTATCCAGCTTGTCGATTATGTTATCTATTATTTCTGATATGGCAGTTTTTGTTGATTTATTTTTTCTGAATCCATATTGAAAATCAACCAGAATTTCATATTTATCTAGAAATGAAATCATTTGATCAGCTATTATTCTTTCCACTAACTTGGAAAGTGTCGAGATGAGTGATATTGGCCTGTAATTACTTATTTCACCTTTGTCTCCTTTTTTATGTATAGGTATCACAGTTGATTTCTTCAAACAGTCAGGGAATATACCAGACCTAATAATAGAATTGACCAGATTTAATAAAGGCTCTATCACGTACGGGCTGCATTGCTTCAATATAGTATTAGAGATACCATCTAACCCTGAAAAATTTTTATTCTTCAGTTTTTTTATGGATTTAAGTAATTCTTCTTCTGTTATTTCCCTAAGGTACATAGAATTGCTAACTAGCTTTGCTTTGCATTGATATGTTTTATTTCTACCTTTATTTAATATTAACTGGTTAACACTTTCTGAGAAATAATGATTAAATGCATTGCTTATTTCCATTGGATCCTCAATTTTTAGCTGGCCTTTTTTCAGATGAATGTTGTTATATTCACCTTTGTTTTTTCCACATTCATTGTTAATAATGTTCCAAGAGTTTTTTACTATATTATTACAACTTAGCATACTTTTAATATGGTTTGATTTTGTTTTCATTAATAAATTGTTTTTTCCACATTCATTGTTAATAATGTTCCAAGAGTTTTTTACTATATTATTACAACTTAGCATACTTTTAATATGGTTTGATTTTGTTTTCATTAATAAATTTTTGTATTCCTTCTTATATCTAAGAAATGCTATTTTACTTTTTTCATCTTTTGTGGTTTTGTATACATCATAATATTGATTTAGAAATTCTTTGGCTCGCATAACATCTTGATTTATCCAGGATTTATTAGTGGGATATCTCACTTCCTTGGTAGTTATAGGGCATACAATATCAAAATAATATTTGAAGATAGCAAAAAATGTTTCCCATTTAGCATGAATGTCAGCCTCATTTAATACTGTTTCCCATGTTTCATTAAACAATAGGCAGCATAGACCATTTATACTTGCTTCATTTATATTTCTAGTTTTTACATAGCATTTCTGACGTTTTGGTGTGTAACAATCAATTTCTATACTCTGAGCATAATCATCAGACAAGTGAATTTTTATTATATTTGTCTGATACATAGTGTCAGGGAGGTTTGTAATAATGTGGTCTAGTGTAGTAGCTGTAGTATCTGTTACCCTAGTTGGTTCATTAATTGTGAGTCTTAATTTAAACATATTTGTTATGTCTAGCAGCTTTTTATAATTGCTGCTATTTTCATCTTTATTTATATTGTCACCGAGTAATATTATGTTATGTCCATCCAGTTTATCTAAAGTTTTTATTATTATATCAAAGAATTCATTAGCGCTAGCAGTTGGTGATCAATAGCATGAGATAATTACCACTTTTTCTTTGTTTAGAGTTATTTCTATACCTGATATTTCACAGACTTTATCTATACTATTATTTTGTATCCATTTTTTAGGTTTTGCGCTTAATTTTTTATTTCCAACAAAAAGTGCAGTACCACCACCTTTATAGTTATGCCTATAGTAATGTGCTACCTTTTTGTAACCTTCTAATTGACAGCGTTTTAGTTCGTTTTCTTTTAATCCATGTTCAGAGATGGCTAGAATATCTGGTTTATTTTCATGCAGAAATACTGTAATTTCCTCATTCTTGTTTCCAAGATATTGTACATTTTGGTGTATGATGCTAATTTTTCTGTTTCTGCTGGTGTTTTTGAGGGGGTGCACAGTAGACTGAGCCTTTATTGACTCAGTCCCTTTACCTAGTTTCCCTGAACAGTTTTCATATAAAAAGATCAATATTGCATTGTCCCTGAAGCAGTTGTTGCAATAGTTATGTGCTAACCAGTTCTTGCATCATTTCTTTCTTGATTGTGAAAGAGTATTAAAATATGGATTTATTAAAAAAAAAAGCAGAAATATTTAATTAAAATTACAGAAAAGTATACAAAATATGGATTTATTACAAACATTTCGGAAATATTTATTAACTTACTTTCTTGAAAAATGTGTTTTTATGTGAAATAAGATTTTGAGTTTATATTTGTGGACTCTCGATCGGGATAATAAACTTTGTTTTAGGAAAGTACTTCTAAAGAAAAAAAAACATGTTTTTACATAAAAATCCGGGTCCTAGTAATATAGCTCGGTAAATAGGTTTTCTCTGATTTCTTTCTTGCACAATGGCTCTCATAGGTTGGAATGGAGAGAGTGTGGTTTCAAGGTTCTTCACTCTTGTGTTCAGGAAATTTTTATACCAGTGAGTGTTTTCCTATCCTGTGACCTTTTCTTTTGAATAACAGTTTCAATAAAGGCCGTTGTTTTGCCATAAGTTTTCAGGAAACAAGTTTTGCAAACTGGTTCTGGTTTTCTACCCATATTTACATTGTACCTTACAGTGATCTGTCTTAAATCTATGTTCATTAGGATCTTCTGTCTATATTCTTTTACTGGCCTTATTTTCAAGTTTGATCAACTTGGAAATGTGTGTAACATACTCTCCAATAGTCTCGGCAAAGTTCTCTCGCATTTTTTCGTTAATCTCTCCTTACACTTCAATCTGCACACGTCAAATGGGTATATACAACTTTTTTTAACTAAAAATTTTATAATAAAAGTAATGGTCTGAATTTTCTGAAGTTACAATTGTTTCTGCAATGCTTTAATATTATGCATTATTCATTTCACAAAATTTAAACTAATATTAGCCAATATTGCACATCAGTTAGAATTGTGTAAAATTGGACAAGTCATCCACATAACCAGACTTAGCCGATTTAACACACAGTCAGAAAAACATAAAATCGCACAAGTTAAGTAATTATGACTTAACCATCTTTACACATGTGTAATGCTCAATTTTCCCAGTGGTCCAAAAATTCACATTGCCATATCTGACTTAATTGTATAGCTATGACTTAACCGACTATACGCAAACTTGCACAATTAAATTCTAAGCAATGATATACTAAAAATTCAAAAAGTCTATTTTGTTACTTGACTGACTTTACACATGCACAAAAGAATTTTGATTAAAATACTATTATTTTAAGATATTTTCATGACAAACAAAATGTGTATCTTGAATTTTCTAAGAATAGCCTCTGAAGATCTCTTCATTCTGGATGACTTGCAAAACTGTAAACCGTAAGATATAGACAAAAACTTCCTACACAAAAAATATAGATCTCGTTACAACTCTCAGTTTATGTCATATACATTTTTTTTGTAGACATTTTCACGATATTCCTTGCTATTGATTTCAATTTTAATCTGCTTAAACTTTTCTCAAATGGAAAGTCATCTTTTATTTCATACCTCTTTTGTTTTCTGCTAGCCATGCAAAGATAACTGAATTTCAATTGTTTCACAAAGCAATAATTTTTAAGATTTAATTGTCATGTTAGCTCTTATTTCCCTTCTACTTACAAGGAAGCAAGTAATAAGGCAATTTCTGCTAAAGTTTATCTCAATTAGCATGGTATAGATAGAAGAATAATCTTTTATAAGAATATGCTGGGTCTTTCTTTATGAGGTGTTGAGAAAGACCCACGTTCCCCTAACTGAATACATTCTAATTCAGATTTAATTCTACGGACCAAACTAAACAACACACTGCTGGCTGCCACTACTCGTTTCTGTATAGACTTGAATTTAATGAAACTCCTCACTGCCGCGTCATCATAAATTGATACACATTAGCAATCACTTCCTGTGCTTGACTGGGAAAGACTTTTCCCTGTAATTTACTGGTGGCATTGTTTATTCTATTTATCTCTTCTATGCATCACGAGGACCGATACTCATGTTGTCATGGTGCTGGACAGACTGATGTCTGCTACTTGCCAGCAACTCCAGCATCAGGTTATGCCACTGCACATCATGTTTACAGTGCTCTTGTGTATTTGCAAGCATAGTACCTTTTCAAGGAAGGCATTAATTCTCCTTGTCTGCTGTATCTGACAGTCTGTCATGTGTTGCTAGACTGTGTTTCTCTAGCACATCTTCAGGAATCTCTGTAACTGTTGATCAGTCTTGCAGAGGTCATGGTGGATGACCAAGCTGTCAAAAAGATTTTTAGGTTTTTGTCAAAGATTAACAATCAAATACAGATTTTTCACGTGTGTGTCTGTGTGTGCATGTATGGACTTTTTTTTTTATACTTTTGAGGACGTAAACAACTACATTCTAAGAGTTATGGTCCAGCTAATGTTGAGTGAATAACACAAGAGTTCATGAAATATATCTTTTAATGTGCACATCCCTCTGCATGCAATTTTGAATTTAATCTGAGGTTTTATCTGATAGAAACAATATTTATATACCCATATGTCATAAAGGAATTTTGTTACGTACAACTCAACTATACTTAGTCCTTGTGATTATCAATTTACTTTTACATGTCCAGCACATTCGATGGAACAGCCTCTCCATAGCATTACTCACATGTTGTGTGTTGTCCTTCATATAGTGATTACCATGATCTACAACACAAAGTTGGGTTCAATCCTGGTGGAGCATGATGGAATATTTTCTGATTTAAAAACCCTTAACATGGCTTCTTTTGGAAGGGAAGTAAAGCTGTAGGTCCTGTGTAATGTTTGTTCGCACATAAAAGAACCCCATACCTTGAAAGAAAATGTCCCTGGACAAAATTCCACCATTTTCATGGCCACAAGTCATGATTTAGTCCCATGGTGCCATCTCTGGCTATTAATTGATACCTCATCATTATGTGCTTGTAGCAGCAAAATTGGAAAAATGTCACTGATCTAGGAGATACTATTAGTGCCCCAAATATGCCAACATCTCATCATGGAACACCACAATGTTGCGCAACATAAAGTGAAGTTAAAACGGAAAAGAAAAAATAGGGGTAAATTATGGTTAGAAAAGGTCAGAGCATTGCTTGGCTAGTGTTGAAAAAAAGTATGAAATATTTGTAATGAATGATGCTTCTGTATATCTCTTGACATATTGCAATGATGTTGTCTTATACTCTACACTGTTTTCTCAATGTTGATTGCAATACAGCCATCAATATAGTCTCAAAGAATCATACAACCCATTTAAATAGATATTTCCTTTAATCTAATACCAAAGACATGATTTTTATTTATTTTACAGGAAGAAGAGTTTGCTGGCAGCCCACTACTTTGTTTGCAGCCTGGTGAAA
Organism: Hymenopus coronatus; assembly: GCA_030762935.1. Lineage (NCBI taxonomy): Eukaryota > Metazoa > Arthropoda > Insecta > Mantodea > Hymenopodidae > Hymenopus > Hymenopus coronatus. The sequence continues at coordinate 154,578,867 of CM060892.1, read as the reverse complement.
AAGCTTGGACACTGGTTGGAATAAGTAATTGGAGGATAGCATGTTCAAAAGTTGGAGTGGAACGTCCAAGATTATATGATAAAATCACCTCAAATATAGAATGGATTCACAAAACTATGAGTGCCATTTCATGATGGCAGATGCAGTAAGCTTCATGAAATGATAAAGACTTGCAGGTTTGATAACAAATGTGCAGCTTGTGATACATATTATCTGAACATTTTAATGCAACGTCTATAGATGTCGCTAAAAAGGGATATAGTGAGAAAAACTGAAACTTTAATACCAATTTACTTGTAAGGAGATAAAAGTATATTTTGTGGTTAAACTTGATGGCTAAAATGAAGTGATAGCTGTTTAGAAGAGCAAATTTATTTTATCTTGATGAACATTCTGAGTACAGACAACTACAAAAACATTCTACTATTCAATTAACAATTTAATACTTATAAATGCATGCATTTACAAAAGATCATACAAAGGAATCAGCAGTACAAGGAACTGAACCAAAAAGTTTGCACTGCTTTTTATGCATTTTGTAAGGAAATATACAGGTGCAAGAAAATTATATCACTATCTTTTTTATGCTTAAAAGGTTATTTTTGCAAGATTTACTGTGCATCACACCTCATGGTAGAATTTACCTTTGAGAAGAACGAAAAATGGCTTATACCATTAAATTATGTGTTAAAAGTCTCTGAGATGGCAATAGTGATATTACAGTTTGTATTGCTCTGCTATTGAGAGAATATACTGTAAGGCAGTAAACATGATTCTGAAAAATGGAACAGTAGAGTTTAGAGACAAGCATGACATTAATTTGTTATATCTTCTAAATGTTCTCCAGCTGATTTAAATACTATTACTAATCTCAATAACTGAATGAGATATGTTATTATGCACTGTTTAATATTGTACAAGAGGCAAATTTGAAACATTGCCTCCATTAGATAAGTATGATATACAACAAAAATACCATTTGTAGCAAAGTGAACTAAGCTGATAGATCAAACACAATGTGCTCGAAAAGAACATGGAAACACAAATCTTCTTGGGTACCATCATATCAAATAAGGGTGCAATTTAAGTTACTCAATAATTCTTAGTGTTCTATTGACTGAAGCTATAAAGGTAATTTCTTTGTAAATGTGTGGTGTCTGCTTAATGATGATATCTAAGGAAACTGCTGTAGGTTTTAAAATTGGTTGCTGTGTGTCAAATGTATGCTTGCCTATCTCATCCCTTAAGAATTGTTTCCAAACTTTCAACTATTGCCAAATTTACACCTCTTGTCAGAGGAATGGGCACTTTCTATTATCTTGAAATGTCTTGTGTGTGACAAATTTTGATCAGCAATAAATTTTCCCAATAAAAACGAAGTAGTGCATATTGTATTTTACTTAGAAGTACTGAAACATAGTATAATGTTTTCTTACTTATACTATTTAATATCTCAACTGCCCTTGCTTGTTTTGATACAAAAAGTGGCAATTTGCTAACTTTATTTGATCTCTATGCTTACATGCATTGATACTATTAAACCATTATGTATAAAGAAATGTAGCAGATTATAGAATTTAAATGCACCTAATTGAGTGGATACTCAAGTTACCATAAGATGATTAAAATTACAATCAAAACAGAGACAGTTGAGTTCTTGAAAAGCCGTGTGAAAATAAATAATATTAGTTTATTAAAACAACTTAATAATTTGTTTACATAGCTTTTTTTTTATTGTGTTTATGAAGAGACTACTACTCAGTGGTGTCACGTGTAGCACTTTGTGACCTTTTAAGGTACATTTACACTTGGAAACTGATTTTTTTTTCAAAATTTTCAGGTTTTTGATTCAGGTGTCATGTAATAGCATATATTTTCTGGGTTTGAAAAATACATAGCTTATGTGACATTGCTTACCAGAAGTGTGCTTAAGTTAGGATCTTGTACCACTCTGCACAGCTACTCTGAGGACAATGCTGAAATTTCATTTCATTATTTCCAAACTAAAATTTTCAGCATTTTAACCACTTTAAATCACAAAATAGTACTCTTAAAATTAAGCTGCACACCTCATTCATATAAAATGTTGAAGCTTATTAATCAGGAAATGATGTGAACCCACATTCATAGCTCTATTCTTAGTTAAAACAAATTCTGAACTCATTTAAACCAAAATCAAACTGATAAAAATACCTATTTTTAATTTAAAAATCCACAATATTCTAAATGAGGTTTACTTTAAATATTTGAGGTTCACATCACTATACATGTTCAGAGAAACACATTGATGAATTTAAGTCTGAGATACCTATAGTTTAATAAATAATACAGCGTTTTAAAGAAATGTAACATTTTCAATTTCAAACTTTTTTTGTAGTTATCAAAAATATTTTTAATTTTTGATACAGTAAAATCTTTTGGTTTACCATGCCAAACACCACCAAAATGGTTTAAAATATTGGACTAAAAGTACAGATTTTTCATAACAAAGTGTATATGTACCTTAATATGCAGCATTTTGTCTTTTGGCATTAACTTTGCTGTATGAAACAATTAACTCTCAAAAATAACTTCTAATGTGTATCTGTTGTAAATACTGTTAAAGATTATATTAAGTTTTAAGAATAAAAATGTTGTTAATATTTTGCATCTTCAGTTTTGAACAAACAGCCAACTAGCAGGAATTCTCACAGAGTTTATAATGAAAGCAATGATAAAGAAGCAACTATAGATTTATGTTCTCTAACTAGAAAAGTCGTTAAAAGAGAGGGTACACAAATTCAAAATTAGAAGTTGTTTCTTTTTCTTCTTCTTTCTTTAATCAATTTAGCAACTTAAAGCACTGTGGCTAAAAGTTAGAATTTTGTTTGTGAATCAAATGCTGATTGACAATAGGTAGAGTGATATATGCAAACTCAGCAGGGACATGGCTCAGAGCCATTCCAAACACATTGGACCATGAACTTTGTGCTTCATTTATGATAATGCTATTAATAAGCAGACAATATGGGATACACTTACCTATTAATTGAGTTGAATTAATCCAATCTGTATGATCTGTTATTGAATTATTTTCTGTCAAGATATTTAGAATTGCTAAAAAAGAGAAGCAAAAAAGATACGAGAACATATGCTACTGCATGCAAAGTGAAATATGTTTTATAAATGGTGAATGTGGCAACTAATCTGCCATTTTTACAACAGCATATATTTTCTGTAGATTTACTTTCAACATAATTTTTCTTTAATAAGAGCTGTAGCTTTCCTGGCAGCATAAATCTTCGGAGATAATTTTTCTTATCATCATGGATATTATTATGCTGAAAGGTAATTTCAGCATAATAATATCCATTGGCATTTTAGCAATAATGCACTTTAGAGATTGACAATATTTTTATTTTAATGCATGTGAAAATTCCTGTTAATGAAGGTGCAGTTTAAATATCAATGTATTTTTATATAAAATTAAAAAACAAGAAACTTAAAAGAATTTGCATTCTTCATTTCATTTAATTGATAACCCTAACTACATATAAAATACCAATACCTCTAACCTTTATCATCATTCTTCTTCCTCATTCCCTTTTGCCTTGAGTAGTGATGGTGCCCTCAATTCAGCTTCTCCATTCTTTTCTATCTTCATTCTCATTTATCCCAATATCTTATTCCTTTGTCTTCCTATACTTTCCATTTATCTTCCAATATTATCTGGGGCCTTGCTTTTCCTCTTATCTTCACTTCTAGAATCTGTTCCACTTTACTATCCTGTACCTTTCCGAAAGTCCCCCCACATCAATTGTCTGTCTATTTATGCTCAGTCATCTCTTCCAGAGGTCTTGATATACTTTTTCTCTAACCCTCTCATTCCTCATTTTGCCACTTTTGGCTTTCTAACCTTTATCCAAAGGTGCTGAATGCCCTCAATTTGAATATGCTTCTATTAAGTTTTGATATCACAATAATCTGTTCCTATGAATATCCAGTTATGATTTGGAAGTAAAATGTATTTCAACACGTGAAAAGTTAACATTCAACAGTTTATGTTTTGGAAATAGTTTTCATGTGGAAAAGATGTTTGATGTGAATTGAACGCCAAACTCTTGCAAGAGCTTTACAATCTATAGAATCAGCCACTCAGGAAAGAATTTTCATTTTAAAACACAAGAAAACTTCCATGAATTTTGATAAACTGGTAGATGACTTCTAGGTCCATTAATTCTACTAGAGAAGATTGAAAACCAATGGTCGACAGGTAATGACAGGAACAACGGTTCCTGAAATATGTTCTAGTTTTTCAAAGTAAGGGAAGTATTTAAACAAGTTTATCTATTATTGGCAATGCACTATTGATTATTATATTAGAACTATAACAAGAGCATGTCATAACTAAACCTAAACACTTTCAGGTGTGACAAGTACAGATTTTTCAATTTCAATATTTTTAACAACAGATTCTTATTTTAAGGTACTAGTTATGCAATTGTTTGTGCTAATTATGTGCTCTTAAGTTAAATCTCACAATATATATTTTCATTTTTATTTTGGAAAACAATTTATTGTGAATTTTTGTTACAGTTTATAAATAAAATCAGATGTGCAACTTGTTGAATGTAGGATTTTTTGTACCCATGGGATTTTAAAGATGTGCATTTTATTCATGTCAATATCACAAATACTGGATGCTCAATTTTTTCTTTCTCTACTTAGTACATAGTATAGAGGTAGAGAAGGTATTGCACTTCACCCAAAAATTCAACACTGAGGTTTGACTTGAAATATATGTTTGAGGTGAGAGAGAGGGGGGAGAGGGGGAGGGGTGGAGGGGGGATGAAGGGGAGAGGGAGAGAGGGGGAGGGGAGAGAGGGAGAGAGAGCGAAAACAATAACTAAAAAATGAAAAGTTGGTTAAATACCAAACATGAGTTCAGCATTTTTCAAGGATGCAACATGAACATCAAACTGCCCTTTACATGGAAATATTTTGAAAATGTTTATTAATGCTTTTGATTAAAATAGTGTATATTAAATATACTTATATAACAAAATGTATGTATATCTTGAATTTTCTGGGAATAGCCTCTGAAGTCCTCTTCATTCTGAATGACTGTTGGTAAACCATAGGTGATAGGTGAAAACATGCTACACAAAAAATAAATATCTTGTTAAAACACAATTTTTATCACATACTTTTGTTGCTTATATCATATACCATTTTTGAAATATTCCTTGTTATTTGTTTCAATTTTAAAATATTAAAATTTTTCTCATATGGGATTTTGTAAAGTCTTGGACATGCAAAAGAAGATCATTTCAATCACATGGCAACCAGCATTTAAAAGATTTTGACTATCGCTTTAAAGTAGTATTCCTTATTTCACCTCTACTTACAAGAAAGCAAGTAATAAGACAATTTCTACTAATGCTTATCTCAATTGGCATGAAGTAGATAGAAGAATAAGCTGTTTAAGGATGAACTGTTACAGAATAGATAGAGAAAGTCATATGAATAGAACATATCAGATTTTTATCTGTAATTTCCCACATGCTGAAAGAGCTAGAATGATGTCAGAGTTGACTGGTGAAGCTTATTGAAGCCACAAGCTCTCTACTGGATGAGAAAGCAATCACAGCAACCTCTACCCAGAAATGGCAGTTTTGTTTTGCAGAAGAGAAAGTAAGCACAGGGACCCCTACCCAGAACATAAAGCAAACATAGGACTCTGGATATGGTTGTATTGTAACCAATACAACCAACCTCTCCCCATGCCCCTCCCACAACTTTGGTTAATCTGCTCTTTGTTAACATGCTGAATATGAACATAACTTGTGACTGCGATTGAGTGTTATTATCATTAAGATAGGAGTGACATATTAATATGATATATCACTGCATAGCTATAATGCCTACTCTGAACCTTAAGTAGTAACACCTGATGTTAGAGCGACAGTATTCAAGTCACCTCATTAGGATGACAACACATTAAGTAGGATCTCCTGCCACTAGAGGGACTTAAACTCACATCACTGATGGCATTGACAAAATTTCTTGCGCAGGAAATCGCGGATAAAAATTAGCATCTGTAATATGCTATTATTTTAAACAAAGTAGTATAAACCTTTTTTGAGAAAATAAAAAATAACAAGAACTTTCATTTTGTAAAATATTGCTATTCAGTGGAAGGAATTCCTAAAGCTTTACCTTACATCCTTTAACAAGAGAGAGACACTACCTCTCTTGTAAAGAATCTCACAAAAAGAAACTATTACACAAACATAACAACAAAAGAAAATTATTTTAAAAACAAATGGCTCATTAGAAACAAAGGCAACACAAAAGAATGAGACAAATTCTACCATAGTATTAGAAAAACAAATGAAAATACTGAAATATAAAGACCTAATCTCTTTAACAATTCTTTCTAACCAATAAAGAATAGGCAGGTCTACTACAATTGGTCTACTGTCAATAGGTTTATGAACTTAAAAATCTGATGTGTTACACTCAGATGACTTTCTCTAACTGTTCAACAAACAGATTTCTTTCAAAAGATTATTCTTCTATCTACATCATGCTAATCAAGATAAGCATTAGCAGAATGTTTCTTATAAGAAGAAGGAACCAAAGAAATGCACTATGCTAAAGCGATTGTCATTGAAATTGGATTCTTTGCTTGGACAGGAGTAGAACAAAAGAAAAACGGACACTTCCTGTCTGAGAAAAGTATTAAGAAAAGTATTAAGTATTTTAAAACTGAAACCAATAACAAGGAATATCTTGGAAATGGTCAACTCTACAACAAAAATGCTCATTTTTTGTGAAGTAAGTGTTTGTCTATCTCTTAAGGTTTACCAGTTCTGCAAAAATCAACCACAAAGTTCTCTTCAGAGGCTATCCCAAGAAAATTTAAAATATGCATTTCATTTGTATTGTAAATAACTTGAATGTACATATGTTAATCAGAATCATTAGAATCATTTTTGAGAAAAACAACATTTTCAAGAAATTGTCCATGTAAAGGGTAGTTTGGGGTGGGGAGATTTTCTTGAAAATCTTTGTTGCATCCTTGGAAGATACTAACTCCTATCTCATACAACTCCTATCATCATTCCTGATTGCATCATTTATTGTGGCAGCTGCTTTGTCCCTGGTGGCAATTGGAAGAACCTCTGCTTAGAGTGCCACGTAGCAGAATTTCAAAATTGAAAATACAGATTTTTTCCCCAAATATGAACATTTTCAGATGTCATTCTGACTCCCACCAAAGCAGTTACAGTGGAGCCCTGGTATTTCAAGGTTCCATGTACTTCGAGCAGGTCTTAAGAAGATTAAAATTTTACCAAAACTAAGATAAAATCCTGTTTTTATAAGTTATCTGTATGTATGTTTTACACACTTCCAAATGTGTTAAATTTTTAACTTTCCTTGTACAACACAGGCAAAAATGGCACACTTAAGGTTTTCATTCATAATGCAATTTTGACCTCTGACTGCTAATGAATTTCTCTTACAGATTGATGAGCTTTTGTAAATTAATTTTGGATTTACTCAGAGCATCACCCAATGGTGTTGAACAAATGAAGTTAGGTAGATCTGGTAGTAAAACTTAAATTGTGGAAAGGGTATTAAAGTACTGATTTAGAATTAAGGAATTGGAAAATAATATATCAAGGCAATGATTGGAGGTACAGTAAAAGCTCAACAAAGAGGATAACTTGGTATAAAGGCATAGAAGGACCTCTATTGAAATAAGCTGTGGGAATATCTGGAGGGATAGCCAGGTATTAGAGATAAAGGGTTCTGGAAAAGCGTTAAATTGAGAATTGAAGACTTAGAAAGACAAGAAATATTTGGTAGTATTAATTCCAAAACCTCATTGTGTATGTATACAGAGTTCAAAATAGTGTGGGAAAGAGAAAAGTATGTCAACATTTATGACAGAACAGCAAGAGAGGTCTTTGCATGGGCCAGGACAGGGGTGGTGATACTAAAAGATCTAGGGGTGAGAGAAAATCAAGGAAAGTGCACTTTGTGTAGTAGGAATTTTAATAATTATTGGTAATTAATTTCAGAATGTGAAGGAATAGCGATTATGTGAAAAAAATTGCTAAAGAAGAAATGGCCCACTTTATCAAAATAAATTATTATAGGTAAAAAGATGTTGAGTGTTAAATCTAAAGAAAGTAAAATGATATGTTAAAAGTAGAATGTAGGGTTAGATATTTAAGCTAAGCAGAATTGTAATTTTGTCTGTGTGCGCCTGCGTGCGCACGTTTTTTTTTCTTCTTTCTTCTTTTTTTTCTTTCTCCCCCGGATTGCCAGGCACCATTAGGTTTGGAGGAGTGCGTTTGCTCTTTCTTTGTCAACCCTTCACTAATTGGGACCACATATCAATCTGTGCATACCATCCTTTCAGTTAAAAGGATTGATACAACATTAAATTTCTCAAATGACTCACGTGTTTCTTGGTAAACATTAAATGCTCTGCTGTCATGTTGCCAAGGTAGTTCAGTGGTTAGAGCAATCTGGGCAAAGATTGTAAGATCTGCGATTCAAATCCCGGCTATGGCAGTGAATTTTACAGCCTGACTCTACTTATTGAACATATGTTTTACGCACAGCTTATGTGAAAAAAAATTAATATTTTATAAGAATAGTTTGTTACAGAATAGGTAAAGAAAGTCATAAGAATGTAATACACATGATTTTTTTAAATAGTTAGAGATGTGAATGTTTCAAAAACAACTCAATTTTTCTTTATATATACAAATTACTAAAATGTGATGCACATATCTGTTGCCTAGGTTTCAAAGAAAATAAACATATAAATCAAAATTTAAGGCTATGGCTGGGAAAAAATGTTAGTATCCTATATTTCAATATGCAAATACAGTAGAATACAACGGCAATATGTCAGATGCAAATATCATGCAATCATACAGAGTGACACGTCTTTTAATAATGCATGTTTATGTCAGAATTATTAGTGATTATATGTCAATGAGAGTACCTACATGATATTAGCACAACAATTAGCTGTTTAACAAGAAGTCTGCTCTACATATACTGGATTTTATATTTTGAATAATGTTTGGTACTAAAGTTTGGATGTAGCATTTCAAAATTTTGTATCTTGAAATACTGCAAAATTCTTGGTAGAGGCATGTGTGTTTCAATTTAACATGGTTACCAAAAATCTGTGCACTCATATCATGAACACCTGATGCATGATTGAAGGATTTAAATAAAGCCTGAATTAATTAATTTTTTTGAAAATAACTGCACTTACAAACATTATTTATTACCAATTTCATTAACATAGTAATTACAAAACTTAAGAATTAGTAAAATGTATTTTTTATAATATATAAAAGAGGTTAAGTAATGATTTAATGTACTGGTGGGCTTGTCCACATTATGACTGTTTATTGGATGTGTATTTCATAGTCAATTTCGTTACAAGAGAGCACTTTTCAGTTAATATGAGCTTATTTGTTTTGCTAAGCAAGCAGGAAAATAAATATTTGCCTGTACAGGCTGATGGTTATAGACAGACAAACTTTTCCTGGAGAAAGTCCACATCATTTCCCAACAGTCCCAGTTCCTTTGCATTGTTTTTTATTTCTACCACAGCACTAACCATGTCATCACAATGCTTTACAACTTCTTCAGCTACCATTTGACTTCTATGGTCATAGAGTTGCTGTTGCTCCGTGATTTTAGCTTCTAAGGACATCACTTTCTTCAACTCCTGCAGCTCTCCTTTCAAATAAGTCTTCATGAACAATGTCTGGAAAATAAAATTATGCATTTAATTTTTATTTCTGATAAACAGTGTACACACTTGAATATGACCGGCATACAGCCTTGGCTCTCTTCCAGTTATATTGGTGATTTACAATTACACCATTATTATACTAATTTGTTTATTTCTTAATTCCTTAAGGCTCGTTCACAAAAACTCCAGAACAGCAGCCAAATGGAAACAGGAACAGGAAGCAAAGCAATGTATTATGCATGCACATTTTCTTGGGCATTTGGCGGTAAATTAGCCTATTCACCATAATGGGTAAGGGCCTCAAAGAAAGAAAGCTCTCACTTATTCCCCCTGACCCTCGCTTCCCCTTAAAACCAACATCCCAGAAAAGTTGTGTGCATTATGATGATGAAAACTTATTGGTCTCTCTCGAGGCCTCATACCTAGAGCCATTTTTGTGCCTCATAACCTGGGCTTAAATCAAGTCTGATGGTCCCACGTCCCTGATGTCTGCCAATCTTATATCTCCAGGCTCCAAAAAGGAACCCAGGATTACATTTCTGTGAACAGCAAATGAATTGTATTCACATTAAATGTGCTGGGAGGTTTCAAAATCCATCTCACATTTCTTACACATGGAGTCCTCAACAAGCCCCATTATTCACCTGTGTCTCCAAGTTGTGCCCAGTGAGATAGCCAACATCATCTGAGCCTGGTTCTAGTTAGGTTCACATGAGCATCATTTAGTTTGCTACCTGGCCCAGGAATAAAATCATTGGCTGTCTGACTGTGTTTTACTTTTTTTAAATCTCAAGATGTGTGCTGGATTATCTCATACTTGGCACTTCTAGGAAGACACTGTAAATACAGGACCTGCTGCCCACTTAGCCAGCATATCTGACATGTCATTACCTCTGATGCCCACATGGCCCAGAGTATGAACCATCAGTATACATCTGGGGCCCAGCCCTCAGGGAAAACGAGTCTCTGGGTCCCAATCTTCCTGGTCGGAAATGCCACCATACAAGCTGGACTTTGATTAGATGTGTGCATAGTAAAAGGTTTTGGTTCACAACAGCATGGAAACAGAACAGGAAAGCATATCAATGTTTTCCACGAAGTGGAAAGATAATTTTGGGCGATGGAACATCAATTGTGACCAATCATATAACTTAACTTGACATTGCCCACATCATGTACTTAATTCATGGGATGAGAAAATAAAGTACAAGGGTTGTTTCTTTAGTTTTCTTTTGTTTTGTGGACACATAGCATACAGATTGTCATACAGATTGTAAGTTTTACAGGCCTTCAATGTAGTCACCAGCATGTGTACAATATGTTCCCAGTGATATGGTAGCCATCGAATGCCATCGGCACTGCCCAATCTCTGGATGATACATAGAGACCAATCAACTGCACTCAGAGTGTCGTTCATTTTTCTGAATTTCTTCCCTCGCAGTGGTTCCTTCAGCTTAGGAATGAGGTTGAAGTCGCAGGGACTTATGCCTGGAGAGCATGGAAGGTGGTAGCACACCTCCCAACCGCAGCATTGGAACAAATCAGACATCCCTTCTGTTATATGCACCCCTGCATTGTCATGCAGATTATTCCGCAGAAATGAACAATAATACTCTGAATGACAATGCTTTAAGATAACACAATCCCAATCATAGACTATGATTGTTTTTCACATTGGTAGTGATCTGAACTGCTGTTTTTGCAGTGACCCACAATGGCGCCATCCGAACGATTGACGTTTCAACAATGATTCATAACATTTCGCTCAGGTCTCATCAATGGTGATGATACATTGTAAGCTGGGCTCTCCTTCCCTCTCGTAAAGCTCCAAGTGTGTACAAGCAGCTTCATATCGCAGAAATTTTTGTATCTCCAATAACTCATGTGGAACCCATCATAAAGTAATTTTTGCATCCTAAGGTGGATCTTAAGGATACTATGCAGAGTCCAAAGGTGTCAATCCAGTATCTGCAGCTCTCAAATAGTGCAATTCTCTTCCGCTTCCATAATGCAGACACTGTCTACACGCCATTCTCACTAAGTGGTAGATGGCCATATGTAGGCATATGTGATGCAATTTTGCGTCCTCCTTTAAAGACTTGCCACTGTTCGGTACAGCAATTTATCTGCACCACAAGCCTCTTGGATTCCTTGGTGACATTTCGTTAGTTTCTATCTCTGGCACATTCAATTTCTGTTCCTGCTTTGAAAACATATTACATTATACTGCGACGCCTAGATCTAAACTGATGACCAGCTCATTATTGCATGAGGGGAGGGGGGAAAGGCGAGTTTATATTCCCAGATGGAGGGAAGGCACCTAATCTACAAGTGCAATAAACAGAATTACCAATCCTAGTGTTATTTGAACTTCATAATATAATTGCCAAAACTAAAGAAACAACCCTTGTATATATTGTCATTCACATACTGTGGGTTAGGCAATGTCAAAATTCAATGATTAAAACACTACCTAAATGCAGATTCCTAATTATTTGCTATTTCCCTAGTTGTACCAAGCTTTCATTTCTTTATTTATGGGGAACATAGTTTTTATTGTTCTTTGTTAATTTCTAGTTGTTTTTGTGGGTTCTGCATAGTTCTTTTTTTTATTTTAAACAGCCAATAGCAGTTTTGAGTTACATATAAACAAACTACAGTGGCCCTTTCTTCTTTCCCATTCCCGGGAATACTTCCAATTAATTGTGAACATTCACATTATAGTCATATTTTAAATTATTGTTGTGGTTACCATTCTTTGTTGTTTAATTTTAGCTTACTCTAAGTCTGTATTTTGTTATCTGTCTCTACTCACTGTCCAGATCCATTTATTCTTCACTTGGTTCAAACAGTGTCCTACCTTGCTACTATATTTGCAAAATATTTAAATAATAGCAGTATTTTTATTTTAAATTATTTCTTGTTAATAAACTCTTCTCTTCAAATTTTGGTGGCTCTTCTATACTTAAATATTAGTATTTAACATCTTCATTTCCACGGCATAATAGCATATTGAATTTTGAAATACCCTCCCTCAAAACTTTTAACCTTCAAACCCTTGCTCTTACTCATGCAATACTTTCTTGCTTCTCTTTATTTGTGATATCTATGCACTTTCCCCAAATTTTCAGTTATTTCACTAAATATTTTATAACTTGATAGAGCTGTATGGCAATTGGTTATACTTTCTTTTGTAACCTAACAAACTTTAATCTGGTTGGTCATATCAGACAGTGAATGAAATTGGGGAAATGAGACAAATGATCTTGAAGTTATTCAACTTTGTCTTCTCAGGATAAGGGAAAACCTCAAAAACAAACAACAACAAAAAAAGAAAAGAAAACCTTATCTAGATAATTCAACATAACGAGATTCAAACTCTCAACCTCTTGAATGTGAGGCAGACACCCAACCCCCACACTACCAAGGTGACAGACTTTTTACTTTCTCTAGGATATATGTACAATGTATATAATAGGCAGAGAAGGTATTGTATTCCATCCAATAATTTGATATCAAGACTTCACCGAAGACACATGTTTTGAGACCCACTGAATCCTAAAAAAGCATTTTTAGAAAAAAGTCAGAGAGAGAGTATGGAAGATTTTTTGGACATTTTGCTTTCCTCAAAAATGGCTCTAAAGATTTTAATTAAAATATCATATGTGATAGTTGAAAATGTTTTGAACATAATTACATATAAGTGAGGTGAGTGTTACTATTCCGACTCATTTTCAACCATCACATTGATTAAAACTTCACTTGTCTCAAACTTCTGAGTTATTTAATTAAAATATCATATGTTTATCATGTTTTCATGAGAAATGAAATCTATAGCTTGAATTTTTAGGGAACAGCCTCAGAAGATCTCTGCATTCTGGATGACTATTGTGTATCTGGTAAACTGTAAGAGATAGGACAAAAACTTAAACCATAATAAGTGTAGATCTTATTAAAATACAATTTATGCCATATACTTTTTTTTTTTCTAGAGTTAACCACTTCCAAGGTATTCCTTGTTATTGGTTTCAATTTTAGAAGACTTATATTTTTCCCAAAATGGAAGACATCCTTGTTTCTTTTGTTTTATTCCTGGTCATGCAAAGAAGCTAATTTCAATAGTTTCTTTTGTTTTATTCCTGGTCATGCAAAGAAGCTAATTTCAATAGCAATAGCTTTTAAAACACTTAACTATCACTTTGTCCTAGTGTATTCCCTTACTTCCCTTTTGCTTACAAGGAAGCCAGTATTAAGACAATATTTGCTAATATTTATCTTCAATAGCTTGATGTAAATAAAAGAATAATCTTTTATAAGAATAATCTTTTATAAGAATATTTTGTTTGCAGAAACAGGTAGAGGAAGTATGTGAATCGACTAAATCAGATTGTTATTTGTCATGCCTATATATTTTTCATCTGTATATAGAAAACCACATTTCAGTTATCTCACTAAATATTTTATAATTTGAAATAAAAGCTAAAGTTTTCCTGGCAGTGAACATATTCTAGGTGTTCTTGTGTTTCAAGACAGGAGAGGTGATGTAGAACCATTGATATTCCAGGAGTGTGCATCTCTTCTTCCATCATCAGGATGATGAATGACTTGACTGGGCAAAATGGCCTGCATATATAATATGTGCCACAGTAGCTAGCATAGACATCATAGAAAATGCAAGGTGGTACTCCTATAGGTTTGATTGAGTGGATATACAAAAGTTGCCTACTCTGGCTGCTACATAGATTGTCTGTACCTGTTTCCTACAATATCTGTACTAGCCACCCCCATTTTGTTTCTTTCAGAAATTTAAGGCAAAAAATCAAAGGACGGGGGAGGCATATGCAATAAATAAAAAAGAAAGGAAAAAAAAAATCCATTAAATCATACTTCACTTAAAAATAAAGAATTACACACAGAAATATAATAGTTAATATGATTTCACAATATTTCCTTGGGAGCTTGCTGCTGTTTATTTCCCAGCCATGTCGGTAGAGTGACAATGAGTTTACCCCTGCAATTAGCACAATATTAAAAAGAATTACTGAAAAATGTACCTTTCTAGCTCTGGAGATTAGCTGCTCTGTAGACGCATCTAATTGTTTCTCATCTTCCTCAGTGTATTGCTGTTGTTGAGCATAATCCTCTGGTAGCAGCACATGATCTGGTATCTTAAACATCTTGTGCACGACGGTCTGCAAACATTTAATTCACTGTATTGTAAAAGATCTCCAAGACAAGAGAACTCTGAAATAGAGTTATGGTCAAATAAAACTGAGGCTTGAATAGGAATTATATTGATAGTGTAATTTCATGCTTGCCGTATGTAGGGTAAATTTGCAGAGGCAGAATCATATGAAAAGGTCAATGCCATTACAGGGTTTTAAACTATGGATCTTCGTTCCATACCATTATTCTAACCAACTAAGCTATCTTTCTACTTTCTCTATTTCGTACCTGGTACATAGGGAGAGAAGGTATTGTATTCCACCCAACTGAGATTTTACTGGCATTACACATTTTAGAATCCCCTGAATCAAAATGAGCATTTTTTTTTGGAGTGGAATGGAGTGTGGCACGTTGGGCAGGGCAGTGTGGTGTGATGTTTGGTGACGTAGTGTGTGTGTGTGTGTGTGTGTGTGTGTGTGTGTGTGTGTGTGTGTGTGTGTGTGTGTGTGCAGTGGTGGCTCGGGGCCAAATTATCTGGTGGGACACAATTTTAAGATTCACTTATATTAAATTAAATTGAGGGTTATTTACGGACACTCTTTAACTGCTTTGGTTCTATGTGTCTCATTAGAGACACGGCATAAACTACTTTAGTTCCCTTACGAAATAAGGAATTTTTACGTCTGAAAAAAATCAACCGAGTTTGAACCCGCGACCTTGAGAACCAGAGGCTAATATGTTACCCCTAGACCATGGATAACGAGATTAAAATTGGTGTAACTAAACACTATCAGTGGAAAGGAAATGCTAGTTTGTGTATAAGACCCTAAAAGACCCTACCTTTCTGTCTGTAGATAAAGTTCACCCTTCAATCCTTTGCTTGAGAAAAATAACTCTCTGGTTTAAGTCATGAACAAACTGGACACAACATGTTCCGATAAATTTGAACACAAACTATCACCTTCAGATGTTTGTCATATGTCAACAGCATTATCAGAGGTGATCCTTCTGCAAATTGATACATAACTAGTCTTTATAGCTGATGCACTTCAGTTTAAAAGATTCCAGTCCTCAATATTACGCTACACAACTTGCTCCCTTTTCTCTCAGAAAATTATGGAAACTACCCTTAAAGCAAATTAAATTGTGATCGTGGTATTAATGTCTTAAGTATTTTCTTTATAAGCAGTTGTATACTTTACAAACCATCGCCCATCTTTCTTAATAGTGTTTAGGATTTTCCCTCTTAATCAGAGTTTTAACACTGCCATTTATTTAAATGCTAGCAACTGATAATTTGGCATATTATTCTGCAGCTAATTTCATCAAATTATTCTCCAACACTTTTGGATTATGTTTCATTAACACATGAAATTCATTCAAGGCAATGTTTCACCACTTCTTTTCAGCTTCCTCTTAAGGCAGGTTTTATAACTCTCAGCACTCATTTTCAAGCATTAGTCATTAATCACCTCTCCCAAGTAAGGCATCATTTACCTGTTTGTTCACATCCACAATTTCAATAACTATTGGTTTATTTGGCCTTTTCCCTATTTTCAAACAAAGCTTCAGAGCATCGTGAATCTATTTCATAGTAAACTTACGGTACTTCCACAACATACGGCTTGTACGCATTGAGCATTGGCATGCAATCCTACCTTGTCTTCTACTTTGAACCAAGTACCAACATTGTAAATTTTTAGCCCACAAGCTTCTTATTGTATATTTCATTTGAAGGTTTGTAGATCAACTTTATTTTCAAATAAGAAGACAAATGTACTATAGACTATAGCATTTTACCTGATAATATAATGGAGAAATTATTTTGTGTGTGTGTGTGTGGGGGGGGGGAGGTGTAGCATAGCTCAAAAACGTAAAATTGGTTCAATACCAAAATTGAGATTAACGTTCAACATCTTCCAAGGATGCAACAGAGGAGTTTCATGAAAATCGCCCATCCCAAACAACCCTTTGTGTGGAAACATTTTTTAATATTTTGATTTCCTTAAAAATTGCTCTAACAATTTGATTAAAGTACCATATACTAAAAATATTTACATCAGAAATGAAATGTGCATCTTGAGTTCTCTGGGAGTAGACTCTGAAGTCCTTTGTCCTTAATAACTTTATCACAGCTGGGAAGCCATAAGAGATAGACAAAAACTTACTACATGAAAATGCAAATCTCATTAAAACACACATTTTATTTCATTTTATTTCATTTTTTTTTTTTTTTTTTTTGTAGAGTTAACCACTTTCGAGACATTCCGAGTTATTGGTTTCAGTTTTAAGGTACTTAAACTTTTCTCAAACCGGAGACATCTTTCTTTTTGTCTCTCTTGTTTATTCCTAACAAGCAAAGAGAACCAAATTTTAATTGTTTCAGTTAGAAATCGGGTTTTAAAAGATCTATTGCTTTAACCTATTGTATTCCCTTGTTTTCCTTCTACTTCTGTCAATGCTATCTTGTTTGACATAACATAGATAAAAGAATAATCTTTTGTAAGGAAAGTCTGTTTGTGGAACAGCTAAGAAAATCATCTGTAGAGCTCAGTCCAAGGTCACGAAATTGTCGGATTGAGGTTTGGTACACATAGAGTATAACTATGATGCGATGGAGTGGGTGTGGTCTCTACAGCTTGTTTTTAAACGTGTTGCACTATCTAGCAATGTTCACTGCCTGGCCTTGTTAAGTTTCTGCTAGCAGGTATACCAGTGAACACAAAAGAGAGCGCAGATTGAAAAAGTCAAAAATACCGAAACAGTAGGCATTCAACACTGAACAAACTTGCAGATAATTCAAACATATTTTGAGTGACAGGAGGAGCCATTCCCTTTAGATACAGTGAAAATGTATCTGGTAATTCACTGCAATGAATTCTGAGTGAGTTTGGTTGATTTATGCTCATAGTCTTTTTAAAGCGCTGCATATTATTATCCTGAATTTTTTTTATCAAATTTTATACTTTTATTTGTAAAAGCAAAAAGTGTTTTTATTTACTAATCATCTCATGAAATAATTGTTTTATTGTGTTACTTTATGAATTAGAATGATGCATATGTCAATGCATGTAATGAGCTACTTATGGAACAGATTATACTCAACATGCACGTTTACACTCATTACCCTCCCTTTATGCTACGTGTATTCATAACTGTGTGCACTTCAGAACCCAAAACCGAGCTCTAGTCATGTGAATGGAACACATCAATTTGTTCATAAATATTTTTGTTTTTATTCATGTAATAATACTATTACACTAACAATATTATTTACAGATACATAGGTGAATGCAAAATGACTGTCAATATTTACCTCTAATTGTGGCATGCATTCTGCAATTGATTCAGCACACTTGTTGCGGAAGCAATCTGTAGCTTTCTTGAGCGCACTCTGTTGCTCAGGTTGCTTATAATGCTTCATCAAGCTCTTCTCTAAACTGTCTGTCTGTTGCTCTGCTGCACTGATGAAGATATCTTTTACTATTTTATCATAAAAAGGAGTAAAGAATTATTTTAGTCAATGTTTACATACAAAAAAATACTGGAAAATGCTGACAATTATTTAAGTTTCCCAGCACATTAATGTTGTACATACAAGGCATTCACTTCACTTTGAAAGCCTTGGAAATACAATGATAAACAAGCATTCAAGTCACTATCAAAATAAATTCTAAAATTGCTTTTCTGTTGGAGAGTTATAGTTATTCCAATTTTAATTCTTAGGTTGTCTCAGGGATGACTAAGCAGTTTGGTAAATGCTCCTTCAAACAGGAAAAACTGTTAACTATCATTACTTTATGATGTGTTTAAAACAGACAAGAGGAGAATTACTCTCTGAAAGAGTAAATGCTATTTTGTTGAATTCAATTGATGAAAATAAAGATATAGTTACAATCAAGCATATGGATGTGGTTGCCTTTTAAATTAAGTAATTTATCTGCACATATTAATGACACCATTCACTTGTGAGCCTTGAGATATACCATGGAAGGGGGGGGGGGTTTAAACTACTCAACCAGATAGTAAATCATTAGCTGTTTACATCTAGTTTTCAGCCTCTAAGTTGGTGGATGCTTAACAATCAAGTTTGCTTTGCTCTTGCAATAAAACCAATAGCATTTAATAAACCAATAAGCATATTCTTACTATTCACCCTTATGTAGCCTTTTAGATAAAAACATGATTTTGGAGGGTGTATTTTTGCAAAGAAAAATACTACTCATATTAAGTATATGTATGCAAAGTTTCAAAACCCTATGACATCTAAAAGTTGCCTGAATTACCTCATATTTAAAGGTCTACATTACAGTCGCCACAATGGAAGTCTTTTATGGTAATAAAAACAACAAACACTGACTTTACACGGTTTTATTTTTAACTTCTCCGTACAATTAGTACTTGGTCATTTTTCCCTTAACTCATATCACTTTCATGAGTCTCCTAGGCATCAAGTCTGCTAGATTTTCAAAATAGTTCTTGTCCATTTCTACCCATACCTTCTTCAATACCTCCTGCAGCTCTCTATTTTATCTTTCACTTGATCCCAAGCATTTTCTATTGGATATAGGTCAGAGTTACCAGGCCAGTCAAGTATTGTTATTGCTTTTTAGGAACTTCTGAACCATCTTTGTTCTATGAGCAGGGGCACCATTATGCATAAAGTACTGACACTGATAATTGGCCAAAATGTGACCAAATGCTGTTGTAACACTTCTAAATAATTACTTCCTTTCATTGTTATGTTCTTAGGGAGAAAGTACAAGCCATCTCTACCATAATTAACACTTTCTGGATGTTTAACAGTTTTGATGATAAACTTTGGATCATATATGATATAATATATCATATATCATATATGATCATATCATTCCTCTGACCAATTTGAAAGTGCTTTCATTCGAAAACATTACTTTGTGCCAGTCCTCTGATGTCCAGTGCTGATATGTTTTGCAGAAATTTACTCTTTTCTTGTTCATAGTTTCAGTTAGAATGGGCTTCTTGGCAGCACACCGAACTGGTAAATTGGAAGCCGATGCTGAATGGTTCGGATTGCAACACTGTTGAGCAGGTCTGGATGACTCTTCTTTAACTCGGCCGCTATAATCCATGAATTAGCCATCACTTCATGTTTTAGGTCATCAGTCCTTGGTGGTCTTTCTTTTAACACCTGAGCCTGTTTTTCGATTTGATGTGGTGCCACATGGCAAAGGTGCTGCTGCTTTTTTTAGATCGTAAATAGCTTGTCTTGAAACCTTTAGATCAGCAGTCACACGAATTACAGAGTTGTTTTTTTTTTTAAATTAATTTATTGGCATTTAGATATTATCCATACAGCCAAAGACAATAACAATTAACAATTGAAAATAAATTTACAAATAACACACGTAGTCTACAAACATATTCCAGTGCATTACACAGGAGATTTACATTTAAATATTAATATTTACACGGTTTAAAAATGCTATCATAGCAGTAAATACATGAACATTTTGAGTTGCAAGTAATTGAGCAACACTGCATGAAAGATGAATGCCTAATTTCACTATCTGATCCTGGAAATGTTGTATTGCTGTCCATAGTTTCTTGCATGCAAAGAATATGTGATCGCAATCTTCTACCTGTCCATCACAATAATTGCAGAAAGGAGAATCCTTAATATTAATGCTATTGAGGTGTTTAGCGAAGCATCCATGATTGAATTTTAAATAGGCTATAGTTGTGATCATTTTCCTTGGGGCTTTCGTACTGTCATACCATTGTTTTTTGGGTACATCAGGATGTATTGAAAAATAATGTTTGCCTTTAAATTGTGCTGAATTTTTCCACCAGTTGTTCCAAGATTCCTTAAATTTATTTTAACCAACGGAATCAGATCACTTGCAAATGTATGTGGATATGATTGGCCAGATATCGTTGCAGATTTTTCTAAATTGTCTGCAATTATATTTCCATTTATTCCTGAGTGGGCTTTAATCCAAAGAAATACTGTATATTTTCCCTTCGTTATTAATTTCTATATCATATTTAGTATGGCAAATCCAAGAGGATGATTGCTCTCGCTTTGATTTAATCCAGAAATACACTGTAAAGAGCTTTTGGAATCTGAGACAATTAAGATCGTATCTTCTTCCATAAACTGGGCATATTCTAAGGCTTTAAGTATTGCAAGAAGTTCAGCTGTAAAGATGGATGATAAGGGGTTCAGTTTAAATAACTTCTGTTTATTCCTTTTTAAATCTATGTATGCACATCCAACATTTTCCTTATGTTTGGAATCATCAGTAAATATGCGAGCAGCATTAGTGTGTTTAGAATTGAATTCATTAAAAATAGATGTATTCTCAGCTGAATTATTTGTAAAAGGAATATTCTGTTCCAGTGAAGGCTGAAGACAATAATACTGAATATTAAAACAAGGCGGTTTTGTAATGTGTAAAAGTTCTTTGTAGTACTGACTGAAATCAGTGAAAGAATTACTCAGTGGAGGAGTAGGTTTATGAGTCCAGTATTTGTTTGTCAGGCAAAGTAAAGTTAAGCAGCATATTCTCTTCAAAACATAACTATTTAGATTTCCTAATTGTTTTATAATAAACTTATCACATAAAGCCTGGATACGAATGATGGGGAGGTTCTCTTGTTTCCACTAATAAGGCGTTTACTGGAGTAGATTGCATTGCACTAATGCAAATGCATAGAGCCTTATACTGAATCTTGTCCAGTTGTGCAAGTAACGTTTTAGCAGCAGATCCGTAGCACATGCATCCTTAATCGAACTGTGATCGTATTATAGAGCGATATACAGCGATGGCAGTTTTGGGATCAGCTGCCCACCAGCAGCCCATCAAAGATTTTATTATATTTACTCCTGCTTCACATTTGTTAACTATAAATTTAATATGAGCATTCCATCTTTATTTGTTGTCGATATGCAGACCTAAGTATTGTACCATGTTTTTGTGAGGTCCTATGTATGGGCCCAATGACAAAGATTTAATTTGTGGAATTCTGTGTCTTGTGTAGATGCAACTGGAGGATTTATCTGGAGAAATTTCAAGACCATTATTTTGAAGCCAATCATGGAATTTGAACACTGAGTTTTACAGTTTAGTTTTGGTTTCTTCTTAGGATTTTCCAGAACAATAAAAACAAAGGTCATCGGCATACTGAAGAAGATGGGTTTTACTAAAGTGAACGGTAAAAATACCACTCATATAAATATTAAATAAGAGGCGACAATAGAGATCCTTGAGGTAGACCTAGGCTTGTCTGACAGACTCTGTAGCAAGATTATTCTGTTTTATAAATAACTTTCTGTCTTGCAGGAGGTTCCACATATTAATAACAAAGGTGTGAGGAATACGAATTTTAATAGCTTTTCCATTAATATGTTAATATTTATTTTATCATAAGCATTATTTATATCTGTGTAAACAGCATAAGCATTGTTTATATCCGTATATAAGGTATTTGTTGTCACTAAGTGCTATTTTTATATCTGTGACTAGCATAATCAACAACTCATTGCAACTTTTCCCTTTGTGAAAATCCATTTGGAAATTATTAAGATGCTCATAATGCTCAACGTATCACTCCAGTCTGTTTTTAATCATTTTTTCCAAAATTTTATATGGGCACGATAATAGAGCTATGGGTCTGTAGGATGAACTAACATTGGGATTCTTATTTCGTTTTAATATTGGAACTATTCTACTTAATTTAAATGCAGGAATTTGGATTTTGCCATTCCAAAATTCGTTTAGCACTTTAAGCAGAATTTCTTTTCCACTATCGGGCATGTGTTTCATCATTTCGTAATGTATGTTGTCAGGTCCAGGAGCCGTGTATTTGCTAGAAAGAAGTGCAAATTCTAGCTCAATGGAGAAGGGTTGCAGTAACATGTGATTGTTGTTGTCAGCTGATGTGTTTATATTTAAGGTATTATTGCAGGTAATGTTGCCGTTTAAGGGTCAGTTGGCCGCGTAACGTCAGGCAGCCAACCTTTGCACATGAAAGGTGCAAGGTTCAGCATTATGGAGCATATATAGTTGGTATTGCAAAAAGGAGGGAAGGCAGCGTATTCATAGGGTAGTGTGGAAAGCATGAAATTTGCAATTAACAGCATATGCCTTAGGAAGCGTAACCATATCAACGCAGGGAAACCCAGAAATATACAATTAGCCAACGTATTCATAGGAAGGTGCGGGAAACGCTGAAATATGCAATTATATGCGTTAGGGAGCGCATTTACTGTTCTTCCAGATATCTCCTACTGCTCTCCACCTCTTTCATGTTTTCTTCTATGACAAAACAGCCTTTTTTAATGCTGTTAATGACATAAGTAAAGAGCAAGTAGATCTGGTTGGGCTGATAGTTATTCTTACAACTAATAATAATTTTAATACTCATCATTACAATCATCATACTACCAACACCACCACCAATAATAGTAATATTAATAATAACAATATTAATAATATTAATAATAATTTTTATTTACTATTAATGCTCCTGTTTTCATTAAAAAAGATACAAAGCAATCAATAACTTCTTACTTAACAGTAGCTTTGTGTATTAAATTTCTCCATTTAACCCAAAATATTACTTGATCAAATGTATTAAGAGTACTGCAATTGCAGTGTGACATAGATGGGGTTATCTTCATGTTTTGATGAAATCGCCTTTAGCTAGCTCATGTACCACATAACCTCAAACAACCAACATCTGTAATAAGTAGGGGTAATGGTGTATGATAGATGCCAACATCTGCTAGCATTGCCATGCCCTTTGGCTACGTCAAATACGCGCCATTTAGCAACATATTACCGTGCTACTACTGCCATCTTGCGGCTGGTAACCGGTTGTGTTCCTTTGGCACTGTGTGATGAGTTCTATAGCAGTTTTCAATTTCTAAAGTCGGTATGGTTTTGCGGCATTGCGCGGCCAACTGACCCTTAAACGGCAACATTACCTTATTGCATGCTTGCGGTGTTAAATTTATTAGTATATCTTCCATGATGTTCAAGGTTAGTGTTGAAGGTAAATTTGTGGGTAACGCAGATTTTCAAAATTTGTTTATAGTTCTCCAGACATAGCAAGAAGAGGTGTTTCTGTTTAATGTACTACAAAATAATTTCCAACCTATTTTCTTTTTCTCTTTGAGAGTTTTCTTTGTCTGAGCTTGAACTTTTTTTAAGTAAATGAAGTTTGCATCTGTGGAATTATTTCTGTATGTTTTAAGGGCTTCCTTTCTCTTTTGCAAAGCAAGATTCCTATCGGTGTCCTACCAAGGTGGTAAAATTTTACTATTCATTTAATGGGACTTATTTTCCGGAATGGAGAAATGTGCAGCTTGTTCAATAATAGATATAAATTGATCATAGTTTATATGTGATTTTTCTTGAACAGAGCAATTGTCCAAGTGTTCCTGTATTAGAGAATGGTAAGATAACCAATCTGCTTTTTTAATATTCCGTTTGTAGAGTGGAAATATGGTATGAGGTCTGCATTGATTGAAGCTGTAGTTAATAACTACTGGAAGGTGGTCAGAGCCTAATGATTCATTAATTATTTGCCAGTTGAGCCACTGATAGAGAGCAGGAGAGGTGAAAGATCGGGAGCAGATACTTTTGACTGTGGTTTAGTAATTATAGTTGCACTTCCATCATTAAGAAGAAAACAGAGTTAAAGCAAGAGTCTTCTTCTCAGAAGTCAGCTTCTTGTGTCCCATTTTGTGTATTAGATGCAGAAATACACACTTTCAAAAACAGCACTCAGATTAAAAATCAGATGAAAACAACATATCAAACAAATCACTGTACAGCAAATACCAGAGGCAGACTGAGACCTGAACTGCTAATGTAAGCAAGTTGCTGCTGTGCACTAGAGAATCACGTGATTTGCAGCTCTATTCGCCTTTTTACTTTCTCTATACGCACTATTTACATATTGTATAGAGAAGGTATTGCACTCCACCCAAAAATTCCATACCAAGATTTCACCGGAAATATATGTTTTAGGGTTCCCAATATCCAAAAACAGCATTTTCACAAAAAGGTCCGTGTGTGTGTGTGTGTGTGTGTGTCTGTGAACACGATAACTCAAAAACGAAAAGTCGGTAAAATACCAAACTTGGTATTTAAGTTTAGTATCTTCCAAGAAAGCGAAACGAAGATTTTGAGAAAAATCAATTACCCTTTACATGGAACTTTTTTTGAAAATTTTGATTTTCTCAAAAATGGCTCTAACGATTTTGATTAAAATTTTGTATATTAAAGATATTTACCTGACAAATAAAATGTATATCTTGAATTTTCTGGGAATAGCCTCTGAACAGTAGTTTATTCTGGATGAATTTTACTGAATTTTCAAAAACTGCTAAACCGTGAGAGATGGGCAAAAACTTACTACACAAAAAATGTAGAGCACGTTAAAACACACAATTTATGTTATATACATTTTTTTCACGAGTTCGTCGTTTTTGAGACATTCCTTATTTTTGGTTTCTGCTATTACTTTTCTCATACAGGAACTTGTCAACTCCTATCCATATAAACAAAAGAACTTCATTGCCATAGCAACCAGCTTTTCACTATCATTTTAACCTATGGTAGTCCCTTATTTCGCTTCTACTTACAAGGAAGCAAGTAATAGGACCATTTCTGCTCATTTTTTCTGATTAACATAAAGTAAATAGAAGTATAAGCTTTTTAAGAATAATTTGTTGCAGGGATATAGAGAAAGTCATGTGAATGGTACACATCAGATTTTTTGTACAGTGGTGGAAGAAGAGCACATTGCCTATGTAAAGATTTTCCTTGCATTTAAAATGTAAAAGGTTCCATTGCGGCCATTGTACTAAATGTTCTATGGCGACCATGGCAGGTGTAAAACTGCTGTAATTTTACAGATTTTATAAGCTTTTTTGCACTAATTCAAATTCCTGCATTGTCCAGTGCCATTGTTGTCTGTGTACTAAAATAATGGCAAATCATCAGTAGATGGCAGCATAAGAAGTAATGATACATGTTTTTTGTTTTTTTCTATAACAGAACAAGAAAATTACTCTCTTTGGTTTGGATGCTATTTGCTTTCTCTGTTCAAAAGCACATGGTTATTTTACCATCATAGTTTACAGCTAAATCCTGGAAGCTGCCAGGGGAAGGGAAGGAATCACCTATAAAGTTGGACACTTCTAAAGCAGCCTGCAAGTCAAATATCCTCTACAAATTACATGCAAACTTCTAAAATGATAAGAATTTTTATGAAAGGGTGTTTTGGAACAATGATACGTAAGAATAGAGTATTTTTGAGTTGGATTTGTAACACTTTAAGTATCACTTACGTAATTTTTTGCCAGACCAGTTTCAAAGCCACATGAGCTTCACTGTCAATGGTTTCAAACTGAATTTCTACAGGATGTTCTATGTTGAGGTGTGTCAGTCCCTGGTGATTGATTAATGAACTTCCACAAAGTGTTTTGTATCAGAAATTCAAAGTTGAATGTGTGGCATTGGTTTTTAACGATGTGGATTTTCTCCCAGATGTCAAGCTCTGCTGCTCTGTTCTTTGGAACACTTGAGAGCAGTAAAATATAAACAAAGTGACAAACCAGCCATTGCACACTACTTTTGGCCTACTAACCATGAAATAGCACCAAACATATACTTATAAAACCCGCCAGATATGCAGCCGAGTTTGACATCTGGGAGAAAATCCACATTGTTAAAAACCACTCATTCAACTTTGAGTTGCCGCCGCAAAACACATTGTGGAAGTTCATCAATCAGTCACCAGGGACTGACACACCTTAGCATAGAACATCCTGTAAAAATTCAGTTGGAAACCATCGACAATGAAGCCCACATGGCTTTGAAGCCGGTCTGGTAAAACATTACATAAGTAATACTTAAATTGTTGCAAATCTAAATAATGTTTCTACACTTTAAGTTTTACAACATTTCTATGCATTCAAAACTTAATGTGAACCATAATATACATTCTAGCAAGCTGAGAATTGTACTTTATCTTCCCAAAACTATTGTTAACAAAACTAATTATAGACGTTTTTTATTATAGCATTATTTTTTTTAAATAAGAAACAAAATGTGTGCAGAAACAGTTACAATTTTAGAAATGCTGCTTTTAAAATGGATACAAATTTGTTTCTGTCTTTATAATTAAGATATCAAAAATCCAATATTTAAAGTTTTTATGCATGCTTCTATGATATTACCAAAAAATGTTCATTTATTCAAAAACTGTACAAGATAGATTTTGAAAAATGCATATGTTTTAAAACAAAATGTTTAATAGCTGAAAAACTAATGGCATTAGAAAAATGAAACTCAGCAGAACATCATTTTATAACCCTGGTGTATGTATCAAAACTGAAGCCTTCGGCATAAAAACTGTAGAAAACCTAAATTTCACCCATCACCCCCTCCCTTGTAAGGTTTGCAATATTACATATAGTAGTACTATATTGTTTCATTGACACATTAAGTGTTTGAGCCAATACTTTATGTTTCATAGTAATACAACTAGAGTTAATGATTTTCATATCAATGTCAGTCTGAGTGGTTCAGTTGGTTTAATGCTGGCTTTCTGATACCAACGTCACAGGTTCAAACCTGCCCATAGTGATGGTCTTTAAGTATGCTTAAAAACAACAGCCTCATGTCAGTAGATTTACTGGCAACTAAAAGAACTCCTGCAGGACAAAATTCTAGCACACTGGCAGTTCTGATATATTTGCAATTGACTGGCGTTAACAGAACAAATATGTTTTTCTACATCAATAAAATGCTTTAAGAACATTGCTACACATTTGGTATAACTGCATTTAAGATTGCCACAACTGAGAGAAAGCCATGCATTTTTATATGAAATCGTACATTATGGAAATTAAGTTACACATATTACAAATTTGAAGAAATCTAAGTGGTTCTCTTTAGCTTTAGTGCTCCCATTGTTACAAGGAGCCCTATGAAACTGAGCATTTCTGTTGTACTTGTTGGGATCAATTTATGTTTGTTAGAAGGATGAATTGCATTCCATAAATTATAAACTATCTCTGATTTTTGGTTTGCGTATTTTACAACTTTTTAGGTGTAATGAACAACATGAAAGTCTCTATAATCAATGACACACTTCTGGAATTCATTGTGAGACTGCTGGATTTAAACAAAATATCCTGATTCAGATACATGTTTGATTGTTTCCACAATGATTGCCTTATCATTCCATTTTTGCTAGTGTATGTAGTATCTCTGACATTTGAATATCATTAGTCACTTCTTCTTTGTCCCTTCCTTCAATAATGTATTCAACCATATCCATTTCTTCCACATTGTCTTCTCATTCTGAACACAAAGACTGCACAACACTACCTTCTGTATCTGATTCTACTTCTATTCAAATCTTTTATTTTTTGTTTGCAACATGAATGAAACATCACTTTTCTTAAGGATTACACTATCTGAACATGAATATGACAACAAGAATACTAGATTGGTTCTGATTTGAAAATAATATTAAAGAAAAATATGATAGTAATTTTTTCTATGAAAATCTGTCTGATGTCTTGTAAGACAGATTCACGATTGCTTGCCTTTACTTAATATGTTTTCTCTTTGCTTCCCTCTTGAAGTCGAGTTGAGGAACATTCCTGATGACTGTCCAGTAGTAGTCAGCAAGCATTGTTGCATACCACTTTCCCCGGTACAGTTTTTCCATTAATGATATTTCTTGGTGGTAATGTTTGTCATGTTCATGGCTTACTTCTCCACAACTTTCAGGAAAACAATTCAGATAGGTGTGTAAAAAGCGTAATTTATGTGACATGCTGCATCCCATTTTGTGACAAGATGACAGAAAATTTGTAACAAGGTCCTCATAGTTTCTAGCTCATTTGTTTCCCAAAAATTGTTTACAAATTCTCTGAAAGAAATCCATGCCTCTTTCTCAACATCATTTGAAAGGTGTTCAAATATCTTGTCTTGGTGAAGTTACGAATCTACAGGTCAATAAAGACTAATTCTAGGAAATTTTGTAACTAGGTATTTGAATGCCAGCCCATTTCGTCCAGGCTTAAGCAAAGTTTTTGATGAGGCCAAGTTTTATAAGTAGAGAGGAATTAAAATGTTTTCAGATTCCACCAGAGGTTCATGTTTAACATTCATTTTTCCAGTTTCCATATCTTGACATAAAGGCCATTCCTTTTTTATGAAATGAGAAGTTCTACCTCTACTGTCCCATTCACATATGAAATAACAGTGTTTAGTGTAGCCTAGTTAGAGTCCAGTTAATATTGCAATTACTTTGAAGTTTGCATATACCTACTTTCCATTTATAGGCATTAAAATGAATTGAATCAAGGTGTTTCAGGCTGCCATATGAGTTCTTCATATACAATAGGAACTGATGGCAACTGATTGCTATTATGGAATAATATGGCCTTGAGACTTAATTTAGTAGCATCTATAAACAACTGCTACTGATCAGAGATGTGATTAATGTTCACAGAACCCAATAAGTCACTGGCATCACTGCAAAACACTACATCACCTACCTCAGAAAAATGTTTCTCAAGATGTTTTTGACAGTCACAAAAAAAATGTTACTTTCACATTTTTGGCAAGATAGTTCCAATCTGAAGTCTAACAGCTCTGCCTTGGTTTTAGAAAGTTCCAGGTCTCTAACTAGATCATTTAATTCACTGTAGCCAATTTTGTGATGTTCAGATTTAACATCAGGTGCAAAGTCAGGGTCTGTAGATGTTAGTTTTGAATCACAAGGCTTGTCTTCTGAGTCTATGGAATATGATTCTGGGGATGTTGCAACAGGTAGCTCATCACTATTGGGTACAGGGCTAGTAGCAGACTGGGATATACAATAGTCTTCTTTTAATAATTCGTCATACCATAGAAAATAAACAGTCGTCAGTGTGATTTATTGGCTCCAGCCAAATAACTAGAATGGCAAAAGGCAACAAAGGTCTCCTGTGGATCAATTAATCCAGAGTCTTACAACAGATATGTGGAGCCCAACTCTTATCTTAGTCTCCTAATTTACAGAATTCACCAAAATAAAGATTTTAAGCAGTTTTTATTACAGAGTGATATTTCTCTGCTGCGCAGCAAACACCACTTTGCCACAAATGTAACAGCAGCATTAGGATCATTTATGTACTTACATGGCATTGAAAACAAATAAAATGTAATATTAACTGAATTTTACAGCATGTCGCAAACTTTGTTGTAGCATTTTAAGACAAAGTTTTTGCTTGAGTTTTAATACTGTTAGTAAATCACATTTGCACTCGGAAACACTTCTCAGGCACTACAGAGATTGACTGTAAATGAATTCTTGTTTTGCCTGTTTATACAACAGACATATCTATTATTCTCTTCCTCAGAATAAAAAACCTAAGATGAGACCAGCTCATCCTTTTTAAGTGTTTATGGATCCCTTATATCCCTCTAGTCTCTTATCTACTTACAACCTACTGTTAGCAGTAATGTGCCATACTATAAAAATAAGAAGTAACTGGCAATCTTCAGTAATGTTTTCATCATATGGGGTACTCAATTAATTAAAAATTGTATGCACCACTCATGTCATAGTTTTCATGACAGTGAATCAGTGTTATTTGCATTACTTCTTCCAGATCTTGTTCATTGCATAAATCTTATTTCTTTTGTAACTTTAGCTTTTCCAGCAATTTCATTTCACAAGCTACAAAAACAGAGCTGAAGGAAATGATTAATAAGCAATGCACATTCATTTCACACTAGTACCAACATAACTTTCCACAATGTGCATTTAAATATGTGTAGTTTCTTGTCACATGGAATCCCAAACAGGTTGATAAAGGAACCTAATAAACATTTCAATTATTATACACTTAAATTTACATAATAAATTCAACAATAATAGTGTTTAGTGAGGACAGTTTAACAATGTCACATAGTCTGAAAAATATAACCTATTTCAATCAGCTACAAATAAGTCATGTTAGGGTCCTGCAGCACCCTGACTGGTTACCAGAAGGTCAAGATTTCGACAATTCTGAAAGACAAACATCCATTTTGATGTGAAATCATGCACTATGAAAATTGTGTTACACATATTACCAGTTTGAAGAAACATAAGTGATCATTTATTAGCACATCAGATATAGCAGTAACATTAGAGCAGCAGTTTCACGTGAACTCTTTAACTGCTTTTACAGGTTGCAATTTTCAACCTGTAATAAAATTCAAGGGTATTTAATTAAGATAACAGAAGTTGGTTAATTTCTTCTTCCTCCAATGCTCATTAAAATTTTACAAAGCCTACAAATTTCTCCCTAGCGCCCCGTATAACTCAATGAAATGAGAACACCCTGTTATATTGTGTATGGTGGCCCTTCACCCTTCCTCATTTTTATCTGTGGACATTTCTCACTATTTATTTTGTCTATTTATCTTGTCTCCTTTTCTTTCTTTACTGTTAGTTTCTTCTTGTACTTCTTTATTACTTTCTCTACATGTATTATGTAAATAGTGTATAGAGAAAGTATTGTATTGCACCTGTTGCCTCACATTTTACCTTCTCTGTTATTATCCCATGCCCTCTGTCTTATAATTTCTTTCATTCCTATCATATTGTTCATATGCATTCTTTCACATCCGCCCATCTTCCCCTTTTCCTTATTAACTGACCTACTAATCAATAGCTCCTCTCTCGAACTGTAGTTGGTTAATATAAAACAAAATTTTAGACATAAACATATTTCTTGCTGTGAACTGGGGCCAAACCTTTATGTCATAGTTATACTCAGTGTATAAATCTTGGTGATCTCCTTAACCAAATAGAAATGCAGAATTCTATCTAGATCAATCAATTTGAAACAGAGGAGTGGAACATCTTCATCGTTTAGTTTGAATTCAAATTTTCTGTGCTTATAATAGGAACTGAAACAAGTAAGCTTTCTGCAAAGTATGACCAACATATCCTTTATAGTTTCCATGCTATCAATATAACAATGTATTGCAATTTTTAACTTTCAAGTTAAATAATTCCTTATATGCAAGCACACATATATATATATATATATATATATATATATATATATATATATATATATATATATATATATATATATAGACATTTTCCTTCTGTAATTGACTATAAAGTAAATGTTATTTAATTTTTGGGAGCTGATATGGCAAAAATTCTAATTGTTATAACTTGTCAATGATATTTCATTTTAAAAACTCTGATGTGTTCCATTCACATGACTTTTGTTACCTGTTCTGCAAACTATTCTTACAAAAGATTATTCATTTATCCACACCATGCTAATTGAGGTAAACATGAGCAGAAATTATTGTATTATTACTTGCTTCATTATAAGCAGAAGGGAAATAAGAGAATACACTAGGGTAATGCTAGGAACCGGGCTTAGGTATTTTGCCACCCTAGGCAGTGCTGAAATTTTCTGCCCCCAGTTTTTCCCAAACAATAAAAGCAGCTGTTTAAATTAGTTTTAAATGAAACAACATTAAATGAAAGTTACAATTCAGAAAAAAAGTAATTATTTGGAGTAAAAATACTTCTGAATTATAACAATCTCCTTCATATTTTCTTCATAGGGAAAGCACTGACAACATCATTGAAGTCAATCTGATGAAGCACATTAGATTGATGTAAAGAATTGACATAGCTTTCAGCCTCTTGGTGTGTTGTTGAACAATTATAATTTTTAACTCTCTAGAGCATTGAAAAGGATCTCTCTGCCTACCAATTTGCTGTAAGTGTACACAGAAATATATGTAGTACTAAACCAATATTAGGATAAATATCTGAGAGGCCTTTCTTGTGGAGTGTTTTGTATAGACACAGCAATGACATTTCTTTATATAAATTGTCCTCACTCATATGGAATTGAAGGTGAATGCATTCATTGTTGAATTCATCCTTTATGGTGACCAGTAAGTCACTCTTAAAGCTTGAGCCTGTTCGAAATTTTGTTTTGTGTCTAACTCACAGAGCTTAGTAAGAAAATCAAAATTAGTAAACAATCCTAAATATAGTTTCCTGGTGCTGTCGTAATTGTGTGTATCTTCACCACACAGGTTCATGGCTTTTTCCTCGTAAAGATCAAACATCCCTCTTTTGCATTCAAGATATGTTACTATTGAATTGAAAAGATTAATGACAACTTCTAATTCAGCCTCAACAGATTGTAATGTTCTGCTTGCATTGTTAAACCTTTCTAAAATATCATTCCACAGTAATGCAGTAAAACACAATTCCAAATTTTGAAGTGAATCAGCTTCAGAACGAGTAAGTGGTTTCTGTTGTCATCACATACTGTAGTTAAAACAGATTGGATCTTTAACCACAAAGAAGCTGTTACTAGGCTTTCAGACTTATGACCACAGGCAGAAATTTCACAAACCTTTTTACTGGTGAGCCACATTAGTTACATATCAAATAATGAATGCCAACCGATCTATTTGTGCAATGTCAGGAGTTGAATTTAAAATTATAGAAAAGTAAAATAAGAACTGAAGCTTTCCTGGCGACGTATTAATTCAAAATTTTCTCGGGCTTCTAGCCAGGTAAAAACTTGGCTTGACACCAACGTTTCGAAGAAGTGCATCTTCCTCCTGATGGTTTGAGTTTGACTGGTATTTATAAGAGCTGGGATGAAGCTAACATCCAATCAGATGTTAGCTTCATCCCAGCTCTTATAAATACCAGTCTCCGCTAGCTCAAACCATCAGTTCACCCTGAAGACGAGGAAGATGCACTTCTTCGAAACGTTGGTGTCAAGCCAAGTTTTTACCTGGCTAGAAGCCCGAGAAGATTTTGAATTATAGAAAAGTACTTTAGCGCTTTTATTTCATTTACTATAAAATTTACCACCTTCAGGGCCTTATTTTAATGAACTCATCACAAATTTGTGATGACATTTACAATGTGTCACTTGCTTTATTTCCATATCTCTGTATATGCTCGGGGAGAAATGGGTCAAACTGCACAATCAGTTTTAATGGCATAATATAATTTCTACTATTGTTAGAACCAAACCTAAATGGTTAATGGTTAACCATGCATAGCATGGGATTTTATTGTTGCTACTGTATGCTTTAGAACTTCCCTCCAATATTTAATTTCCTCTTCTGTTTGAAGCAGCAAAGTCCTGTCAATTTTTTTCAGCTGTATTTTTTCTTGCTAATATTGTTGAAATTGCACATTTATTTTCAGAGGAATTTTCATGTTCTTTCATAAATTGATAGTGTTTTTCCAGTCATTGTAACCTTCTGTAGTTAAGGAGATGTCTTTCCAAAGAGCCTACAGGGAACACAATTAATTATGCATTTACTTTTCGAAAACACTTCAATTAAATTGAAAATGTAATTGAGTTGAATTAATAGTGATAAACAACAAGCATACATCCTATTGTTTTTCAGCAAGGCATTGTTGTATATACAAGCAGTTAAATGTAATAATTTCCTCCTTATCACTTCTATGTGCTTTGCAATAAAACTACACAGTTGCAGCCTTTCCTTTTATTCTTGTCATAAGCTTATGACAGTGCTATAAAAAACAAAATTTGTACAAGATCAAACTTCAGAAAAGATTTTTCCAACATGTTTTAAAAATAAATTTTACAGTAAAAAAATGTAACAGAAAGATAGAGGAAATGTCACCCCCCGTGAAAGTTGCCACCCTACGCAACTGCCTGGGTTGCCTAGACATAAGTCTAACCCTGGGTAATGCAATAGTCATTAAAAACTATACCTACATGTTAAACAATTGAAATTTGCTTCTCTTGCCATGGTTAGGAGTAAAACAAAAGAGGTATGAAACAAAAGATGACTTCCCGTTCCAGAAACGTTGAAGTAGTTTAAAGTTGAGACCAATAACAATTAATATCTTTGAAATGGTCAACGCTGACAAAATAAAATATATATGATAATATGACAAATTATTTATTTTAACAAGATCTTTATCTTTTGTTTATTAATTTTTTTTTTTTTTTTTTTTTTTTTTTTTTAAATTTTTATTGCATGCTTAACATCCTTTAACCTGGTTGGTCGGACAATGAATGAAATTGGTGAAATTATGCCAAATGATCTTGGGGTCCATAGAGCTTAAAGTTACTCAACATGCATCTTCTCAGGATAAGAAAAAAAAAAAAAGAAAAAAAAAAAAAAAGAAAAAAAGAAAAAAGAAAAAAGAAAAAAAAAAAAACTGATGTGTTACACTCATATGATTTTCTCTAGCTGCTCTACAAACCTCTTACAAAAGATTATTCTTCTATGTACACAATGCTAATTGAGATAAATATTAGCAGAATGTTATTACTTAGTTCCTAATAAGTAGAAGAGAATAAGGGAATGCGCTATGCTAAAATGATTGTCAAATGTATTAAAAGCTATCATTATGCAATTCATTGCAAATTACTTCTTTGCTTGGCCAGGAGTAGAACAAAAGAAAAGCTTCCTATCTGAGAAAAGTTTAAGTACTTCACAATTGAAACCAATAACAAGGAATATCTCAGAAACGGTTACCTCCACAACAAAAACGTATAAGACATAAATTGTGTGTTTTGTCGTGTTGTACATTTTTTGTGTAGTGAGTTTTTTTCTATCTCTTACAGTTTAGCAGTTAAGCAAAATTCATCCAGAATAAAGAGGTCCTAAGAGGCTATTCCCCAAAAATTTGAGATATACATTTTATTTCGGACATAAATAGCTTTAATGTACGGAATTTTAATCAAAATTGTTAGAGCCATTTTTAAGAAAATCAAAATTTTTGAAATTTGTTCCATGTAAAGGGTAGTTTTCAGTAAGGGGATTTTTTTTTAAAATCTTCATGTCGCATCCTTGGAAGATACTAAACCTAAATACCAAGTTTGGTATTTAACGGTCTTTTCGTTTTGGGGCTATGCTGTCCACAGACACAGACCTTTATTTAAAAATGCTTTTTTCAGACTCAGGGGACCCCAAAACATATATTTCCGGTGAAATCTCGGTATAAAATTTTTGGGTGCATTACAATACCTTCTCTATCCCTATGTATAGTGTACATATGGGGCTAGAGAAAGTAAAAAAAAAAACCTTATTCAGGTAACTCACCCTAAGCGGAATTTGAACTCATCTGTTGAAAGTGTGGCAGACATACTACCAATGCACTTCTGAGGCAGGCAGTAAGTTTTTGCCCATCTCTTATGGTTTACTAGTTACACAAAAGTGATCAAGAATGCAGAGGTCTTCTGGGGCTATTCTCAGAAAACTCAAGATATACATTTCAATTGTCATGAAAATATTTTAATCATATGGTATTTTAATTCGAAGTGATTAGAGCTATTTTTGTGAAAATCAGGGGATTTTTCTTGAAAATGTTTATGTCTCATCCTTGGAAAATGCTTGACTTAAATACCAAATTTGGTATTTAACATACTTTTCATTTCTGAGACACACATACACACTTTTTTTAATTTTTTTATTAAAGGGGTCTCAAAACATGTATTTCCAGTGAAATCTCAGTATGAAATGTTTGTGTGGAATACAATACCTTCCCTATCTACTATGTGCATTGTACATACATGTTTGGGAAATTAAAAATATCTACATTTCCATGATATTTATAAGAGATAGTTTTCAGTTTAGTGGTACAGCCGATTGAATACGAGAAAGTAACTTCCGATCTTTGGAATGGGAGGGGTTTTTGCCTCCTAATATAATTAATTGTATGTAAACTCATTTCCAACATTGCAACTTGTGTAAACAGTGCATAACAAGCAATTATACTGAGAGCTACAAATTAAGATTTTAGGTGATGTTACAGTTAGCAGTAGTGACTAAACCCAGAATATGTAACTAATTATATCATTTAGAGAAAAATAAAACAATAAGAAAGTAAAGCAGCGCAATTTTGGCTGCAGAGCATATGTAATAATATTCTTAATTATTCATACATTATAGGTTTCTCAATACGGGAGATAAAATTTACACAAGTAAACTATTTAATCCCCTACAGCATAGGGTTGCCAGATCTCCGGGCGCCGCCCAGAGGGCCTGGGATAGGAATTAATTCTTTGGGTATAAAACAGGCCAATGACTTTAATCTACAAGCTTGAATGTCATCTTACTCATGAATAATTTTTAATATTTTGATTTGAAAGTTAATTTCTAATTGTAACGAAATGCTATGTTTCTATTCTTATTCTGGAAAATTTTCATTGTTGCATCTATAATATTTGGCTCACATTATTAAAGAAACATTGGCAAGTCGCAGCTTATTCATTGTCACTTGTCTGCAATTTACCGGCAATTATTAGAATGCTTGGATCATGACTGCATAGACTACCACTACCTTTTATAATTCAGAATAGTTATAGTTTGCTGTTCTGTAATAGTGAGTAATAACAGTGAAATGAAGAGGCGATACCTAAGTTCATTCTGTGAAGAATGGTTGCAGGATGAAAATTATAAAGAGTGGTTATAAAAAGTTGATAGTGACGAGTGCATGTGTAATTGCAGAATATGCAGTATCTTATTAACTGTTAAATATGACAACATGAAGGCCGTGAATAAACATTTACAATCAGAAAGACACAGGGTGAATATTATCACACAAAATTAAAATCAATCTCTTCTTAAATTCTTAGAAGAAAAGAATATTCTAGTAAAAGAGTGCACACTTGTTTACAACAGATTATTGAACTATCGTAATAAACGGTACAACTTTACTGGGAATGACAATGTGTATAAAATTGTGTCCATGCTAGATTTATGTCACCAAAACTACTTTCATTTAATGATTTGGCCGAAGTGTGAAAGAAGTTGAAAATCAGTTTCGATGGAAATGAACTGTAACATGAGTTTTCCGTTTTGAAATCGGTAGTATTAAATCCTGATAGGAAGGATTGTAATTGTTGTAAGATGTGAAGCGAGTTTTTCGAAAAAGCAGATGAACCAAATCTGTTCAAAATAATGCAGCATGTTCTCACAATTCCCATCTGTAATGCGCTCAATAAACGAGTGTTTAGTGTAATGAGTGCATTATGGTCGGATGCTAGAAACAGAATGTTAATGCAACTTGTAAAAGCTGAGATTTGTGTTCAGGTGAATTTGAGAATAGCATGTGAAGATTTTTACTATACACTTCCGAATGCAGCAAGATCCTCAAAAAAATATGAACAATAAGGTAAGCATTCACAACAGTAATGCTTACTATTATTTTTATTTAGTTTGTATAGGTTCGACTAGCAGCAGTAGTAGCAGTAAGTTAGTGTTATTAAGTTAGCAAAAATTGTGACCTTAATAATAATTATAATAAAACTGGGGGAAAAAAACTGTTTAAAAATTTCTGTACCTATTTCCTCAAATATCTGTTGCTCTTTGGTTGGTCTCTGGGTCTGCCTCGAGTACATTCTGGCAACCCTACTACAGCAAGGCTGTCAACCAAGGCACATATGTGCCAGATAGTATGTATGCGCTGTTAGAGCACGCAGGACATATAGCTGTGGGTAGACAGTGGGTTTGGGTATTAGGAAGGTTACTGACAGTAACCATAAGCGCAGCGAAGAATTCGCACACTAAATTCCAGCGATTGGACATGCAAATTTCTATGTAATATTGCAGATGCTGTTAACAGTTTCAAAATGAAGGTATCGTTGTGGATACCTCAATTGTACAACAAAGCTTTGTTCATTTCCAACATCTTCAGTGACTGAATGTGTAATTAACACTAATATATACTGCAATATGTTAAAACATCTCCAAAAAGACTTTGAAAGGTGAGATTTCGGGGAAATTAAACCTCAATTGGAACTATTCTATTGCCTTCTTCTTGAAAATATAGACAACATACCACCTGTACTGCAGCTAGAAATTATTGATATTGTAAATACAATGCTATTAAAGCAGGCATATTATGACCAGGATTTATTTGCTTTTTACAAATCCTAGAGCAGTGTATAGTATCCAAATATTCATAAATTTGCCACCATGAATAATAACAATGTTCGCCAGCACTTACACATATGAACAATTGTTTTCTTTGATAAGTTAAGAAAGCCAAGATCAAGAGCTAAACTATTTGATAAGAACATGGTGGCTACTATTACACTTGCCTGTTCCAGTAATGTCACCAGATGTAACGAAGTTGGTGTGGAAAAAACATTCTACAAAGGAATATAGCAGCGCTGCAGCTTGAGATTTATTCTGCTACAATATAAATTCTATTACAACCAGATTAATCTGTAATTTAGTGTTTTAATAATGAATAATATATGCTGACTTTATAAAGTACTATTGAAGATAACAGTATCCACGTTATATTTTGTGTTAAGGAGAAAACTCAGAATTCTTGTTCTATGATAGCATAATATGTTTTCATTTATTAAATACATTGATACAATGTCTTGTCCACTACTGGTCCTTATTCATTCCTGTGCATGCATCAGAATACTTCAGTTCTGGTAGCCTGCAAAGATACATAACCAAGCGGTATGTTGACACTACATGGATAACATCAATTTTGTCCATCCTTGCTCCTTTACCACCTGCCAGCCTGCAAAAGCACATAACACAGGTCTATACACTATGCCCTTCACACCGCTGCCCTACAGAGACCACATAGAAAGGGACAACAAAGGAACTGAGACAGGAAGCTCCATTGAGCTGCTTGTATGAATTTTTCAATTCCAACAGAACATTCAAATTGTGTTAAAATCTGCACAAAAATTCAGATTAAAATTGCAGAAACTTTGGGGTTCCGAGGAATTTAAAATTACTATTGTAGAAAACCAACCTAGTTCCGCAGTATATGCGCAATCTAGTACTAATAGTAATGTTGAAAATATCTGAGAATTGACAAAAGAAAGTGTTTTGCCATTATTAAATGAAACACTTCCTTGAGAATAATATGTACATAAAAAGAACCATGTCTCCCAAAAGTCTCTCTTCATTACATTTCTTATAAACGTGTTGAGTTAGAAAGAATTTACATCATGATCCAGACATACCTAGATAAGGAAGTTGATTTTGTTTACCTTCAAGGTTTAGACACTCTGAAGCAGACTGAGTATGCAGTGTACAACACCCATCCAATCCCTCTCTGCACTAATCTTGAATTTTTGGGATATTTTGTTTATTAACACCTTTTTCTGATATATCAGAATTTTTAAGTGGGTAAATATTCCACATGGTGAGTAGAATATTTTAATATGTCTTCCTATTTTAAGTATTGCCATTCCAAAGAACATTGTTTTTAATATATTTACATTCAAAGATGGCATTTTACAAGAAATTAATTATATTTTAATATTTGTAATAATGAAAATTACTTTGCAGAAAAGTGTGAAATTTTGCAAGAATTGTTGATTATCTGGTTTAACAAACATACACACAAAATATTGCTAATTTTAAAAAATTCATTGTTACTTTTTTCTGTTTACTGGTGTTTTCAGATGGACTGACCCATAGTGAGGTTGTTCTTTTACCTTTTTAAAAGCCAAAACCTGCACACAAATACATGTTCAAATAATACTATTTTAATGTTTTCCTTTGACTGCCTTATGAAAAAAAATCTGATGTATTCCACTCACATGACTTTTTCTACATCTCTGTAACGAATTATGGTTAAAAAGCTTATTCTTCATTTACTTCATACTAATCAAGATAAACTTTAACACAAATGGTCTTATTACTTCAAGCAGAAGGTAAATAAGGGAATATACTAGGGTAAAACAACAGTCAAATCTTTTAAAAAAAGGTTGCTATGGGACTAAAATCTGTTTCTCTGCATAACCAGGAGTTGACACGTTTCCATATGAGAAAAGTTTAAGCATTTTAAAACTGATACAAATAACAAGGAATGTCTCGGAAACAGCCAACCTCACAAAAAAAAAGTATATGACATAAATTATTGTGTTTTAACAATATCTTTATTTTATGGTAGTAAGTTTTTGTCTGTTCTTACGGTTTAATAGTTATGCAAAATTCATTCAGAATAAATAAGTTCTTCACAGGCTATTCCAAGAAAATTGAAGATATGCAGTTTGTTATGTAAATATCTTTAATATATTTTATATCTTTATTAATATTTTAATCAAAATTATCAAGAGCTTTTATAAGAAAATCAAAATTTTCAATGTTTTTTTTTTTTTTTCATGCAAAGGGTAGTTGGGGGTCAGGGGATTTTCTTGAAAATCTTCATGTCGCATCCTTGGCAGATACTGAATTTAAATACCAAGTTTGGTATTTAAATTCAACTTTTTGTTTTTGAGCTATGCTGCTCAGACACACACATACACAAACAGAACATTTTTCTAATTTTTTTTTATTAAGGGGGTCTCAAAACATATATTTCTGGTGAAACCTTGGTATTGAGTTTTTGGGTGCAATTTAATACCTTCTCTACACACCAGGTACATAGTAATGTAGGGAGAAAGCAATAAAAACAGACTATAAACACAAGGTCTTTTAAGTCAAAATCTAAACCTATAGCTACCTTAATTTTTTTTTTCTCTCAACTTTGTACAGAGAAGGTATTGCATACCACAAAAAACTTGACTCTGAGATTCCCTGGAAATACATGTTTTATGACCCTGAATAAAAAAATGTAATAGGAAAAGATCTGTGTGTGTGTGTGTGTGTGTGTGTGTGTGTGTGTGTGTGTGTGTGTGTGTGTGTGTGTGTGTGAGAGAGAGAGAATATTCAATAACAAAAAATTGGTTAATTTCCAAACTTCATATTTAAGTTCAGCATCTTTCAAGAATTAACATGAAATTTTTCAAGAAAATCCCCCTACTCCAAACTACCCTTTACATGAAAAAGGTTTTAAAGTTCGATTTTCTCAAAAACTGCTAACAATTATAATGAAAAAACTGTATATTAATAATTATGTGAGAAATATCTTTAACATGCAATATTTTAATCAAAATCATTAGCCATTTTTGAAAAAATCAAAATTTTCAAAACTTTTTTCATGTAAAGGGTAAAATAAAAAATGTAAATGCATAATATTTATGGATGCTCTATAACTACTGTGGTTTTCATTTGCTCAGAGGTCTATCTATCAGGCTTGAGGCTCTTTTACGTTCCATAAATCTATGACACTGCACAACGGTTTTACTTCCCTTCCAAAGGAAGCCATGTTAAGGATTTTTATACCTGCAAAAAATCCATCATCCTCTGCCAGATTTGAACCCGCGACCTTGGGTATATGAAGTTAGCATGGTAACCATTACACCACGGAGGCCGACATGTAAAGGGTAGTTGAGGGTGGGGAGGATTTTTTTGAAAATCTTCGACTTGCATCCTTGGATAAATATCAAGTTTGGTATTTAATGGACTTTTCGTTTTTGTGTTATGCTGCCCACACACACATTTTTCTAAAAATATTTTTTTTTGGTTTCAGAGGGTCCCAAAACATGTATTTTCAGTGTCGAATTGTTGGGTGCATTATAATACCTTTTCTATACCTACATACATAGCACGTGCAGAGAAAGTAAAAATTGACTGCCACTTTTGCCTAGTGCTTTTATTTCCTTTATACAATAAGACCATTTTTGCAAATGTTTAGCTTGATTAGCAAGATATTAGCATAATCTTTTGTAAGAATAATTTGTTTGCAGAACAGATAGATAAAATCATGTGAATGGGACTATCAGATCTTTCATCACTCAGGCTTACTAAGAGCAAAAAACACTAATATAAAGGTTAAGTAAAAATGGTTTTAAATATATGAGCTCTTGTTCATCCAAAAAGTATGTGTTTACAATAATTTTTCCCATTTACAACTGCACAATTTTCTGCAAGAGATAAAAGTGCTATGCATTAGAATCCAACTGGCGCATGGGTTAGGGTAACCTCCTCCTTCTCACACTTTTCCAGGAACTGACAATTTAATTCCATTCCATAAAATTATGTTGATAAAATTGATCTTACCATCAGCCTTCGGCTATCCTTACTATAGTAGACAAGAGGGCATTCGATTGACATGCTCTTGCCAATTCTTTTAATTTTGAGCTATTTCTTGTACTAATATACCACTATTTATATCATTGCTACTCTTTATATCTCTAGTAACCTTCCCATGAATTCCATTTCTGCACTTTCAATTTTATTTTTGTGTGTTTTCTTCACAATCCAGGTTTCACTACTATAAAGCAACGTTAATTTCTACAAAATTTTATGTAGTCCAAGTATGACCTCATTCCAGATTTTTCCAAGTATCTTATTAATACAATCATTTATTGAATATTTTATTACATTTTTATCTAGGCCTTGATTTGAATTATAAACTGATATCTTGAATCCCAAATATTTAATATTATTAACTTTGGCATTTGGAACTTTAGTAAATAGCCATAAGGTGCTTGCTACCTGTGTAAAAGTTTAAATAATATATCAGGATTAGATGTTAACAGTTTAATGTTTTTAACGCAACCACCTGAAGTAAGTTTTCCTTTATAGTAAAAATGACGATGCCAATCAAGGATTGCTACTGCCAGTGGGTTTATGGCAACCTACATGAGGGATTCAGATT
Organism: Hymenopus coronatus; assembly: GCA_030762935.1. Classification (NCBI taxonomy): domain Eukaryota; kingdom Metazoa; phylum Arthropoda; class Insecta; order Mantodea; family Hymenopodidae; genus Hymenopus; species Hymenopus coronatus. The sequence goes on along the minus strand of CM060892.1, from coordinate 154,535,366 downwards.
TCTGGTTTAGCAGATGTTCTCAATAGTGTTCTAGTGTTTTCTAATGTGTTCACTAGTGTTTTCTATGTTTATTAATGAGAAAGATACCCAATTAGTTGTCATTCTGATTTTGCAATCATTGTTTGTTGGGGAGGGGGGGGGGGTTAAATTCACAGATCCCTTGGCCACACCCTACTGTCTCTCCTGAGCCGCGATGTTCCACTCCTCTCTTAAAAAACAACCCTTGGCTATGCCTTGCGGCTTAGGATTAGAAATATTGGCAGCGCAACTTCTAGGCGCTGTTTATTTGTTGACCGACTTGCATCAACAGTGGAGCCGGCACTCCCTACACGGTAAATGTACGTATATTTGTGCTTTAAAAAGTGTTCCCAATAAGATCCATTGTTAACTTGTTTTATTCATGTTCTTTTATAACAATTTTTGCTCTTTTGCTGCATCTAGGTTTCACAAATTACGATTTTCATATGAAAAGTTTCTAGAACTTTAATTGATGTTACATTTTCTTGCATATCATAATCTAACGTAATAAACGCCCAACACCACTTGCATGTGCACTGACAGTACCAATGAAACACTCCCGCAACTTAAAACCACTTTTAAGTTTAAATCTGTATTCATTTTACATATATATTTACATTCATTTATAACTTCCCGCGTGGTGTATCCATAAAATTCATATTCGTACTCTTCTTTCTTCATCTCGTTCTTATTTACGTTAATGTTCATTTTCACAAAAAGAAACTTCAAAACACAGTTTAACGAAATACCCTCATCCAGTCCGCAACAGATGACATAAACTATTCCCGCTTTCCCGCAATTTTACTTTCAATTATTATACATCAGGTTAGCCAATGGCTAAGGATATTGGTTACTTAAAGCAAATACCCTTTTGTTTAAAGTTTATAACCCCCTGCAAATCATATTTTTATAAAAAATATACTATTTAAATCTAATCATAAAAATGTCTTTATATATTTTAAATAATTGTACAACTTACACCACCCAATATTCAACTCGTTAACGGCTAATTATACGGTTAGAAAACATTTAGGCTGAGTATAATGAACTTCAGAATTATCTTCACTGTGTGTCAGTTTATTTAGTCATTCAACAGATTAAACCCTATATGACATGTTGAATATTAGGGATATAAAATTTTAACTTAAAAATAATCAAAATAATATCATTAGATGTGTACATATTGGTGTCACTGTTGCTATTTGCATTTACACCTTGTGGTTTCTCTTAACACTTGAATAGTGCCGATTTCAAAAGTATTTGTTTCAAAACCTGTGGTTTTACCAAAAGAAACTGTTTAATGCGATTGTTATTCATGCTTCTGTTGAAATAAAATGTTAATTGCCAAGCTTTTGTAAATATGTTGGAATTAATATGCTATGCCTAAAGAATAAAATATACTTAATAATGATGTTTATATATGAGGAGTATAAAGCACAAGGAATATAAGTGCAATTTTTAAAAAATATGCGTTAAGCATATTTACCATTTTGTTCAGAGCACAAATGGTCTGTACTCAAGTAGGTGCTGCAATCTACTGGTGTAAAGAACAACTACATCAGCCAGCTGTTTTGTGTGGAGCACAACAGATATATCGCAATCATAGATCGCAATTATATTCATTGTGCTCCAGTCTTATGAGGTTGTTGTTGTTGACTAGTTCCAAGAAGTTGTGTTCAATACTGGGGTGAATTCTGTTTGATATTTATTATCATAACATATTTATTTCATTGAAGCTTATTGACTAATTATTTCTTTATATTTAATAATTGAAATACTACATAAGGAGTTAAGAGATGCACTAAAGGAGAATGCAAGTCTGCGAAGGCAAAATAGCACCCTAAAAAGACAGAAAATTACAGATAAAGACACTGAAGATGCTATCAGTATCATGAGGAGTGAAATGTAATATAAAAAAAATGCATCCCTGGAACAGAAAAAACTTGGATTTACAAACAAAGATGGCGAATGGCTACACTGAGGTTAGATGCAATCGAAAACGAGGATACTTAAATGCAACGCCATCGTACACAGCATCCACAAAGTGATTTTGAATTGCATCGGAAGAACAGATTTGATGTGTTAAACATAATAACACGAGCACAGCGGGAATATGGAACAATAAAATCCTAGAGGCCAACATCAATGAACAAGGAAAAAGACAAAGTTTTAGTAGTACGAGATTCCATGCTAAAATTCGCGGGTGAGTCATGTAAAAATCAAAGATATGAAGTGAGTTGTTTCGCTGGCATCACGCTAGGTGAACTTTTTTTTCTTTTTCTTTTTTTTTTTTATAGGGGTGGCCCCACACCCGCCGCCCCCGGTGACGATCATCCTCGGAGGCTACATCGTCTCCCCATGCACATGCTGTTAGGCTAGAACATGCGAAACATTCAAGAGCAAGGGGTGCTTGTTAGTGTAATGCTGTTAGTATTCGGGTTCCGCTGAGCACCCCGGTTAGTGACGAACAGACTTCCTGGCTTGGCGCACACGCGCACAAGCAAGTACGGGAAATTTTTGGGTGCTACTCATACCTAGGTCTGAGCAGCACCCAGGAGTAATGGGTTGTTAGCGTGTTGGAGGTGGTTATGGTAATTAGGTTAGTTGGTGACGTCATTCTCTAAGCTATCATACACACAATAATACTTGAAATATATGCATGCTCTTGGATACGTGAGACGGACGGACTTGACATTAATACAGATCATGCATTGAAGTACGGGAATGCCTTGGTGAGGGTGGGTTTCGGTTTGGTTGACGTGTGTGTGTGTGTGTGTGTGTGTGAATACCTCCTTGCCGTCATCTGGGCACTGGTAACCTTGAGTTTGTTGCTGCAGTACCATGCAGTGCTAAATGGAAAGGATGAACGCGAAAGAAAATAAACCAGGTGTGGTGGTGATGGTTCATGCTGGAACCAATAATATCAAATCGGGTCTTTGTGCAGAATTAATTATAGATGGGACGATGGACCTCGTAAACTATGTGACAGCTGAAGCACCAGAAGTGAAGATCATTGTTAGTGGCGTGCTAAGAAGACGCGATGTGACGGAAAGGAAAATTGTGAAAATCAACAAAGAACTGAATTGGTTGTGTTTTACTAAACATTCTACTTTTATTGATGCGAACTTCTGGCTGGCAGAAAGTGAATTTGGTAGAGATTGTGACCATTTTAACTGTAGAGGTGCCTAGAAATTCGAGGAAGTTGCTGTGTGAAGTTATTAGTTCAGTACTTGAGGGAAACTAACGACCTCTATTAATTTCTTATGGAATAAAAAACCCAGCTATTGAACTATTCAAATCCTACTTGGTAAATCGAGAGCAGCTGGTTTGTATTGGAAACGAGAAATCTAAAATAGCAGAGATAAAACACGGTGTCCCACAGGATTCGATTCTTCGACCACTGTTGTTTCTAATAATGATAAATGACCTTCTCTCTCTCTCTCTCTCTCTCTCTCTCTCTCTCTCTCTCTCTCTCTATATATATATATATATATATATATATATATATATACCTTTTTTAATATGAGTAAAGATTTCCAGACAATTCTATAGCAGAAATCACACTAATCGAAGCCGATAAATGGCTCGAAGCAAACGGGTTCGTACTTAATCAGGACAAAACACGACATATGATTGTTAATTGCAGGGATACTCCTATATCTAATACCTCTGATAATGTAAAATTCTTAGGTGTTGTAATTGACAATAAATTATCCTGGGCACCACATGTTTATAATATAACGTCTAAACTCTCCAGAGTTATATATTTGATTAGAAATCTGAAAAAGTAAGTACCTAAGGTATATATTCGATCAGCATATTTTGCTTCTTTCCAAAGCTTTATAGCATATGATATTTTACTTTGGGGTTACAGCTCCCATGTGTCCAAAATACGTTTACTCCAGAAAAAGGTGTTTAGAATAATGTCTGATAAATCATGGATGGCTAGCTCACTGCAACCCATTTATTATTAAATTAAAAATAATGACCGTAGTAAATCTACATATGTACACTGAGCTATTGTACATAAAAGCCAACCACGGAACTACGAAAAAGAAAACATATGCATTCCTATAATGCAAGATCATGCTAATACATTGATATTCCATATTGTAGATTGACTACAACTCCGAAGAATTTTGAAGTACTAGGTTGTAAAATATACTATAAGCTATCTTTAGACATAAGATAATGCCCTGCAACAATTTTTAAGCATAAATTGTATGACTGGCTTGTTGCAGCACCTTTTTGTTCTCTTCAAGAATTTTTTAAAATATAATAAGAACATCTGCTGTATCACTGTTTTTCTTGGTTACTATATATTAGGACTTTGTTGTAATCAGTATAGTTATTAATTTTTTGAACATGTATTAATGTGTATATGTATTTTTTATTCCTTGTGCATATTCTGTATTGTAAATGTAATATTATTTAATTGAATCACGCTGGCTGTGTCTATGCTGTATGAGCTCAATGACAGTAAAATGCTGCTGCTACTACATGCAACCCGAAGTTTAGCTAAAGTGGATGAAGGATACAGTATTGCCGCAGTTGCAAATTCAGGTGATAGGGTGAGGAAGGAATTTTGAAGAAACAAAAAAACGTTATCCTGAGCCAGTGGACATAACAGACGAAAACGTAGAAGGTAAGGTAGAATATCCGCAAAGGAGGCTGAAAATTCTTGGTAGCAGAGGGAAATAAAAATATTTCTCGACACTTCTATATAGTGCCATTTATGGTGAGTACATAAGGAAGCTCTTTACAAAATGTTACTCCAATCAAGGCAAATGTTAGAAGGGCATAACACAAAGAACATAGCAATTGCTACTCCCGATGGGTTTGAATAGAGTGCGTAAAAAAAAAATACTGGAATTGTTTTTACGAGGCCACGGGATTGAAGTAAGGTATGCGGTACCATAAAAGTCCGGGGAAGAACACCAAAGAACAAGCAATTAATGCAAAGACACATAGGGTGGCGTAGAAATAAACAACTTGAAGAAATTGTAGTGATTAAGTCAAATGGGGAAAACATATGCGGAAACACAAAATATTGACATAAGTAAACTTGATGCAAAAATAAAAAATCTGATGTGTTCCATTCACATGATTTTCTGTATATCTCTGTAAATTATTATTGTTAATAAGATTATCTTTTATTTATTTCATGCTAATCGAGAAAAATTAGCAGAAATAATCTTATTTCGTGCTTTATTGTAAGTAGAAGCGAAGTTAGGTTAAAGTGAAAGCCAAAAGCTGGTTGCTATGTGACTGAAGTTCGTTTGTTTGTATGGACAGGAGTTGACAAATTCCTGTATGAGAAAAGTAAGTTTTTCAAAGCTGAAACCAAGAAAAAGGAATATCTCATAAACGATCAACTCCACGAAAAAAATGTATATAACATAAATTGTGCGTTTTAACGTGCTCTACAATTTTTGTGGGTTACGTTTTTGTTCATCTCTTACGGTTTAGTAGTTATGAAAAATTCATCCAGAATAAAGCAGTCTTCAGAGGCTATTCCCAGAAAATTCAAAATATACATTTTATTTGTCAGGTAAATAACTTTAATATACGATATTTTAATCAAAATCGTTAGAGCCATTTTTTTAGAAAATCAACATTTTCGAAAAAAAAGTTCCATGTAAAGGGTAGTTTGGCATGGGGGGATTTATCTCAAAATCTTTGTGTCGCATCCCTGGAAGATACTAAACTTAAATACCAAATTTGGTATTTTACCCACTTTTCGTTTTTGAGTTATCGTGTTCGCAGACACATAGACATACGGACACACACGGACCTTTTTCTGAAAATACTTTTTTTATACGGGGGACCCTAAAACATATATTTCCGGTGAAATCTCGGTATCAAATTTTTTGGTGGAGTGCAATACATTCTCTATACACTATGTACATAGTGAGTATAGAGAAAGTAAAAATATTAAGAAACCTAGTAAAGAGGACTTAGTCTTTACGGTAGGCGGAGCAGGGAAGGTAACCCCCCTCAGGAAGGAGATACTGAAGAACATTGAAGAGGTAGAAATGGGAATAGTGAGGAAGGAAACAAGTATAATAATGTATGGAATAGATCCCACTACTACTGAGGAGGAATTGAAGGAAGGAATTTGAGCTTCGGGAGATAGAGAAAATAAATGTGTCTATGAGACCAGGAAGGTTAGGCAACCAAATTGCAATAAAAATATTACCTAAGGAATTTGGCAAGACCTTGTTAAAGAAAAGACAAATTAAAGTGGGATGGGCAGACTGCTAGATCAGGGAAAAAATAAAAGTTACTAGGTGTTTCAAATGTCTGGAAGTTACATATAGCTCCGCAGTGTAACGAAGGAGTAGATATGAAGGGATGTTGTTTGAACTGCGGAGAAAAAGAACATTTAGCTAAAGAATGCACATAAGAATCCATATGTATAACATGCAAGAAGACTGGTCATAGAAGTGACCAAATGAGATGCCCGCAATACAGGAAGCTGATAGCGGGCATAAGGTGGAGAAGGCTAAAGTAAAAGAAAAAGCATGAGTCCAGCAGTCATACGTATTCTACTGGCCAATTTAATGAAATCACAAAGAACTTACGATACAGAAATGCAATAGCAATGGAGAAGAAATAGATATCAGGATAATAGGTGAACAAATGTAAACAGCGTATCCAGCAGTAATTGGGTCAAGGACAAGAAAATGGACATTGCGGTCAATTTCTTGAATAAAAAGGTAGAGGTGACAAGTACCTAGTAGTGCATAATATAGGACAAATACCAACATGTCTAAGGGGGGATAGTGACTCATTTATAGATATAACATGTTCAACTCAGGTAAAGTAAGTAACGAATTGGGCGGTGCTTGAGGAGGAGTCACTAAGTGACCATAATTTTATATATTTTGAAATTAAGAAATTTGCAAAACCAAGGGATAGAAATATAGAAAAGACTAAAGCAGAATATGACTGGGAGGTATTTAAAATAATTATGAAGTGAAAGAATGAGAGTAGAGACAATATAGTGGAATAAAGAGTCCCAGAAGAACTAATTAAGGCAATGCAAGAAGACACTAAGGCTAGTCAAACATGTGCTCCTGGGAGGGACAGCCCGCAGGTGCCATATTGGCGGAATAGCCAGATTGACGACCAAAGGAGGCAATGTATCCAGGGCAGACGTAAGGTGACAAGAGCAAATAAGAAGTGGGTTCCAGAACAAGATTTAGAAAGGTTAGACTATAGAGAGAATAAAAAAAAATACTTACAAGAATCATAAAAAAATCTAAGAAGAAAAGTTGGCAACAGGGTGTGATGAATTTGACATCTGGGGGTTGGGATATAAAATAGTAACCGGGCGTTTAACAAACAGGATGTCATAAATTTTCAGAGGAAAAGGAGATGACTGTTGTTCAGGGGCAATTTCTACGGATTGAAGATAAGCTAGAGGGCAGTATAAAGTGCAATATAGATAGACCATTCACCTTAGATGAATTACAGGAAACTCCGAGGAATATGAAATCTGGTAAAGCGCTGGGTTTGGATAAAGTAAAGTATGCAGTTGAAATAACTCCGAAATGGATTTTCGATGTATTAAACGGCGTACTGAGAGAGGAGGATTTTCCAGCCGAATAGAAGGTGGCCAAACTCATGTTATTAAAATGGGGCAAGTCGCCACAATATCCATCTGCCTATAGGCCAGTATGTCTATTAAATTCAATGAGTAAGTTTAGTAAGAGTTTGCCTATCTCTTAAAATTTACTATTATACAATAGTCATTACAGAATGAAGAAGTCTTCTCAGCCTATTTACAGAAATTTCAATGATATTGGATTTGATTTCATACTTTCTAGACCTTCAGAGTGTTTGCCTAAATAAATTAAACTGCTAGTAACAGCACAGACTTTTCATTTTGCAGATACATACATCATAATTACTAAACATTTGCAAACAGTTATCAAATAATTCAAATGCCAATACAAAAATAAATAAACATGGAAATTAACTAAGCTATGAAATAAAATACATCTTAGGTACCATTTTATTTTCATCCATACAGCTGTATACAGTGCTGCAGACAAAATACATATTATATTACATTTATATTATATTATATTCATTTAATTGTTCTTAAAGCACATCTCTGTGGCAGGCCACGCCGTGGCCGAGTGGTTAGACCACTTGCCTCTCACCTAGACGGTCAGGGTTCGATCCCAAGCGACCGCATGTGAGATTTGTGGTGGACAAAACGGCGCTGGGGCTGGTTTTCTCCGGGTACTCCGGTTTCCCCCGCCATCGCATTCCACCGGTGCACCATCATCATTCATATATCACCAGTGTCACCGCCTGCGTTGCCATAAGTAGTTAAAACGGGCGTTAAACACTACCAAAAAAAATCTCTGTGGCACAAAACATAGCAATGATGCATTACTTGAATAATTTCCATATTCCTCAAACTAAATTATTATAATTATATTTTTCTAAACACGCACACACACACAAGGATTGGCATGAACTGCTTTGAGACAATCAATCAATTTAATGTACACAATGTTGATAACTAGGGTTTTATACACGAAAGATTATAAAACGCGAGAGATATAAGTGACATAAACGCAAACAGTGATAAAGAGGTTTAAAGTTAAAATAGAAAATTGAAAGTATGCTCTGCTATGTTTGTTTTGTTCTTATAAATTGAGTTACGGTCATATAAAGTGCTTACAACTGTTTTGAAAAAAACATTTAGTTTATTAGATAAATAACCATTTGAGGAGATGATGCACTTATATCCGTACTGTTCTCAACTATTTGGCAGATTAATTAATACAAGTGCAGAATAAATGGCAACAATTTATGAAACATTTATGAAATTCTTTGCAAAACAGATTGGGAAATTCACATCAACAGTTTTAATCAGAAACAGATTCAAACACACAGTACGGGTCATCAAGTTCCAAGTCATCCTCCTTATTTTGCTTTGGCACATTCTCTTCTACACAAGTTTATCTACGTTGCCTTTTGGGATTTGATACTGATGAGAATTGAGAAGCCCTGGTATACTAGTGACACAAATGGTAGAAGGTCCTGCAGGTATATGAACTTCATATACTTGATCTTTGGTTGCTTTTCATTGACCTTGCGACTGTTAACTAGCTTCTCTATAAAACTATTGTTAGTTATTAATTATTTAGCACTGTATAACTAAATATTACAAATGCTTATTAGCGTATGTATTTAACAGAGTAAATTCAGCTGGAGTAGAAATAGAAACCTGGCGCCAAGATAGAAGAAGGGTGTGAGAATCGCTTTGTTAGAAAGGTTTCGTTTGTCCAGTCACGTACAACCGGATCACGACGGGGGTAAACCTTAAAATTCGGAAGGCAGTAATTTGCTGTTGCTGTCTGTTGGCTGTCTGGTGTCTGTTAACTGTACGTCGCTGTATGACGCTGTCATGCTGATCTTGTGATACTATGATGCTGTCGGTTGTCGGGCTGAACGTCACTTCTTGACACAAAGTTAAACACGGTAACTTGTAACGAAAACTTAGTAGTTTCCAGCGCTCTAAGTGTATTTAAAGTCAGTGACGTGTGTTAAATTATATTGTATAACGCAGAATAAAGGAAGAAGAAGTAAGTATTAAAGCTCCTAATAAGCGTTTAAGTTAGCAGAATTGTAAAGCAAAGGGTTCATCTCGCCTCTCCTAGTAAGAAATAAACTCCAGGAAAGTTACGCAAGTGTTCATTATTATAAGATCACTCCCTGAACTACCCTCATTAGCTGCACCACCTCGAGAGAGTCAACCATTGTGCAGGATGGGTAACGCCGAGGAGAATTCATAAGGTATGTGGGTCTGCTCATTGGTAGTGGAGTGAGTCTTGCCAATGTCACCAATGTGGGTTCGAAGCCGAGAACTCAGCATCTGGTATTTTGAATGTGGGGATAAGGCCACCGCACAGTGTGCCCAACGTCTGAGCCCACCGCAACCCTCAGTTCAGGAAATTTCAGTACATCTCTTCCAGCTGGATGTGTCTTGAAGTTCATAGTAGAAAACTCTGTAACGTACCTAAGTTTTCTTTGTAGAAAAGTCCCCATGTTTTTTTTGTTTTTTTTTTCTGTTATGTATTCTATGTAAAGATTTGGTGACTTTCCTTAATTCAAAGAAAGATGCAGATTACTACGCATAATAAAAAAAAACATGTTTTGAGAAAATGCTACGCCTTCCCGATTAACGGAAAAGATTCTTATCATTTTAGTAAAAACAAAAGGACAATGTACAGTTACCAACTGTTGTATTGTTAATTCGTTAACACTCCCCTTCAATTTTACAGTTGGAGTACAGTTCACAAGCAATACACTAAACAATTTTCTTGGCAACAAAGTATGTAATTTTATGAAACAATTAAACATATTGCAAACAAACAAGCCCTAAGCTTGAGCGCGTCTCAGTAAATTTAGATAATTCCCTTTTCATATAGATCGCGTATAAAATGAAACTTCACATCCACATGTTTAAGGCGCTTTTGATCAACCTTTGCCATTTAATGAATGCATGCTTGATTGTTCTCATGGATATTCGAATTTGAACATTAAAGTCAGATAACAAATCACATCAGTAGCATTTTGAGGGTGGTAATGACCTCAGTAGTTGAGTACCCTTAAAAACCAACCACCATCATCATCATCATCATCATCATCATCATTTGTTTGTTTTCTTGTAGTCTACAAACATTATCCCCAACACTTCAATTACAAACCCTGGGGTGGGTGTTTTATCAAGATCCTCTGCCCAATCTGCATCAGCGTATAACTGTAAGGGGGTATACTGGTTCCTTTTGCACTGCTCAAACAATAATATAATTAATCTACTACAAATTAAGCTACAGTCTATTAGATGTGATACGTACAACTATGTACAAATGAACTCTGGCTCTCTGAGCATGAAACCAATCTCTATGTGCCGACTGGTTTTGTAAGGGGTAATATCTTTGTGAGAAGTACTCCTCTGTCCCATGGTGGAACAGCACTCTTCATAAAGAGAAATATAAACTTCAGTATAATAGACGTATCACCTTGCAGTATAAATAATTTATGTGAAATTGTAGCAATCAGGCTATAAGTTTATAATTTCATTGTGGTGTCTGTTTACAGTACCCACACTCAAATATTAATTTATTTTTAAACCATTTAGAAATGTCAGTTACCTGCGTAACATATAATTTTGACTGTATCATAGCAATAGCTGGTGATTTCAATATAAGCATATTACACTCGTCTTAATTTTCATTTAGTTCTTAAACATACTAAGATCGCACCATCTGTATCGTATTCACAGTAAGCCCACTCGAAATGCATGTCTTGACAATATTATGAATAATTTGCATAAATCATCTTACAGATGCTCTTTTCTTGAACAAAATATAAGATCAGATCATGCCGGTATATGCGCTGAATTTCAGATAAAAGAAAATAGGGTTAGAAATGGTTTGTTACGTGAAACAACATGTTATAAGCCCGCCTGAGTAGTGCGGTGGTAGCGTGTCTGCCTCATATTCAACATATCGTGAGTTCGAAATTTGCTTAGGCCGAGTTACCCGGATAAGGGTTTTTTCGGGGTTTTCCCTTATCCTGAGAAGACGAATGTTGCTATGTGAATGAAGTTCCTTTGTTTGTATGGACACAAGTTCAAAAAGTCCTGTATGAGAAAAATATGTTTTTGTAGATGAAACCAAAAACAGGGAATATCTCAAAAACAATCAACTCCACGAAAAAAAAAAATGTATATAACATAAATTGTGAGTTTTAAAGTTCTCTACATTTGTTGTTTGGTAAGTTTCTGTCCATCTCTTATGGTTTAGCAGTTATGAAAAATTCCGTAACATTGACCCAGAATAAAGTAGTATTCAGAGGCTATTCCCAGAAAATTCAAAATATACATTTTATTTGTTAGGTAAATATCTTTAATATACGATATTTTAATCAAAATCGTTAGAGCCATTTTTTAGAAAATCAACATTTTCGATAAAAGTTCCATATAAAGGGTAGTTTGGGGTGGGGGATTTTTCTCAAAATCTTCATGTCACATCCCTGGAAGATACTAAACTTAAATACCAAGTTTGGTATTTTGCCGTCTTTTCGTTTTTGAGTTATCGTCTTCATAGGTACACGGACACACTGACACAGACCTTTTTCTGAAAATATTTTTTTTGATACAGGGGACCCTAAAACATATATTTCCAGTGAAATCCCGGTATCAAATTTTTTGTGGAGTGCAATACCTTCTCTATACACTATGTACACAGTGCCTATAGAGAAAGTAAAAAAATGTTATACAAAAGACATAGTGTCACAAGAAAGATTAGACTCACTCAGGGTAAAACTAATAGAAACAGACCGGACAGAGTTGTACATCAGAGATATAGAAAATGCATTTACATATTTTAATCAAATAATAACCTCTTGCATTAATACAGAATGTCCAAAACAAAACAAAAAATCATCAAAATAAATACAAAATGTACAAAAACTAAAACTGCCACACCAAATTGGTTTATTCCTGAACTTCTTAAAATGCGGAATAGGTTACTAATGCTATACAATAAATTCAAACTTAGCAAAAGGTTAGAAAATACAGAGATATAAAGCCATATCAAGTTATATAGGGAAGACATAGAAAAGGCAAAAATCACAGCGAATGATAATTTAATTCTATCAGAAAAAAGAAATGCATAACAGCATGGTAAACAATAAAAAGTATTAAAAAATACCTCCTCTCAAAATCAAATAATACCTATAAAACCACATGAATTTAACAAATATTTATCAATTTTTCCAAAAATTTAGGTCATGAACCAATAACAACAATGAATAATTGTAGATATGTAGACATTGTGCACAATTTTGGACACGCAGGAATCTCTTTTAACTTCAATTTAACTGGCATGAAGATTCTCCAGAACATGTTATTTCTGCAGTCAAATGTTTAAATATGTCTCACACCCAAGGCATTTATGGCTTCTCTAACCACATAATAAAGAAAATAATTGATGGCATAGTCTTACCACTGTCTTTTATTAATTACATAATTGCTCATACGGGGAGTATTCCCATCCTGCCTAAAAATCTCTAAAGTGACGCCGGTTTTCAAAAAAAGTTATAAAACTTCACCATCGACTATCGTTCTATAACAATAGTACACATAATAAGCAAAGTCGCGGAATCCTGTATTCTTAGCCAATATGATAATTATTTTACAACCAACAATCTCTTATACCCCAAGCAATTCGGATTTAGAAGAGTATTAACTACTGAAAAAGCAGTTGAATGTGTAATCACTGAAATTATAAATACCTTTGAGAAAAAATTAGATAACTGGAGCTACCTTGGTAGATTTAATAAAGCCTTTGACTGTATTTCACGTAATATTTTAATTAACAAGTTAAATTATTATGGAATAAATGGGCATGAATTAAATTTGTTAGCATCCTATCTTAAACAAAGACAGCAGATGGTAGTTGTGAACAATAACAAATCTGAGCTAGCTCAAGTAATAGGCGTACCCCAAGGGTCTGTGCTGGGACCTTTATTTTTAATTTATATAAATTCTAACTTACCTTGTACCAAAATGTTATATGCAGACGACATAACCTTACTGAGCAACAGCAATAATATCGATACAGTAAAACAACAAATGCAACTATCCCTGAAAAGTGCAAAAATCTGGTTCTCCTTAAATAGTCTACCTCTAAATACATTTAAAACTGAAAGTGCATTATTCACACTGCAGCATAATCATATCCACAGTAATTCAGTAAATCTGCTAGGACTAGATTCAGACGTCCGACTAACGCACATACTTCAACTTTGTATAAAAAAAAAAAAAAAAAAAATCATCACATCTTACTATGCCCTTTTTCATCCATATATACTATATGGGGTTAGACTTTTGGGTGATTGTGCTATGTCGAAAAATGTATTTATAAGGCAAAAAATAAAGCTCAGACTAATGTTAGGATGAAGACTACAGGATACATGCAAGCCTAACTTTTATAGACATTAACATAATGGCACTGCCCTCGATGTATATATAATATCATACATGTTAAAGACAGTCAAAATGTATTTATAAGTAGCTCCTCAGTGCAGAGTTACAATACTACATGCAAACATGATTTAGATACACCCCACAACAAGACATAAATAGTCACTGCTATCAACAGTTAAAATTATTTAATAAGCTTCCTTCAGAAGTAAAAGATCTTGCACAAAATAGATTTGTTAAAAAGCTAACAAAACTGGTTTAAACAAAGGCTTTTTATTCTGTACAAGAATACTTAGAATACAATATTCAACTAGCGAATATTCATGTAAAATATAGTAGTACTTAATTAGATTATTATTATTATTATTATTATTATTATTATTGTTATTATTATTAAAATATACTGTACCGTATGTCTTGGACCATAAATAAGCAAATGTGGTAATATGTATCACTTTGAAACCTAATTACTAAATAATTTATTAAAAATTGATAACCTACTATGATTACATACTAATGTTAAATGTCTGCAAAACTTAAATTGATTCACCTCCTTAGAGTGTTTTTGTACATAAATTTGTAAATATTCTGTAGTGTAAATACTTGTTTAAAAACTGACTGGCGAGACCTATTGCTAATTGTAAGCTTAATGATGAATAAAGAGTATATTATCGCAACGGGCTGGGTGAATCAGGTGTACTACTAGCCTCTTACCCTGGGGCAACCACTGGATGCGGTACACGACATTTATCCTCTTCACCACAAGATATGGCCTTTACCATGGTTGTTAAAACTTACGGCAGCGTTCCTTGGTCCGGGTAGGTTGATATAGCCACACCAAATCACCTTACTGGAAACCCCGACTGTTAGCCTGGCAGTCATAACGGGTCGCTCGCAATCTGGATGTGTTGAGTGTCATCTCATGAACATCGTGAAGCTGGTCTACAAGATTCTTCAGGTAGTTGACTGCTGGTTGTTCTGCCGCAGAACTTCCAAACATCAGGTTACATGGTAGATTCAGCTCATGCCAAATTGGCTGGTGTCAACCAAGGGGTTTCGTGGGTTGGAGAGCATTAAGCTAAGAAGAAAAGTGGCACGCTCAAATTCCAATCTCTCTGGTAAATAATTGGTCACAACCTTCCTCAAATGTACAATGTAATTCTAGAGTTTTTATGTACCGCTCAACCATGTCATCTCACTGTGAGTGGAGAGGTGTTGTGCGCATCTTGTGGACCCTACGATGATCTTCCTTTTTCTACCAGAAGTTAATCAGTCGACTAGCATGTAGTAAAACGTAAATCGTGTTACGTACCTTTTTTCGTAGTGTCGCCGGTAGCATCAATCAGTTCTTCAGCAAATGCGACTCTCCCAGACGTGGAGAAACGGCGATGTTTAAAGGTAAGAAACGGGAAGGTAGAACTAAAAAGAAACAATTTACTACTATTTAAATTTAACAATTAGACTATATTTTCAGATAATCAGTACTGTTGGAGTTCAACTTGTCGGTGGCAGTTTTCTAAGCAGCTCTCGCAAAAGTTTACAAACTCACACAAATATAACGCACAAAATATTCTTGGAATCTGAATCTGGTTGAAAGTACACTTTCTAAATATACTGAATATTGACTGGTAAGCACAAAGTTAAATTTACACCAGAGAAACATTTCTTTGTTAGTTTTGCGCGCACTTTAATAAGATAACTAGCACGGACTAGGGTAGCAAGACGATTAACGCTAGCAGAGGTTTCTTTGAATCTTGAGCCCTCCCATCATTGGCTCATTTTAAGTTGGTGAGTAGGAGGATCACGTGAAACTGTCGAGTAATACCATTATTACCTAACCACGTGATGCAATAACACAATTAAAAATGCACTAGTTTTGAATTTATAGGGGTTTCCCTGGGAAAGTGTATATGTATCCTTGTTACATGCAGCACAAGAGTAAAATTCAAAGGATTCGAAAGTAGCATAGCAATCCCTCTAACAAAGGATCACTTGGTCTTGCGGCGGAAAAACAACTTTTGTTCCCCTTATAAGCTAGAGCGTACAAGTTTACCTTGCATTATGTCATACGCGAGATAAAATTTAACTTAAATACTAAACTAGAATTATATTTAAAACAAGAGTTACTTCAACTCTAAGTCGCTCCAGTGTCTTTCTCATCAGGCTAAACTCAAAGTTGGTGGCTTTATCACTGTGCGACTCCAATGGTACTCCATAATGACAAAAGAGTTATTGTATGAGGAAGTTCGGAATTCTTGGTCTCCTAGTTAGGGTTGGCGTACATTTCTGACAACTTGGTGAAGTAATCCTTGGAGATCAACAAATACATATTGCCCCTGTCTGACATAGAGAATGCCTAGCTACATTAATGTCTATGCGTTCGGTGTTCCCATGTTGCATGCAACCCCGGTTCCTGGTCTGTGGCCGCAACTTGCCGCACACACATTATTAGCTGCACAATCTTTCAGCGTCTAACTATAGTCTCAGCCAGTAGTACTGTTTGAATGGTTCAGTTGGTTCCCAAATGTCCCGAAGTCCTGCATGTACCTACTTCCTCCAGTGCTTCTGTTACCTTGATCCGAGAGAGATTCAGTTGCTCTCTCTGGGTCTTCCCATCAGGCGACTCCCACATTCTGAACATTACCCCTTCCTTGGTCTTCAATGAGTCCCACTGGACTAATAGGACTTTTACACACTACTCCAAGATGCGATAACTTCCCAGCTCAGTCAAGTCCCTGCCTCCACTTCTCTCAGGAGTGGCTCCAAGTCAAGGTCTGTCAGCTGCACCTCCTCAGGCTGCACTATCCTATCCAGCTGCAGGTACTGCCGAAATGACACAGACACTCCCCCTCCCCCGGTGGCCGCACTGCTCTGGATAGGGTCATCGTGACATGACATCCACGTTGTTGTGGCTCCTTCCTTTCCGATGTTCTATGTGAAGTTGTACTCTTTAAGGGATCTGGACCGATCTGGTCCTCCATGTTTTTGAAGCTCAACAACCAGATGCGAGCGGAGTGGTCAGTTCTCAGGTGGAATGACTAACTGTACAGACACTTGTGGAAGTATTCCAGCGTCTTCACTGCTGCCACCAAGAGCTCTCGCTTGGTAATGCAGTAGTTCTTTTCTACCTTGGAGAGCGTCTTGTAGTAGGCTATAATACGCTCCTGGCCATGGTGGACCTGGGATATATGCCTCCAATACCGGTGTCGCTGGCATAGATGTCTACAATAGTCACTATCAGGTTGTGGAAATCCTAAGATCGGCGCACCTGGAACGTACTAGCTGTCTTCTAAACACGAGTAAGGTCGTCGCTCTTCCGTCAGACGAGTGAGGGGTTTCGCGATATTGGAGAAACATCTGACAGACCGGCGGTAGTAGCTGTACAGGCCCAAGAAACTTCGCAGTTCAGCTTATATTTCGGACAAGACCAATCGCTCACTACTCGAGCCTCTCGTGGCCATCCCAGATGGCGAGACTGTGTGCCAAAAAGTTTACATCCTCGCAGAAGTGTTGGCACTTTGCGTGCTACTTCAGAATAGGTACCTGCAGCCTTAACAGTATCTTAATAAGGTTCTCGAGATAGATTTTGAAATTAAGGCCTACGGCGATTTGTGTGTATATATACATACATATACACATACAGATATAGCAGGCAGGCAACCCTCTCATCGCTGAGTCCATGAGGCGATGGAAGGTGGCTGGTGCATTGCAGAAGCCAAAAGGGTAAAATCGTAAGTTGCCAAACCCTTTGGTCAGTCGCGAATGCTATCTTGTTTTTGTCTCTGGGATTCAAGGCCCACCTGCCGATATCCTAGTTTAATCCAAAGTCGAGAATCAGTGGGCACCAGCAAGCGTATCCAGGGAGTCGTCAATCTGGGGTAAGTAGAAACAGTCCTTTCTTGTGACGCACTCAGCTTCCTATGGTCCCCGCAGAAGCGTAGCTATCCCTTTTTTTCTTCACCAATGCTACAGGGAAGCACCAAGGACTGTCGAACGCTTCCCCTAGATATCATGTCTTCCAGCATCTACCTCCACCTGTTTTGCCAGACGAACACGTGTAGGTGATTGCCGATGTCGATTATGGTGAACCTGGTCAGTGAGGGCTTAATTGCCGTCTCCTTCGCTGAAGACAGACTGGAATCGGCAAAATAGATGCCAAGCCCTCTCCAGTTGTGAAGCAGTCAGAGGGTCGGCTTCCATCTTCAGCCAGTCTTTCGGCAAGTCTGTGACGGTGATGGCTGGTCAGATCTGTCTCACGGCGGTATACTAGCTGCTGGTTTACACTTCCCTAATTCTGTTCTCCCTGGATGTCCTGGTGGGTGTCCAATGGGTTTAGTAGCCTCAGGGGCACTTACTCCCGACAAGACAACAATGCCCGTGCGACACATAATCCGTTCAATGACTTTTCCGGTCCAGTATAAGGTTTCTTTTCAGTTGAACCTTGAGGTATGCCTTCGTTATAACCTTGCTTCTTGCGTTACAGCTACATCGCCTCTTGGGATCACCCTGCATATCTCCTCATGGGGACTCTGGAGCAACACCTCATCTCGGTCGAGTTGCAAGATCTTCCGACCGACGTCGACCGTCCCCTCGTGGCTCATGAGGACATCCAGTCCCAGGATTACATCCTCGGCTACCATTGTACGAATAACCATAGGCTCACAGTACTCCGACCCAGTGTCAACTCCAGCAGGGTCTCCTCCACAGGTAAGATATAGTCCAACGCCGTCACTAGTTGATAGTTCATGTCGGCAGCCCTTCGCCACATCGATCTGATTGCGGTCACGGCTACACATGCGTCTACGAATATCGGCACAACTTGCCTTGTACCCAGCCATCGGCGATGAGGCTAACGTCCACTCTGCCCAAGGCATGTAGTATCACTCGAGACGACCCTTGGTAAACACGACCCTGACGTCTGCACCACCCACGCCGGTTTTTACTCGTTCGGCTTGTTATAGGTAGTTCTTCTCTAGGTGAACCGGCTCGCCACAACCCCCAGTACACACCAATAAAAGGTCGTCATCACTAGGTTGTCTCTCTGTCTCTGGCGTAGCGAATACTGCTCGTCTTCGAGGTCGGCGCCCCTCTTGTCTTTGCCCTTCCATTTTTAGTCTGTCATTAACGCCTCGTGGATGGTTTTATAGTCGCTGAGCATAGGCGCTGTAGTATTTCGGCGTCGCGATAAAGGAGTCCTGGGACTCGTAAGTAGAATGTAGGTTTACGGGGGCTTTGTTCACTAGCTCTTCAATCGCCAAGGCGAACTCCTGCAGCGTCTCCCCTGGCTGTTGCAGTCTTGACTTACGCTGACTGCGATAGGCTGCACCCAGGAGATTGTTTCCGAAACGGTTCTCAAGTGTCTCCCATATCTCTCCGGATATCGCCGACCTCAGAATCGCATTTAGTACTTCTACCGCCCGTTCCAAAAGGCTTGCTATCAGTTGTGCGACTCCTGCTTCTGCTGTCCATCGGTTGTGGGTTCAGACGGCGGCGAACTGTCGGCGGAAGACTTCGAAAATAGTCGTTCCGTAGAACTTAGATGACTTGCGCGTGCAGATGTTTCGTGAGCTGTTCGTTTCGATCTTGAAGTCTTTTAGCCTTCCGTCTAGCATCTTTTCCATAATTGTGTTCAGTTCTTTTGCAATTCCGCCGACTCCTCCCACCAGAAAATTAATCATTACCCGACGTCTTCCAGACGCTGGTCATGGTCTTTCACCGTTTCATAAGCTCTCCCATCTTTTCCCCAAGCGCTTCCGCGTCCTTCTTCACGCTGGCCAGTTTTTCGATTTTGCTCGATATCTCCGTTAAAGGGTTTCCATGCCGGATTCCATTATCTCCTTCATCTTCCTCATTCGGATTCCATTTTCATTTCCTCTTTTCCATTTCTAAGTAATTTCTTTTTTCATTACTTCTATTTAAAAATGCTTTTTTTCCCACGATTTTCCTTTCCCGATTTTATTTCAGTCTTTATGTCCTTTATTTCCGTAAGTAAAGTTTTCATCAGCCCTCTCCTGACACCAGTTTAACAAAAACTCTTTTTTATTTCATCGAACACAGCTTTATTTTTCCACAAATTGACTACAAACTGCTAACAAATAACTGTATTTTATAACAATTCTGCCATGTAGTGTCTTTTTGACGTTCGCGGCGACGATACTGCTTGCTATAAAATTCCTGTCGAACTCATTCACTGTTGGGTGCCACACATTCCCAGAGGAAACTGCACTTGGGCATTGCTTCATTACCCCTTTTTGTATCTGTTGTTCACATCACTGCAAATTTCCAAAACCTGCGGCATATGCAGTACCTTCCTCAGGTGTTCTGAAAACTCACTCAGACATAACTCTCCATGGTCACACTTAATATAAGGAACACTAGGAAGGACCCTAGGTTCTAAGGACCCTACTCTTTACACAACATTACTTGAGATATTATTTCCATAACTTTTTAGTAATTATTCAATATTATGTTTCAAGCGCCTGTTGAAGTATTTTATGTACATATTCAGAAATAAATACAACTAGAATAGAACTATAAAAATGAATTATTTCAATTACTTTTGCATGTCAATAATAATTCAGCATTCTTTATCTAACATTTAATCAACCAATCACATCAACAAATGTGACAGCAAGAAATATTATTCTGTTAATTATTTCAAACTAAATTTGCAAATTCTAAGCACATTTGTGCCTTATATTCATTGCACATTGTTCTTCTACATAAGTGACAGGTGTTTTTAGTTATACAATCTCTTGATCTTGAACAGAAACAATACTATTTCTTATCTGAAGGCGAGTCTTCTTTCTCAATGCTCAACATTTCCCCAACAAGTAATTGTAAGTCCCTACTCAGGTTGGGTACCTTAAAATGTTCCAACAGAAATAGATTGATGAAACTCATGGCAAGGCTTTACAGTAAATCTCTTTTTCATTTGATGTATTGTGAGTATAAAGAACAAAAACATCCATTCCACTTAGGCCTAACATACTAAGCCAGAGCCATCAGTTTTGCATTTCACCAAAAAACATGTATAATCCTACATGCCAAAGAAGAATAAAGTAGCTCTCCTATTTAAAATGCAAAACAAAGCAGAAATGTATCCATATATTACATTGTTATATAACAGTACCAAAGGAGGAAATGATATCTTTGGTCAGCTGTGTCATTTTTATTCAAAAACAAGAAAAGCAAATAGCTGGCCATCGATATGTTGCCTCTGTTACTCAGAAGTTAGGAGGTATCAGCAGGTTTCTGCATGGCATACAACAGCCTCAGAAATTGCTTCGTCACTCAGGCACTCTTGAAGTCTGAATATATTTCACATAATCAAGATTGTTACCTGAGTAATCACTTCAAAGTTACTCAATCCTTCATCATTGCATGGTCATCTAAATCTCTTCTATAGTTCTTGAAGGGAGTTTCAAGACCTCCATTTGTTTGAAATCACTAATAATACTTATGTTTATAATTTAGTTTATTTTTGCCCCAGACTGAATGAAAAGAAATAAGATACATAAACTGAAACTACATCCTGAAACTGCAAAAAATACCTCAACAGTCACATGGGTATTTTGTACCCCAGAACATGTAGCACTTTATTTATACAACAGATGCAAATCTTTTGGAATCGTGATCCTGACTGCCAATCCAGCTGCCAAGCCTAGCTTACTGGTAGTTTGCAATACGACACCTTTGTGACTGCTTACTCACAATCACAACAAATAAAACATTGTATAGTCTGCATCAAAAGTGTTCCACATATGTATTTTTAAGAGGACAGCAGTATTTATTTTATTTTGTGACATTAATAACTATGGCTGCTGCATTTTCAAAGTTAAGGTATTACATAGAGCAGAGATATAATTGTAAATGTCCTCAATTTCATGAAACAAGAGGCAGAGATGAAGGAAGAAAATATATGTTCACCTGAGTTCTCCAAAAGCCTGTTTCTCAGAAATCAACACACACTTTTACATTGTTTATTCTTGTGACATTGCACCTGATATTTGCTGTTCACGGTTTCCACTCTTTGTTATGCCATAGAACAGAATACCACATGCAACAGGTCATGAGTTTGAATGTCACTTCGGGTGAATTACTCAGAAAGGTTTTCTTTGTTGGGGTTTTCCCTTATGCTGAGAAGATGATGAATGTCAAGTAACTTTGTTCCATGGACCCCGAGATCATTTCAGAAATTTCATTCATCATCCGAAATGACTAACAGGTTAGAGGACATAAAAAAATTAAAAAATAAGAAAACATACCACATGCCAGAACCAAAATGTGAGTGCAAATGTGGTGAAGTATGTGATGCGTTACCAACAAAGATAAACACTGACAAAGTTTTGTAATGGAGGAAACTGACTAACAAACTTATGCACATTATGCGTTCTCTTTTATTCAGTATTCTCATACAATCAAATTTTGAAAAAGACAGAATCATATAAAATTGATTAGAAAGAATTCTTATTCAGGATAACGATGCAGAAAGTAGCAAGAGCAGTGATGACAATGACGTTTTGTAATGGAGGAAATTGATTCATAAACTTAGGCATATTATGTGCTCTTCTTTATTCAATATTCTTGAACACTGGGAGAGGACGAAGGACTGTCAAGTGTAGAGGAATTGGAGGCAGAGGATTGACATTATTTTTATATTAGGCCTTTTATGCATGGTATTTCTATGTGGGGGGGGCGCGTGTGTGTGTGATGAACTACTTATCTGGTAGCAACAGATATACAACTCGCTTCCTAGGATTCATTGATTCATTGCAAAATGCTGGCACAGCATTAAATTTCTCAACTGACTTGCATGTTTCCCAGTAAACCACAAGGTGATCTCAAATTATTTTGAGACATACCCCAATGGCAACTTACAATGTCCTAAATATTTTAATAATAATAATAATAATAATAACAATAATAATAATAATAATAATAATAATAATAATAATAATAATAATAATAATAATAATAATAAAGTCCAGCTTTCATAGTTTAGTCAACTATTAGATCAATTAGTGTTAGTTGAATTGCTTTTTCACACAAACCATATGTAGGACAGCAGTTGGATAGGTAGATTCAGACTGAAAAATTCAATGCCATGGCCAAAATTTGAACATCAGATAGTATTTATTTGTATTCGGCTATTTCATATTCAGGATTTGTTGAGTATAGCCTTGGCCACTTAGTTCCCAGACCTCTGATTCTCATTAAGAATTCTTAAATTCCACAGTGCTTCTCCTCTCCTTAACTTCTTTCAACCTCTCATTTCCATTTCCTTCTCACAAAAATTCCCCATACCCAGGTATCTGGGACAGGTCTAAAAACAGTTTACTTGCTTTAACAATACTGATATTTTTACCTTCTCTAGCACATATGTACATACAATATACATACTGCTAGAGAAGGTATTGCATTTCATCTAACAATTTAATGCTGAGATTTCAACAGAAATATGTTTTGAGGTTCCCATTTTTAGAAAAAGGTAGGGGTGTGTGTCTGTAGACAGCATAGCTGAAAAATAAAAAGACCATTAAATACAAAACTTGGTGTTTATGTTTAATATCTTTCAAGGATGTGACACAAAGATTTTCAAGAAAATCCACCACCACAAACTAGGTAACCTTTACATGAAGAAAATATTGAAAATTTAGTTTTTCTTAAACAAAATACTGTTCATTAAAGGTATTTACATCACAAATAAATGTATATTTTAAATTGTTTGGGAATAGCCTCTAAAGACCTGTTTAATCTGGGTCAGTTTAGCATAATTTTGCATAACGGTTAAACCATGAGATAGACAGAAACTAACTACACAAAAAATTTAGAGCTAATTTATAAACACACAATTTATGCCATATGCATTTTTCTTGTAGAGTTGACCATTTTCGAAATATCCCTTGTTATTGGTTTCAATGTTAAACTACCTAACTTTTCTCAAACAAGACTACGCAAAGCGATCCAAACCTAATTTGTTTTACATAGCGACCAGTTTTTAAGATTTGACTGTCGCTTTAGCCTAATGTATCCTCTTATTTCACTTCTACTTACAGGAACCAAGTGATAAGACCAATTCTGCTAATGTTTATCTCAATTGGCATGATGTAGATAGAAGAATAATCTTTTGTAAGAAAAATTTGTATTCCATTCTTGGTTTCACCACACATTGGACTTACTCATGCATAACACATTCTCCAGGATCTTTTAAGTTTCCCATACTGATGTGACATAATTTACTATAAAATAGTATAGATCTTAATATGGACCATATATTATATAATAGGATTTAATGTTACTTTTATTTATTATATTGTTATTTAATGCAGTTGGTCATATTGGACAATGAATTGCTTTGATGAAATGATTAATACTCAAATGATCTCGGGGTCCATGGAGCTTAAAGTTACTCAGCATTTATCTTCTCAGGATAAAGGAAATATCTGTTAAAAACCTTATCCAGGTAACTCACCCTAAGCAAGATTTGAACTTGCAAGCTGTTGATTGTGATGCAGAATTAATAGACATTGATTTTGATTTTGCAAGTAATCTTAAACCATTTTAAAGTGGTTCAGGATATTCTTAGTTTATTTGATTTGTATAGAAGATAATGGTCAACTCTACTGAGCAATTTCTTACTAGCATTAGAAAGATGAGTTATGTTTATTGAGCCAAGAGATTTTTGTAAAAGGCCTAGGTAGTCCACTACTGCATTAAAGTGCAAAACTTATTGAGCAATGTTGAGTAATCCATTTTTGATCTATTAATGATAATTGCCTTAGTCTACTTTTCATTGCTTTTTCAACAATTTTAGAAAGATTAGAGTCCATTTTGTCATGATTGCTTAGTTTGAAGAGAGATGTCACTAGATCTCACCTGTGCAACCAGTATATTGGCAAAGAGTTGCTGTAGCAGCTAGGAGCCCACCTTTCTGGCAACAGAATATCATGTCATACTGCATAAATACAAGCAGAGCAGCTGTCCTAAACCGCTGTCTTGCTCTCTATCTCGTGTAAAATGACCTCTTTGTCATTCTAGTTTGTCAAGGGCAAGAACAAGAACATATGGACAATGCCTACACCAGATGATGTTTGCATTCCTTACATGTGATACATGTAACAAGGGCAAAGTAACCATTATAATTTATATGAATTATTTAAACAAAATATTATTAATAATAATGATGATAAAATTGAAATTCTGCTATAAAGATAATGTAATGTACACATTTTTCATTAGTGTGGCAATGAAAAATAAAACTAAAAAGTTGGTTGGTTGGCATCTAATGTTTGGCAGTTGGCAGTGAAGCATTCGCTCTCTTGCATTCCAATATTTTGATGTTATATTATCACGTTGACTAAAGGTTGGGCAGCAGAGAAGGTGATTTCCATCCATCTTCTTTAAGTGTACAGAAAGGACACAGAGATCTCACTACACCAATCCTGAAAAATGTTTATTGAGAAAGCAATGGCCTGAGTCTAAAAGTTGCTACAGAGGATTTCCTTGGTAATGTAGTGATTCTGGACGTATTACATAAATTTTCCCATGGTTTTCCTTTTGTTTGTATTACATTATCTCCTTAAATTCCTGGCTGGGGTAACAAATATGTTTTAAATAGAATCATTCCCTATCCTCACAGGTCTGGAAGTATGAATCTGAATGTGTGTGTTCAATAGTAAAAAAAAAGTTCAGCAAGAAACACACCAGTAGTTGTTTCTCACATGAAAGCACCCAATGACCATAGAAAATAAAGGGAGCTACATAAATAATAATAATAAATTTATTGTAATAAAAATTATCTTTCTATTAAATATATGGGATTAATGATTAAATGAAAAAATTTGATATGTTCCATTCACATAACCTTCTCTAGCTGTTCCACATACAAACTGTTCTCATAAAAGATTATTACATTTATCTTCATCATGCTAATTGAGAGAAACATTCGCTAAATTGGTCTTATTACTTGTTTCCTTGTAAGTAGAAGAGAAATAAGGGAATTCATTATGCTATAGCAATAAAATATTTTAAAAGCTGGTTGCTATGTAAAACAATTGAGTTTGGTTCGCTTTGTATGGTCTCATTTGAGAAAAGTTAGTGGATTAAAAAATAAAAAACAAAAAAAAAACAAGGAATATCTCGAAAATGTATAGTTCTACAACATACATGACAAATTACGTGTTTTAACAAAATATACATTTTTTGTGTAGTAAGCTTTTATCTATCTCTTACAGTGTAACCGTTATGCAAAATTCTGCAAAACTCATCCAGAATAACAATGCCTTTGGAGGCTATTCCCGAAAATAAAAAAATTATACACTTTATTTGTGATAAATATATTTAATATAAGCATTTTAATGAAAATCGTTACAGCTATTTTTGAGAAAAACAAAATTTTGAGAATTTTATTTTAAATATTCATGTTATATCCTTGGAAGATACTGAACATAAATACCAAGTTTGGTTTTTAATGGTCTTTTCTATGCTGCCAACAGACCAAATTCGCATGCACGCACACACACACACACACACACACACATCTTTTTCTAAAAATTAATTTTTGGACTCAGGGAACTCGAAACATATATTTACAGTGAAATCTTGGTATCACATTTTTTGGAATCGTATGTACATTCATGCTAGAAAAAATAAAATTGGCTTTTAAAGATATAAACTTTGGAATTTTATACATTTTTTTTTAATTTGAAAGAAAAAAATCTAGGAAAATAACTGATTAATCAAAGAAACTTAATTGTATTTAATGGGTAGAAAAGGTTTCGAGAATATCATGGCCAAATTTCATCTTCTTAAGTGAATATTTTAGGATCTCACCATACCAAAACTTAGCTTATTTAACACGGTGTAGAGAGAAGGTACTAGGTCTCCATAAGTAAAGATGTTGATCTGCTCCAAAGACATGAGAAACATAGCCTGAAAAACCGGTAGACTTGCTCCAGAATATGTAGCTGCCAAAATCCTAATGCAGTTTTAATTTTTCAGTAAAGTGTATTTTAATGTTTTAAATTGTGACAGCTATAATAATTAAATAAAATGTTGAAGAAGTATAGGCTAATTCAAAATCTTCTCGGGCTTCTAGCCAGGTAATAACTTGGCTTGACACCAACGTTTCGAAGAAGTGCATCTTCCTCGTCTTCAGGGTCCATCAGTTCACCCTGAAGACGAGGAAGATGCACTTCTTCGAAACGTTGGTGTCAAGCCAAGTTATTACCTGGCTAGAAGCCCGAGAAGATTTTGAATTAACACTATAGTTCTTATTTTAAGTATAGGCTATTTTGCCATATGCAGTTATGATTAGAAATCCAACTTAGGTACACTGAAAATAATTTTTAACTGTGTCAAGTGATGTAGGAGCAATTTGGCATTGTGTAACTCACCCACCTACCGTATTTAGAGTGTTTTCCTACATAGTAAAACTGGAAACCAAAATCGAAGGAGACATGCCATTTTGTTGGTAATCTGCATGCAAAGCTTTGTTGCCTACTTAAGTGGGGATTGAAAATCACTAGTTTGGCACAGTTCTGACTACTACTTATTTTCTTTGATAGTGTTTTCCCTTGATCCTGGTTCCCTTCAGATTTCTTGAAAGCTAAAATTATAAATTTACATACACACACACTATAACCTAAAATTTAATAGAGAGCATGTTTGCTTCATTTGCATGCTTTGTTGAAACCAGTGAAAATTATTTGTACTATCAAATTACATGAAAATCAATTTATTTACTCACAAACTAATCTAGAACTAATAGAGTGCATACTAGAATCACTTTAGAGTCATGTTATTTGTCGTATGATGGTAGTGCAATGACTAGCAGGTATTGTTAGTCATATTTTGGAGTTCTACATCAGTGGACATCATAACAGATGGACCCAGCACCATCTGTAGGGAGAGTGTGTGTGCTGAAATCATGACCACATGTGAGAAAATGTGCAAAGTATATTACTGTTAACTAAAAAGGAGCTATTTCCAGGAACTTCTGAATCTAATGATGCATTAGTTAGACTCCAATTAGTACAAATAGCATTACTTCTATATATGATGCAGATTTGCTACTTTTTGTTAATCTGCCATTAGAGCTGCTTTGTAGTTACTTACTGGTCTGTTAAAAACTTTTAGGATCCTAAGCCTTAAAGTATAACCAGGGATTTGTGAAGCTAAAACTCCAATGATCCTAAGAAGGCAACAACCAATTTTCAAATCGAACATGTTTAAGGTTTTCAACACTTTTAAATTTGGATTGCCTGTGAAAGTTTCACCATAACAGATATGTTACCACTTTACGAGTTTTCTTTACATATAGTTATTTAACATTCAAACATATTCCTGTCAATTTTTCTGCATTTTTGTTGCAGAAAGAGAAAACAGCTTGCTACTACTGAGACGACATAATGGAATGAAATACAAATATTTAAAATACAAGAGCTAGTTTTATTTTTTATCTTTCTGTCACTGCATACAACATTTGGATAAGGTATAACTGCACTTATTTCAAGAAGTACTTAGATGTTTATTTTTAGGCATTTAAAACTATAATAGCATAAGAAAAGGAAGACTGAAAAACAAATTAATTTAGCAGTCACAATTATTTGCCAAATCAATTAGTTATACATAGGCTAAAAAAACTGAAACACAAATAGTGTGTTCCATTCTAGAACACTACCATAAGACAAAATGTGCCATATAAGAGTGCACATGGATATGCAATTAATGCCATTTGGTTTTCATTGTTTGAAAATGAAGCTATGATTCTTCCTGCCGAGAGACTACACCAAAATACTGCTAGTGCTGTCAGAATCATGCCTGGCACTGAGCGCAAGTGTATAAAAATGCCAATGAAGCACAAAATAACAACTGGTAGAAGGCAATAACCAAGAACAGATGCTACTGCCAAAAATGGAACATTGTTATATGACATAAGATTGACAAGTATATACATGAGAATGCTACTCAACAATGCTATGATGTAGACGTAACCAAAATGTGCTTGTCCACCAGTCAGTAAAAGAGTTCCAGCCAATAAAACAAAGAATGCTGCTGGGCCTGCCATATCCGTTTCATTCAGAAAACCGGATGCCACCGAGTGAGTTGCTTCTTTGTATAGTGGACTTAACACAGCCAATGTATTCTTAAGAATAGCTTCCGGATTAATTCCAAGTTCCTCCAGCAGTGGTGGCTCTTCCTCTTCAGGGTTCTCAGTTGCATAATTACTATAAGAATAAGGATAACTGTTCTCTGGGTTGTTCGCAGTCGAGTGCTGGAACACATTTTCGGTATTGTGTCCCCATGCTGCTGAAGTTTCATGAAATTCTAACTGTTGAAATTCTTGTCCATTAAAGTTATTTCCTCCAAATCTCAATGACGTATCTGATGGCGTATTTTGCCAATCTTGAAAACCTGCCATTGCGCGGCTTTACAACAACTGAGTGAACACAAATATAGGTTATATTTTGACAGTTATTCGTCACCTTACATTGACAACAGAGACCAACGAATCTCATAGACAATTTGTCGTATGTTGGCAGTACTTTAATTCGTGTAGGATAATTCCAAGGCTACCAACATAATAGCACTTACCTTCCCAAGGGAAAGACTATGTAGTAATGTGAGTGTAAAATAATGAAATTTTTCAATCAGTCTTTAAAGCCATTTTCTGCTTTGAAATTTATATCAAAACTACACCACAGCATTATGACACATCATCTTATTCTTCTGCGTATTTATTTTTTGACGCTGCTGTCAACATCGATGCGACTGTATCAAGAGAAAATATGTACGAAAAAGTAGTCATTAGTATAGAAACTATATCAGGTGACAATTTTGCTTCAGAGATTGTGTCATGGCGAATAATGCGTTAGATACTGGTACCGCGCTAGGTCAGAAAGGCTACCGGGTAGAAATAAAAATCGCTAAACTGGCGCGAATAAATGATGCATTTCCTATCTGTTTCGTGCTTTGTGTTCCTACCACCATCACTACTACCATTATCACCGCCGCCAATAATAATAATAATAATTAACTTCTGATTTTACTATAGGTTGAAGGAC
Organism: Hymenopus coronatus; assembly: GCA_030762935.1. Taxonomy (NCBI): domain Eukaryota; kingdom Metazoa; phylum Arthropoda; class Insecta; order Mantodea; family Hymenopodidae; genus Hymenopus; species Hymenopus coronatus. Next base: position 154,505,264 of record CM060892.1, on the reverse strand, counting down.
GGTTATATTCTTCAAGTTCAGTTTCTTTACTTTCAGCATACTGGTTCCTGTGAACAGAAGGCAGAGAAGCACAATTTCTTCATAGCAACATGAGACTGCTACCTCCTCTAAATGTCATATAAGAGCAGTAGTTATTAAATTCTTCAACTGTGTTGAACTGCTTTAGGAGTAGGACTTTGTTCAATTCAGTTTTAAACTGTTTGTTGTTGTATTACTTAGATAGGGGAAGACCGTGTAATTTGGACCGATGTCAGTTTAAGAAAATAGGTGCCGTTGGGAGCACCAACAATAGGGTATCTTGAACAGCATTTGTTGTAAGCGTTCCCTCCAATTTTCTGCGTTCTATTGTCGATAGCCTTGGAGGGAAGTTGTGATCTTTGTTGAGAGCGTTTTCGTTATAATTTTGTCCCGCTTTTGGTATCGTGTTTTCTACCACCGAAGATCTTTCTTTGGAAACCAAACTAAAACGACGGAATATCCAATATATTAACGTGAGTGTGATGTAGGTTTATTTCATTAATTTAGTTTAGGATTATAAGAAATGGGTTACTCACAAAGTTGTGTTGTGCCGTTTATTTTTGGACCGAAGGTGAAGTGTAATTTGGTCCGCACTAAATTACATGGAATATTCGGGTATAACATTCCAAATGAGTATGTGTATGAGTATGTATTTATCTGAAGCCACGCTTTTAATTTACTTTGGTAATTTATTTAGATATGTACATATTACTGTTACATATTATACAAATTTCGTAAATTACCAGATGATAACAAGAGAAAATAGCAAATCTAAGGGCCTATACTTAAATGGAAAAAGGAAGATCTGAGAAAGAAGAAAATAAAAACTCAGAAGAGGCTTTTTGTGTTGTATGTAGGGACTTTCACGAGGAAGACTGGATACAGTGCAATAAATGCAAAGGATGGGCTTATGAAGACTGTACTGACATAAATTATTCAATTTATTACTTTTGTGATAGGTGCACGTGAAGTGAACAGTGAAATCCTCCTTTAATTTGTAACAAAACCCTGAAAATATTAAGTGCTCACAAAACTTTGGATGAACTTGATGTAAGGTGATATTACTGTTGTTAAAGTTTATCTGCTTCACTTGGACATTTTGAATAATGATTAATAATAATAATAATAATAATAATAAACTACATAATGATTATTCCAGGTCTAAATTAATTGTTATTGTGAATTTCAATCTTTAAAAGTGAATATAAAGTTATACGAATCGATTATAAATGTATTATGTAGTGGCCCAATTTACACACCCTCTCAGACCAAATTACACGCCTCTGGTCCAAAATACACTCAGAAATCTGTGGTGCTAGCCGCAGATTTATACCTATTATAATTGAATCTATTTCTGCTAATGATTTTATCAACTGCATTTCTAATTTATATGAAGAATAATCATCAGATGACTCCTTAGAAAAATACTATAATTTACAAATTATGTAGCTAGAATTGAACCTTGAAAACTGCCATAATGGTATAAGTTCATCTTATTAACACATTAAAGAAGTTGTAAACTATGACGAAGGTTTTCTGTACAGATATTAGCACTTAAACTTAAGTGATCCAAATTACGGACTTCCCCTATGGTGTTAAGGCATTATATAATTTTAAACAGTAATATTTGAAGGATATTTCGTATAATTTTGTGTTGTGTGTAGGCAGATGCAATTTAGTTGTACTTTAGATATCATGTGCTGAGTTTCTGCATTAACTTTAAGCTCTCCAAGATTTGCCCATACATAATTTAGAACTTCGTTAATATATGCACAGGGTAGCACTAATATATTTAGATCTTTGAAATGTTCCCTACAGCTTTCTCTCCTTGGAATATCAATCATGATTCTCAAAGTTCTCTTTTGAAACTTGAAAATGTTCACAGAGTTTCCCCATAATATCATCCCATACAATACATGAGAGTGAAAGTAGGCAAAATAACAACTTTTAAGTACGACCAGAGTTACCTGTGTCTAGTCGATTCAGAATTTAGCAAGCTCTACTTAGTTTTACAGCCAACTTTTCAATGTGGTTATCCCATGAGATGTTTAAGTCTATCCACGTCCTAGAAATGTTGTTTTTGGTTCACATTCCTTAATTATAGGCCCAAGTTGATTCCTGATGGTGATGCATTTGTTCTTTTTGTTTTTAGAGTTTATTGCGGTTTGTTTCTTCATTTACCAAAAATTTGATAATTCTAAACCAGGATAATACAGTGCTTAGTACAAATCTATTTTTGCCTCGAAGCAGGCTTTCTCTTTTCCACTTATAAATATGCTTTTATATAAAATTGCTTTATGGCTATTATTCAATTTTATTTCACTTAATTACTGCTTCACACCTTTTGCACTTATTTGCTAAATCACACTTTCCTATTGCTGCAGCGTTTAGCATGTTGTAACTCTATTAATTACTTCGGCGCTTCCTACAGCTGCAGTATTGTTTTCTATTTAACATCCTCTGAAATAATATTATGGTATAGAAAAGTTCCCATCCTCAAACTACCCTTTACACAGGCGATATTCAAAGTTTTTTATTTTGTCAAAAATGCCTCTAACAATACTGTTTAAAATGATTATATACAGGATATTTCAAAACGACACCAAACAAAGATGTGGACCTTGTTGGTCATACCATACGTGATACGTGAATATAATGTTCAGCTCTAAATTCGGCACATACAAAATCTGCCATTAAATCGCCATGGATTAGGCAATCGTACATAACCAAATGGCACGTGCCTGGCCCACTCCAAGAGAGATACCGGTTGGTAGCGAAGATCCTAGTAGCGCGGTGTAGGGGTCACCTTGGTAATGGAAAACGTAGCATGTGGGTTTTGTTATGTGTTTCGTATAACACGTTCTGAGGTTATTTACGTGGCGTATGGCAACCATTGTTCCTTCGCTGCCTAATCCCAAATATGTGCCATTTTAAACACACATAAAACTTTAATAGAAGCGTTGGAAAGTTGCGACATTAAGTTTCGGACAAGTCAAAATGTAAGTTAATTGTAAGCTAATCGACTGCTATCTTCGTTTGGTGTCGTTTTGAAACAGTCTGTATATAGAGTTCTTCATTCAGGAAGGGTTTTGTACAAAACACACACTTTTAATTTATTTAGGTTTTAATATTGGAATCGAGTATTCACACATGTGTTTCACAAAAACTTAATTACACAGAACTAGTTGCTAGCTTCACAGTGTACCACTTCCAGTAAATTAAAATTAGCACATGTGGGGTATCCCCAGGGCCCAAAGTGGTTTGGTGCCCACAGTAAAAGCTGTAGGTCCCTTCAATATGCCACAATCATCGCCACTCTACCATCAGAGGTAATGGACATTGCCTGCTGAGTGTCTCCACTTCAGAAATGAGTCATGTCATTACACCTAGACGCTTTCGTGCGGAAATAGCAGGTGTACGCGCTTTCGCGCCAGAAAGAATGCACGTGTAGTTGAAGAGCGAGGGGAAGGAAAGCGTGTGGCCAGTCACGTACGGCATTTCGCGCCCTCTACTTCGCTAGCTGTGGCTTTACATGCACATTCCACACGCCTAGAAGAAAATGGATGTCCGCTTATTGTCGAAGGAACTGATCACTGAATTTATTAGTCTGTATAAAAAATTACCATTTTTGTGAAAAGCGAAGAGCCAAGAATACAAAACAGGAACTTTTGCGATGTAGCGTACAATAAAATGACTGAATTCTGTCAGCAACATGGTTTCCCCGACGCAAATAGGGATGTTGTCGTTAAAAACATACAGAGTTTGCGAGCATTTATCAGAAAAGAACTGAAAAAAAGTGCGCCTAAGTCAACGAGGAGGATGTGGGAGTGATGACGTATGCACACCAACACTATGATACTACTAGCTATTGGTGTTCCCCAAAGATTAAGAACTGCCCACTGAGAGTGTGTGTCAAACCTAGACGATCCGGAACAGGAGAGAAGCCAGCATGACAGGGACGTAGCAGATGAATAACAAGGGTTACAGGAGGAAGAGGGGATACAAATATCACAAGATTATAATGTAAATGTTCCCTTATTAAAGTTACTGTGCACAATAGTAAGCAAGCAACAACAGATCTGCTTTTTATTAGGTTAATTGTTAAATTAATATTTTAATTGCTCAAGCTCAGAAAATTTTTAACCTGTTCCCTGTGCTATCATTGCATCTTGCCATCCCACTCTGCCTTCAGAAACGAAGTAATTCTTATAGTTCTCTCAGTTATGATTTGCTTCTCGCGCAATATACCTGTTGTTGAAACCCCGTAGATGAAGCAACTGTACTGAATTAGAGCGCCAGTCTCCTGGTTGCACTGCACCCGAATCTGTATGTTCTCCATCAACTGTGGAAGAAGGCAGGCATGATGGGCTAAAAATATGCAAAAAAAAAAAAAAAAAAAAAAATTGTAAAATACAAATTACCAAGACACCTGAGCATATATTTTTAGGTTTTATATTTATGGCTGTGTGTATCTGGATGACATAATCCCAAACGCATTTTCAACTACGTTCCTAGCACGTGACAATCTATAGTTGAAAACTCTCCTGCCCCTATTCAATTCTCTTTGAGTATAAGGTTTAAGAAAATGTTCATTCAAACCAAAAGCCTCATCCCCAAGGAACACAAACTTTAAGTTCCTGTCAGTTTCACTATTGTGAGGTAAATTCAGTTGTCCAGATTGCAATTTTCTGACAAATTCAGCTTATTCTAACACATCTCCATCCGACAGTCTCAATTTTTTCCAACGACAACATATAAAAGCTCATAGCTGAGGCCTACCAATGCCAGCGGAACGATCCTTTGGAAGTTCTTATAGCTGTAGTATGTCGCTCCGGAATGTGTAGAAGGAACAATTCGGATATGTTTTCCATCTAGTGCTCCTCCACAGTTAATGAACTGCCATTTGTTGTGAAATTCGCATGCAATTTTCCTCCATTCTTCTTTACTAGTTGGAAATTGAAAGGAAATATAAATTTAATTATTTTGAGATTACAACCAAAATAACACTTTTATAACTCAGATTCTACTTTCGTCCCTCAGGTCGAGAACACACTCCCCTCTACAGTATGACCAATGGAAAGAAAAATGTGCAGTTCCTGCAAATCTGCACAGCTGCCTTGAAGTGTAATAGCCAGTCACTGAGCGAATGTGACGCATTCGTTATAAACATTTCTAAAAAATTGGCCAGGATGGACCTGAGGCAAGCAGTGTATGCAGAGTCCCTGATTAGTGTCCTAATTCGTAAATGGTTACTTAATACACTCTACAGATAACTCTGATATCTGTGAAGTTTGCAGCCGTTCAAGAAGAGACACTCCTTATTCAGGAACCTCCAGTGAATCACCTCACTTGCTACAACTCGTGGATACACAAACTACAAGCAAAATCTTAAGCTCATTTTATGAGTCTAGTTATGACTGTATGCGTAATTAGCAAGAGGTTGTACCACTTAATCTATATAAATGGATTATAAAAATAAAAAGTGCATTAAATCAATGATTATTAATATTTTTATCACTACTGGTATGTCAAATGATATACGAACCATTAATCACCAACATTGAGCAACAATTGTACCTACCTTCATGCATCAGTTTTGAGAACATCATCTATAGCTTTACATGTTTCCGGTATAAGTGTGCTTAAAGAAGCAGCGGATATCATTGTACAAACTTTAAGTCTTCAAACGTTCGCCCTTTAGCAAAAAATCAAAGAGTTGCTGTAAGACTGCACTAATAGACTTCCTCATAATGGTGTCTTGCTTTCGTATTTTTTGTTGCACCTTTCATAGTAAGATATCAAACGATGAACCGTGCAATCGTAAGTAGTTTCCTAAGTCCTTAGGAAATTGCTCACTGAAGCGGGTTGAAATGACGGTCTGTCGATCTGCTTTGTGGTGTTGTGGATTTGAGTCTCAGGGCTGTAGTACGGCTAGGCGTCTTAGTGTGGTATTTATTTAAACTTTTTACAGGTTTAAATTTTCCGCTGTATATAATGTTGGTCACGCTTGCTGTTGGCGAGACTGGGATTACCTGTTTGCGCCAGACTTGATTGTTGAGGCAGTTGCAAGCTTATTATCGGTTGTGAAATAACTTATATTTCTTTCTACAGCTCGACCACGTTTCCCATTAAATGTTTGCTAGCTTCAGACGGTGAGTAAAATAATCTTATTCCCCTTGATTGGATGGTAGGATTTCTTATAGGAGAGAATTAATTTAGAAGATTTCTTGGTGATTTAAACTTTTTTTGCGTAAATTGTCGGAACAATGCGGTGAATTAAGGCACGCTACTTAAATTGGCCTCTTTTAATGAAATTGTGCCCAATATTTACTTTATAATATATACTTACAATAAGTCTTTGTCGATAATTATTAAAATACAATGTTTTACACAAAATTGCTATAGTAGAGATCTCGATTTACGAGATAAACTCTCAGCGTCTGTATATTCGTCTTCTCTCTTGTAGACTCTGTACCGGAACCTTGAACATTTTTGACATATAACACAAAAGTTGAAGATCATTGTTTTTAGTATTGTAATCTGTACGCCACCATGGGGACGACTTCCTTACTCCACCTTTCGTGAAATACGAATTTACAACACATTTGTATACACTCATTATAATTAAAATTAATACATTTGCACAATTTACATGAAAATGTTCTTATATATAGCTGACTTTTCTAAATTCATTATTTGTATAACTCTGTTCTTGTGGTTTGTTACATGCACAAACAAATTACAGCATCCGGTATCGCGTTCACTTTTGTTCTTCTTCTTCCTTTTCTCATATTATGATTTTAATTATACTTTATACATAATATGTTTTCCTAAACACCAATTCTTAGCTATATATTATACATCATAATGCGTTATATTCGTTACACAACCTTGGTTATGTTACTTTCGTAAAAGCACGCCATTTTAGGCTATTTTCTACGCATCGTGAAGTGATGACGTCAGGCCACCATTTCTTTACATGCATTTCTTTAACTTTCATTGCAAAACAATATGTTTTAATATATTTTAACTTTGTTTTAGGACAGTATAATTTCATTTGCTATTGATTCGATTTATTTAAAATTAAATCTTGCGTCAAATATACAGTCCACAACATGAAATAAAAATTCTTAAGCTCAATCTCAAGGCAAACAGTAAAATTACACAAGACATAAATAACCTAAGAAATTTACAATTAGCAGACCCAGAGTTAGCTAAATTCATGGATACAGCACCAGATATAAATCCTAACCTTACAGGAACTATAGGAAAACAGGATGGTATCCTATATACATTTTTATGGAAACCCTGTAAGAAAGTGGAAAGCAATCATTCCACTCAGTCCGAAAAGGGACATAATAACAACAACAACAATAATAATAATAATAGTAATATTGTTATTATTATTCCATAATGCATTAGTTCACTCTGGAACTGGGAAACAACTTTATCAATTTGTGAATCTTTGTATATTAAACATATAAATAGAAAAGTAAGGAAATGTATTTCAACTTGTGAATTGTGCCAGAAGGCAAAATCTGTAAATGTGAAGTATGACATTGAACCAGGAGCCATCATAAGAGACAGAAAAAATGCATTAGTAGCAATAGATGCACTCCCAGCGGGCAAATATAATTTAAAGTATATATTTATCATGTATGATATCTTCACGAGATTTACAAACATATATGCTATTAGAAATATTGCTAGCAAGACTTGCCTTAAGAAAAGTTTAGAAGATTATAATTCAAAGTATGGAAACATAGAAGCTATACTTTCAGACAATGCCACTATTCACACAAGCAACACACTAAAGGATCAAGGGATTAAATTGTATAAATCTTCTGCATGGTACCCCCAAGGTAACCCTTGTGAACGACGCATGCGTGATATTTCAGATTACACTCGTCTTTTGTGTCATAGGAACCACCCAACCTGAGTAAATCATTGTCAGACCATAGAAGATATAATTAATTAATACTATAAACCCCACCGCATCATTTAGTCCTGCAGATCATGCTCGGTGTCAACCCAAAACAAATATTCAAAAAGTTACCTACACCTATACCATTCGACGCAGAGTTGACAGAAACTGACAAATGCAGAATTGCTTATGACAGGATAGAGAAGAAAGCTGAATACAGGATGCAAAAAGCAATAAGAAGGAAGAAGAAATGGGAACCCGAGGTCGGAGATAAAGTACTCCCCAGGATGCAGCTAAGAAGAGAACCCACAAAATGGAACTACTGTATTCAGGACCGTATGTTTTTGTGAAGAAATTTGGAAACCATGCCTTAGAGATAACAGATGCACAGCAAAAATCCTTGGGAAGACACCATAAGCAAAACACCAGACCTTTCAAGGAGCTTTCTCGAGAAGAAACACACACAACACCTGACACCACCACATAAACAGCTATAAACAAAACACAGAAACAAATAATGTAATAATATCATGGAAATGAGTTTCTCACTCAAATGTTTATATTAGTTAAGATATAAAATTTGTCAAAAGTAAGGTTGTGTCATAAATGCTACCAACCTAAGCAGAAAAGACTTAAAATAAATAAATGTAAACAAAACAATGTATGCTTCGTGGGGGATATTCATTCCCTCACATTTTTATTGTAATCATTAATTGTCAATGCTATTGTATTATAAAATATAGAAGTTATGTATTATTGTTATATTGTTCAAATATTTATTCATGTTCATATAAAAATGTGATGGAATGGGAGGACATTTGACGCAGGATTTAATGTTAAATAAATCGAGTCAATAGAAAATGAAACCATACTGCCCTAAAACAATGTTAAAACATATTGTTTTGCAATGAAAGTTAAAGAAATGCATGTAAAGAAATGGCAGCGTGACGTCATCGCTTCACTATACGCACGAAAATAGCTTAAAATGGCGTGCTTTTATGAAAGTAACATAGCCAAGGTTATGTAACGAATATAACGCATTATGATGTATAATATATAGCTAAGAATTGATGTTTAGGAAAGCATACTAATGTATAAAACATAATTAAAATCATAATATGAGAAAAGGAAGAAGGCGAACAAAAGTGAACGAGATTCCGGATGCTGTAATTTGTTTATGCATATAACAAAGCATAAGAACAGAGTTAAACAAATAATTAATTTAGAAAAGTCAGCTATTTATAAGAACATTTTCATGTAAATTATGAAAATGCATTAATTTTAATTTTATGAGTGCATAAAAATGTATTGTAAATTCGTATTTCACGAAAGGTGGAATAAGGAAATCTGTCGTCCCCATGGTGACGTACAGATTACAATGCTAAAAACAATGATTTTCAACTTTTGTGTTATATGTCAAAAATGTTCATTATTGTAAGTACATATTATAAAGTAAATATTGGGCATAATTTCTTTAAAAGAGATCAGTTTAAGTAGCGTGCCTTAATTCACCGCATTGTTCCAACAATTTACGCAATAAAAGTTTAGGTCACCAAGAAATCTTCTAAATTAATTCTTTCCTATAAGAAATCCTACCATCCAAGCAAGGGGATTAAGATTCTTTTACTCACCGTCTGAAGCTAGCAAACATTTAATGGGAAACGTGGTCGAGCTGTAGAAAGAAATATAAGTTAATTCGCAACCGATAATAAGCTTGCAACTGCCTCAACAATCAAGTCTGGCGCAAACAGGTAATCCCAGTCTCGCCAACAGCAAGCGTGACCAACATTATATACAGCGGAAAATTTAAACCTGTAAAATGTTTAAATAAATACCACACCGAGACGCCTAGCCGTACTACAGCCCTGAGACTCAAACCCACAACACCACAAAGCAGATCGACAGACCGTCATTTCAACCCGCCTCAAACTGGCGCCCAACGTGGGACAAGAACAAGGTAGGACCAGCATTATTAAATTTTAACCTGTAAAAAGGTAAATAAATACCACACCGAGACGCCCAGTCGTACAGCAGCCCTGAGACTCAAACCCGCACCACCACAACAAAGCAGATCAACACACCATCATTACAACCACAACCCGCCTCATCACAGGGTTCTGGTATCAAGGGTAAGTGACTAAATCGTCGTCTATAATTTTTTACCCACACCCTTCTTTTTGTTTCAGTACTTTTTATTGTATTTAGTCCTGCTAAAGTAACTATCAAACTTGAATATCCATTTCTACACTTTCCACAACGTTAACACTTGATATTTTACACAACTTATCTGCACGCTCCAACTAATCCTGCTGAACTTGCAGGCGCTCCACAGATTCCGATTTCGCGCGGGAATGCATGCGTGATTTCCCTTCACACGTCCATTCTTTCGTTCGCGCACTCATATAGACACGCTTTCGCGCGCGTAAACACGTGTTTGCATTTTTTGTTCTGGAATCCGTTCGCGCACGATTACTTCCACGCTCTTTACCTCGTTCAAATCCGTTCGCTTCTAGGTGTGTGAGAAGGACTGTGCATGTAAAGCCCTCTAATGAAGTAACACTGAAGGTTGTTCAGACCATATGTGGAGGATTGGAGAAACCAAAAGGAATATTTTGATAAATTGAGTCAGACTGAAATTTTCAATGCCATAGCTGGGATTTGAACCATGGATCACCCGGTCTATAGCCAGTTGCTCTACCACTGAATACCATGGCAACATGTTGTTATGGCATTAAATCTTTCAACTGACTCACATGTTTCCTGGCAAACCACAAGGTGATTTCAAATTATTTTGAGGTGGCATACCCCAATGGCAACTTATAATGTCTTAAGTACTTTAAGTCCCAGGATTCATAGTATGGCCAACTATTATGGTCAATTAGCATTGATTTTTTTCTTCACACAAGCTGTGTGTAGGGCAGAATTTGGCTAGGTAGAGTCAAGACTGAAAAATTCAATTCTATAGCCAAGATTTTAACCACGGATCTCTAGATCTTTAGTCGGTTTCTCTACCATTGAGTTACCATGGCAATATGCCGGTACAGCATTAAATCTTTCAACTGACTCACTGTTTCCCAGCAAACCACAAGGTTATTTTAAATTATTTTGAATAGGAAGACAACACCTCTATCCCATTTTCATGGCCACATCTCGCAATGTTAGGTTGCAAAATTGCTACAGTAGGTACTTATTTCTGTACTATTAAGCTTTATAATCAGACTATCGTTATTTGCTTTCAATTATCTGGAGTTTCATTACAATATATCCATAGCTGTTGTAGCCCATTAGCTAAGAGTCAAGCAAGATTGAGGTTATATGAGTTAATAAGAATTATTTCTGTTAATAATTGTAACAACTGAACAATTTTGTCTATTAATATTGAGTGTATACCTATGTATGCTTTACAAAATAAGTTGAGGCTCAAAGTTAAAGAGGAGTAAGATTTTACCAGAACTGTTATGGTTCGTCTTGAAATAATTGTAATGAATAGCTGACTAATTGAGCGATTTAGATTACTCCGTTTCTTAATATTTACTTTTAGAGATGGTTTGCTAGTCCTGGAGTTTATTCTTAATTGTGGCATTTGATTTATGTTCACCAGTAACATTAGAAGGTAAGAAAGGATGTGTGTGTTACAAGTACTGAGAAAATATTGTTTTCCTTTATTTATAGAACACCAGAGATACAATCTGCACATGTATAACCATTTTCTAATAGCAGGGCTTCTTCTAAATGTTATGGAAGGACATATTTCTTTTAATATGTAATTTTTTTATTGTTTCATACTTTCAAGGTCATATCAGGGGTTTTGCACTTGAAACAACTTGTCTGTAGGTTTAAATCATTTTATTTTCCTCAAACACACCAACCAGTAACAAATTATTATTCAGTTTTTTTACATACAAACCATCAACATTGTAAATGTTACGAATGAGCATGGGAAAAGGGAATTATGATTATAATAATGGTATAAGTACATATAAAATATGATTACTATATATTCTTATTTTAGACACTGCGCAACTGCAAATGGGTTGATAGCAAATTGAGTCATGCTCCAGGGATAATATTCACATGCATAAGTGAAATCTAGAAAGCAAATTTTTCATGCATTATGCTTATAAATACCCATGAGTGGTTTGTGGAATTGATGTGCAAAGCTTAACTTTTATTGTTACTTTTTTGTTGAAGTCTATTTACAAAGTTATACATATTCAATAAAACTAGAGCTCTTATTTTTACTGTAATTTTCTATTTTAGTTTAATAATTATTGATGTCAATGTTAAAAATTGCCATGACCATGTGTATAGAGCACTCATCTCTCACCAAGGTGGCTCAGGTTCGATCCTAAGCATGCAAGACTTATGGTGGACAAAGCTGCACAGGGTTGGGTTTTCTCAGATTTCTGTGGCATCACATTCCACCTGTACACCATATTCATTCCATGTATACCCTTAAGACATCAAAATATCTCCCTGATTACTGATTTTATTGAGAATTTTAGTTACATGCCAATAATTTATATATTATTATTATTATTATTATTATTGAAGAGTTGTCTCATTTACAACATGTTCATAGAATGAGCTAGTATTTAAGAAGTTGTACAGTTTACTTTGTTAGTATGTAAACTAACAAATACAGGAAATAGTTTCGAACTTGTGTTTGAATTTTTTAACTGAAAATTCAATTTTTACTTACTCAGCTACACACATAAGTAGGATTCCTTATCAACAAATTTGATATCAATATTTAAATGGATATACACACTTTGTAGCTCCCTGGAGTGCCTGGGAGTGGAATGAATTCTTCGGGTATACGGGCCAATGACTTTAATATATGGGCTTGAATGTCATTTTACTGATGAATAATTTTTAATAATTTAGTTCAAATGTTAATTTCTAATTGTAATAAAATACTATGTTTCTGTTCTTATTCTGGTAACTTTTCATTGTTGCATCTGTAGTATTTGGCTCACATTATGAAAGAAGCATTGGCAAGTCGCAGCTCGTTCATTGTCACATGTCAGCAATATACCGGCAATAATTGGAACGCTCAGATAGTGAGTGGATAGACTACCACTACCTTTCATAATTCAGAATAATTATAGTTTGTTGTTTTGTGATAGTAATAACAGTGAAATGAAGAGACGATATCTAAGTTTGTTCTGTGAAGAATGGTTGCAGGATGAAAATTATAAAGAATGGTTACAAAAGGTTGATAGTGACAAGTGCATGTGTAATTGCAGAATATGCAGTATCTCATTAACTGTTAAATATGACAGCATGAAGGCTGTGAATAAACATTTACAATCAGAAAGACACAAAGCAGATATTATCACACAAAATCAATCTCTTCTTAAATTCTTAGAAGAAAAGAATATTCCGTAAGAGAGTGAACATTTGTTTACAACAGATTATTGAACTATCGTAATAAATTATACAACTTTACTGGGAGTGACAAAATGTATAAATTGTATCCATATTAGATTTATATCAACCAAAACTATTTTCATTAGTGACATGGCTAAAGTGGGAAAGAAGTTGAAAATCAGTTTCAATGGGAACAAACTGTATAAAAAGTTTTCTGTTTTGAAATCTGTGGTATCAAATCTTGATAGGAGGATAATTGTTGTAAAATGTGGCGCGAGTTTTTCGAAAAAGCAGATGAACCAAATCTGTTCAAAATAATGCAGCATGTCCTCACAATTCCTGTTAGTATGCGCTCGATGAACGAGTTTAGTGTAATGAATGCATTATGGTCAGATGTTACAAACAGAATGTCAATGGAACTTGTAAAAGCCAAGATTTGTGTTCAGATGAATTTCAGAATAACATGTGAACATTTTTACAATACACTTATGAATGCAACAAGATCCTCAAAAAATATGAACAATAAGGTATGTGTTTATAACAGTAATTTTTACTACTATTTTTATTTAGTTTGCATAACTTTGATTAGCAGTAGCAGCAGCAGCAGCAGTAAGTTAGTGTTATTAAGTTAGTAAAAATTGTGACCTTAATAATACTAATAAAAAAAAAAATATATATATATATATATCTCTGTTTAACAATTTCTGTCCCCATTTACTCAAATGTCCGTTGCCCATTGGTTGGTCTCTGGGTCTGCCTCGAGTATATTCTGGAAAATGTAGGTCTGTGAGCATTTGTGAGCAGCACGATTCAAAACAAAAAGCTGGATGAAAACAACAAGTTCAACATCTTTAAAGGGAATGGCACAATTATTTTAAAGGGAATCTTCCAACTTAAACTATCCTTTACATAGAAAAACTTTTGTTATTTTTGACTTTCTGAAAAATGGTTCTTTAAAATTTGAACAAAAATACAAGATGTTCAAGATATCTGCATGACTAATAATGCTTGAATTTTCTGAAAATAATGCTTCAACTTTTGTATCAGTATAATTGATTAACAGATAGAAAAAATCTTACTACTTCACAAAACATGTTTATTTAATTTTAAAAAAAATGCACTTATACAAAATAAAATCATATGTGGCATTAATTTTCTGGGATTTCTTGGTTTACTGGAAAGTACAGTGTGTGCAAAAATCCAATAATCTTCTCAGTATTATAATACCTTGTATAAATATGAATAGTCATTTGGCTCCCGTTTGTTCCTTTTCATTTTGATTAGCCACTGTCTCCTCCTTTCAGGGACCTTTGGGAAATATTGCATTGACATGCTCTTCCCAACCAAATTGTTGCAATACTACAGCACAACCAGACATATTTTAATGTTAAATTAATGGACTTACTACCTGTCTGATGAAAGAATGCTGCTGTTAGAGGAGGTTACTAATGTAGCATGGCACGGTTTTGAGCTATCAGAGAAGGCTGGAATATAATGCAGTACAGTCTGACCATCAAAACATCAGCTCAGCATACATAAACTAAATGATCCAAAACAGGTTAAACTTACTTTCTTTATCACTAATGAATAATAATTTTCTGCTTTGTGAGCATATGACTACACACGGTGGTTTTGCATTTTGACTTGGTTCGAACTGTAAGGGACTCAACTGCTGCATTCCAGTATAGCTGAACTGTACAGGTCATGCACCGGGAGTAATGACGTAATACCACTTATGCAAGCTTCCACTCACGGCCATCTGCATTCATTCTTTAGACAGGTAACAGACTCTGTCACTAACCAAGGTTTACTCAAGTCAGTTGGAGAATTTAATGCAGTGCTGGCATGTTACCATGGTAGCTCAATGGTCAGAGCAACTGGATGGAAATCAGGAGACCTGTGGTTAAAGTTCTGGTTATGGCACTGATTTCTTCAGACCGACTACCTCTCCAGCTTGTCTTTTGATTTAACTAATATGCACTATATACAGACATAAAACTTGTGTTATAAATAAGTAGGTACCTGTAATCTATTACAGGTAAACATAAACTGTATTTTTTTTTTAAATAAATACAGTTTTGGAGACTTGTCAGGGCTCCAGCACTGTATTCCTTTTTCTTTTTTCTCTTTTTTCCAGTTTTCTACATTTCCTTTGTTGACCTATTTGTTTACGTTTTATTTTTACTTACACATAGACATAGATTTTACAAACACAAAACACCCATGCTCAAGGCTGGACTCGAACTCTCAATCCCCTGTGCCATTATGCACCAAAGCTAGGCACTTTAGCAAGCACGGCCACAGGGACTGGCATATATTTAAACACTCGGATTTTCCTCATAAATATGACCTGTCAACCAAGAGAAAGTCTTAAATCAAGGTGTCCCTTATTTCTTGTCCATTGTATCTTGATTGTATACAGCTAGAATTGGTCCCAGAGTCGAGTCTTGGGGCACACCACATCTGACTGCCTCTTTGGAAAACTTAAGTGTTTATTAACTCTGTTGTTTTGGCAAAGATTTGTTCAAGATTTATTACAATAATTCAATAATACTTTGCATTTCAATAAATGAACAAAACTGCAGTAAACATTGACAGCGACTTTATTTCAGTAATAACAAATCAATTATTACAACATTGCAACTTATTTTAGAATAATTTTCATACCTTTAACTTTGGGATTTTAAGTACTATATATTTGTAAACTCTGAACACAAACTGTATAAGACAACAAGAAACACCATTGCATACAGTAGTATAATAAGAACTACTTTTCTATCATTTGGAAGCTCACAGGCTAGCTAAACCTACATTACTGCTAGACTATACATTCGAAAATAGATATATACTGAAATTCTTAGAATAACAAACAGTAACCAGCCTGATATGAAGTTGCAAATGCATGATGTCCTTTCAGCAACTAATAACCAGAAGTAGTTGGAAGCTTGTGAGAACCTTAATTACTAACTTTCAGCATGAAGTGAGATGCATAATTTTTTGTTATCCTCAGAATTGGATTAGAGCAAATTTCTGCATTCTGTTCACACATTTGGATTGCATTTAATGTTAAGTTTTCTTTTCATACTTAACACATTCCCCTGGGATGATATTGTTTTGAACCCTTAAGGGAAATATAAAACCTTTCATGCAAAACTCCTTAACACTTTTGTTATATATTGCCATTAACACCAACATATATAGTGCTCCAACTTAATTTACTCTATGTTGCCGATTTCTGAGTGATTTGAGATTACAAGCTTATATTTCTTGCTTTGTTTACACTTGCTGATAATATTGAAGTATGCACTCCCTGATGATGATCTGTTTGCCCATTCCTGCGTCCACACAGAAAGCTATTAGAAGCTACAACACTAGAATTCCGAAAGACAGTTCCTCCTTGAATTGGAATGGAGCAAGCTATACTGTTATAGAAGCTGCTTTCCTTTCTTGCTTCCAATATGTTTTTCAAGCAGTTTATCAAGCTATCCAATACAATCAATTAATAGAAGAATTGCTTCCCTATAATTTTTGAAACCTTCAAGATAAACAATTTTGCAGTATTGAATATTTGTGTCAAATACTTTTATAACCAAACTTTTGAGGTGGGTTGCCACAAGTAAGATTTTATACTTCCCTTTCCAGAATATGAAAAAAATCATTAGCAAATTATTTCTGTAGACTTATATTCCTATCTAAAGGATATTTAAACAGATTCTCAAAAACTGGTATACAGGCAATATACAAACAGAATAAAATTGAAAACCTCCATCAAGATATAAGGTTTAAAATCAGGCTGTTGGAATTTTGTCAGTCATTGAGGAACTAAGTTTGAACCCTCCTTTTTTAAATAAAGCATTAAATCGGTTCTTCTATTTTAAGAGAAATTGTATTTAATTTGATCCCACTGATGATATGTATACACAGTGCTGCTTGTTTTCTTAATAATGAAGGACAGTATATATCATTGTATATGCATGCTGCACCCATTTATTAACCTAACCTTTTTTAATGGCAAATGTTTATTTTTTATATAAGCAAAAGCGAAAACAAACCTTTCTCCATTATTTATTCATTTTTTGTCCTTAAGTAAATGAGCTGAGAGACTAAGGGACACCTATAACTCTGAAGTTACCTCTCAGCTGAAGTTTAAAAGTTTGGAACAGCTATACTGGCTCATATATCCCTTAAAGGCTGTGAAAACAAGCTGATGCTTTAGAATTTGCCTTTGTATTTCTGCAGCTTTGCAAAGGATGGAAATGTTTTCAGCTATTTCTCTGTAATCAGTTATGGGCGACTTTACTTTTCATGGAACATTTAGCTGCATCTGATACAGAAGTCTTTAACCCTCAAACCAATTTGCAGACTTTTTTGCATCTACCCCTCTCTTTCTCAACAAGCAAATACTTGGCATCTATTATGATATAATACCAAATTAAATCTCTAAATCTATGTTGATGTGAATAGTTGTATATACGTGTGTTTAGATGTGGTTTACATTGCCAACATGAAGAAATCAATATTAAAATTCAATCCAAATATGCAGATTATGTTGTTAGTTATTTGAAAATCTTTTTATTTTTGTATTGAAATACAAAAGAATTGTGTGTAGAACAAAAAGGAATGAATTGCTTCACATCTTCCACACATTCTCAATGTGCTACAGACTAGCCTCTCGCATATGTACAAATGCATTAAGCAATCTTCATGCAGCAGCTTGATCGTAAACTGTGATTTGGGACTTTTTTATTGCCAGCAAGAGATGTAGCAAGAAGCACATATTTCAAAGCCTGAGAGGACACAAACAGTATAACAGCAAGTAGAATGTAAAGGTACTGAGACAGCTTATGTTGTACATACCCTGAGTCACAATTTGAAGTTAAGAAATTCTCTTTCATTTTTATTTAGCCTCATTTCATTGCATTTTCTCTTTACATATATGCCTATATACCTCTATAAAAATTACAAGAAAAATACTATTAAAAATAATCTTGCTAAGCTAGAAAACTACTAGAAAAGACAATAAAACAAATCAGCACCCTATTCATTCTGGTTAGATGCCTAGTAAATACATCCTTACTTTATAATGTTAATTTCTATCTGCTGATCCACATACTTGCTAAAACTAGTAGAAAACAAATAAAATTAACAAGGTTTTTCTATTTTCTTCACAGAGTTATCTACATCTAAACTTAGGTCTATGTTTGCAGAAAGTATGAGGTTACTCTTAATCTGAATATCTCAAATAATAATATATACTATAAAAATGTCAATCATCATTTCTGATTTTGTAAAACATACATAGAATTCAAAAGCTCCTCAGAATAATAAATTATATGCTCTAGAAAACTTGACACTGACTATTTGTCTATAATGATTTTATAGAAAAAAAAAACAAACAAACAGAAACAACAACAAAAGAACAACTTTTTAAGGCTTTTTATAGGAACATACAATAATTTCTATCTGTAGGAAAATATGTTTTATAGCTGTTAGGGCAGAAAGAAAGGACAGTCTTAAAGAGGCTGTTTACAAAAACTTCTACAAATTTGTGCTTAGTTATAGCAATTTAAATGCTAAATATTACAACAAAACCTACCAACAACTTTTGTAACTTATAAGCTTTTGGTTTATTAAGAGTTTGAGAAACAGCATTTTGGTGGATGAGGTAATCTTCATAACTATTCAACACAATTATTTGGTTTAGTGCTTTTTTAAAGCAATTTATTTCCTTTTGTTTGTACCACTTTCATATTAAAGTGTAACTATTTTAAAAAAGTGTGACATTGAACTAAAAAGTTAAGGTAACTATAAAGGGTATTACATTGTAATATTAATATATACATTATTTCTGTACAAGCAAATACCTGAGTTTTTAACACATTATGATCTGATTTCTAATCCTAAAGCCAGGATTAGGAAGAACTTATGTAAGGTGATACTTTGAGTGAAGTAAAGAAATATTGCTTCACTTAAGATCTATGGCATATAGCTACTTCTGATTGGTAGTTTTTATATTTTCTCAGAATGATTGATTATATTTTATCTGGCCTTAATGTCCTCAATTGAAAAACTATTGTCCATTTGATTGCTTTACAAAACCAAAGAATGGGGGAAGCATAAGATTTGCAGTAATTGATAAAAGCCTTTTCTCCATATGAAATAGGCCCAAATTAAAATAAGAACTGAAGCTTTCCTGGCGATGTATTAATTCAAAATCTTCTCGGACTTATAACCAGGTAAAAACTTGGAAGACCAATGTCTCCAAGAAGTGCGTCTTCCTCGTCTTCAGGGTGAACTGTTGGATTGAGCTTGTGGAGACTGGTATTTATAAGAGCTGGAATGAAGCTAACATCTGATTGGTTTGCGTGATATTATGGCCTGGTATTTAAAATGACTGAGACATGAGCACAGACTTCGTAGAAAACTATTTATAGCAGTTATACGGCTAATGTTTTGTGTTTGAGCACTCACTTGCTAGAAAATAAGCCTTGGAAGACTGCAGGTAGAGGATTAGGTGTTAAGGCTCTTTAACATCGGCGTCCATGCTGAACTTAGTTGTAGGCCAGAATCGCGATTTGGATTATTTGTTTCAGATGAGATGGCTAAAGCTTCTTTTACTCTCCTTTCCCAGTAGTTCGAACACTTTGCCACTATCTTGGTGTTGGTAAAATTAAAAGCTCAATCCAACAGTTCACCCTGAAGAAGAAGAAGATGCACTTCTTCGAAACGTTGGTCTCAAGCCAAGTTTTTACCTGGTTAGAAGCCCGAGAAGATTTTGAATTAGGCCCAAATTAGTTGCATAACAGTAGAACCTAACTTGTTGAAAGGAAAGAGAATGCACACTGTAAAGTTACGGCAAGCTAAGTCACATAAGTCAAACCTAAATAACCATTAAAATTAAAAAGCCCTTATGAGCCAACTCAAGCCAATTCACATTAAATCCATTGTAATCCCAGTTTTAGGACTGACATTTCAGCAGCAGAGTAACTGTTAATTTAAATTAATAGTACATTGACCAAAAAAATATGCAAAGTTGATTTAATCTAGAATTAGATGATACCTGTTTTGCACAATTCTGGCCTCTCAGTAAATTTGTTCTGACCCATGTTAGAGCCAACAGCGTTGCAAAGTTAAATTTTCACTGCTGCTCCTTTCTGAAAAACTGGTGTTAAGTTTAATTATTGAGGTCTTCAGTTTTCTGTCTTTATTTCTTTTTACAAGGATACCTTTGCCGAAAAGCATATGTGCAAGTTAACCTAACTTATAGGATACAGAAATAATTCACGAGCATAATGTTTAAATTGGATACTAACAGCTTCTATGTTACAAGACATCTGTGACTGCTTCTCATATTCTGTGACAACTGTTAAGCTAATAAGCTAACTACTAATAACTTGAAATAACTATAGTAAGAATAACTATCCAATTCATTGAACACCATTGCATTTTATTATATTGGTAATGCTCCTTTCACTTGTAAAAATATTGTACAAACAGTGAGGAATTGCAGACATGAAGCCATGCAGTATAAGTGGATGGCATTTGTGAAAATATTATTTAAATATATATAGCAAGACATGTTGCAGACATAAAGCCATACAATGTAAGAAAGTCCCTTCACTATTCCAGATTAATAGTTTTAATGGGCAGTTACTATTAGAATTCTATGCTACTGCTGGACAATTTTCTTCAGATGCCTTAAAATCTAAAGTTACTAAAATCAGATCATAATGGAGAATTGTAAAATAAATAATATTGGTTTACAAATAATGCTATAAATTCCCAGAATCATATGAAGGCATGTACATAAAAATGGTCTAACCCTCAAAACTAAAAATGTTGATTAGTGCTACCATCTCATGTTTGGAACAAATACTAGTAACATAAGGTTGGTTTAACACAAAAAAGTTTGATAGGGAAATATGATTTATTTCTTGCAGCCAAGTTTCCTTACCACATAGTTATGAAAATCAAGGTCCATAGCTCTGCCAAAACTAAGTTATACTTTAACTGCTCTATTATATGCCTAAATTTTTTTATGAATAATACAGAAGTCTTTCATCTGTATCTGTGGAGACAATGATTTTCATAAAGAACTGTTTCACTTATCTGGTTCTCACCAAGTGTCTGAAATAGGTCTATTAGATCCACAAAATTTTAAGGGTAGTTTTATAAGCAATTTCTAATAAGCACTAATGTGATAAATGTAAATTTAATTGCAAGGATTTATGTTTTTTTTTTTTTTTTTTTTAATAGTAATTAAAAGTTATGTAGCCCAAGTTAAGCTTCGATCAGAACAGGGACTTATTGTTATATATTCTTTCATTAGAATAATAAAAATGAATTAAAATGCATTGAACTTTGCATACAAATAAGTTTGAGATGCAGGCTTCAATCATACTGTAATAAAATGTGCCACAGTGTCAACTAATATTTCTCTCTCTCTCTCTCTCTCTCTCTCTCTCTCTCTCTCTCTCTCTCTCTCTCTTTTGGCTATACACAAAACTTGACGAGGGTTAGATCGTTTTTACACAAGCATTCATACTAGCAATACTGGTGCACTCAAATTTCCTCCACAAGAGTTCTTTTACATGTCGGTAAATCTACTAACAAGGGGCTGTTGTTTTTAATCATACTTAAAAAAATTAATTTGGGCAGAGTTTGAATTTATGACCTTAGGATCAGAAGGCCAATTTCTAACCAATTGAGCTAACCACACAAAAGAGAATTGCCACAATTTTATGTTACAAAGATAGAAATAAACTATAGCAAGTCTTTGCAATAATATAAAACAGCATTTTACTTAGTTATCCATAAAGCACACACTCATTGTCAAGCTATACAAAAAACTATTTATAAATTTTCATGCTTGTGCTCTTATGGCATAAATAAGCTTCAATTCTATTTTCCCACATTTTAACATTTTTTTCTGCTTATATGACTTTGCTATTCTGAAATTATTACTTAAGTTTCATTTTAAAGTGATTACTTTAGTTTTATGCTAATTACTCAAAACCATTTTTCATTCACAGTGCATTCAATTACATTTTTCTATTTCCTCTCAACCTTACTTACACAAAAACTCACTTGCTTTTAGATGCAACTCTCATAAAGATAAGTACATTCCATATTTTTACCAGAAATAGGAAAACTTATTAGATTTCTTCAGCAGTTGGCCTCAAGTTAGTTCCTCAAACCATTATCAATATAAGAACATGAACAACGCAGACCAAGGGCCATACCATTGATGGGTAAGTGCCATCTGCTAACACCAAGGGATGGGATAGTTGATATTTTGCAATATCATTGCATAAAGTTCAGTATACATAACATTTCAAAGTAATTTCCTTGGTAACTGGCAAAACTATAACCCTTTGAAGCACACCATGATCATAAATGTAATCATAGGTGCTGCTTATGGGAGGGGGGGGGTGTAGGTTTGTGCAAAAAGTAGGCATTAATAAAAATATTCAGTTCGATTAAAAGTAACCATAATATAATTCATTTTCAGACATTGAAAAAAATTTTAACAAATGGTTGATTAATAAGTTTGAAGAAAAAGAATGCAAGTTTCTAGATTCTTTTCTTACTTTTTCCTGCAAAAGTGTGCTGCATCTCAGTTCATTCCTGCCGAAATGGATGGTCAAGGTACGTTTAAACTTGGAACTTATGAATGGGAGGGCTATGGTCAAAATCCAGCCAGGACCATATTCTCAGACAGATTTATTTTTAAAGTTTACCTTGGTCTACAGGACTGAAAAATGAAGGAGGGAAGGTATTCTAAATTAGGCCTGGAACATCTCTTTCCCCAATTATCAGGCCATATATAATCAATGTCCACTGCCTTGGTGCTGTATGCATTATGTGGTTAAACACTACTAAGAAGATTTATTTCCATTTTAAACTCCTAACACCGAATGAAGATATAAGCTTATGGCTTCTTCACAATAGCAATGCAGACAGTAACAGTGTTTAGGCAATTACATGGAATTTCAATCCATGGCCACACAAATGACAAAAGTAATTTTAAAAGCTTGCTACTCAAGGAAAAAGCATGCTACTTGGTAAAGGAGTATATGGAAGACTGTCACTAGAACCATATAACCTATTTAAACATAAAGTTGGTTATAGTTCAACCATTTAAGCAGCATCATAATGTAAATAGTTCTGTATATAAGCTTGTGTGTAAAAAGTTTTTAAAAAATGTGTTATTTTCTGTAGTATTTTAGTCAAGACAAATTTCTGTTAACCTGTCGAGTCACCAGTTTACTGGACTTAAGATGAACTTGTGTAAATATTTGCGATGGATAAAGTATCTATCTATTTAGGAGTGAGGGTAGTCATGAACTCAAAAAATCAATGTACTGCAATTTTTGTAAGTGGATTTCTCAAGACATACAAAATGAATTGCCTTTTGCCTCACACCTTACTTCAAAACTGATGCAGATATTGAAGCTGCAAAATATTATGCAATAATAGGGGATAGTATTTGGTGCTCAGATTTCGACAGGATGTTAACAGAAACCAGGATGCACCATTGTTTTTGTTTAATAATAGAACTCTGTATTTGAAGTAAAGGTAATCCTTTGCAGTACTGCTCAGTCTACTTAAATCATTAAATGTTTAATGAGTTGAATTTTGAGGGGGTCAGGACCCTTCAGTAAAATGGTTAGGACAATGCCCCTAGCTTAAGTTAGGGGAGCAGATAATGTTTTGCCCCTCCCTAAGTCAGCAACTACGAATATAATAAAAATAAAACAGTGTTTGTGATGGCAAGCATTATATTGCTTCCAAAGCTATCTTTCAAGGACAATTCAAATTTTGTTCCAATGAAGTCAGGATAAAAAGTACTGTTCTGCCAGAGAACTGATTTGTATTATAGACTGCCCAAAGATGAACAGTAGATCAGGAGCTGGAATTCATGGAGAAGCTCCAGGATGAGATATTTTTGTCCCACTAGGTAGATTCCTCCCCCCCCCCCCCGTTAACTTCCTTTAATCTGGTTGGTCATATTGGACGATGAATGAAATTTGTGAAATGATGCTCAAATGATCTTGGGGTCAATGGAGCTTAAAGTTACTTGACATTCGTCTTCAGGATACGGGGGAAACGCCCCCCCCCCAAAAAAAAAGGGGACCCCCCCCCCAAAAAAAATTAAATGTGAAGCAGACATGCTACCACCACACTACCCAGGCAGGCTCTAGGTAGAAATGCCACTGTATTCTAGGCTGAAGTTTACGCAACTGAAACCTGTCTGAGAAAATCTCCATATGGCTATAAAAATAGGGCATATGGATTTTATTCCTACAGCCAGGAATTGCTATAAGCTATAATACGCTATAAGCAGAACCATCCCAGAGCGAGTTTACAAATAACCACCAGCAGCAAATGGGTGCAAGTGAAAGGAATAGCCATAGTATGAAAATGTTGAGACAAACCTTATCTCTGACTAAAGGGTCTACAGTCTAAATAAGACACAAATGAGACTAATAATAGACCTCTTTACTTTTGATTAGAAAAAACTTCAAACAATGGGTACTTATCTTTAGGAAATACCCAATGTGGTGAGGAGGAGAAGGAGGAAACTGCCTCTCAAGTAATCTTTGACTAGCCAGAGAAAGAAACACATACCTATCTCCTAGGAGATAGTCTGGTTAATAGCCTGTAATCCTTTATTAAAGGCTACTAGACTAACTAGAAACAATAAAGATGGAGAATATTATTATAAATCTCCAGTTCAGTGTTACAGCATGTATCCCTACTCCATCTTTGCATTAATCTAATCAAATCCAATTTTTTTTTATTCCTGTCTCTAATTCTTGAAAATGTATGCACCTGCTTATGTGAATGATCTTTGTAAATTCTGTAATTCCATCAACTCCAAAGCAGAGGTCTATCAGTAAAAATGTCTTTCTTTGTTCATCAGGCATCCAGAATTGCCAAAACACTTAAGCTCCTCAATCAAAATATTTGCACTTGAGTGGCTCCAGATATTGCAAGTCTATTGGAATGAACAGGCAGATATTAGCTTGAAATAAGCCGAATCATCACAACTGCTGAAGAAGCCCGTGCCAGTCGCTGAAAACATATATAAAAACAACTTGTGATATTAAATCATATGAGACACGAGAGCAACCTGGAAAAATTGTAAAGAAAGTTACTCTGAATATACCATGAGCCAAAGAAAAGATGCAATGGCTATGTTCTGTCTCAATATTAAACATGACATTCTGTTGAAACTTCCATTTGGAAATTGTGCAATATCGAGTCTCTCCACTACTTAGTCATGATTAAACCATCATCATCTATGCTCCATAGAGTCTTATCAATCCTGGGAAGCAAAGAGTGAAGATTACTTCATTTTTTTGGTTTCAGTTGTATTAAGTAATTAATACTTAGATTAATAAACTTTTTAAAATGAAATAAAAGCATTTTTACGCTCAAAAAAATCCATCATCCTCCGCCGGGTTTGAACCCGCAACCTTGGGTATATGCAGTATCTCAAATGACTGACCAAAGAATAAGAGATAAATGCCACCAGTCTTGGGTTTAAGCAGATGCTTCATGCAAAATATCAGAATATATAGACCTAATGGACTAAATTGTAATCCTTAGATTGATAAGATTTAGAATGTATGTAAACTCTTCCTTTAAGCAGGCAATAATCCTGTTTGGTATCCAATATTGGATTTTGATATAGTATTAAAAGTCAAAATTGCTTTCTGCCTTACTTGAAAGAGTGTTTTATTACAAAATGCTTAAAATTTATTAAATAGCGTGCATCACATCCTGCTATTTTAGCAATATTTTGAACTTGATTCCAAATACAGCGTAATTGTAAATTAGTTTATTTATAGAAAGGAATTTAGATTATCACCACTTTGTACTGTACTGCACTACAGGCACTTCAGTGGATATATAGCAAACTTGAGGATATGGCAGAACTATTAAACAAATTACATCTTACGACTACTTTGGTTCAATAGCAATGGTAAATAGTTTTTGTGATTAATTTATAATGGCCCAGTATTTGCTGCTCTATGGAAAGCTATGCATTCTGTACAGAAAGTATATATATATATATATATATATATATATATATATATATATACCAGATTTTAATCAACATGTTAATGAACTGAGAAAATGTGACCTATAAAGTAAACCACATTTTAATTCTAGTTTCTTTTGAAACTTTTATTGTTCATACTATAGACACAGTATTAAGAACTACTGAAGCTAGGCCCAGCAGGATCACCAATAAACACAGGTTATTCCGAGATATCTGCATGCAATGAAATTTTTCTTTAACTAGAGGATGAAATTATAATATAGGTATGCATGACTGTGTAAGCTTCATTATAAACATGAAATTTGGAAGGATTTTTGGGAAAAAGGGCACTTCTAAAAAGATGAGCAGGGTGATCCTCAGTGCCTCTTGTCTTAATTGCAGCAGTGGTTTAAACTAATTTTTCAACATGCTTAATGTAGCATAACATATAAGTTTTATCACATTGTATTAAATGGAGCTATTTAGGGTAGACTTATTGTTAAGTCCCATGATAAGCTCCACAATAAATAATTCAAATCCAGTGTGTAATAAACACCTTTGTAACTGGGAAATACTTTCTAATTTAATAATATTTTTTGTTCCATTCTTTTATTCTAACATTTCAGGAAACATATTCAGATCAATCCTAAAGGAATAAAATTAATTAGTTTTTCCAGCTGAAACTATTATGGTCAGGTGAAATGAACTATATTTGTCAAACATTAGAACTAAAACCAGAAGAACCATATACATACTATTAAAGCAACCTATTGGTGAAAATTTTAAAATGTTAAAATTCTTGACCCATCAACATGAAGTTTTTTCATTATAATTGACATGTGCTCCTGAAATACCTAATTGGAATCCTCTAAGCTACATCATTAAGAAATTATTAGTAAAGTTTTTGGTTCCAATTTTTCAGTTTTTCGAATACTCCTCTTGATAATTACAGATTTTTTATTAAAGATTTAATTTTTTCCACCATTAAACCTAATAAAGAGACTCGACTTTAACTTGATTAGGATATGTTCATTAGTTTGATTGAAACATGAAATTCAGGAAAATTGGTAGAGATCTGCATCATATGGAGCAATTAGAATATTGCAAGATGTTGGGGAAAAAGTAAATTATAAATTGGAATATCAAGAAAAATACATGCATACCAACTTTTAAATTTCAGAATTGCTGCATGAATATCACAGATAATAGAACACAGAGCAGAATAGGGAATATGGAACAAACAAAATATATCGCTAAAAACTTTTTGATCACTTTGAGACAAAATTTCACTGATGGGTTGCCTAAAGTTACATTAGATTAAGCATTTCCAAGAGAACTATGCTCATCAAGGGATATTCTGAACAGCAGCATATATAAACTACCAGTTGAAATATATTCAATTAGAATGTCCTCAATAATTGAAAAGCATTTATGTTTACTCCAAGCATACAAATTATACCCCTTTATAGGTATTCGCTATACTGTATAATACTGTCTTTAACACAAAACGTAAGTATTTTCAAGCAATCATATTTAAAGATCAGAAGCATATGTAATTTAAAAATCAAGATTATGGAATTTAAATTGTTCTGTATTAATATATAGCTGTGTGTTCTAATTTTATAGTATGTCTAAAAAAATTTAGTTTATTTATTCAAACTGCTAATTTTGAAGTTACAATTTTACTTTTTTTAGTACTGCAAAGCAGCAACTTTGTCATGGATTTTCATGACAACATTAACACATCTAATCTATTTGTGTATAAATCTGAATATTATCTTGTTTATGAGCATCATTTTTCCTTAAAAGGCAGTAAATTCTTATAAATGTACTCCAAGATTTTAAACATCCTTATTCAAAATATTCAAATAATTACAACTCTAAATAGCTATTAGTAGTCTTCAACATATGTATCATGTAGAAATAATAGTTCTTTCCATATTTAACAATAAGGTAGCAAAATTCCAGCTAGGCATTTTCCCAAAAGAAGATTCCATGACCAAGTAAACCTTAAGTTTGACATGTAAAAATAAAATGAAGTTATCAGAAACTTAAGCTGCATCATGATGAGATGTAGAGATACTCGTATATTTACTCTCCACAATACTGAACAAAGTTGCTGCAAAGTAACAGTATAAAAGTTAAGATTCAAAAGCAAGTATTGCTTACTTATAAATAGACAAATGATGTCAGCAATCAGCTAGAAAACTGGATGCGCTACGTTAACTAATGCAGATTCACCCTCTTCCCTGTGTTCTTAATTTTCACTTACAGCAGTGATACAGATATATAATGCAATTGTGCAAAATGCCAGAAAAGAGATTATATTCCATTCCTTCCCCAAATATCATATCAAATATTGGTTACTTGTTTGTAATTTGCTTTGTAGCTTGATAAAGGCAGCTTGAACTGTAAAGAAAGGAGATAATGTTTTCTTACATCTTCATTATTAACACAGAAGTGACAAGTAGTCAGTAAGTAAATGTTGTGCAACACTGTTTCAACCCTCCAAGCCTTCCGAGCAGTTTGACTTACATGAATCAGTACAACATTCACTGCTTATTCAATGCCGAAATCCTCTAATGCATAAACATATGTTCAAAGAATGAGTGAAATACTATGATAAAAAAATTTAATTTCTATCTGGTTTTTGGTACCTACCTTGTTTATTGCATATCTAAATGAATAAAATATGAAATCTCCATATAATAAATGCACAATTAAGCATTACATGATTAATATTGAGATCCTGTTTCTAATAAATCCATTTGATGTACAGTAATTTTAGAGGGATAAAACTACTATGAGCCTAATTGAAAACAGGATATAATACTGAATTCAAATCAAAATATCAAGTTAATTATTTCTGTGAATTTGTCACAATCAAATCTGAAAGGGTGGAATAAAATTGTGTCAGACACGTTTACTGCATACAAAAATTAATTTTAAAATTATAAAGAATAGAAAGAATTAAAAGAATATGTAGTTCAATTTGTATTCATGTTGATCTCTGAAGTTACAAAAGTCAGTCTATACATTGTTCCAGGGGCAAGGTTGTGGGAGGAGTAATAATGGCACTTTTTGTCAATATAATGAAGTTATTTTTTCTCTGGCTTTTAAGAAACAGCATTAACTTTTTATTCTGTTTCAATATGTATCATAAGTTATGAAGTGTATTGTACAACTGCCTCAAGAGTTGAAACAGCAATTGAAAACATTTTACTAATGTGATTTTCAAAAACTATTTCACAAATTGCTACTGCCATGTTTACATTCTTAAAATATTCTCTCTTTCAGAAGTGTTTGTCAAATAAGGAACCAATAAGCCATGCTTTTATATCTTTCTTGCTATGTTTTCTAAGCAAGAGCTTTAAAAAGCTCAATATAATCCAGTTTTGGAATCTCTATGAAGCATAGATTGCCCAGTGTGCAGTCATATTTCCATTACCCATATTTTATTAATAAAGGCTTATGTTTAAAGAGAAAAAGCTAATTTTATTAGTTGTACCCTTTATACATCTAAATGTATAAAATTTAAAACTGTTTCACTGTCCTCTTTTCTCAATGAAACTTTTTCCTTGTAAAACAGTATTATACTTTATTTAATTTATTACAAGAAATCACAAAGCATAACATAATTTCTATTCTATTGTAAATATCACATAGATGTCAGAAAAGAGGAGATGTTTTTTTATTACACTAAGATTTTAGTACCTGAGTTTGTTGAAAGCTTTGGCACTAAAATTAATACTGAAACCCAACATGTATCAAGACAATTGTGCTGCACCTATGTAACAATGAAATATGAGTTCATTCTTATCTGTTTAATTTACTGCAAATACAACAATGCTATTCTAAACAAAGTTACATTGCTAATAACAATTTTAAAGC
Source organism: Hymenopus coronatus (assembly GCA_030762935.1). Classification (NCBI taxonomy): domain Eukaryota; kingdom Metazoa; phylum Arthropoda; class Insecta; order Mantodea; family Hymenopodidae; genus Hymenopus; species Hymenopus coronatus. Next base: position 154,475,007 of record CM060892.1, on the reverse strand, counting down.
AAGCAATGCAATTTGAAGTCCATTCATAGCAGTAACATTCCTATGTTTTCTTTTCGTACCCAACATTGCCATTTCATTTAAAGGAAAGATACATTATTAGTGTTTTAATTTTCAAACACATTTTGGTTATTTAAGTCCATTTCATAACAGCAATACACTAGAGCAATAAGGCTGCTATTTAGTTTCAAAATAATGTGTTCACATTGTAAAACTGAATTAAATAAATAGAAAAATATTTACGTGAATTTTTTTTTTGGACCCTTCAATAAATTAATAGTATATGTGGTTTACAAACAAGCAATAAAAAATATACTGCTGAATCTTTTGATTTTAAGCATACATAAATTATTCTATTACAATTTCACAAGTCTTTCGAGAGGTTAGCAACCCATCCTCATTTCAACATATGATCTTAAGTTTGGGATAGTGCTGTTAAGTACACAGTAAGCTTTCCACAGAGATTAGGTTTTACTCTAAAGTTTGAAATCTATTACTCGAGCCCTGATGTAAGCAGCATCTCATCTTCTGGCAATGGTTGCCGTTTGAAGCTTGGTTCTGTTACCATGAAGGTAACCAAGCCAGCAAACATCACCATTGTAATTCCTATGAAATTTATCAGCACACCCTCTGATGGAAGACTGCTGTAAGTTTTGCTCCTGAAAGTAGAACAGAAACACATCAACTACTAAGTTATTGCACTGTCAATTTTAAAGCCAATGCTTATTAAATTTCTTTAGCAGGATGAGGAAAATAACTGCAGGGTAATGTTTTGAGGCAGTCTTGTCCAAATTTTTACTTTCTCTACATGAACTAAGTACAGAATGTATAAAAAAGGGGTTTTATTCCACCCAAAATTGGAATCATTTCACCAGAAATACAGGTTTTGAGACCTCCTAAATACAAAAAAAGAATTTTTAAATCTGACATTTCTTGAAAGAGCAGGGAACAAGTGTGAAGCTGCATAAAATAGACATTACCTGGGGACTTTATAAAACATTTTTCAAACTCAATTGAAGATATTTCTATAAAAGCTCAGACAAGTTCCCACAGTAATAATTCAGCTGAGGCACTATTAAATAACTTAAGTATTCTAAACAATGTTAGTTTTAAATGGGATGAAATTACAGCTAGAGATTTTAAATGTTGTAAATAATTTTAAAATATCTGATAGTAAAGATATGGTCTCAGCAATAATAGAAGTAAATAAATTACACCTTTTATATACAAACCCTTACTATATCCATAAATATCTGTTTAAAGGCTTGACTATTTTACAGTATGTTCAAAATTGCTAAAACTGTGTCAGTATATAAATGTGGTAACTGAAATAACCCAGGTAACTATAGATCTATTGCAATAATACCAGTTATTAGTAAAATTATAGAAGGTACTTTAAGGCAATCAAGGTCATAGTTTATGAAAAACAAATTTATGACCCACTCTCAGTATGGTTTTATCTCTGGGAGATCAACAATTGATGCTGTTAATGATCTGCTGTCAACTGTACATGAAATGCATGAAGTCAATGCTTTTACTCATGCTCATTTTTTTTTTTTTTTTTGTTTTTTTTTTTGTTTATTATGATCTTAGTAAGGTTTTGTTGTTAGTATATCCCATAAACTACTGTTAATGAAATTGAATTATTATCATGTTAAAAAAAAGTGAGCTAAATTTTTTGAATCCTACCTGTCAGATTGATCACATGTGGTTGAAATTAATGTAATAGATCTAATGTTTACATGTAAAAGTTTGGTGTACCACAAGGTTCTATTTTGGGTCCTTTTTTGTTTTTATTAACGATTAATGACTTAACTAGTAATAGATCAACTAAATTTATGCTCATGATACTACTTATTTGATTACTCAAAGAGTCTGAGGAGTTTAACAACCTCTCTATTAGTGTTGTAAATGAAATTGAAACACAGTATTCAAATAATGACCTTGTAGTAAATCATGACAAAACTAAGAATCTAATTTTCATGCTCAAGTATGTAAACAGATTTTATATGTAGTACCAGTAAAACTCTCTGGCATTTATCTTGACCAAAAGCTAACATGGCAAGCTCATGCAAATTATATTTGTAAACGGTTGTCAAAAGTTATGTACCTATTAAGGAACCTTATAAATAAGATACCCAAATATTACATAAAACAAGCTTACTTGCCTACTTCGAAAGTATCAGCAAGTATGCTCTTATATTGTATAGTAATGGTGCTGGCCTAAAACATGTATTACTATTGAAAAAAAGCATCAAGAATAATTACAAGAAATTTGCCTGATGCCTCTTTTAGGCCTTTGTTTATAAGTGAAGGAATTTTAACTGTGTACAATTTATAAGTTCTTGAAATATTAACGTTATTGAAAAAACATATTACAGATTATGATTTTAGAAGCAACTTCTATACTCATAATACAAGGTACAATTTCAATATCCATGCACCATTTTCTAGATTAAGTAAAATATACAATTCTCATATTTAATGTCATTTATAAATACAATATGCTTCCTGAGAGAGTAAGAACTTTAAATTTAAAGCACTTTAAGACTTATGCAATTTTATAATATGTAGGAATGTTTTAATACTATCCCTTAAGTTTTAGTTATACTTATTTCAATTGGAAGATGCCTTAATATGACTATTATCATTGTATACTTATTTTAAGTTTTATGCAAAATGACTTAGCCAATTGTATTTTATACTTAAAGGCTCAAACCACCACCACCACCACCACCACCACCACCACCACCACCACTTTTATATGCATGAAGAGGCAAACAAGTTGTAATTTTACTTTTAAAAAGTATATTCTACATTAAAATATTATAGACACTTGTTTGGATGCCAATTTTTAAAACTCTGGTATTTCCAAAATCTTGATCTTTGATTAGAATAGGCAGAAATCTGCAGAAATCAAACTTATCAAATCTTTTGGATCACAAACATATTTACTTGCAAGAGAATAGAAATCTATCTCCCAGCCTTTCTTTATAGTTCAGCTTTTATATCCGATCATAGTAGTGTACAAATCAACATGTGAATAAAATCTGAGATATAATGCAAGAATGGTCTGAAGATAAATAGTGTTTCTGTATATTTTGAGACTTACAGAAACCTTTTCTTCCCAAGACATTGTTGCCAAATAAGCTTTTTTTTCTAGCTTTATGTCTTATTTCTAACAGTCGAGGGCAAGTTCATTTGTACTCGCTAAAAAAGGAAATGGCCTGTTATTTATGGACGCTCTTTAACTACTGTGGTTCTCAGCATCCCATTCTATACTGGGTGAGAAAGACCGCTTAATTTTGCTCAGAGGCCTCTCTATCAGGCTTGAGGTTCTTTTACGTGCCGTAAACCTATGACACGGGACCAACAGCTTTACTTCCCTTCCGAAGGAAGCCATGCTAAGGATTTTTACACCCGAAAAAAATCCATCGGCCTCTGCCAGGTTTGAACCCGCGACCTTGGGTAGAACAAGTCAGCATGGTAACCATTACACCACGGAGGGCGACTAATACTCGCTATCATGGGTTCAAACCCGGCAGAGGATGATTGACTTTTTTTGGACGTAAAAATCCTTAGCATGACTTCCTTCAGAAGGGAAGTAAACCTGTTGGTCCCATGTCAGATTTATGACACGTGAAAGAACCTTAACCATGATGGAGAGGCCCCTGAGCAAAATTGAGCGGTCTTTCATGCCCAGTATAGAATGGGATGCTAAGAACCACAGAAGTTAAAGAGTGTCCGTAAATAACAATTTTCAAGTTCATCTGATGGATAGCTTACTGACAGAATTAGGCAAATTTCCCCTAAAAGTGTTCCTGCAACTAAAATCAGCAAGAGTTTAAAAATACCAGTTGCAATTTTTATCTTTGATATTTATTCCTTTAATATAAAGAATATATTTAATAAAATCACTTTAAGTAAAATTTGATATAAAATAATTAGTTTCTGGACTTAATTCTCTTTTAGAACTTGGTTAGGTCACCTCCAAGATCAAGGGAATTAAAATTCTGGTCTCCCCTGGGAAACAAATTTGGTAATTATCTATTACTTTTGAACTGGGTTTGTTGTAGATGAGCTTTATTGAAAACCTTTCTTGTCAAGAAAGATTCTGAGAGCAACTTTTGATTCTCCTCAGAGCTGAAAATTACCTTTCTTTCTGAAAATGTACCGACAGGAATTTTATACTGAATGACACTAACATTTTTAAATTGCAGAAAACTGTTTTAGCAATGAATTAATGCTCAGTAGTTCAGTTCATTTGTGCTTTTATTTCTAAAGTCTTGTATTCTACACTACAGTCAGTTCCTTTCCTAATCATATGGCATCAAAAGAACGTTCTACATGTATATAAGACTTTGAAAGCTATTTTAGAGGAATGTCCATAGTTTTCACGTGACAAATTTATGAATTTCAATTTAGAATAATCTTAAAAATTATATGTCCAAGCAGTTTTCAATTTTATCAAATGCTTCAGAATAGAAGGGTTTATAATCAACATTTTTCCTCTTTGAAAACTTTCTTCTACTTAACAGCTTCTTCAAAAATCTTGTTCAGTCATCATGTTATGTGGTAACAGAGTGGCAAGTTTCTTGGATTTCTACAACAGTTTAAGATATAAGTTGCTTGGTTCTGAAGGATGTTGTATAACACATCTATGAAAATGTATATTTTTTTCAAATGAGTTTAAAAGGAAATGAAATCTGAAAGAAAAAGACAAATTTTAAACCTTCCATCGGTGCTAAACTGACAATTTCTTGAGGATATTCTAGTATAGCACTAAACACATCACACAGTTTAGTTATGTTCCCACACACTGTGTTTACTAATTTTAGCAATTCCTAGTGTTGAACATATCCATAATTTCATGCTTTATAGATGACAAAATAGTCAAAACTAAGGCTTGTATTATGTCACTTTGAATTCAGTTATAAGTTCCTTTAAAGATTTCAAAGTACTGCAATTCCCATTAATTGTCCTCAGTAACAAACTCTTACTTTATCATGTCCTCCAAAGAACAATTCTTGTTTCCCCAGAAAAATTACCACACTAATAAGCCTTTTGGGCCTAATTCTGTTCTGCTTTTTCGATTGTGTAGATCCTTTCATTTTTAAGCTCATTAAGTGCAATTTATCTACTTTCCCTAAAATCACTATTGCTAAAGATGATCCTAAAATGATTAACAGATGGTGTTTGCCCATTGACTACAGAATTTCTCTAATGTGGTTACCTAGACTGACACACTATGCCTCACTTTTACCATTAACTCCTTTCTGAAGCTAGTTTCAGCTGGAGCAGTGAAACACTCATCAGAGAGTGTACATGCTGCTTGTTGTTGCTGTAGGAAAATTGCTTCGGCTGGTTCACAATTGTTAACAGTAATGTAAGTTTGGAAGAAGTGATTTATTTAAACACTATTGAATAACTACACAATGACATTATTAATAAATCTGAATATTGTTTGTCATGGTGACATTTGGCTAACCTTCAGACAAATGTTCTTGGTTCAATTCTCACATTATTGCAGTTACCAAAACAATGCTTTGGTTGCTTCCCTTGAATGCCTGCCACAACATTTTACACAATTTTGAAATTTTATATATATATTTTATGAATGAGAAATTTCATGTATTTTAGAAATTTTTTAGCAATAAATGAGAAATATGTAATTTAATTATTTCATATAAATAAGTTTAAAGTTATTAAAATTAGTACAAAATCCAACTAGATTAACAGTTTGGGAAAATATATTAATTTTAAAAGCAAAAACAAAGCCAAATTTTTGACATACCACAAACAAACCGACTCATCTCAAAATTCAATTATCCAGAAGAGACATCTACAAGCTGCTACCATGAGTTCATCAGTGAATCTCTGTTGAAAATGGTGGCAAGAGACCCCGGAACATGTCCGAAGTAAGTTACTTTATTTCAAGAGTGAAGTTTGAGTGTAATCTATGTTTTACTCTTGTTTACTTTAAACATTTACATCTTCATACCAGAAGCTAAGTTTCGTTCCACATAACTTTGCATCTTATCTCTTAATGGTTACATGAATTATTCACTTCTCACCAACTTGTCATGGAATATGGTGTTATGCGATACAAATTAGTTCCTTATTTAATATGATTATCCTAATATCCGAAGAAAATTGTTAAAAAATGAATCGAATATATTACAAGAGAGAGGTAATGCATCTGAAAAGCATGAAATAGATAGGAAGATCCTTTGTATCAGAACTGCCTTTCAAGATTATGATAGCATGTGCATCCACAATGATCAAGTGCTTATATTGGTTTATTGCCTATCCTTGGTGGTAGAGGACCTTTCTTTCTATCAGTCATAGGTATACCTTACCTAGTGAAAGGACAAACTTCTAAGAAACAAGGATCAGAAGTTGTGAAACAATGTTTAGAACACGAATGAAAACTAGTCATATGTAGGACTAGCAAGCCAACAACACCTAGGGTCAGATGGCTCTGGATCAGAGAGAAGTCAGGATGGGTGATCAATCCAGTGCATGGCATGAAAGCAAAGTAGTGTATACAATATGAAATGATGGTGAAATGGATGACTGGAAAAATTGTTATGAAACAATTAGTAGAATGAATGGCAGGGGAAACCAGAGAATCTGGAGAAAACCTGCCCAGACAGCTTCATTCACCACCAATCCTACATGCTGGGACTGAACTTGGGTCACCTAGATCAGTGGGAAGCATTCCAACCATTTGGCCTTGATACATATTGTAACTATGCCCTACAGCCATAATTGCTAAACATGTGTGTACGACTTCCTTTATAAGTCATAACCAATTGTTAGCATCCATTGTTACAAGCATGTTAGTGGACACCTGTGATGGTGGCAAGTTCCTTTGTTACACCTGTACAAGTGGATACATGTTTTGTTGGAAGGTTCTTTGACATCGAAACCTGTATTGTTATGCCGGAGTGAGTTTGTTAACCACTACAGTGTACTTACATGCAACAGCTCCTAGAAATTTCCAGATATAAAAAGGGTGACAGAACCCTGCCCAGAGTTCAGTTTTCACTGGGAATGCATCATATGCAACAGTTGTTCAAGTTTGACAAGGAATTTTGTAGCGAACTGCACCATTGCTGTAGTGAACATCTAAAACTATACAGCAGATCTGTTATGAAAGATTTGTGAGCAGATTATGATTTGAATTAGTTTGAGGAAGAAATAAATAGTAGTTGGAGAAAAACAAGTTTTTTTGTTACAATATTTAAAAGATACTAAAACAAGGTACCAAGGAAGAAAAATTCTGTCCTAACACTAAAAAAAGTCAATATTGAATACATGTGTAGTGTGTTTTGGTTTATCCCAAATTAACTGGCTGAGAGCTAATTGTATTAGAGAGTTGGTTATTTTGGAAGCAGATCCCAATGTTAGGGATACAGCAGAAGACAATTTAAATATTTGTTGGCGCATAACTTTGTCTAAATTGGACTTTAATGTGGCAAAAGAAACTGATGATATAACAAAGTTTCAGATTATTTGTTTGAATCTTCAAAGCCAATTGCTAAATTGTAATTTAAATAATATGTCAGCATTTAAGCAACTAAATGCACTTAAAACTAATTGTATTAATTCTGAAGTGCTTCTTTGAATTAGCTGTTCAACAATAGCATATAGTTTGTTTCAAAGTGGTAATGGTAACAAATTAGAGGCACTCTTGGCATTGGTTGAAAAAGGCAAGTCTTACAACATTTTCTATTACATCAATGTCAAATGCAGACAGCGAGAGATTTTTCTCTCCATATAACCTAGTTGCAACAGGCAGGAGGAAACTATGAGCACCAAAAATGTTGTAGTTTGGCAATGTCTGATATGTTGTCTTTGATTCTATTCACGGCATTGATTTGAAACAAAAAGTTTGAATTTGGAAACGAGAGGTTTTAACATTAATGTTACTTTGGTTGCCTATTAATTTTCATCAGTCATATCATTACTCATTAACTCTGTCCAAAAATGTGCATGAATTAATTTGAATTTTTGGTAAAATATTTAACACAAAACACCACTAAATAAAATAATGCAAATTTTTAAATTAACTGTAAAACAGAATATTGCCTACGGCAGTAATTCGCAGCCAGACACACATGCCACAACCAAACTCTGGTCTTTCTCTCTTCCTTGACAAATGATGTATCTGACAAACATTTTTGTTCAGTATTTAAGGGATATTATCCTCAACAATATAAATAATTTCAATTAAATTTAATACATACAGTCAATACTATTAATAGAATGAAGAATAAAACAATTATAATTACCCATTAACTAGATCATTAAATTTATTTATATTATAGGGTACCCAATGTTAATTTTGAATAAATTATATTCCATTTAGCAACAGGTGATGGTGCATTAGTTTCAACAATCTATATTGTGGCAAGATGCTGTAACAGCTGATATAGCATGGCCTCATAGGTGCAACACTGGCAGAAGCCATAAAGACTGACAAACTAAATCACAAAGTGCCCTTACATGAGAGCTACAGACATTGCCAGATGCACTCTGGATTGATGTTGACAGAAAAGGCAAAGTGTTAGTAAAAAGTGATTAAATTCAAGAAGATATACCAGGTGAGTTACGAGGAACTAAGGTATTTCTTTTAGCCTAGGCTGGCTGTACCTTGCTTCAGTGGTCCCAAGACTCTGTCAGGCTTCACTGCTTCACATAGCAAGAAAAGACCTGGGAGTTTAAATTTTGCAATTATGCAAAGAAGCTTATGAGAGTGATGTGATTAATATTAAACAAAAATAAGATGCAGTCTGAGTAATGTTTTGCAAGCTGTCATCTCACCCAGGGGAGTCCCAGGTTCAATTTCTGGCTGGGGTAGTGGAATTTTTCTTGAACCAGAATTGTTCCCCATCTCCCACAGAGTCTGGAAGTGTAAATGTACATATGTATACCAATATAAAAATGATTTTCTAATATTCTAAACTTACAGTAATATAAGTTGTTTCATAAGTCCAAGCCGTCGATATGACCATTGAAGTTATAGGGGACCGTACAAATTCATCACTTAGTAATTACTTACTGGAAACACTTGTTCCTGAAACCGGCCACAGTTATTACCAAGTGATATTCTGTGTTACAAAAAATGACAAACCTTTCATTTAAGACCTCGGAGGTTTGTTGTAGTGGCTTCCCCCTTCTCGTCTCTTCCCATTTATATGTCCATTATACCATGTTGATCAGCCATGATCTGAGAAGACATTACATTACAAACAGAATCTAGTTTTATTGCAAGGAGCCCATTTTATGCCTTAAAAGTAGGCTGGAGTGCAAACAGTCCACAGATTAGAAATAAGTTCTTGGTCATTTATAAATTTAATAGACATTCTTCACAGATTTACATGGCTTTGCAACTAGTCTATTTTATATTTTTCTGCCAAATATATAAAAACCATTTTGCCTATTAAAATATAAAACAAAACTTACTGAGGAAAGTTTTTATTAATGTTCACAGTTTGCTAATACTCACATGGCGAAAAATGCCTTTTCTGTCATTCCAAGTAGTGCTGATGCCACTGCAGCAATAAATCCTGCCACACCAAAGAAGACATGCACTGGCATGTAAGCTGATCTTATGGGCATCTGCAGTCCAGGGAAGAAGAAGGTGAGGAATCCAGAGACCCACTGTAATCAAACAGTAATATCTGTAGCTGCCTGTACATTGAGTAATCAATGTGTATGTAAATCAATAAAGTATCAAGATATCAATAGTGTTCCATGTAGCATTTATAATAGCCAACAGCAATGCAGGAGAAAAGAACTATGCCCCTCATTCTGTAGGCTGGATTTAAATCTTGCCTAGACAATGCCAAATTTGAAAGAAACTGAAAAGATTAAAGAAAACTACACACAAAAGAAGTTGAATTTTTACGCAAGGTGCTTAATGAGTAGGGTATGGCATGCAAAATCGGCCTCCATAGTGTAATGGTTACCATGCTAACTTCCTATACCCAAGGTTGCGGGTTCAAATCCAGTGGTGATCAAGGGATTTTTTTCGGGTGTAAATATCCTTAGCATGGTTTCCTTTGGAAGGGAAGTAAAGCCGTTGGTCCCGTGACGTATATTTACGGCACATAAAAGAACCTCAAGCCCGATAGAGAGGCCTCTGAGCTAAATTAATCGATCTTTCACGCCCAGTGTAGAATGGGACGCTGAGAACCACAGCAGTTAAAGAAGTCCATAAATAACACTCCATTTACATTTTTATGGCATGCAAATATGCATGTGTAGTGTGAAACAATTTTAATTCCATATATTTTATATAAAAATGTTTTAAAATGAGAGAATGTGAGAGAGAGAGAGAGAGAGAGAGAGAGAGAGAGAGAGAGAGAGAGAGAGAGAGAGAGAGAGAGTGTGTGTATGTGTGTGTGAGTGTGAGTGTGAGTACATGATGGAGGATGATACAAGATTCCTTTTGATGGAGACTAACACATTTTTAAACATTGCTTACCAATGACTAAAATGTATTCAATAATACAGCATTTTTCAATTATCAAATAAATGATCTATAGATCCACCTTTAGATGTAATAACTTGTGAAAAGCTTATTATAGAAGCACGACAAATATAATATTTTAATATATAGTTTGATTTACTGTAAGCTTTTGTTTTTGTTGTTTCAGAAGGCTAATTCTCATTCAAAAGCTATTTATTATTTAGTAAAGTACATTTGTTTGAACCTAACCATTTCTTTTTCCTTCAAAGTGGAACATGCTTTGGGATGTTGTGCACCACTAAGATAAATTCATTTATTCACTGAACAAGCAGATGCTCCTTTGGTTTAAGTAAATAGAACAGAAATAAAGTGTTGGTTTTGAGTTTACCAAACCAAAGCAACACCATAACCTAAAGTTTTCTTTAAGGGATACGGGTAGGTATAGCAACCCTCCTTCAGTCCTTTCCCAAGTCTGCCTGTACACTATAGCCTGATAATCCACAACTATCCTTCACACGGAACATTTTTCAAGTTATATTATTTCCTAAAAAATTGCTCTTAACAGTTTTTGTTAAAATAACACATAAAAGATATATTTAATGACAAAATGCACATCTTTAAATTTATGGAAGTAGCCTTGGAAGTCATCTTCATTCTGAATGACTTTCATAATGATAAACCATAATAGAGAAAATTTTGCTGAACAACAAATGTAGATCTTATTAAAGTATACAATTAATATAAAATACTTCTTTTTGTGGTGTTAACCATTTCTGAGATACTCTCAGTTATTGTTAATTTTCTATGCCGATAATTTTCCTCAAAGTGGAAGTTATTCTTTTTTTTTTTTTTTTCTTTATCCTAGTCCTGCATGGGAATGGAATTTCAATGCCACTACATATCAAGCACCTCTTAAAAGATTTGGCTATTGCTTTATCCTAGAGGGCAACCTTATTCCCCCTATTGCCTACAAGGAAATATGTAATAAAACTATTTTGGGTACTGTTTATCACTAAGTATATAGAGGATTAAAGCTTTTGCAAAATTAGTTTGTTGCAAAATAAATTGAGAAAGTCAAGTGAATGTAACACATTCTTTTTTATTACATATTGAATATCCTTTTATGGCAAGGCAAACTGTACCTGCTAGTATGGGAGAAGTCCAAGCTTAGGAACTGGCTAGAGAGAGACTTATTATTATGATCATTATTAACATTGCAATAATAATCGATCATAATGATCATAACCATCAACAATCATTCTTATTATTATGCACCTATTTTTTGTCACCGACTATTTTATCAACTTTGTTAATTGTAAGTTGAGTGATCATATTGAGCTCTCAATACCAGTTGCCAATTTCTGATGTTTTCCAAACAATACTGAAGATGCAGTGGTAGCTCATTTGAGTTGTAATTAGTCGCCCTTCGTGGTGTAATGGTTACCATGCTAACTTCATATTATACCCAAGGTTGCAGGTTCAAACCCAGCAGAGGACGATGGATTTTTTCGGGTGTAAAAATCCTTAGCATGGCTTCCTTTGGAAGGGAAGTAAAGCTGCTGGTACCATGTCATAGATTTACTGCACATAAAAGAATCTCAAGCCTGATAGAGAGGTCTCTGAGCAAAATTAAGTGGTTTTTCACGTCCAATTTAGAATGCGGTGCTGAGAACCATGTGCTCATGCTAAAGGAAACTTGTCTGTTGAATATTTTCATATGAATGTGGAATAGTCTGTTGCATGTGCGATGGCTTGGACAATATTGAAAAATACTAAACATTTATTCATTATTTAACAAAATATTGAAGTACATGCTTTTAAACAAGTTTTTAAATGTCATAAAAGAAGAAATCATTAGTACTTAATGCAATTGTCACATGTATAGAGCTTCATATTTGTGAGGAATAAAGACAAAAATTAAAATGTGTAAATGATGCAATTTTAAAAAGGCGTCACATGTAGTTCAAGCATGGATATTATGGGAGCGTACATTTCAGCCACCAATTTTGAAGTAAAGTCTGACAGTTATTGTGAATTTGGTCGTTTGTTTAGATACCCATTTAGAAAACTTTCTTTTACATAAAGAAGTTAACAAGACTTTGAACCTAACCATACAAATTAACTTTGCCATTTCAGTTAAAACATTTATGAAAGCAAAATTTGGATTTATGGAATGTGAAGTGCTAAACTTTTTAACTGGCCTGTTTATTGTTCTTTCACACAAAAGTGAGAAATAACAGTTTTATAATGACTTGAATAATATTTTTATTTATTTCTTTAATTAACATCCTTTAAACTGGCAGGTCATATTGGACGATGAATGAAATGGTGTCAAATTAGTCCAGGGAACATGGAGCCTAAAGTTACTAGACATTCATCTTCTTAGGATAAGGTAAAACATTAAAAAAAAATCTGATGTGTTACACTCACATGACTTTCTCTAACTACTGTACAAACAAACTTCTTACAAAAGATTATTCTTTCTACACCATGCTAATCAAGATAAACATCAGCAGAATGTTCTTATTACTTAGTTCCTTATAAATAGAAGGGAACTAAAGGAATACACTATGCTAGAATGTCAAATGTTTTAAAAGCTGTCATGCGATTGTCATTGCAAAGCACTTCTTTGCATGGCCAGGAGTAGAACAAAAGAAAAACTAACACTTCTGTCTGAGAAAAGTTGAAGTACTTCACAATTGAAACCAATAACAAGGAATACCTCAAAAATGGTAAGCTCCACGAAAAAAAAATGTATATAACATAACTTGTGTATTTTAACAAGATCTACATTTTTTGTAAACTAAGTTTTTGTCTATCTTTTACAATTTACTAGTTATGCCAAATTAAGCAAAATTCATCCAGAATAAACAGGTCTTTAGAAGCTATTACCAGAAAATTCAAGATATGCAGTTTATATGTGACAGAAATGGCTTTAATATGTAGTATTTTAATCAAAATCATTAGAGCCATTTTTAAGAAAAAAAAATTTTGAAAATTTTTCCATGTAAAGAGTAGCTAGATTTTCTTGAAAATCTAGTGTCAAATTCTTGGAATATACCATACTTAAACACCAAGTTTGGTATTTAACGGTCTTTTCGTTTTTGAGCGCGCGCGCGCTCGCACACACCCACACCCCCACACCCACACACCCACACACACCCTAAACTGAGATTCAAACTTGGACTTCTTCAATGTGAGGCAGACATGCAACTGTCACACTACAGAGATGTGGAAACAGTATTTATAGACCTAGTAAATGGCATAAAGAATCTGCTAAATATGTTATGTGAGAAAGAAAGACATCTATTCGGGAGGGAGCAAGAATAAAATTTCTCTCTGTGGAAACATACCTAAATATTGATACATCTAAAATATTTTTAGTTATAAATTAGCTTTTTGATTTGGCATAAGGAACTTGGGTGCTAATCATCTGGTTGGTGTTGAATGTTTTTCATGTGTTTCAAATCAGCTACATCTCCTAACCAACAGGTCAGGAGTCTCCACTGGAGATATGCCATATTGTCTATTACATATTCTAACCTCTTTTATACTAATAGTGTATTGACCATAAATTATAAAGTTAAAAAAGAGAGTAAAAAGTGCCATTCTATTACCAGACTTAAAATATGGTTCTTCAGCTGTCCAAGGCAACTGTGTACCACTTCAACTACATGCCTGTATGAATTAAATCTAGTCCAATTCATATAACTTGGTGAACTTCAAAGCAGCCTTAAATATTTGAGACTTTATACCTCAAAGGGAACTTGCAAGTGCTTTAATTTCTGGGTATTGCAGTTACCCCTCTTAAGAGTTCATTTATGTGATAATCTTTCACACTAGCCACATGTTGACAGTGATAACAATAGGCCAACTTGCCCCTCTTAGCAAAGTGTCATTAGCAACACAGATTACCAAAGTCATTAAGGCATGGACTCGTGAATGAGAGGTTCATATTACAAACCCTGCTAGAACCAACTTCAGACTTTTTTTGGTGGGTTTTCCTCACGTCTTCATAACTGACAAATGCTGGAAAGGTATCCTAAATATAGGCCTGGAATGCTTCCTTCCCAAAATTCCTACCCCAAATATCTTATTTTCAGTCGCCTATATCCACTACCTCTGGTATCAAATGAAGTAAGAATGACTTATGCTTAGACTTATGCCATACTTTGTGATAAATATATGCAGTTTGTCTTGCTACATGAAAGGGAAACCAAAGCTTGTCTAGAAAAAATTTACCAGCACAGTTAAATAGTCTGAGTACATTTTGCCAATTGAAACCAATCATGAAAAATGTATAAGCTTATATCTTGTTTGCAATTTGGGTAATTATTTACAAGTTGGGCCGCTAGCTCTCTCCGCTGCGACTTATACTAGTTTTGCACTCTAATGGGACCGGTGTGGTTAGAGGGGGATTATGGGTGGGGAGATGGTTTAAAAAACTAATGTTGCTACCTGTTTATATACACACACTAACCTAAATGGATTGGAACCTAACCTCGTGCTAAATTTGAAATCCACAGGCTTTGAAATTGTCATCATAAATACAAAGTCAATCAATCGCACTTAGAGTGGCCGAAGTTCTGCATAATAAAATTCACTGAACAGCTGTATCTGCGTGAAATATACTTGTCCTACATCAGCACAGCGTCTAGCGACATATGCCGGTGATGCATTCCACAACACTGTTCGCCTGCCGCCGACAATGAAACTCAGGTTTTAGGCACTTTAGTGTGTAGTATTATATATTTACATTGCAAAAGTACTACAAGACTTCTTTATTTATATTCTACTCCTTCTAGGCAGCATACTTCATAAATATTCACAAAAAAGGATCGCTACGCACACGTAATAAATTAGTGTTTAACTTAATTACGGAGCTTTTCCGATAAAAAAAAATCGGTGAAAACGTAACTAGTATAAACCAAACTTACAGTCAAACCACAATTTGTGTAATTTCTAGAGGGGCCGAAGTTCTCTATAATAACCATAATTTGTTAAACTTTTATCATCAAATTTTATATTTGATTGTATTATGTTACATTATGTCATACTCATTGTAATCCAGAGTTAGCTTCTGTATACTGATTTCCATAATGGATTATCTCTCTGGTTTAATTTGACAATCACCCAAATGTACCTGTGGGTCGCACCTCTACCTGTTGCAGGTGTGCAAACAATGCTTATGTATCACACGATTATGGGAGAGATGAACAGATGGGAAGGCAGCTGCTTTACATAGCTCTCCTGCATTGCCACAGGCGTGAACAGTCTCTGGAAGTTTCTATCTGGAGGGGGGTATCTATAAAGAGGACAGCTAGGCCTACAAGAGAGCAGTTGTAACAGCAACTTTTGAGAATGCAGTTGGATTAAATAGAGCCAAAGCAGCCTACAACAGGGAACAAGCATTGAAGCGACAAGAAATGTAATTTTCCAGAAGCTATTTGAATGAAAAGTTTGCTACAATGCGTTTTAACGTCGTCGTCATCGTCATTATTATTCTTATAAGCATACATGATATTTAAGATGTAAGCTTGTAAAGAATGAGCATTATTTTCCTTCAGAAAATATTTATTCATCTTTCCTCTCATACCTATAAATTACCTTATCTATTTATTTCACTGCTAAAATTTAGTTTACTAAAAGAATAATGCTTGCTAATAAGCATTCTGGTGAATAAAGCTTAATTAGCCAGGCTACCGAAAAATGCTTTTGCTTCAACAATCTTAAGAACAGAGTCAAGACAATTTCTTATTTCACTCTTGCATATATATATACACACACACATGGATTTTCAAAAATGTACACTTTTCTATCCACAACTAAGGTAGAGGATTTTCTGAAAATATTTTATTTATATCACTAAAAATACCTTCTTTGAGGCAATGAATAAAACAAAGCAAACATAACAGCTTCAAGCAAAGAAAGAGAGAGGGAGAGAGATACTTACCTGGCAGGAAAACATGATCACTGAGGATAATCCAATCCAGCTGTGCAAACTGTACAAATTTGGGATAGGAGGTGTTGCAAGATTGTGCGAATCAAAGACAGCTACCAGACCAATGACGATCAAGAGGAGTGCAATCAAATGAAGAATCAGGTGAGCCAACTTCAGCTTTCGTTTACGAGTATTGCGAAATGCACGATATATCAGGATGGCTGTAACAAAAAGTGACATTTTAAAAAAAGCACTTATGGAAGACTTTAAATACTGCATCACCACAAGCAATATTAAACATATAAAATAAATAATTGAATAGATTACATATTTACTTTCTTAGGAATTCACTAGCAAAATCAAATTTTACTTTCTCTACCGCATATTTATAGTAGGAAGAGAAGGTTTCATTCCACTAGAAAGCCTGATTTAAGAATTTCATAGAAAATACAACTTCAAAAATAGCATATTTAAATAAGTAATAGTTTTTGCAAATGAAAAATTATTAAATGAAACTCTTGAATTTTTCTCATTTGGGAAGTTATTTTTTTGACATATTAAATACTCAATGAATTTTTAATTGTACTTTCTAATAAACTTACTGGAACATGTTTCAGAGATTTTCATTATCATCCTAAATCACTGCTACACTTCCTCCTGTGGTTTTGTAATGGTGTTTTCTGGGTGGACGTACTGGCAATGATAATTTTTTGTGCTTATTTTCATGTGTAGTTTTTCCTAAATGGAGTGCTCAACTAGTTTTCTAAGAGTTTATGAAAGGCTATTTACTTTCAACTGATTTATCTGCCAAGCAAAAATACTCAGCAACTACTGATGTATATTTTAAGTTATATTTGTATTCTAAGCTTCTCATGTGTTCTTTGAACCTTGTGTCCATGTTTCTCCATTTTCCCCATGGTTATTCCCACAACCATTACATCCTGTTTCATAAATGCACAAAATGTTTCCAACTGAATTCCCATCCTTTTTGCTGCTTCTGAGAATGTTTTTAAGCAATACTTGCTGATTGCAGTATACCATATTGCTAAAGTGTTTTCTATATTTCTGGTAGGTCCATAGGCAGAAGGTGAAGAGTTCAAATTTTTTGGTTTCTTTCATGTTCCTTTGTGTGACAATTTTCTTTGTTCTTCCTGTCCACAATTTCTTTAATAGAGTAATCTTTAAAAAATTTCTAGGATCTTTATTTTTAGCTGTATTCTGTATTCAGGTGTAGTTTACAAGTTTAAAGTTCATTAAACAACTTAAAAAGGATAATTTATGAGGCTGTTGATTATTACATATTTGTGTTCTCTGGAACCGTATAAGCTTACCACAATTTATTGAACTTGACCTTGCTCAATCTGGCAAAGTGCCACTTGACTTTTTATTGCCTATTGCCTGCTCGTGTTTAGTGCTACTATAGAAATGGGATTTGTACTCCAGGGTTAATTTAATTTTAAACTAACCAGCAACCATAAAATACAAGTATTAAAGGTTGTTGTACACTATAAAAATATTAAATGTTTGCAATAAACTTTAAGTTACAAACAAAGAAAAAAAAATCCAAGCAACTAAAGTAAAATGTAACCTTGTTAGCTTTCAAGCTACAATTACAGTTCTTTTAGTTGGGCCCTCCCCATCCTTTACACAGGCACATTTGACTGCAGTTCCTGGGAATCAACTCGCAATTTTTGAGGGATGGCCAATCCATTGCATTTAGTGAGGCAGTGGATATGCCAACTGTTTCAACTACAGGAGTAGTGACATTTCACGTTTTCCAAAATCACCTGGTTTTTACATATTTGAAATAAGGGTCATTAAAGGGAGAGAATGATTGAAGAATTGAAAGACAAAAACACACACTGCTGCCAGTCAATCAGCATAAGTACAGATTTATATTTTATGAGAAAGTATAAGTTCTAACTGCCAGTCCTATATCCATTATAAGTAATCTCCCGACAGCAGAACAGCTTTAATTACTAAATAGTGGGAGAAGATACAATGCTTGTCAACATTTATTTTCAAGCTTTTGGTCATCCTGAAGTTTAAATCTTAATTCATTGACTTTTCCTGCTCAAAGAAGTTATTTGCATCATTTATTTGGCAATCATGCAGCTAAAATTGGCAGCTAATTTTTAAGATAAAGTGAATCTATGACTGAAAATGAGGTAGATTATGGTAAGGGCTTACAAGGGTTTTACATTCATGGTTAAAATGTTTTTTTTTTATTTTTCCCTTGACAGGAACAATGAAAATTAAGTCTTTTCTTATTAAGAAAGAGGGAAAAAAAAAAAAAAAAAAAAAAAAAAAAAAGCCATTACTACTAATATTAGGGAATACTAAATCAGCATTTGCTCAACTGGAAAAAAAAAGAAAAAAAAAACCTTGAAAAGCCAGAAAATATGTATAGGAAAATTCTAAATTTTCTGTTCTTGTATGGAAGCAAATCTATGAAAGCATAATAAAATGCTGGTATTTAACTGTGCAATAAATGACACTGGGGTTTCTCAGTCAAGCTCTGACCACATTAAAGATGGCTGTTCTAGGAGAATATACAGAAATAAAATAGAGTGAAGAGTAATTAATATTCAGGAACTTATACTGCAAATTTTTCAAATGTGAACCTAGTTTAAAAAATCTGATGTATTTCATTTATAAGACTTCTCTACCTGTTCTGCAAACAAAATATGCTTACAAAGAATTATTCTTTTATCTACAACATGCTAATCGACATAAATGTTAACAAAAATGGTCTTATAACTTGCTTCCTTGTAAGCAGAAGGGAAATAAGGGAATACATCGGCTAACACAACAGTCAAATCTTTTAAATGCTGGTTCTTATGATACAATTGAAATTTGGCTCTATTTGTAGGCCAGGAGTAAAAAGATATGAAACAAATATCATGTTTGAGAAAAGTTTAAATATTTCAAAATTGAAACCAACAAAGAATATCTCTGAAATGGTTAATTCTGCATAAAAATGAGATGACAAATTGTGTGTCTTAACGCGATCTAAATTTTTTGAGTAGTAAGTTTAGTCTAACTGTTTACCAATTACACAAAGTCATCCAGAAGGAAGAAGTCTTCAGAGATAATTCCCAGAGAATCCAAGATATACATTTTACCTATCATGAAAATATCTTAAATATATGGCAAATTAATCAAAATTGTTGAAGCCACTTTTTGAGAAAATCAAAATTTTCAAAAAATGTTCCATGTAAAAGATAGTTGGGTTTGGGTGAAGGGATTTTCCTGAAAATCATGTGTCACACCCTTGGAAGATGCTGAACTCAAATACCAAGTTTAATAGAAATAAAGTTAAATAGCATTACTACCAATGGTTATTTAGAAATATATCAATATTGCTATAAACTTTTTTCTATTAGATCTTTTCAGTATTGTTTTGAATTTATTCTTTTTACAAAGTTTGAGGTCATTTGGGAGGGCACTGTAAAGCTTTATTCCCATGGAACTGGGCATATTTTCAAATGTAGTTGAGAGGGGATTGCTAGGTCATCCTTATGTCTAGTATTGTGTTTGACTATCAGAATTTGTATCTGGGTTCCAAGATACAAATGCAAGATGGTTTGATTGTATTATAGGCTAGGAGAGTTAGGGTTTATAACTGAAAAGGTTTTGTGACAAGACTCCTTGTATTTAAAATTAGCAAATGCCATTTCCTAACTTCAACGTGGTTTGTGAAAGAGTATTTTAACTATTGTGACTCCTGGTAGTTTTAACTATTTGCTATTTAGATCAAGTTTTTACTAAAGTTAAAGTTTATCAGGAAGTTGGTGTTTTTTTGCTCCAAATAGTGTACAAGTGTGAGTGTGTGTATGTGTGCATGCGCGTGTGCACGCATAGCTCCAAAACAAAAGTCTTAAATACCAAACTTGGTATTTTAAGTTTTAGTATCTTCCAAGGATGCGACATGAACATTTTCAAGAAAATCCTCCCACCCCTAACTATCTTTTACATGGAAAAATTTTTGAAAATTTTGATTTTCTTAAATATGGCTAATGATTTTGATTAAAATATTGTATATTAAAGATATTTACATGAAAAATAAAATTTACATCTTTAATTTTCTGGGAATAGGCTCTGAAGACATGTTTATTCTGAATTTTTTTACTAATTAATTTATTTATTTATTTTTTATTTATTTATTTATTTTTTTAGATATAACTAATTGATTTCAGTTTTAAAATGCTTATAGTTTTCTCATATGGGAACTTAATGCCTAGCCACGCAAAGAAACACATTTCTTTACTATAGCAACCACATTTTAAAACATTTGACTGCCAGTTTTGCCTAGTGCATCCCCTTATTTCCCTCCTACTTATAAGGAACTAAGTAACAAGACCTGTCCATCCCAACTAGCATGAAGTAGATAGAAGAATAAGCTTATTAACAATTTGCTACAGAGATGTAGAGAAAGCCATGTAAATGGAACACATCAGATTTTAATTAACCTTCTAATTTATACAATATTTATTTTTTCCCAATCTTTATTCCATTTCAGATCTTCCTTTTTCATCTTTCCATTTAATTGCCAGACTTCACAACCATATATCACTGTATTTTGGAGTAATGATATAGTCTTAGTTCTGCCACAGCAGAAAATTTAAGGCTCCAGTAATAACAATATGAATCAATATGTACTGAAGTAAAGCAAGAACATCACAAAATATAGGTAATGACCTAAGAAATATTAAAATAGGTACTGCCACAAGATTACCAAAAATGAGAAATATACTTTTTCATAAACTGTGACCTACTAAAGGTCGGTATGTGCAATTTAACATTTATGATGCAACAATTAAAAATATTGCATCGATATCCAGATCTTGGTAATCAAAAAACTAGTCCTGAAAGAAAGTCAGGTGAACTCTTAATCCTAATAAATAGAAACCAATGAAAATTTGAAATAATAAAATAAACCAAAAGTATGCGTTGGAGCACAATTCAACTGGACTGTCTTTATTTAAATTCAAACCAAGAACAGCCTTGATACTATTTTCTTCAAGACTTGAGAAAGTACTTGAAAAATGATTGCTCATTTTTGATGGATTAAATTCAATATGTAGACAACTGTGAAAAATTGTTAGCTTTAACTTTTTCTCAAAACATTTACTGTGAAAATAAAACAATTAGAAAATTATAAGAACTGAAGCTCAACAAATTTTACGAAACACGGTTATTACAATATTTCATAATCGCTTACAGTTTGCATAAATGAAGATCATTCCGATAGTCATAAGTAGAGGATGCCAATTAAATTCTTGAGCAGGATCCGAGCGCCAAGCAAAACCACCTCTGAAGTGTCCAGTCCATACAGTGACTAGGATAACCAGCAAACAGCCCACTGCTTCTGTCACCCCAAATGTCAGTGAGAAGCCTTCAAGCCTTGGGGTTGGCTCCATCGTCCCTAAAGTAGCCAAGACAAATTACATTTATTACTATTATACACTTCTTTCATGTTTGGAGCAACAAGCTAGTTTACAATATGAAATGCATTTTCATTAAGTTCTACTTTAGCAACAGTTATTTTTTACACACATTTAAATAAATGTAACAGACAATATAAAGCAAACAAAACTGTAGATTATTTATAAATGTATAAATTTGACATAAAATTACTCAGAAGTTTGAAACAAATAAAGAGGTTTAACATTACATTAACATTGAATTGGATTTGCGACTTACCTCACTTAAAATGGAAAAAGAACCAAAAATAGTTTCAAGGACAGTTTTCCAGCTGAAGATGTGGACAAACATTCATGACACATTTGCTTTGGTCCTTTTTCCATTTAAGCAAGGTGAGTGCACAGGAGTGTCTGGTGAGTGGGTTATAGCTCTACGCTTTTGCCACCTTTTGCCTCAAATTATTACTGTGGATCCATATTTTTAATTCTGCCCTCTCTGACAAAATGTTTAGTAACACTGATTAGGGGACTCGATTAACAAAAGGTAGATAGAAAAATAAGAAAAATAAGTTTTGAAGAATGGAAAAGAAAAAAATGATTAACAAAGTCAATTACTAGGATCATATCAGCTGGAATTTTCTTCTGCAGGAGTTATTTTATATGCCAGTAAAAGCTTCGGACATGGGGCTGTTGCTTTAAGCACACCTAGGGCCAGATTTGAACCTGCAACCTTGGGATCAAAGGCCAGTGCCATTCTCCATTCACTCTTTGTGAATGGAGAAACTTGTGTGAATATAATCGATTAGACTTTGCCTATGATAATGCCTAGGCTTATAAATAATTCAAAATGAAAAGATGTTAATAGTTAAGGAATGGTGAAACATGAATAGATGAAGTTACTTAACAGCTGAACTCCCTTTGCTAGGTCAGATTTTTTAAAATATTCAATGAGGTTATAAATAGGTACATCAATTTAAATTAAAACTATATGCATAGTTGCAGAAAAATGCTTTTTTCTAGAATTAGTACTCAATTGTACAGAAATTTTGTCATCTGTGAAAATATTTTTTGAAAACCAAGTTATATTAAAAAATATTACTTTATAATTGCTTATAAGAACAACACGCACAATCATAAATATTAATTTTATAGACTAATAAAAATAAAACTTTTATATGCAGTTACAATGTTATCACTAATTGTAAACGATAATTTTTGGCAACGATCGTGATTTCTAGCTTATCTGTCCCAGATAGGAAGCAACAGGCTGCTTCTGACCGAGCATATGGAGCAACCTTCCTTCTCACTAATTTTTGACAGAGTTTTCCTGGCAAACAACTGCCTGTAATGATTGCTTAATAGTCGAGAGATAATAGCTGATGCCTAATTGTACATACCCATGTTTTTCCTCATATGCGAGCCCGGCATTAACGACTTTACAAGTACTCTCCTACATACAAAAGAGACCTCCCTCTTGCCCTTGCCAACTAAGTTATTGATCTCACTGTAGACCTCTTGCGAACAAGAATGGCATCTGTGACTTAAATCTAGGTGGAAATGGGAAAGAACAATCCCCATCGACGAGTAATATAGCTCGCTTTTACTCACATAACAATGGCAAGCAAGGAAGGTGATATCGCGCGTGGGCGTTTGCAGGAAAGGCGCGCAAAAGTTTGAACGCTCTTTATTTTCAGTAGTTAAAGTCATATATAATCTCCGACTGCGGAACGCGAACAGCTGACTGTCCATTATATTTGGAAACCACGTGCACTTAATACGTGGCGTGTGTTCACGCCATTGTGCTGCTTATTTCATGTGTATAAGTTATTTACACTATGTAGTGAATGTAGGCCCGGCATTCATCCCAGCCAGGGCTCAAATTAAGGAGGAGTATGTAGGACCCCCCCTCTCATTTAACAATTTCCCTGGCTGTAAAAGAAGAAATCCTTCCCTGTCAGGGAAGTAGTCTACTTTTTATTATAAGCTCTAATCCTGCTCTCTTTGAAAACACAGCAGGACACGGAACATTTTTTATGCATACTGTACATGGTACGAGTGCGAGTTTTAGTCAGAACAATTATCGTATTCCTAATATCAAGTAAACAATTCTCAATTTGATGAGCTGGAATTGCTTTCAGGGTCATAGCTCCAGTAGTTTGCACCGACGATTATATTTTATTTAAGTATTCAGTTCAGTGTTTTGCAACAGTATTCTGTTGTCAACATGGATAGATGTCACAAAGAAATGGGAAGTTATAGAGAGTAATAACGGTGATGTATTACGATTAGAATCTCAGGCTTCAACTTCAAATAATAATAATAATAATAATAATAATAGGTTAAAAACCGCAACATCGGAAGCGACATACCATAGTGAAAATAGTGAAGTATACCATCATCACCACAATCACAACAAATAAAAATAAGTAATAAAAACAATATAAATAAATTAATATATTAACACTACTGTTTTATGTATAGACAAACAACAATACTACTAGCATTACAATCAAAATATCTGATTTCTTCCATTCACATGACTTTCTCTACGTCTCTGCAACAAATTAGTTACAAATCGTATTCTATTTCCTTCATGCTAATCTATATAAACATAGCAGAAATTGTCTTATTACTTCCTTGTAAACAGAAAGGAAATACATTGGGCTAAAGCTACAGTCAAATCTTTTAAAGCTGGTTGCTATGGGATTGAAATCAGTTTCTTTGCATGACCAGGAGTTGACAGTTCCCGTTTGAGAAAAGTTCATTATTTTAAAACAAACCAATAACAAGGAATATCTTGAAAACGGTCAATCCCAGGAAAAAAAAATCTGATGTAATCCATTCACATGACTTTCTCTATATCTCTGCAAAAAATTTTTGTTAAAAAGTTTATGCTTCTATTTACTTCATGCTAAGTGAGAAAAAAATAGCAGAAATAGTCTTTATTACTTGCTTCCCTGTAAGTAGAAGCGAAATAAGGGTGTAACATAGGTTAAAGTGATAGCAAAAGATGGTTGCCATGTGACTGAAGTTCCTTTGTTTGTATGTATGGACAAGAGTTGACAAATTCCTGTATGAGAAAAGTAAGTTTTTTAAGGCTGAAACAAAAAACAAGGAATATCTAAAAACCGATCAACTCCACGAAAAAAATGTATATCATAAATTGTGTGTTTTAATATGCTCTACGTTTTTTGTGTGGTAAGTTTTTGTCTATCTCTTACGGTTTACCAGTTACACAAAATTCCGTAAAATCCATCCAGAATAAAGTAGTCTTCAGAGGCTATTCCCAGAAAATTCAAGATATACATTATTATTTGTCAAGTATATATCTTTAATATGACATTTTAATCAAAATCGTTTGAGCCATTTTTTTAGAAAATCAAAATTTTCGAAAATTTTTTTCACGTGAAGGGTAGTTGGGGGTGGAGGGATTTTTTTTGAACATCTTCGTAACGCATCCCTGGAAGATACTGAACTTAAATACCAAGTTTGGTATTTAACGGTCTTTTCGTTTTTGAGCTATGTTGCCCACAGACAGACATTTTTCTAAAAATGTCTTTTTTGGATTCAGGTGGTCTCAAAACATGTATTTCCGGTGAAATCTCGGTATCGAATTTTTGGGCACAATGCAATACCTTCTCTATACACTATGTGCATAGTACATTTAGAAAAAGTAAAAATGTGTATGACATCATATACAGTTTGTCATGTAAAATGTTTAATCAACATCGTTAAGAGCCATTTTTGAGAAAATCAAAATTTGAGATGTTTTCCACGTAAGGGGTAGTTGAGGGTGGGGGGATTTTCTTGAAAATCTTCGTGTCGCATCTTTGGAAGATGCTGAACTTACAATACCAAGTTTGGTATTTAACGGACTTTTCGTTTTTTGCGTTATGCTATCCACAGAAACAGACATTTAATTTCTTTTTGATTCAGGGGGGGTCTCAAAATACGCATTTTCGGCAAAATCTCGGTATCGAATTTTTGGGTGCAATACAATAACTTCTGTGTATACACTATGTACATAGTATGTGTAGAGAAAGTAAAAATACTATTACTGGTGTAAATATAAACAAATACCGATTTTCAAGTTTCCTCCCAACGTGATAAAATCCGTTTCGAACACTGTTCCCAACTCAAAATTATACTGTGATGACAGACTGCAGGGTTACATTAAAATAATTTGGGAAAGAAATATTCCAAGCCAAACTTTACTGTTCCTCCCCTTCAGAAAAGACGGACCTAGAAGGGCGATATCCAGTAGGTTCTATGCTTGGCATTTTTTTGTTTTTAGGTTACAAGAAATTCACATTACATGTTCTGCATCTGCGGCTGTTTTACATTCTCCATTTGGCAGAAACTGCTGTTTTCATTTATGAAATTAAAGGTTACACATTCATATTTTCAAGCCCAAGTTAAGTGATTACGATAAATCGTCGTTACCACGACCAATCTCCGTTCTCCTTTCATAGATTTCCTTATGTGGAAAACTTTCCTTTTAAGAATGCTCTATACTTTGAAAGAAATCTGATAGGTTTCATTCGCATGACTATCAGCTGTTCTGCAAACTATTCTTATAAACGATTATTCTCAATCTTCATAATGCCAAGATAAACATTACTTAGTTCTTTATGAGTAATATGGAGATAAGGAAATTCACTAGGCTAAAGTGACAAATATTTTAAAAGCTATCGCTATGCGGTTGTCATTGAAATTAGGTTCTCTTTGCACGGCCAGGAGTAAAACAAAATGTGAAACGGATGAAGATTCTCGTTTGAGGAAAGTTTACATGTTTTAAAATTGAAACCAACAGGGAATATCTCGGAAATGGTTGGCTATAAGAAGAATGACAAATTGTGTGTTTTAACGATAATTACATTTTTGTATCATATTTTTTGCCTATCTCTTACGGTTTACCAGTCATTCAGAACGAAGGGCATTTCAGGGCTATTCCCATGAAATTGAGCATATGCACATTTTATTTGCTCTGTAAACATAACGATTCTGATACCGTATATTAAGGGCCACTTTTCTAAAATAAAAAATTCGAAAAGGGTAGTTTGGGGCGGAGGGGCGTTTTCCATGAACATCTTTGTGTGGCATTCTTGGAATACACTGAACTGAAACACCAAGTTTGGTATTTAGCGACATTTCGTTTGAGTTATTACGTCCCCCCCCCCTCCCACATACACACGTCCTAAAATGTTTTTGTTTTCGGGGATCCTCAAAACATGTACTTTCGGTGAAATCTCTAAATCGAATTTTTGGGTGAAATACAACACCTTCTCTACCCACCATGTACATTTTAGATACAATTGTACATGCGTATTCGAGAAGGCAAACACGCAAAGTCCATGCTTAATATTTAAGCTTTGCATCTTCCCAGGATACGACACGAGGATTTTAAAGAAAATCTCTATACCCCAAACTGCCCTTTATATGGTACATTTTTCGAAAAGTTCGATTTTCTCAAATATGGCCAACAATTTGTATTAAAATACCATACTTTTAATATATTTTCATGACAAATGATATGCAAGTAGGTATATTTTGAATTTTCTGAGAATAACTTTTGAAGTCTCTTCATTCTGGATCACTTTTGCATTAGCTCCTATACCGCAAAACTATTTTTGACCTCAGCAAAAACGTAGATCAAAGCGCATTATTTATGTCAAATCCATTTGTTTTTAAGATAAACGTTCAAGATATTCCGAGCTACTGGTTTCAATTCTCCAATATTTTACTAATGGGAATTCGTCATTAGTTTATCTTTCAAATCTAAGCCATGCAAAGAGAACAAATTCAAAGTCATCACACTTTGACTAGCTCTTAAATGATTTTACTACTATTTTAGTTTAGTGTATTCCCTTATTTTGGCACATACTAGGTAATAACGAGCTTAATTAATGTGAAATAGGCGAATAAGCTTTTTAAAAATAATTTGTTTCAGAATAGGCAGAGAGAGAGAGAGAGAACACTCAAAAACGCAATTTCATATTCCAAGACCAATATTTTTCTAGGAATCAACACGAGATTTTCGCGGATTAGCGTTTTTGTTAAAACACTTTTGATTGAGATGTAGATATGAGAAATACTATGCATATTATGCAGCCTTCCTTTTGATTGAATTTTATATAAATAGAAAACCATGAGAGATGACCTAGAACTTATTCCTGAAGAAAGGTAGCTCATTAAAAAAAATTGAGATGTGTTACACTTGCATGACTTTCTCTAGCTACTCTACAACCAAACTTCTTACGAAAGATAATTCTTCTTTCAACACCATGCTAATCGAGATAAACATTGGCAGAATGTTATTAGTTAGTTCATAAGTAGATAGGAACCAAGGGAATGCACTATGCTAAAGTGATAGTCAAATGTTTTAATAGGCTCTCATTAAGCGATAGTCATTGCCAATCGTTTCTTTGCTTGGCCAGGAGTAGAACAAAAGAAAAACAGACACTTTCGTCTGATAAAAGTATAAGTACTTCATAACTGAAACTAATAACAAAGAATACCTCGAAAACGGCAAGCTCCGCGAAGAAAATGTATATGACATAACTTGTAGATTTTGTTAAAATACACAAGTTTTGTATTGTAAGTTTTTATCTATCTCTTTCGATTTTCTAGTTAAGCAAAATTAGGCAAAATTCATCCAGAATAAACAGGTCTTCAGAAGCTATTCCCAGAAAATTCAAGATAGAAATGGCTTTAATATGTGGAATTTTAATCAAAATCGTTATAGCCATTTTTAAGAAAAACAAAATTTTCGAACATTTCTCCTTGTAAAGGATAGTTAGGGGGGGGGGATTTTCTTGAAAAATCTTCGTATTGCATCTTCGAAAGAGAGCAAACTTAAATACCAAGTTTGGTATTTAACTGCCTTTTCGTTTTTGAGCTGTGCTGTCCACAGCCCCCCCCTCACACACACACACACACACACACACACACACACACACACCTGTTTCTGAAAAAAAATTGGATTCAGGGGGTCCTAAAACATGTATTTCTGGTGAAATCTCGACATCGAATTTTTGGGTGGAATACAATACTTCTCTATCCCTAGGTACGGGGCTAGAGAAAGTAAAAAAAAGTTTTCTTCCAAGGAAACGAGTATCATTCTTCATTTTAATTGAAGAGAATTTGCAATTATGTTTTAACACATAGTTAATATTTTAAAAATCATAACTTCGAAGTTGCTTGCAGAAAAAATGAAACTTGTCACTTTAGCCTTAATTCGTTTGCTATTCAGAAAGTGTATAGCCATTTTTAAACGACAAGGTTGAAAACTTCGTGCCAGCATTTTCCGAATAAAAAGGCTACCAACATTTTAAAACTGGATTTAAAACATCTATGCAGTTTAAACGTGTATAATAATGTTTTAAACTTTCTATAAACTACAGATAAATGCTTTTAATTAACACACTTTAATGTTGCATTCATCTTAACACTAACACTATGACGACTACCTATATTTTTCCCAATGGAAAAATCCATTGCTAAGTTGCGCCTTTATAGTGTGCAAGCTGTCAAGAAAACTGTCAGTCGAGAAAAATGGATCTGACATTTGTGTACTTTAACGAGGTCAACATTCTTTGTGTAGCAGATGTCCATCTGTTACTGTTTACCATTATACAAAAGCCATCCACGATAAAGGACTTCAGAAAATTTCCAGGAATGAAGATTTAATTCGTCATAAAAATGTCTAAATATACGATATTTTAATGTACCATATAAAGGTAGTTTGGGATGGAGGGATTTTCCTGAAAATCGTGCCGCATCCGTGGCAGATACTGAACTTAAATACCAAACTTTGATGTTTAACGACCTTCATTTAAATTATGCCGTTCACACATCCACGCAGTTTTTTCTAATTTTTTTTTTTTTTTATGCAAAGAACTTCAATATTTCTAGACTTCGAATTTTTAGTTTGAATACAATACTTTTCCTATTTGGTATACCTGGTAGAGAAAGTAAGAGATAAAGTTCAGGAAACGTTTTAAATCAGGATTTGTAAAAAAAAAAAAAAAAAAAAAAAATGTCTAAAAGCGAATGCAAAACATAACTACATATTTTTAAAGTTTACTACTAAATCGATCGAATTTGTGGACGCTCTAACTGCTGCGGTTCTCAGCGTACCATTTCCCTTTTCACTAGGCGTGTTAAGACCGCTTAAATTTACTAGGAAACTTCCACCAGGCTTTATAATTTTCACTAATTACCTGTGTTGGATAGACATTTTGTTCCACCCAAAATTTTGGATACCTCTTTTGAGTCTCCCTGAACACACAAAATCACTTGGAAAAACGTCCGCTCGCAGTCTGTGTGAGCGCACATAATGCCAACTTAATATTGAAATTCGACATATTTTAAGGATGTGACACGACGATTTTCAAGAAAATTCCCCACACCAAACTACCTTTTGCACAGAGAATTTTTCGCTATTCTTTATCTCAAATATGATTATCTAACTCTTCTGCTATAAAAGCCATGTATACTGAGTTCTCTATGAAGTTATTCTGAATGAAATTTTTTATCAACTAGCAAACCATAAGAAATAACTGCACAAAAACGAGATCTATTTGAATTATGCAATTCACTTTCATGCCCAAAAACTTTTTGACGAGTTTCTCAGGGTTAATGTCATGCAGCATGTACACAGACTAATCACATTTACATTTTAAACATTTTCAGATCATGTTTTTCCTCTTATAGCAAAATATACCCATTTAAAACCTCTATCTGATTTAATTTCAAATGATATGATAATACCTATATTATATATATTTTAGTTCATAGTAACAAAAAAAGATAAAGTACGGTATTGCTCAGCTATTTTTCATTATAACTGCCCATTTTACTTTTTTAATAAATACATGCTCCACAACAATAGGCGATGTTATTTATATGAATGGTATTTATGTTACATAGGTTCTGAGAAGTATTATATTTCATTTCTAAGGTAATTGTGCAATAGTGAATGGAAGTACCAAGAACTGTTGCTCTTTAAGGTTATGGGGAACAAAGCAATTCCTTCGCCGAGAAACAATGACAATTAGACCTCTACTTGCTGAAAAAGAAGACACAAGAACTTTACAAAGGTGTAAAGTGTCCGAATAGTCCATAAGTAAAATAAAACAAGATGAAGATTTGGTGAACACCAAATCCCTACAACGAACAGGAAAATGTAGACAAAAGAAATTATTCAAGAGGTGTACGTACACTGAAGTATTTGTCACAAACATCATCGCAAGGCTGGAAGCAAAGAATCAAGCTATAGATTATGAGTATGGATCGCTTGTATGAGAATCAACAATAATCACGAGGAGATATCCGTTCAACTTGGCAAGAAAGCAAAGAGGCTATGGCGGCAAAGAGACCTCAGATGTTCAATTTATTATGTTGCCCACTGATCACCGGAAAAAGTAAATTAGCCAGTATAAATTTGACTAAAATATACCAAGTATTTTTATTTTCCAAAATTTTATACTTATAGTTAATAGCTTAAGTTGCAACGGCTATGATTGGTTGCTGAACGTTTTACTGCTTTTCTCCATCACAAAATAGTTCCTCTTAAATTGCCGAGTAAATACAAGAAATATCGAATTAAACTATGCAATGCTGTTTAGTTAATATAGTATGCATGGTTAAGGAAGAAAATTTACTTATCATTTAACCATTATTTCTTTACGTAACAATGCATATCCGTTGTGCGGTTCAACGGCTGCTTCTAGCCAGCAAATAATGGCCGAAACATGTAATGCCAGTATAGTGAAACATGAACAAGGAAAGAATCATTCCTAATGTTTATAAACTTTGTGAAAAGAAGCTTATTTTTTCACTAAGCAAAATTGTTAGCTGGCCTTTCCGAAAGCAGCGTAACGTGTGCAAAACTCTTTTAAATTGGCCGAGGTGCGACATCTTATGTAAGCAGTTTTTCAACAAGCGATAGTAGAAAAATACAGTGAATGTGTGTCACATACTGCTCGGGAAGAGTAAACAATGTAAGATTTGAAGAGAGTAGTGGACATTGTTGTTAGACCACTAATTATCAATCTCTGCGATTCAGAAAGTTCGATTGCAACCGCAGCAAGTGACTATCTTGAAGGAGTGGGACCAGTTGCATCTTTAGATCAGCCCTTCTGATAGGTTACTGCATTATGGCATTATATTAAATGTGCAGTGTATGGTTGTGCATATGTGAATGCTAACATTCGCAAAAACTGTTCGAGTGAAATACGTATGCAATATTTAAGAAAACTTTCAAAATAGTCTGCATTTTATAATTTTACGGGAGAATTTTACATTTCGTAACGATTCGCCTACCCGTTTTCTTGCGTTTTATTTATTATACATTTAATGGAGTTAACCATTATCTGTGAACAGTGAAAGTGGGTAGCTATTTCTTCTCCTGCACGCGGTTTTACAAATTGTATGACAGACTTAAGACACGTGGTGAGTACACTTGCGTTCGCGGAAGAATATATTCGGATTTGTTAGCATCGCCGGTGAAGTAAGGATAATACCTGTTTTGCAAATGAACTATTCTTACAATAGTTATTCATGATGTAAGAACGTAAAGTTATGGCTTTTGATTCCAGCGGGAATATTGTGAAAGGCGCAGTCGAGTTTCACAGCCACACGAAAATCAAGAAGAAATTTTACGCTCGCGTATCACACAATTTTTTTTTCTACGAGCATTTTCTGATATTAAAAGAAAAGCAATGCAAGATGAAATACAGTTTAGATAAGTTTGAGCCGTTTACCAAGTGTTCGCGCATTGCTGGGCGCGATGACAAGGGTTATAGTAGGTCGTGACAAACCAATGTTATTGTTCTGTGATGAATTTTGAGAGAATGGCAGGTTTTGAGAATTATGATATCCCTAGAGATGCGAAAGAAACAATCAAATTTACTACCCGCTGAATCCCAAAAAAGTTTTAGGCACAATGAGAAATTTATTGGTATCTGTTGATCAGTGATGTATACACACTACTATCGTGAATTATTTTGGCGAGCGTAAAGTTGAAACAAAATTACTTTACGCTTACATTTTACGCATGCTGCACTTCTTTGCACGTGGATTCCGTAAAAATCAATTTTGCGATCTGAAATGCGCTCGTAAACTACTCAATTACGCTCGGTCGTAGAAAAAATATTTTGTCTACATCATGCTAATTGAGATAAACATTGCAGAAATTATCTTATTTCTTGCATCCTTCCAAGTAGAAGGCGAATAAGGGGATACACAAGGTTAAAGAGATAATCAAATCTTGTAAAAGCTGGCTGCTATGTGAACAATTTGATGTTCGGATCTCTTTGCATAGCCAGGAGTAAAACAAAAGAAATGCAACTTTTGATGACTTCCCGTTTGAGAAAAGTTTAGTAGTTTAAAATTGAAACCAATAACAAGGAATATCTTTGAAACTTAACTCTAGAAAACAATACTATAGAGCAAATTTTGTGTTTTCGCAAGATCTCATTTTTTTGTGTAGCAAGTTTCTCTTTCTTGCCTAATATAGAATGAAAACGTCTTCAGAGACTATTCATGGAAAATTAAGATATATATTTTATTAGTCATGTAAATATCTAGCACAAGCTATTTCAATCAAAATCGTTAGAGCATTTTTGAGAAAAACAAACTTTTCAAAAATTGTTCCGTGTAAAGAGCAACTTGGGGTGGGGATTTTCTTAAAAATCCCCCATGTCACATCATTGAAAGATACTAAACTTTAACACCAAGTTTGGTATTTAACGGTATTTTCGTTTTTTAGTTATGCTCTACACACATTTTTCTAAAAGCGCGTTTCTGGATTCAGGGGACCTTAAAACATCTTGCGGTGAAATCTCGACATCCAATGTTTGGGTGCAATACAATAGCTTCTCGACCTGCTATAAACAGGTTAAATGCAGAGAAAGCCTAAGTTCCGATACTATGGTATATTCCAGGATATGCACGTTGATTAAGACAGTGTTACACCATTGCAGCTAGGATGAATCAAGATTTCTATTGAATAAGAAACTAGCCAATAAGAAAAGAAGAAGAGACCCTTTCAAACC
The DNA here is from genome assembly GCA_030762935.1 of Hymenopus coronatus. NCBI lineage: Eukaryota > Metazoa > Arthropoda > Insecta > Mantodea > Hymenopodidae > Hymenopus > Hymenopus coronatus. Next base: position 154,441,104 of record CM060892.1, on the reverse strand, counting down.
AGATAGTATAAAACAAAACGGTAAAACAGTCTGCATCAGTAATGGTCTGGGCGAGTTCTTAGCATGAATTAGCGTATTCACTGGAAGTAAAGGCATGTGCAGTCATCAACGTATTGGAAACAGAGGAGGAGGGAGGGGGAGATGGAAAGGGGGAGTGAGAGAGAGGGGGGAGAGGCAAACTGTTATCACACAGAAAAAAACAGTACGTGTTAGGAAGGGGGGGGGGGAGAAAAAAACCGGTTGCACCAAAATTGAAAGAATCATCCCAGGAAATTAAGTTATATTTATGCTGATGCAATACCATGCCATAAGAAACAAATCTTTGTGTTCAATCCACACGATTTTCTCTAGCTATTCAATATACAAAACATTCTTATCAAAGATTATTTATTTATATCATGATAATCGGGATAAACATCAGCAGAATTGATTTTATTACTTGCTCCTTGTAAGTAGAAGGGAAATAAGAATACATTAGGCTAAAGCGATAGTCAAATGTTTTAAAAGCTGGCAAGTTCGGTTCGCTTGCACCGCCAGTAACACGAGAGTGGAAACGAACGGTGATTCCAGTTATAGTTTTCGAGATGTTTCTTATCGACTTAAATTTTAACCTACCTATCGCTATAACTACAAGAGAAACGTATACGACAAATTTGTTTTAACGAAATCTATATTTTTTGTGTAGTAAGCTTTCATCTATTTCTTACAGTTATTCAAATTTCTGCAAAATTCAGAGACGTTAAAGGCTATTCTCAGAAAATTACATCACAAATAAACTATTACTAAATTTCTTTAATATACTCAAATCGTTAAGACATTTTTGAGAAACAACTTTTTTGTGGTTGATGGATTTTTTTTTAAAAATCCCCATATGTAGTTCTAGGAAGATACTATGCATGACTACCCATCTAGCATTTAATGGTCTTGCTTTTTAACACACACACACACACACACACACACACGATGCTCTTTGGACTTAAGAGGACCTCAAAACATACTTCCGGGGAAATCTCAACATTCAATTTTTGGGTGGAATACCATACCTTCTCTAGCTATTATGTGCATATATGTACCCGCTAGAGAAAGTAAAAAATGTGTTGTCCCATTCACACGACTTTCTCTGTCTATTCTGTATTAACCTATTCTACAATTATTTTGGCTAAGCAAATCAACAATCACTATATTCGGTTTAACGGAAACATAGTTCTTAACATTAAAATTAAAACTGGTTCGTTTCTTACTGGGTATTATGAAAATTGCCATATAAACACAAAAAATGAAGAACAAACCAAAAGAAGGAACAGTTGAAAACAGATCCGACTGTAAACATTGCACTATTAAGTTTTAAATGAAAGTCTGACTGTACACATTTCATAAGTTTTCATCTGAAGCAAAAGCTACTGGGAAGCATTTCACAAAATGCATTGTTTACTATTATCGTTACATTAGGCGTTTGCGTTTGTTTTAAATACATTTATCCGTGTATAAATACGTGAGTCAACGAGTTAACATATATAACCAATATGAAAAATCTGATGTGTTCCATTCAAATGACTTTCTCTACATCTCTAACAAATTATTCTAAAAAAGCTCAGTCTTCCATTTCATGATAATCGAGATAAACAGTAGCCGAAATTATTCTTATTACTTGGTCCCTTGTAAGTAGAAGGGAAAAAATCTAATGTGCGCCATTCATACGATGTCCTCTAGCTGTTCGGTAAACAAACCTTTTATTCAAAACATTAATCGGTTATCTGCATCATACGAATCGAGATAAACATAAGCAGAATCAGTCTTATTACTAACTTCCTTTTAAGTAGAAGCGAAATAAGAAAATGCACGGGCTAATGCAATAGTCTCGTCCTAAAAAAGCCGGTTGCTATGTGAAACAATTGAAATTCCCATCTTTTTGCTTGTCAGAAATAAATAAACGAGAAGAATAGATGTCTTCCCATCTGAGAAAAATTTTAGTGGCTAAAACTGAAATAATTCGGAATATCTCGAAAACGGTTAACTCTACAAAAAATGACAAATTGTGTGATATCTAGATTTTTTGTGCGATAGGTTTTTGTACATCCTTTACGGTTTGCCAGTTATAAAAGTTATTCAGAATGAAAGTCTTCAGAGGCTATTCCCAGAAAATTCAAGATATACATTTCGTTTGTCATAAAAATATCTTGAACATAAGGTATTTTAATAAAAATGGTAAGCTATTTTGGAGAAAATCGAAATTTTCGAAAAAATGCTCCATGTAAAGGTTAATTTGGTCGTGTCGCATCCTTGGAAGATACCAAATTTAAATGCCAAGTTTGGTATTTAACGCTCTTTTCGTTTTTGAGCTATGCTGTAGACCAGTGTTTCCCAACCTTTTGAAGTTCACGGCACCCTTGGGAATAACAAACACTAGGGGCACCCTTCCTTGAATTAAAAGAAAATTAAGCTTAATATGTTAATTTATTGAAATATTATATAATAATAACGTACACCATAACATAATACAGTAAACTTTACTACAATCACTGAGTAAAAATACATCAATAAATTTTGTTCGATTAATGATTAATGTGAAACTTGATTGATGCTTAGAGCACAGATATGTGATGTCGGGTCTTACAGTTGATAGTGAAACACGCAAATCATCCTCAAGGTTATTCAGTCTATTTCTTGCTTTGCATTTTATTGTCACCATAGCAGAGAAGGCTTGCTCGCATAGATAGGATGTTGAAAAGGGCAAAAGTGCGTTAATTGCTTTCTTCATTAGGTTAGGGTACTCCTCTCCGTTGAAGCCAAAAACTAGCCACCGACGCCTCACTCTTGGTGAACTTACCTTTGAGTGTGGAATCAGCGCAAAGATCAATAAATTCATCTCGTTCGCAAGCAGTGAAATCTATTTCCTCTGCACTATCTACGAAATCAAATGGTGAGACAACCCAGTCGAGATTCGTAGTGGAAATAGTTGGAAAGTACGCATCTATTGCATCTTGCAATCTTGATAAGTGATCACAAATGCGGTCTTTCAGCTTACCCAGATTTTTATCTCCTGCCACATTAAGAAGACATGGAAAGTTCGACAAATCTCCTTTTTGAACTGCAGACTTCCAAGAACTAAGTTTTCTTTTAAAACCTTTCATTTTATTGGTTGAAGAGATTGTTTCATGTCGACCCTGCATCGAAACATTCAGTTCATTCAGCTTATGAAAAATATCTGCCAGATACGACAGTTCAAACACCAAGAATCACTTAGTAAGAGCTCATGAAATGCGTCTTGATTTTCATCCTTAAAAAAAGTTTTTACCTGTTCTTTAAGTTCGAGAAACCGGTTCAATACACGACCCCGCGACAACCACCTTACTTCTGTGTGAAGTAACAAAGAGGTATGAGCTGCATCCGTTGCGCGACATAACTGTTCAAAAATTCTGTACTTTAAAGGTCGAGACTTCATATAGTTCACATTTTCACAACTTGGTTAAACATTTCAGCAAAATCTTTATTACACGCTTTCACGACTAATGCCTCTCTATGCAGAAAACAGTGAGTTATAATAATGGATGGATTTTCATTGAGAGCTCTGGCAGTGAAACCTTTAATTTTCCCAGACATAGATGGTGCACCATCTGTACATATACCAAAACAGTCTTTCCATGAAAGATCATGGTCATTGAGATAGGAATTAATAGAAACGAAAATATCATGGCCTATGACTGTAGTCTCCAGCGGTCTACAGAACAGAAACTGTTCACTAATATCTTTTTCATCAATATATCTGATAAAACCAAGGAGTTGCGGTTTGTCACCAATATCGAGATTCATCTACTTGCAAAACAAATGGTCTAAAAGTTTTTATTTTCTCCGTGACTTGTTCGTTGATATTGCATGACATTTCAGATATCCTGCGGCTGATTGTGTTGTTGGACAGAGGAACTTTCGAAATTTGATTAGCTGCTCCTTCGCCAAGTATTGTTGAAACTATAACTTGACATGCAGGGCCAATGATTTCGTCTCCAAGAGTATGAGGTTTCTTTTTTTTTTAGCTATCAGTTCTACTACTTTAAATGAGGCTTCAAGAGCAGTATCACCTATGGTCATTCTCTTTACCATTCGCACAGCTGTTTTATTCTCCCCTTCTAATATATGTGAAAAATACATTACACTTTTCTGTGACACACTAGGATGCTTTGTTGTAAGATGCCGCTTCAGTTTGCTAGGTACCATGGCCTCGTTGCTAAGTGTTTCGCCACAAACTAAACACACAGAGATAGGGTTTTCCTCGTTGTTATTCCACTTAAATCCATACGCTAAGTAACTGTCCTGGTATGTTCTTTTCTTTCGTTTGTTCTTCTTTATGCGGTGAATTCGACGGTCCGGGAGAAACTAAGATTTGGCTTCTTAAAGCAAGTAGTAGGAGCCGACTGTTCACTTTCACTGTCCTGGCGTTTACGTTTAACAATGAACTTATCCATAGCTAAACACTGTGAATCAACGCGAGGAAGACAACTGAAAGCACCAAGCGGCGTACACTTTTATATATTCATCTGTCGAAGTCTCGGGAATGTTCGTGAGGAAGCGAGTAGTCTCGGGAATGTTCGGCAGGATATAGCTGTAATGCCATCTGTGGGATACTAGTATAACTGAATTATTGAAATGAATCGACCACTATCACCATCTGCCGTGCATGAGAGTAATTGATTTGACTTATTTTATTTCAAGACCTTACAAGACTTAAGGCTTCAGTAGAAGGTATTTTTTTTATCTCAATATCTCGCGGCACCCCTTAGCCAATCACACGGCACCCTAGGGTGCCGGGGCACACCGGTTGGGAACCGTTGCTGTAGACACCGGCGCATGCGCGGACTTTTTTCTGAAATTATTTTTTTTTTATTCAGGGGGGCCCAAAACTTGTATTTCCGGTGAAATCTCGGTATCGAATTTTTTGGTACATTTCTATACCTTCTCTAAACACTATGTACATAGTACGTTAGAGAAAGTAAAAATTCAAACCGCTCTCATATGTTGTTTCTTGGATAGATTTTTGGACAGTTATATTCAAGCTGAACGAGATGCATTATCCTTTCATGCAGGTCCTATATACTATTGCAGCGATAAAAAGGAGCAGTATTTTTCTAGCTATTGTTTCATGTTATTCATGATATACTGTTAAGAAAGTTGAATGAAAAATAATGCCTCCACCTCCGTAGCTCTTCAACAGATGTACTGGCTTGTTCCGTAGCCTCTTCTCTGTAACTCCAGTTGGTTGGAAGCCTTAGTATTGGAACGGTTGTGATGTTACAGTGTAAACTGTAAAGTATGGAACCCCGCGCAGACGGTCGGTCAATGCGATTTAAGCAACGTGCAGTCATTGCATTCTTGACAGCAGAAGGGGTCACCCCAAAGGAGATTCATCAGGACGATCGTCCTGAATCAATCTGTCAACATTTTGCTTGTGAAACTCTGTGGTTGCTGTCACAGGTCATCCAACCCTGTCACGCAAGTCAGATGTTCCCACCTCATCTTTAAACTTACTCGCCCAACGACCGCTTTCATTCTCTGATGAATCTCCTTTGGGGTGACACCTTCCGTCAAGAATTCAATGACTGTACGTTGCTTAAATCGCATTGACCGACCGTCTGCGCGGGGTTCCATACTTCACACTGTAACAACAAAACCGTTCAATGCTGTTTCCCGCCAACTGGAGCTGTACAGAAGAGGCTACGGAACAAGCTAGTCCCTGCCGCATGCCAATGCTGCCATCTGTTGAGTTACGAAGATGGAGGCATTACTTTTCATTCAACCCTCGTATAAATAAAGGTTTGTTTAAAAGAAGTTAGAATATTTGGTCATGAGTCTTGTTTCAAACATCAAGAGCGCGATTTTTTCTAAAAAGAAAGAAGCTCCAACTTTTAAGCATGTCCGTTAGATGATGCTTAGGAAAGGGTAACACTTAACACCGAATATCTTAAAAAGGGCTAACTCTACGAGAAAGTTTGACACAAATTGTACATTTTAATGACCTTTAAATGTTTTGTGTAGTAAGATTTTGCCATCTGTTATGGTTTAACAGATATTCAAAATGCATTGAGAATAAAGAGGACAGAGTATTCCAAAACATTCAAGATATACATCTTATTTATCAGAAAGTATCTTCAACATATGGCATTTTATTAAAAATCGTCTAGAGCTATATTTTAGAATATCAAAATTTTCGAAATATTTTCCATGTAAAGGGTAGCTTTGCGTGGGGAGATTTTCTGGATAATCTTCGTATCGAATCCATGGCAGATACTGCCAAGTTTGGTATTTTGCCGACTTTTCGTTTTTAGTTATCGTGTTCACAGATGCATACACAATTGATTGGAGCTTTTTCTAAACTTTTTTTTTTTGGAATCGGGGGACCTCTAAGCATTTCCAACGAAATCTCGTCATCCAATATTTGAGTGGAATGCATACCTTCTCTATACACTGGGTACATAATACATGTAGAGAAAGTAAAAATGGAATTACAATTTAAAAAGACAATTGTTAAGCTGCTCAACTAGCTTGGAATAAGCTAGTGATATGAATCCTATAAAAAATTTAAGATCAATAGTTAAGAAAAATGATTAACAAATGTAAACGACAAAAACTGCCAGGATTGAAAACTGTCCATAAGCCCATTCAATTCGGGTTTCATGGTGAAGTAAAAGATCAGGTGACACTGATTGAAGGCATGGCCAGTCGAAACGAGTCGCTAATCAAAGCCAAGGGGAGGTACTCAAAAAATAATTTGCAACATCTGATCTGTATAATCTCTTCATTTTATAGAATAAAAATCTATAATATTTTTACTCTAATAATTTGGGCACGTCTGTAATCATGCAATATGTGAGATATGCTCACCATTACCGCTCGAATGAGCCGAGTTCTGCAATTACGAGTGGTGTAAAACTGCTCGTATGAGGTATGAGTATACTGACGGCGGGGTACACCTCGGCAGATATTGACATATTGCCACCCCCGGGTAGGAATGAGAGGAAGGGAAATCACGGAACAGCACACAGGAGCGGACGGAGCCAAGCGCAGAGCCGCTCGGAAGTCCCCATCTAGATGGCAGCCCCGACGCGTCACGGAGGCTACACAGGCGCCAGGAGGCCACCGGAAGTATGCCCCTACAACGGCACCTAGTCTCGACCGGTGCAACCAGGGAGAAGAGATTTTCACTCAGAGTAAGCGACCGGCCATCTGCTCGCAAAGCCCCGAACCATAACTGCCGCCGACCTGAAAGATGGAGGGAAATGAGATGAAGGAATGAGAGGAAAGGAACCGTTATAGATATACAGCACCCAAGCATTCGCCTAAGTGACCCCAGGAAAACCATGGGCGAACCCGGACCTCCCGAATACCAGTTCTAGACGAAACCGCCTTAACCACCTGGCTCGGTGCTCAATCCAGTAGTTTCATATAAAATTTTATGCGCAAGCATTTAATAGATTACTTAAATGTATCTACGTTCGTGAATAATCGTGTATTTATAACTGACATGATTTAGGGGTAACATGCTAACCTCTAGTCCCTAAGGTCGCGGGTTCAAACCCTGCGGAGGGAGATGATTTTTTTCTGGCGTAAAATTCTTAGCATGACTTCCTTCGGAAGGGAAGCAAAGCCGTTGGTCCCGTGTCGATTTATGGCACGTAAAAGAACCTCAAGCCTGATAAAAATTAAGCGGTCTTTCATGCCTAATAGAGAATGGGACGCTGAGAACCACAGGAGGTAAAGAGTGACCATAAATAAAACAACTTAACAGCATCTTCATTTAATAAATATTAAGATTCAATGTAAACCAAAACCTAATTAATATTAGGAAATTTATCATAATAAAATTGGTCCTGAAATAAAGAGACTTATGTAACAATATTGTTCGCAAAAACAAAATGGTATAGACTTGGAATCAAGAAAAATTTGCTAAATTTTGTTCTAAATAATGACTTTTTTTTTTTAGGTAGCGCTTAAAGCCCGCTATTACTATTTACATATGGCACCGCAGGCGGTGACATCGATATATGGAATTAAGGTGGATTATCGGTGGAATGCAATGGCAGGGGATACCGGAGAACCCGGAGAAATTCCGTCCTTGTGCCGCTTTGTCCACAAATCTCATATGTGGTCGCTTGGGATCGAACCCGAGCCACCTAAGTGAGAGGTGAGCGGTCTAACCACTCGGCCACAGCGAGGCCAATGAGTGACAAAGTATCCGCGAAGTAGCCGTTTCGGCGTTGTACTGCATTTGCCAACTAAACGAAGGTTAAAGTATGAACTGTATATGAGCACTATGCGAAGGTTGGAAAACAATATCGTACATGACAAACTTGCTTGCATAGTTAAAGCCTTTATCACAATCCTAGAAACCTTCGTCTCTGCTGGCTTGCTGTTCTATGTAAATATATTAATTCATTACCATTGTTATACGATGGCTAAGTACCCGCCTTAAATTGTCTGAATAAAACATTACAGTGCAGGGCTCCTGCAGCAGCTAACATACGGCATTTTAAAATAACGAACTACCTTATCCATTGCGGAGCACCTAAAAGACACGCTGTTATTCTCATGGCTTGAAATAACCCAACACACCCATCCGTAAAGACGCGTTCTAAATACCAAATTAGTATGAAAGTATGCGATGTGAGGAAGCATATGAGCGAAGGCGATTGGGACCCGGGTCAAAAAACTGGGGTTTACTTCCAGAACCGGAAAAGCTTTATCTAAACAGAGCACATGCTCGCTTTGGTGAAACCGCTGGAAATTGCCAAAAACTAATTACACGAAAATCAGTTTACACACACACACACACACACACACACACACACACACACACACACACACACCACTGCATCTATACTCCCACCGCAATTAGCACACTTGTATGAATGAGCTATGGCAACTGGACTGTCTCACTGAAATTGCCATCGATATTTTAGTGATAAACTTGGTGATGAGAGTTCAAGTGATCTCCTCGGATTCAGACCTGAGTTGCAACATTACCTGCTAGCGATGACTGCTCTGAATCTGACTAATGCAAGTACAAGAGTGCTTTAAAATGGAGTCTTCGTTTGAATAGTTTCACTTTGATATCATGTTCTTGATATATTTCTCAACATCATTGTTGATAGGAATGGTTATTTATTGAAGCACAACCTACTATAAGCAATTCTTGGTCATACAATTTGTTTTGAATGTAATATGGCATAAAACATGGGTGAAGGTGACACTGTCGTCTCTTGCGTATGCTTGTGCACATGGGCGTGTGCTTCTAAGGACGGGTAGACAATAGCAGTGCACACTCGATTCGTTAGACACTTCGCTTCGAGATGCCGAAGAGGAAGCATCAACGCAGACCAGCAGCTCCTACAGCAGCCACCGCTTCTCCGGCATCCGCCGGTAGGAAGTGCTCACCGGCATCTCCGCCACCTGCCGTTACACCGGCAGTGAGCGCGGCACCTTTGCCGCGCTCACCATCACCACCACCGCCAACCGCCGCTGCTTCACCGGCAGCCAACACTTCATCGCCGCCACCGCTGTGCTTCACGCCGACGCCGCCCCGGTACAGTGCCGTGGTTAGGGGGGTCCCTCGGGATCTCTCCACCCGGCACCTCCTCGCCGCTGCACAATCTAGATGGCCTTCATGTTCGAAGGCCACTAGAATTATCTGTGACCGGGGTCCGACACCACTAGTAAGGGTGGAGCTACAGGACCGATCAGACCTGGAGGCTGCCTTGGCGTCAGGGTTGCCCTTATTAGGGCGACTTCTGCACGTTGAGGCAAGCAGACAGGAAAGACACCGGCCCTACGGGCACAGCCAAGAAGACTGCTCTTCGCCGCCGAAGTGCCACTACTGTGGCACCAACGCATTCACTTCGGAGTGCACTGGGCAAGACCTCCGCCGCCGTCGCCGGTTCTGTGCCACCTGTGGTGGTACGGGACATTTCACCGGGCAAGCCCAGTGCCCCAGCTACCCAAAGAGCAGGCACTCATCGCCTAAACCAGCCCGGACACCATCATCTACACAGTCATCTCCGCAGACTGAACAACCAACACCAACCATCCTGCAGCAGGAAATCCAGGGCCTAAGTGAGGTCATTCAGGACCTCCACGCGGAGGTCCTGATTCTTACGGCTAAACTGACGCCCTAGGAGGACAGGCTTCAGGAACAGGACACATCACATCCAGAACGTCACCAAGCAATAGCAACAGTAGTCACCGACATCCGACTCATCTTCAGGGAGGAGGTGAGAGCTCTACTGGAGAAGTCGGCACCTCAAACTTCCAAGTTCAACATCCAAGAGAGACGCCAAGGGCTTAGGCTCGAAAACGTCCCAGGATACGACGACTGGCTAAACAGAGTCAACCAGCACTAACTCCATCCTTCACCCTAGAATTCCTTCATTCCTCTCCCCGAATACTCCGCGGTGGTAGTCTGGGCCTTGGTCAAGTCTGCCTCCCGGTCCTCATTTCACCCCTCTGACTGCACCCTGCAGTCAGTTAAATTATCGCCTTGAATCCGCGGGTGCAATCATGCGGTACCGCCTCTCCTTTCTTCCTTCTAATACCGGTGGAGGAGGGGTTTTTTAGTCGGTATGCCCACATGGGAGACCCCGACACTCCGGGCTTGCCCGAGTTAGTCCATAAGGTGGATTTTTCCCCTCCACTCGAAATTTAAAAAAAGATTCGTTCGCATACCTTTGACCTAAACATGTTGGCAGTTCTGTAGATGCTTTGCCTAGCCAACAAAGCCACCAAATCAAACTAAGTGCTTGTGATATATTTAAATACAAATCAGTGTTTATTGAGCCTTAAACACCAACGTTTTTGTCTATCACTTAACGTTTATCAGTTTATTGTGCAAAATAACTTCGAATGGGGACTTCACAGTTCCAGAAAAGCCTAAATATGCATTTTTAGTCAAGTAAACATCTTTAATATATGGTATTTTTACTTTCTCTATAGGCACTATGTACATAGTGTATAGAGAATGTATTGCACTCCACCAAAAAATTCGATACCGAGATTTCACCGGAAATATATGTTTTAGAGTCCCCTTTATCTAAAAAAAATCATTTTCGGAAAAAGGTCCGTGTGTGTGTGTGTGTGTGTGTGTGTGTGTGTCCGTGAACACGATAACTCAAAAACGAAAAGTAGCTAAAATACCAAACTTGGTATTTAAGTTTAGTATCTTCCAGGGGTGCGACACGAAGATTTTGAGAACCCCCCCCCCCCCCCACGCCCAACTACCCTTTACATGGAACTGTTTTCGAAAATTTTGATTTTCTAAAAATGGCTCTAACGATTTTTATTAAAATTTCGTATATTAAAGATATTTACCTGACAAATAAAATGTATATCTTGAATTTTCTGGGAATAGCCTCTGAAGAGTAGTTTATTCTGAATGAATTTTACTAAATTTTGAATAGCTGCTAAACCGTAAGAGATGGAGAAAAACTTACTACACAAAACATGTAGAACACGTTAAAACACACAATTTATGTTATATACATTTTTTTCGTGGAGTTCGTCGTTTTTGTGACATTCCATATTTTTGGTTTCTGCTATGAAAAACACATACTTTTCTCATACAGGAACTTGTCAACTTCTATCCATATAAACAAAGGAACTTCATTGAGATAGCAACCAGCTTTTCACTACCATTTTAACCTATGGTAGTCCCTTATTTCGCTTCTACTTACAAGGAAGCAAGTAATAAGACTATTTCTGCTCATTTTTTCTGATTAGCATAGAGTAAATAGAAGTATAAGCATTTTAAGAATAATTTGTTGCAGGGATATAGAGAAAGTCATGTGAATGGTACACATCAGATTTTTTATCGTAGTTTTGAAAAAACTTTCGAAAAATGTTCCATATACAGGATGGTTGTGGGTTGATTTTTAAAATCTTTGTCTCGTCTTTGGAAGTTATTTACATTTATATCAAACGTGGTATTTATCAGACTTTTCGTTAAAACACACACTTTTTTCTACAAATGATTTTTTAGGAGTTCTGAAAACATTTATTCAGTGAAATCTCAGCATAGAATTTTTGGTTGAAATAAAATACTTCCCCTAACAGAATTGCCATTCTGAAGGAAGACACGCTAAGCATTTTTACGCCCGAAAAAAATCAATCGTCCTCCGTCGGGTTTGAACCCGCGACCTTTGTATATGAAGTAAGCATGGCAACCATTACACCACGGAGGGCGACAGGAAGTGAGGTAAATACGCTGGTCCCGTGTCGTAGATTTACGGCACGTAAAAGAACCTCAAGCCTGATAAAGAGGTCTCTGAGCAAAAGTAAGCGATCTTTGACGCCCAGTATAGAATGGGACGCAGAACTACAGCAGTTCAAGTGCGTCCATAAATAAAAATGTCCATTTCCTCTAACAGAGTAAACATTTTAATTCAGGGGTCCTCAAAACACGCATTTCTGGTGAAATCCTGACGACTGTCGACCATATTTGGTGAAATACAATGCTTGCGTTACTTTCTGCAAGCACGTAGTAATTAAAGTAAAAATTATATTTAAACATGTTCATTTAGTTTATGTTCTAGTGAACCTAAGATTTAATCAGTGGATATTTCTAGAACAATGAACAGCTCAACACGCCATATGCATGCAATCCTTTGAATCCATCCCCATGCCTCCGAGCTATGGACACCCCTACCGTGCCGCACAGATATTAATACACGACTTTTGCGAAATCTCATTCCCCCCCTTGGTATCGCATATATTAGATATCGCTCATCATTCACACAATTTTACGCCAGTTTGGCAGGAAAATACATTATTCACAAGTTAGCACAATATGCTTGCATAACTGCACCTGCACTTCCCCTTATGCTTTCCCTGCTCTGTCAGGCTAAATTAAGGCTTCCTGCGATTTTCTCGATCTCTATAACGTGCAAGTGTCAAATCCCATTATATACGTTAACACTATACGCAGGAAACGAGAGCATTTGGAGAAAAATCTGATGTGTTCCATTCACGTAACTTTCTACAGCTGTTCAAAGATTGTTTTATCTACATTAGCAGAAGTTGTCTTATTACCTTTTTTTTTTTTTTTTTTTTTTTTTTTTTTTTTTTTTTTTGTAAGTAGGAGGAAAATGAGGGAATACATAATCTTTCAAAAGATGGTCGCTATGTGAAACATTTGAGGTTCGGTTAGCTTTGCATGGCCAGTTGTAAAAGAGATGAAACGAAAGCCGGCTTCCCGTTTGAGAAAAATTAAGCAAGTTAAAATAGAAACTAGTAACAAGGAAATCTCGAAAACAACCAACTCTACAAGAAAAATGTATGACAATTCTACCAAATTCATCCAGAATAAAGAGGTCTTCAGAGGCTATTCCCAGAAAATTTAAAATATACATTTTGTGATATAAATATCTTTAATATACGAATTTTAATCAAAATCGCTACCCATTTTTAAGAAAAACAACATTTTCAAAAGTGTTCAATGTAAAAGGTAGTTTGGATTGGGGGACACCTTCGTGTCGCATCCTTGGATAATACTGAACGTAAATACAAAGTTTGGTGTCCAGCGGCGTTTTCGTTTTTGAGCTATGCTGTCCACACACACGCGCGCGCGGACCTTTTTCTAATTTGTTTGAACTCGGGGATCTCAAAACATATTTCTAGTGAAATCTCGACATCGAATTTTTTAGTGGAATACAATATCTTCCTTAGTTACTATGTACATTGTATATACACGTATTAGAGAAATTAAAAAAAGATAAGTAAAAAAACATTGGGTTTATACTTTTTCGTTCGCAGTTTGAAGTGCATAATTTTACACGAAGGACAGTAAAATTAAAATAGATCTATCAAAACGGGTAACGCATGATCAAAATTAATACTCGTGAATGATAACACATTAGTTAACAGACGAGAGTAAATTTCATTATTTTAGAGCCTTGTCGGCTGTTCCTAAATCCACGACCTTTCCGAAACACAAGAGATCCTCCGATTTGTACGAACCAAAAGTGTTAAAATTCACTCATTACAGCATCGCATAGTCCCTTACATGCAATATATAATATTCTTCATATTTAAAAGGCGGTTCTTCTATTGCGTGACGTTTTGCGCTAGGCACTTTCGCGTAAAAAAAAAAAAAACCACCACCACCAATCTGATGTGTTCCACTCACATCACTACAAACTATTGTTATAAGAGATTATTCCTTCATCTACATCGTAGTAATCCAGATAACTTTAGCAGTTTTATTAGTTCCTTCTAAGGAAAAGGGAAATAAGGTAAAACACTACACTAAAACAATGATCAAATCTTTTTAAAAAAACGGTCGCTATGCGAAACAAATGACATGCAGTCCGCTTTGCACGGCCAGCAGTAAAACAAGAGACGAAACGAAAGAGAACCTGTGAGGAAAGATAAGTACATAGCTTAAAACTAAAACCAATAACAAGGAATATTTAGCAAACTTAACTCTACAAAACTGTATATGACAAATTGTGTGTTTTAACGAGATCTACATTTCTCGTATAGCAAGTTTTTGTCTATCCAAAGGTTTCCAAAATTCACCCAGAATGAAGGTCTTTAGAGGCTATTTCCCAGAAAATTCAAGATATACATTTAATTTTTCATGTAAATCTTTTAATAATCTCTGAAACACCCAACGTTGCCCGTGATTTGACGGCTCCACTTGCTTAATAGCCTTGTGTTTCTTTAGAGGTATTTAAAAAGTATATTACTACTTCACAACCGTTTCACCTGTAAATCATTAATGCATTATTTCTAGGCTAGTACTACACAGCTTTAGAAATTTCTCAAGACTAATTTTCATCATTAAGGTTCAATGCAACATACGATTTATATTCAAATACACCAAAAGTACTTCATTTGCTTTGGTGGCTTTATTGTGCTATGTGAACCGGTGCTGCAAAATATGTTTCAAAGTCGTTCGCGTGTGCTACTTTAGATTCAGGTTAGTGTGCGTTTACACTGATTTTCGTGCAAACAAGGGGCCAATTTAGCGAATTTCCCTCACTGCATTTCGTTCAAAATTACACAATAGCGGTAAAATGGCGAAATTTTCTTCCTCACTACGCATATTTTCGTAATTTTTGGCATTAAAGCAAGTGCCTTAGCATGGCGGGTGCGGATTCAAAGCAAAGGTTAACATCATGACTCCCAAATGCTCAGCAGTGGATAATATGGTTCATTTTTAAACGTCTCATTTTCCATGGAACACTTCGTGGAATGCTAGCAAAATTACTACACGATCCACTTAAATAATGACTTAATTACAACTCTCAGGACAAGAAAGATGCTGCTGCATACGTCCTTGGCTGTTACCAAAGTGACATATGTCTAGTTTACATTGGAAAAAGCTGAAACTATCTTGGTAATGTTACTTCTGAAGTCTACGTGTCATTGCTTTTAATGAGCAATGTGCTGTCAACTATTAAGCATAAAAATTGCTGTGGCCAAAGGAAACGCATTTGGTCGAGTTACAAAAATGCTATACGCTATGAAAATAGAAAAGAGTGAACTAAATACAAAACATGGTGCAAAGCAGCGAATAACAGCAATTTTTCAGGTGCAAAACTATCTTGTCCTTACACCTTAAAATTAATGTACGTATTATAAAACCTATTATAACACTGTGGCTTCTAGAAGCTTCGCACTGGATAATGTATCTTCTTAATATACTCTATAAAACATCTATCCTTTTCTTTAAAATAAATCTATTAAAATCTATTCCTTTCAAGCGCAAAAATATCGGATCATTGTTAAAATTAATACGTTACAAAACTTAACTTATGTAGAAATCATGATGTTATTTAATATTTTACTATTAAAATATTATTTTCCCAATTTTGAAAGGGATCAGTGGATAAGATCACTTTCACTTCTGAAATGCGTTATATTAGCCATATAATCCATGTAAACCTAATGAATATGCACAAGCACTTTAACCACCACAAATACGACAGTTTGTACTGATAATTTCTCATGAATGCAATTGGGTGACCTCCAGGCTGCCTCGTGGTTGTTTATAGAGTTGGAAAGTAACAACAGTTTAAGTGATGCCAATATAACCTTGTTTATTCTTAGTAAATACGTACATAGACATATAGGCCAGCCAAGGCGAGTTGAGTCCTGTACCGGGGAGTGCCACTTGTACATGTAATGGCTTTCCCGTCCGCCTGTACAATCCAGTTTGGAAAGCGATAGTTCACGATTGCATTTCCGTTGCGCGTGTTAAAATCGTGTATATATTCATATCACAAGCAATCAAATATACTCTCAAATCAATTACAATATAATAAATTTGTAAATATCTTTCACTCTCTCGCGTGCTTGGCATTATTCCGTGATATCTCCCTCACTTGTTTATCTCCGATCCAGTGGCCGTTTCTTCTCTCAATTCAGCATTGCTGTTTAATCCTGGATTGATTATTATCCTTTCCATTTCTCCTTCCATTAGTACATTTCTGTTCAGCATGTTTCTTGGATGTTTTCACTTTCTAAACAGAGTTTTTCCAGTCATTTGCTGATATTGACCCAATAGTATAATGTATACCCAAATTTATAATAAATTATGCTCTGAGCCACTAAGTGGCGTTCTCTTAGTAAACTGCGTTTATCTTTACACTTAAATTTCAACATTTTCCTAAGCTTGGCTTTACACCCAAAGAAATTATTCTCCTTGCAAAAGTTCAATAATTTTCGCAGCGTAGGCATTTTTTTTAACCATATAATAGTCCTGATATTTTCTTTAATGACACTCGTCCATATCGTCCAAAACGACTTTGCTGCATGATATTTACCAATCTTGTGAGGCGACAATTTTGCTCGTCCCACGTTCAAGCCGGCTTTCTGATCTTGCATATCGTTGTCTTATTCTAACTGGTAGAAGGGATAAGTTCAGTAGCATTTTGAATAGGCATTTACTGTGCTTTCTTCTCTTCGTCACAAATCTTAAGAACATTATAAATAAGACGCTTTGCATTCCATCACTGTCACTGAATATTACGCGGCGTACTAGTGAAGTAAACCAGTATGTACAGCATTTCACGAGGTATGTGTGAAGTATCCGTTAGTTCGCTTGCTCTCCGCTCCCACTGCAGGACTGCACTGGCCTTGGCCGGCTTATACCAATAAAACGTACATAGGACAAAACAAAAAGGCAAAAATGAATATACAAATTGTTATTCGAAAAAGAAAGACAGTTGCCTTTGTCAGCTTTGGTAGGCATAACATGAAATTAAATAATCTTGTGAAATGGGAGACAATTTCAAATTTTAAGCTAGACGATGTTTTTCGCTATACGAAGGATTGAGGTGTTCTACCTACAACATCCCGTCTATACTATAGTGCAGTAACAATTAAATCTTATCTCCTTCGTTTATTACTTTCTCTTCACGTACTGTGTACACGTGTATAGAGAAGGTATACATTCCACCCAAACATTCGATACAGAGATTTCACCAGAAATACAGGTTTTAGGGTCCCTATATCTAAAAATATTTAAATTTAGTATCTTACAGTGATGTGACACGAAGATTTTGAAAACAAAATCCCCCCAAACTACCCTTTACATGGAAAAAAAATCGAAAATTTTGATTTTCTCAAAAATGCCCAACGATTTTGATTAAAATACCGTACATCAGATATTTACAAGACAAAATATATATTTTGAATTTTCTAGGAATAGCCTCTAAAGACCACTTTATTCTGGATGAATTTTACATAACTGGCAACCGTAAGAGATAGACAAAAACTTAATATACAAAAAATGTAGATCTCGTTAAAACACACAATTTATGTCATACTTTTTTTTTTCGTGGAATTGACCATTACGGAGATATTTGTTATTTATTTCAGATTTAAAATACTTAAAACTTTTCTCACACGGAAATTTGTAAACTCCTGGCCATGCATAGAAACTGACTTCAACCACATGGCAACCAGGTTTTAAAAAAATTGATATCGTTTTAACTTGGTGTATTCCCTTATTTAGCTTCTACATACAAGGAAACAAGTAATTAAGACAATATCTGCTAATGTTTATCCCGATTATCATAAAGTAGATACAGCAATAAGTTGTTTCACAACAATTTGCTACAGCGATATAGAGAGTATGTGAATGGAACACTTTTTTTAGTTTATTTTTTGTTTGTTAACGACGCTGCCAACTGCCAGGATCATATCACCTCTGCCGGTGTGCCGGAATTTCGTTACGCGAGTTCTACCTTTAGTTCTAAGAAGTTTCTATGGATCTTCAAATTAGCATGAAGTGAACAGAAGATTCTCAATTTATGTGAATTAAAGCATCTAGATGCTTTGAACTCATATGACTCTCTACTCTTTTAAAACTATCCTTACAAACTTAACTCGGGCACGTCCAACGGTAACACTTGCGACTTACATCTGAACTCGTTTCCAAATCCAATCAAGGTAGAGAAATGTTGGAGAGTCACACATACTCCCACCCTATGACAGTGCTAAGTAGCGAATGTACCGTTTTTAAGTAGATAGAATACAGCTTCGAAAAAGGGAAGTATCATTTTCAGAAGGCTTCACACGAACTACATAAGGGACTACTTGCTCTACAATGCTGTAGAAACATAAAATGTTCTAAAGAAATAGATTGAAAGTTATTTAAATCATTTCCCAAGTATTCATTTTCCAAATTACTATTATTTGAATCACGTTTAATGATATACATTTGCGAGCAAAGCCTCTAAAGAAGATTGAACTAAATGCAGATGAAGACCTTGTGTTTACAAACATTCCATTACATCGCATGTCCCAATGCTTGCCGGTCCCCATGGCCGCGCTCGCCAAAGCATCACGCTTTGGTGTTTCGCAGCGCAGGGGATCGTGGGTTCGAGTCCCGCCTTGGGCATGGGTGTTATATGTTTGTGTCTGTGCGTGTAAAAAGTAAAACAGAAATTCATTAATAATACAGTAATCAAAGTAAACAAATTAGGTAAATAAAAAGTAGGGTATACAGCGCCGAAGTCCCGATCAGACTCCGGAACTGTATTAAAATAAAAAAACATAATGCTTCACACAGAATGGTGTGGGTTACAGCGCCTTCTTTGCTCCTTTAATTTGGACTATCTGCCTGCACTATCTACCTCACGTTAATCGAGAAATTTTTGTACACGTAATTTATACACAACTGTTTATAGGTCTAACGGGATTAGGGGAGGCAGTAAGCTTTAAACGAGTCAAGCCTTGAGAGCTTGTTAGTATATAATGACTTTAAAATGAAGTGAAGTAATATATTGGAGATGGTTAGCTAAAAATGTACTTTACATAAATTGCGCTACAGCGAGATCTGCATTTTTTCTTTCTCTACTTAGTACATAGGTAGATAAGAGATTACATTCAACCCGAAAATTTGCTACAGAGATTTTACTGGAAATACAAGTTATAAGGTCACCTGAATCCTAAAAAGCATTCATAAAAAGCACAAAGGCGCACGTATGCTCGTGTGTATCCGTGAGCATGATTAAAAAAAACAGCTTATTAAAACACACAATTTATATACGTTTTTTTTTGTGTGGAGTTACCCATTTCCGAGATGTTCCTCGTTATTTTCTTCAATTTTAAAATACTTAAAATTCCGTTATGAAAACATTTTTGGCAACTCCTGGCCATAATATAAAGTTACGAATTTCAATCGCATAGCAACCACTGATCCCAGGCTTTAGTCTGGCGTATACCCTTATACTTACAAGGTATCTGCTAATGTTTATCTTCATTAAGTAGATAGAATAATAAACTTTTAATGGATAATTTGCTATAGAGATGCATAGGAAGTCAAATGAATGGAACACATCAGATTTTTGTGTGGCAAGATTTATATTCTTTACGATTTACCAGTTATTTAAGTCATTCAGAAGGAAGAGGCTATTTCACGAAAATTCATTATACACGCTTTGTTATGAAAATATCTACAGCATTTATTTTAGTCTATATATGAAAAAAGCAACATATTCGATTTTTTCCTTTGAAACTGGTAGTCCGGGATGTGAAATTTTTTTGAAAATTGTTGTGTCGCATCCTTGGACAAAGCTGAATTTAAATACCAAGTATGATATTTAACATATTTAATTATGTGGTTCACAGATACACACTGACATTTTTCTAAAACAGATTTTTGATTCAGGGGACCTCAAAACATGTTTTTAGTGAAATCTAGACATCGAATTTTTGGTTGGAATACAATGTCACCTACTTCAAATAAAAAGATTGAATGTATATGTCTAGTGTATGTTGCATACTAGATTTCTTTAATTAAATACAATTGCTAGCACAAACGCTCTTCGAATTATTTAAGGGTTTTCTCAGCAGCAAGATGAGATGGAGAGAAAAAGCGTTACAGCTGGAATGAGAGTTTGACCACCCCTGCTAAGCAGGGACGATCCGACACGTATCAAATCCGATTTCCTCGCTGCTACCACACCGCCTTTATGAAAGGCGTGATCTGTGGATGAATGGATAGAGCAACACAAAAGGGGAGTCCTCCTTTCGAATAATTAATGCTACCTGAAAAAACACGTTCACTAATGCATTTCTGACAATTATTTCCTATATAAAGTATAGTTACAAAGTATTGCAAATACATAAAAAAAAAAAAAAAATCGAAAAGTATCGAGGCTTCACTGGAAATAATACTTTTAGATTCTACTGAGACAGAGAGAGAGAGAAAGAGAGGTATTTAACAGTGTTTTTACTATCCCTAGCACGTATGTACAGTGTAGGTAGAGAAGGCATTGTATTACACTCAAAATTCAATACAGAGATTTCACTGGAATTTAATATTTTGAGAATCCCTGAATAAAAAGTCTGTGCTCCATTCGCATGACTTTCTACATCTCTGCAACAAATTATTGTTAAAAAGCTTATGCTTCTATTAACTTCATCCTAATCGAGAAAAAATTAGCACAAATAATCTTATTACTTGCTTCCTTGTAAGGAGAAGGGGAACAAGGGAGTACCATAGGTTACAGTGATGGTCAAAAGCTGATTGCTATGTTCCTTTGTTTGTATGTATGTATGGTCAGGAGTTGACCAATTCCCGTATGAGAAAAGTACTTCGTAGCTGAAACAAAAAGGAATCTCTCGGAGAACAAAACAAAAATGGATTGGGTAATGTTTTAAGAGTAATTTACTCCCCATAAATATATCAAACTACGAGCGTTTTCAGGCTTTATAGCCCGTTAATTTTAGTGTGTGTGTGTGTGTGTGTGTGTAGTGCGCGCGCGTGTGCGTGCGTGCACTGTAATAATAAATACTTCAGTTTTTAAATTGGTTAATTTTGCACTTTTAGCTCTAGTTTAACTCAAGTTTAAAGGAGCTTAATAGCCTCCCAGAGGTTACGCGGCATTATTTCCGTATGGAAAGCAGCAACAAGAGCCCTACAAGTTCTAGAAATTCACCGACAAAAGACAACGGGCCCGCCTGGGTAGTGTGGTGGTAGCGTGTCTGCATCATATTCAACAGGTCGTGAGTTCGAATCTCGCTTAGGGTGAGTTACCCGGATAAGGTTTTCGAGGTTTTCCCTTATTGTGAAGACGAATGTCGAATAACTTTAAGCTCCATGGACCCCGAGATCATTTGAGCATCATTTCATCAATTACATCCATCGTCCGATATGGCCAAGCAGCTTAAAAAAGGCAACTATGTAGCCTCTATAGTTCCAGCTAAAATGAAACCCAGAACCCAAAGGTAATTATGTGCAAAGTTATGCTTCAGCAGCACAAATGACACCATCTAAAGATTAGGCCATTGTTATAGATTCTCATAGTGAAATCATGTTAAAAGAATGTTTTAGCCATAGGTAAACTAATCAATCCAAGTTGCATTAGATTTGTTTCGCGCATTTCAAATGCAAGGATATGCATGCACTTGGCTAATAAAACAATGGTACAAGACTATACGTAATCATTCTAAAGTAAACAAAAACGCATATGGTTGTCCAACAATTCCTAATCAGCTAATAGAACAGCAACTCGCAATACTAGGGGTTAGTCCACTTCATCTATAGCTCATTCGTGCAGGAATGAACGAACCAGGTTTTACACACATTCTAAGTTTTAGAAGACAAATGTATATCAATCCTAATTACCTAGAAAAGCTCCCTGAAAGTATGCAGATTAAGTATGAAGGTACAAACTACTGGATCTATTTTTCATCAGACAATGTAATTTGTTTTACATGTAAACAGGAAGGGCACTTTGTAAGGCAGTGGCAGGCTAACGCTCATGACGAAGTTTTACCCATGGCAACAATTCAGGATAGTAATGAAAATGCGGCAACAGTTGCCGAGTTAAATTTGTGTGGTGTTAATTTTCCTAACCTGAACAAGAAACAAAACACAAACGAATTGGATTTGTGTGCTGCTAACTCTCCTAACCTGAACATGAAACAAAACGCAAACGAAATCACACAAACAGCTGACACTGGTAGCCAAGCAAAATTTAGACGAGGAATCCTTCAATCATGCTAAACATCCGCGTGTTATGGATTCCTTTAAACTGAATCATTACACAAGCATACATCGAAAGAAAACTCTGAAAACAGACAAAGAGATCTCACTCACTCCCCTAAAATGTGTACACTCCACAAGTAGTACTTCTATAACATAAATAGGAGAACAGGAGTTCTTTTCCTCTGAATCTTCTCAGGAAGACACGCCTGATATAACTATGAAACAAATAACAGCAGTCATCAAACGCACAAAGAAAAAACAAAAAATAGATACTAAGAAAACAAGAATCAGCGAGGCAATGTCACCGGTGCGGAAATTAATGGAGACAAACCCAGACGATTATACTATAACATACCTACAACTACTTAGTTTTCTTGAAAATTTGTTGGAATTTCAGACGTACAATCTTTGGCCCTCAGCTATACCAGAGATCTTGAAGGGCTAGTAAACACAATAAAAAAGCTCTCTCTCTATTTCACAGATCATGGCATCAAAAACAGGTCACTAGACTAATAAAGAAACTTAAGCAAAATGTCAATGTCATGGATTCCAATGAGGCCTAAATTTCACTTAAACCAATCAGCTTAAAAATGGCATTAAAATATCACAATGAAACTTTAATGGTTTCTGGAAATAATATAAATATCTTCAACTTATTTTAAACAAAAATAATCTTTAAACATTATTTGCCTTCAAGAAACCAAGTTTAAGCAAAATTACCTAGCTCACATGAAAACATACTCCTCACATTACAAGAATCGCATAGGCGCTAAGTACGTGCTAGTGGTGGCGTTGTCCCTTTATCAAAGACAATATTCCACACAGAGAAGTAGACATGAGCATCTCTAGAAGCAGTAGCAGTTACAGTAAATCTATCAGTAACCATAACAATCTGTAACGTTTACCTTCCAAACAGCAATGAAATAGAACTATCGACTCTACATAATTTATTGGAGCAACTACTCAAACCATACATTGTGGGTGACTAATAGTCACAGCTCTTTATGGGGTTCAAAATATACTAATCGACGCGGAAGAACAATTGAAAAACTATTAGATACAGCAAATGTAGTGTTACTCAACAATGGACAACCCACGAACTATGATTTAGCCAATAATTCGTACACTAGCATTGATATATGCCATTTTTTCAGCTGGGAAATGGCTAAATCTATTCAAGATAATGACAATCTTCCCATTATCGTCCATAATATATTTAATACAGCTTCTCAGTTATTTACCACAATCAATAGAATCTAAAAAGAAAACTGATTGGTTAAAATCCAGAAAGATATTTAGTAAAAATGTCCAAAGACTAATACCACCAATTACCTTTCAGAAGAATAATATTGATGCAATTCTAAAAGAATTCACGACTGTATTATTAGATCTGCAAAATTAAGTATTCCACAAACATTTATTACACCGTGGTGTAATGAAAAGTGCAGGGAAGCTATAGAAAACAAAATCGTGCTTTTAATCGCTTCAGCCGGCACCCTAATTTAAGTATTAAGCAGGAATTCCTAAAATATCGTGCAAACGCACGTAGGATCGTTAAACAAAGCAAGAAAGAAACATGGCTGTCCTTCCTCTCAACATTAACTGACAACACACTCCAGTCAATTTTATGGAACAAAATAAAGAGGATAAAAGGGGGGAATTATGCGCCCAGATAACGGCTATTCGTAATCCTGATGATTCTGAAGAAATAGCCATCACCTTTGCGAATTTGTTTGCAAACGTGTCGAACCCACACCGGAATGATACACCATTAAACCCAATACAAATTTATAATATGAGTATAAATATCAGCTACGCTTACAATGATTCAGTCAGTATTGAAGTACAAGATGCCCTATTTGATTTTAATAGCACGAGCCCTGGCCCAGATAATATCCCTTTTGAATTTCTAAAGCAAATACCTGAAGGTGGTGTAGAATATCTCAGAAAATATTCAACCATATATGGGTGAATAACGTATTTCCTTCATCATGGCAACACTCGATAGTAATACCTATTCTTAAACCAAACAACCAGAAAACTATAGGCCCATTGCACAAACATCTACTACGTGCAAAGTCATGGAAAAATATAGATAAACGTTTACGATGGATGCTGGAGAAAAACAACTTTTTCAACCAATCTCAAAGTGGTTTTCACCAGTTTCACTCTACTATTGATAATTTAATTGTTCTTGAAACTGAAATCAAAGATGCATTTAATAATTCCCAGCACCTTATGTGTCTTACTTTAGATATAAGAGTAGAAAAGGCCTGCGACACACTTAACAAAAACTACACCTTAAAAGTATTACAAGATATAAATATAAACGAACACATGTTAAACTACACCTCAATCCTTCAAAACCGACAGATCCGAGTCAAGAGTGAATGGCAGTCTTATCTCAGAGCGTATTAATGAACAATGGCGTTCTTCAAGGCTCAATCTTGAGTGTAACACTACTCATTGTTGCAATGAAAAAAATAGTGAATCATGTTTTACCTCCGGCTAAAGCATGTCTCTTTGCAGCTGACTATTTTTTGTACAGCAAGAAACTCATCCAAAACAAATTTTACAGAAATCATTGAACCCTAATTTACTGGACCAGTCTTGAATTGGGTGCAAATTCTCCGAGCATAAAACTAAATGAATCCATTTTTAAGAGCAAGGATCGATGGAAATAAACCCAAGTTATTTATAAATGGCAAAACGGTTGAAGTTGTCAGTTCTGTGAGAATACTAGGTCTAACATTTGACAAAAGACTAACTTGGTCTTCACATATAAAATTACTGAAAACATTGTAAAAAAAAAAAGCACAAATAGATATATTAAGAATTCTCTGCGCTAATAACTGGCGATCCGACATAAGTCCTTCACATGACATATAAAGCATTAATAAAATCCAAGTTAGACTACGCTTCAATAGTGTATAGTTCAGCTAGTCCCTCGCTACTTAAAGATCTCGACCGCGTGCAATCCGCAGCCTTAAGAATTGTTCTGGGAGCTTACTATACTAGTCGAATAGATAATTTACATATGGAATTAGATGAATCTCACCTTGAAGTACGCCGAGAATGTTTAAGTTTAAAGAAAATAGCTGGATTACCCTACTCAAATGCTTATAACTATGTATTTCCCAAAACACCTCAAAGAGATAAACTCCAGCATCCATTCAAATCATTGCCGTTCTACGATCTAATTAATTACTACTTAAAGAAACAACAAACCATCCTTCCGAAGATAATAACCGGGCTTCACGATCCTCTCTGGGGGCTTAAAAAACTAAAACTTAGCCTAGAAATGGAACCCTACAGAAAAGAAAAAATCTGCAATTATTTATCAACAACTCTAAAAAAGTGTCTAGTACACACTGATTATGAAAACATATTTACAGATGGCTTAAAATCAGCTCATAAGGTAGGATGTGCAATAATCCTACCAAATCGATTTCAGACGGTAATACTTTCTAACCGTTTTTTCTCTACATTTTCCAGTGAACTATACACTATAAAAGAAGTCTTATCGTATGTAACAGAGTTTAAAAATCAGTCATGCATAGTCTTTTCATTCCAAATCGGCCCTAATGCAACTCAAAATATTTATACAGACTAACTTACCCAAAATGTTCAAATTTCCTACAAACAGGCCTTAGAACAAGGGAAACAATGCTTGGAAAACTCTGTGGTCTCAACACCAAGGAACTGAACTACTCAGAGGATCCTCCACTACTGTTTGCTGTTTTAAAAACCTACATAGGAAATATCAAACCATTGTCACTCGACTGAGAATTGGCCACACAACACTGACTCATGCCTACTTGATCATCAGAGATGCCCAACCTCAGTGTACAACTTGCAATACTCCACAAACAGCGTCTCTCTCACGATTTCAGAATGCCGCCGTTATGATCCCCAGAGGAAAAAGTACAATCACTGCTGATAAAGTATTAAATAATGAAACCATGTATAAAAATATTATGTTCTTAAAAGCTATCAATATCTACAGTTTAATTTAAAATTGTAATACAAATTTACACAGCTGTTATTTGCTTTCATGCACAAAAATATAATAAATACATTATACTGACTAGAATAATATATCTGAACAATTCAATATTACTCTATATTAACTTCATAAGATGTCATTTTGTATCCATTATTACCGTTTTGCCAACAATGTTAATTAACACAATTTGTATTGTATTCCAATCTATCTTTATAACCATCCTGTAATAACTATCACAATGTATCAATGTTGCAGTTACAATAAGACTTACGAGTCAAAGCGACAAAAATAAAAATAAGAATAATGATAAAAAAGAATACGTCAAAAACAATTAACTCAACGAAAAAATGCATATAACAAATTGTGTGTTTTAACGTGCTCTACATTTTTTGTGTGATAAGTTTTTGTCCATCTCTTACAGTTTGCACTTGTGCAAAATTCCGTAAAATTCTTCCAGAATAAAGTAGTTTTCAGAGGCTATTCCCAGAAAGTTCAAGTTTATTTATTTATATATATATATATATATATATATATATATATAAAATCAAAATCGCTAGACTCATTTTTGAGAATCAAAATTTTCGAAAAAAGTTCCATGTAAAGGGTAGTTGGGGGTGGGGAATTTTCTTGAAAATCCGTGTCGCATCCTTGGAAGATGCCTTAAAAGTTTGGTATTTAACGGCCTTTTCGTTTTTTTGAGCTATGCTGCGCGCGCACACACGCAAGCGGGCTTTTTTTTTTTTTTTTCCAAAAATGTTACTTTTTGGATTCAGGGGGACCCAAAACATGTATTTCCAGTGTAATCTCGGTATCGAATTTTTTGGGTCCATTACAATGCCTTCTCTATACACTTCGTACATAGTACGTGTAGAGAAAGCAAAAATCATTTGGAAAAAGGTCCGCGCACGCGTGTGCATGTGAGTACACCATAACACCTCTTCATTCTGAAGATTTCGCAAAACTAGCAAAACTAGCAAACCGCAACAAATCGAAATCTTAATAAATAAAAACAAGTAGTTCTTGTTAAAACACACAGTTTGTCATAAACCTTTTACTTTCTCTAGATAGTACATAGCTAGAGAAGTTATTGCATCCACTCAACATTTCAATACCGAGATTACACGTTTTAGGTTCCCTGCATCCAAAAAATATTTTTGAAAAAAGGTCCTGTCTGAACACTAACTCGAAAACGAAAAGTCAGTAAAATACTAAACTTGTTATTTAAGTTATATTATCTTTAAAGGATGCGACACGAAATCTCCTCCCCTATCCCAAATTACCCTTTACATGGAAAAAAATTAGTTTTTTTTATTTTCTCAAAAATGCCTAACGATTTTGATTAAAATGTTAAAAATATTTACATGACAAAATGTGAATCTGAACTTTTCTGAGGATAGCTCTGAAGATCTTTATTTTGGATGAATTTTGATTAACATGTAAATCGTAAGAGATGGACAAAAACTTACTGCTGCTTAAAAAAAAAATCTTTTAAACCATTTATTTTTTTCGTGGGGTTGACCATTTCCGAGACACTCCTTGTTATTGGTTTCAGTTTTAAAATACCTAAAATTTTCTCACATGGGAACTTTTTAAACTCCTGGCCTTGCAAAGAAACCGATTTCAATTACATTGCAACCAGCTTTTGAAAGATTTGACTATTGCTTTAGTCTAGGGTATTCCCTTATTTTCCTTCTACTTACAAAGAAGAAAGTAATAAGACAATTTCTGCTAATGTTTTATCTCTTGGTATAGTGTAGATAAATTAATATTTTTTAAGAATAGTTTGCAGAACAAGTAGAGACATTTATATAAATAAAACCTTTTTATTTTTAGTGCTAACCTTTTCAGAGAGATTCCCTGCTATTTGTTTCAATTTGAAAATGAAACTTTTCTGAAACGAGAAGACCTCATCGTGGTCTCTCGTTTTACTCCTGACCATGAAAAAGGAACGGAATTTTAATAAGCACATAGGGGCAATTTTTAAAATATTTGTTCCATACAAGCAGAAGGGGAATGCACTAGGTTAAAGCGACGGTCAAATAAGACCATTTCTGGTAATGTTTATCTTGATTAGCATGATGTAGATAAATTATTTTTTTAAGGTCTTGTTTGCAGGGCAGACAGAGAAAGCGACGGGAAAGGAACACTATTTACTCGTGGCTATGTAAATCTGGAATTTCAAAGCCTTCCTATTATCGACTCTTAAAAACAATTTCCACTATCGCTTTAGCCTACTACATTCCTCTTATCTGCGAGGAAATAAATCAACAATACAATTTTTTGCAGACGTTTAACAAGTAATTAGAAGAGCAAGATTTTGTAAGAACTGGTATTCAAGAGTGATCGTGTTCCCAAACGCATCACCCTTTGGAATGAATTTTAACATTTCTCCTTTATTTCGTGTCGCAATAAGTCACCTACACTGACGATCTTCTTGCAACCTCAGCAAGCTCTTTTGCTCCTCTATAACGTAACAGCTGACTTTATTACTTTCTGTTGCATATATGTGCAATATACATAGAGAAGGTATTGCTTTCCACCCCAAAATTCGATATCGAGATTTCACCGAAAATAATGTTTTAAATCGCCTGAATCAAAACAGTTTTAAAACATGTTCATATGTGTGTGTATCACATAGTTAAACTAAACATCCGTTAAACACAACATTTTAATACAAAGTTCAGTATGTTCCAAGAACGTGACCAAGATTTTCAAGAAAATCCCCGCCACCACCTTCAACTACGCTTTACATAGAATATTTCTCGAAAATTAATTTTATCCACAATAACTAAGGAATTAAAATAACCTGTGTATGGTATTTTTACAAAAATAAACATTTTGTTTCGTTATGTCTGGGAATAACCTCTGAAGAGCTCTTCATTCTGGACGACTGTGTATCTATCTGTAGATCTCGTTAAAAACCACAATTTATGTCACATATTTTTATAGAGTTGATCGTTTCCAAGATATTCCTTGTTATTGTAGACAATTTTAAACTGTTTAAATTTTTCTCAGAAGTGAAGTCTTCATCTCTCGTTTTATTCCTAGGCCAAAAGAACCGAACTGCAGTTGTTTCACATTGCGATAGCGTTTAAAAGTGACTATCACGTTAGCCTAATGTATTCCCTCATTTCCCTTTGCTTACAAGAAAGCAGGCAATTGCTGGTATATGTAGATGGATAGGTACTGTTTTTGTAAAAGTTAATTTGCAAAATAGGTAGAGAAAGTCATGTGAATGGGACGCAATTTCTTTTTTTTAAACAAGTACTCTCCAAATGACTGTGCGTGCGTATCTCGAAATGCGATGTTGTACACGTAGAGGCAAAAACCAAAAAGCCGGTACAGGAGATGAAATCTGGTTGGTTGTGCAAACTGTGCAGCATTGATCCGCGTGAGCAGACTGATGGTAACAGCTTGCAGTTACGAGTTTCCCCGTCACCCCTGATATTCCGACCATCCCATACGCATAACACTTTGGAGTAAATCTGCAGAATCACTGCGATTCACATTACATTTATATTAAACAGATTGTTTACTCTTGTGACGAATAAACCCCCTAAATATAGTTTTTAAATGTAAATACATATAACCAAGGTCTAGCAAATTGAACTACGAAAATAGATTATTTTTAAAAATAATTGTGTTACATTCACATATTTTCTCTACCTATTTTGCAACAAACTATTCTTGCAGAAGTTCTTCTATCTAATTCAAGCCAATTAAGATAAACAACAGAAATGGTTTATTACATACTTTCTTACAGGCTCAGGGAAATAAGGGAATATACTAGGCTAAATCGATAGTCAACTCTTAAGATCTGGTCACTATGTGGTAGTGGTGAAATTTAGTTCTTGCATGACCAGGATGGAAAAAAAAAAAACTAATCACGAACACATTTGCCATAAGTATTAAGCACCAAGTGCTCATGGGTGCCGAAAAAAAATGGACTTGCATTGTAAAACCAGAATAGAAAGTATTAAAAAATAAGGAAAATTGTGAGCTGACAAACAAACTGTACCCAAAAAACTGTGTGGTTTAACGAGATCTGCATTTGTTGTGCAATTTAGTTTTTGTATATCTCTTACTTTTTACCAATTATGCAAAGGTAATCCAGAATGAAAGATTCAGAGGCAATTCCTACAAAATTCAACAAACATTTTATTACTTTCTCTAGCAGTATGTGCAATGTACACAGTAGGTAGAGGTATTTAATTCCAACCAAAATTCGTTACAAAGATTGCATATAAAATACTTCGACGATTCCTGAATAGTAATAAAAAAAAAAAATAATAAGGTAGAGGTCAGACTGTGTGCATGCGCGTGTATATAGCGTAATTCAAACGAGAAAGCAGTTAAATACAGACTTTGTATTTAAAGTCTTCCAAGAATCGACACGAAGATTTTCAGAAAAATCCTCCCACTTCAAACTACCATTTACATGGAACATTTTCCAAAATTTTATTTTCTAAAGGTGGCTAACTATGTTCATTAAAATTCCGTATATTCAATGTGTTTACATGGCAAAATGTATATCCTAATATAGCTTCTGAAGTCCTCTTCATTTTGGATGACATTTGCATAACTGGTGAACCGTAAATAAACCATAAGGGATAGACAAAAACTTACTCCACAAAAATGTATATCTCGTTAAAACACACCTTTTATATCATAATTTTCAGAGCAGTTAAAAGTACTTTTAACTTTTATCAAAAGAGAAGTCCTCATCCATTTCATATCTGTTTTGCTCTTGGCCATGGAAAGATGACTTAATTTCAATGACAATCGTATAGCGCCAGCTTTTAAACGATCTGACTATCGCTTTAGCCTGGTGTATACTCTTATTCACAATTTACTTATAAGAATAGTAGTAATAAGACCACTTCTGATAATGCATATCTTCATTCGCTTGATGTAGAGAAAAGAATAAAACTTTTGTAAGATTAGTTTGCAGAACAAATAGAGAAAAGTTATGCAAATGGAACAGATTTGTTCATGTAAATATATTTAATATACAGTATTTCAATTAAAATACAAGTACACTTACTCGAAACATTTTCTGTATAACCTTGGTGTTCTCTTATTGGAGAAAAACCAGTCAGAACGAGTTGGATTGCAAAGTTTTTGCTCTCTAGAGCTAAACGCACATGGATCTCATTGCAAATCCCAGAGAAAACCTTACATGTTAACTTTTGCTGATCCCTTATTTGCCCATCAAATCCCGAGCAGATGTCAAAGCAAACTGACACAAATATTTGACTCAAGTGTCGACTTCTCCCCACAATTAATTAACTAGGATCGCACGAGCGGACTCCCCGTCCTATTGTGTGGTCCCTCCCAGATCATTCCCCCCGAGATTTCCATAATTAGCGTTTAATGCGCACCGGAACTAACGGCTTCCATATGCACCGTATCCCTGGAACAGATATTAAAAACGGCACTGACAGGCATCGTCATAGCGGTATCTTGTTTCTATGGCGACTTCAACGAGTGGGTGATAGGCAACTATCAAGGCAGAGCTGTAGCTTCTATTTTACAAACAAAAAGATTAGGAATAATAATAGGACTAGGGAAAATTAGAGTAACGGGCTTAGTAATTGAAAGAGAGGCGCAAAAGTTGACTTCCCGCTTGAAAAAAGTTTAAAGTATTTTAAAATAGAAAGCGACAAGGAGGAATATCTCTCTACAAAATATATTTGGCATAACTTGTGCGTTTTAACAAGATCTACATTTTTGTGTTGCAAGTTTTTGTCTATCTCTTACGGTTGACCAGTTATATAAAAAGCCATCAAGAGTGCAGAGGATTTCTGATACTATTTCCAAGCTATTTCCATTTGTCATGAAAATAATTTAAACATTACTAGAGTTTCCTTAGATGAAGCAAACACACTAAAACTCCAACACGACGTGACGAACTTTAATTGAATAACACCAGGAAATGCAATTATTTATTTAAATAATAATAAACAGAAATATTTGTTGTATAAAACAATGTATACACAAAGTAATTTAGATAGCACACAAAATATAGGTGTTATTTAAAAATGATGCGATGGCAAAGTTTCACAATAACTAAGAATTTTATTTCTATGAAAAATATACTGTGCCGTGTCTAGCGTTTTTCAAAGACTCATTCCATTTTGCTAAAGCAGTAAATACGCGGGACATTTGAAAGGTACTTTTTATGGAGAATTAATGTTGGAGCAAACTCAAATGAATATGCATTAAGATTTAAAATGCCTCTTGCTGTCTTAAGATCGACAATACATCTTTAGAAATGATAGAATGGAAAGAAAAATAGAATCTGTTTCATTCATATGACACTACCTATTCTACAACAAATATGCTTACAAAAGCTTAATTCTATCTATGCTTGCTAATCAAGGTAAATGACAGAAATGGTTTTATTACCATTTCCTTGTATGTACAAAGATTACATAGGCTAAAGCGATAGTCTTAATCTTTTAAAAAGTTGGTTGCCAAGTGATTTCATTGAAATTGTGTTCCCTTTGCAAGGTCAGAAGTAAAAAATCTTGTGTTCCATTTACATGACTTTCTCTACATCCCTGCAACAAATTATTGTTAAAAAGCTTATTGTTCTATTTACTTAATGATAATCGAAAAAAAAACAGAAATAATCTTATTACTTGCTTCCTTGTAAGTAGAAGCAATATAAGGGAGTACCATAGGTTAAAGTGATAGTCAAAAGCTGGTTGCTATGTGACCGAAGTTCCTTTGTTTGTATGTATGGACAGAAGTTGACAAAGTCTAGTGTGAGAAAAGTATACTTTTTTAAAGCTGAAACCAAAAACAAGGAATATCTTAAAAACGATCAACTCCATGAAAAAATGCATATAACATAAATTATGCATTTTAAAGTGCTCTACATTTTTGTGTGTGGTAAGTTTTTGTCCATCTCTTACGGTTTAGAGTTATGCAAAATTCCGTAAAATTCATCAAGAATAAAGTATTCTTCTGAGGCTATTCCCAGAAAATTCAAGATATATATTTTATTTGACACGTAAAAGTCTTTAATATGACATTTTAATCAAAATCGTTAGAGCCATTTTTGAGAAAATCTAAATTTTCAAATGAAGTTCCATGTAAAGGGTAGTTTGGGTTGGGAGGATTTTTCTCAAAATCCTCGTATAAGAATAAGTAAGGAGGAGCAATGGGAAGTGTTCAACAAATTTAACAGTTTTGATACAAAGAGTGAGCAGGATGCATATTTGCAGAGTCTGATGGAAGTTGTTCCAATACCGAGAAGACTAACACGTGTTACTTATGGAGGTAAACCGAAAAGTCAAGGATTTAAATATAGAATTTCAACGTCATCTTTAGGACAATATGTGGTGTACAAGTATAAATGGCATCACAGCAAATCGGGTCCGTAGGCTGGTCATCCTTTTAGCTGCAGGAAAATCTATTGATAAACGAGGAAAATGTGTACCCGGTAATGCAATCAGTGAAGAACTAACAAGCATAGTCATGGCTCACCAGCATCTTTTCCGTATAAGGAAGCCCACTACTCAGGGAAGGACTACAAATATCTTGACGAGAAACTAAATGCCAAACAGATGTTTGAAATGTTCAAGGAAATATATCCTGATAGAAAAATTAGATATCCTATTATCGAAAAGTATTCTTAGAAAGAATTTCGCTATCATTCGGACGACCTCAGGTTGACATCTGTAGCGAGTATGAAGGATTGAACATTACGATAAAAAGTAAAAATCTTAATACAAATGCTAAGTGTGTGGCACTAGCTGAGCTCCAAATTCACAAGTGAAGAGCAAAAAATTTTTTTAGTAAAGTGAAAGAGTTAACGCAAACAAGGAATGATATAGCAGCTATCAGTATTGATATATGCAGAATCTGCACCTCTCCACTATTCCTGTTCAGGAGGCATTTTACCTTAGGCAGCTCACTCAAATGTGTTTTGTGTACATGATCACAGATTAGGAAAAGCAACATTTTTGTCTACCATGAATGTGTTGGAACCAAGGGGCTACACGAGGTTTGTTCATTTTTAATAGAATATCTTGAAAACCTTTCGAAAAATGTGAGAGAATTGGATGCGTTTTCATACGCTTGTGCAGCACAAAACAGAAACCACACGGTTCTGAGAATGTGGCTTGCACTAACAGATCAAAGTAGGTTCAATGTTATACACCATTATTTCCCAATACGTGGTCACTCCTTTATGTCATGCGACAGGGATTTTGGAAGTGTATAATTAAAAGAAAGGTGAGGACTGATATAATTTATTTGCCCAAAGACTTAAGTAGAACTAATAATAACATCAATTAATAAAATCAGCTCATAGTTATGGTGGATGACTGACAATATACTACAGTTCAAAACTTGGTGGCCGAAGTTCTACTGGTAAAATACTCTTTCTGTAGAATCGTTTGGTAAGCCTAAAGACAAAGTGTCTTTCTAAATAAGCAAATTTAATACTTTTACGTTCACCAATGAAGTTCTTGGATCGGTAACTGTAAGACCCTACATTGACAGTATCGTTAGTCATACATTCAGGCTGTCTGCAACATCTTCAGTTTAAGAGTTACCTACTATGAAATCATACCCAAAAGGGCATGTACCAGTCTATGTGAAAAAAAATTGTGAAAAAGTTGCAGAAATATTTACCAAAGAGATGGTCAAAACCTTCTATGACAAGATATTCTCCTGGCCTACTGTATCTAAGGTAGATGCAGCTGAGCATCTTTAATAAAATCAGATCTTGCTAATATTAGGAATCTTGGCATCAAGTTTGTTCTACGAGGGTCGATTTAAATATAAAATAGAATTACATGATGTGACCCTGTGCTATGTTTAAAATATGTTGTTTGTAAGAATCAAGAAGGAAATAAACTGATTTCCTCAGTATTCCTTGATACATTTTAATTTGAGAAACCACAGGCTTCTCAAATAATGCAAAGCACCCTTATATGAAAAGATAATGCAGAAGAAACAAACGCAGAACTATTATGAAGGATCTGTTTAACTCGCTGGATAAAAATCAGGACAAAAGATCAAAAGCCATAAGCTGCAGACGGTTTTTTTCCACATTTCTCAAAATAACTAGTAGTGGACATGTGGTTTCTCAAATAACCGATTCATTTATAATACGAAGGAATATCTCCGAAATGGTTAACTCTTCTGCGTAACGAATTCTATGCTTTAACGAGATCTACGGATTTCTTTTAGACTGTATTCCCAGAAAATTCAAGATACATTTTATTTGTAAATATCTTTAATATAGGCATTTTAATCAAAACCGTTGGAGCCATTTGAGAAAATCGAAGGTTCCAAACAAATCTTCATGTAAAGATCAACTTGTGGTAGGAAGGGTTATCCTAAAAATTGTGTCGCGTTCTTCATACACTTAAATGCCAATTTTGGCACTTAATAGACTCTTCAATTGAGTTATGCTGTTCATACATACACATGCGTTATCTTTCATTTGTTTTTTAATTCAGATGTCTTTAAAAGATGCATTTCCGATGATTTTTCAGTATCTCTTATCTGTTATGTAGATTGTACGTGGTAGAGAATGTAGAAGACTAATGCCACATGTGTAGTGTTGCATCAACGTGTACTGAATTCCATAAATGTGCCATTTTTTGACAAAATCTCAGTCCCTTGGTTCCAGGAACAACGTACATCCGTTTGGACACGATTTACCGATTCCACGGTGAGTCAGAACAATAGGAGCATGCCATCTAGAGGCAGAGGTTTTCTTTTTTTCCGGGCCGGTTTCACCAACAATAAATGGCAACTTCCTGTTATCCTAGTTTATATACTCGCTGATATTAGTGTATCGGGAAAACTGAAGAAGCACGTTTCACCAAGAGGTTGTAACCCCCCTTAATAAGACCGTCGACTTGGTGTACGTCTACTATAAGAACTACCAATTTCTCATACATAACAAGCGAGAACCACCATCCACCACTTCCTTCTTTCGGCTCCTTTTGAAGATAAAACAGTGGATGTGCAGGATTAAGGCAAGAATTGTCTAAATTTTGTGTTTAACTTGTCAGCGAAGAGAAATGTCCACAGGAGAAAGAAAAAAACAAAAAAACCATGGATGGTGCAGAAATGTGTTCTAATCTTTTAGAATTGGTAAAATAGCATTTTCACATGTCAAAGGGGGAGAAAAAAAAAAAAGATCGGTATCCACATCCAGAAAAAAAAAATTGCAGAATTGGCTAATAATTACTCTTTCTTACATCTAGTACAAAATTAGTTTACAACAAAAATCATTGCAGACGATATAACGGGTGCTGACGCAAGAGAAAGAGGCCCTGCAGTGACAAATTTGTAATTAATAATGTAAATTCTAGTATTTTACTATTACTTTCTCTAGCCCCATATGTACAATGTACTTAGTGGATAGAGAAGGTATTACATTCCACCCGAAAATTCGATGTCGAGATTTCGCCGGAAATATGTTTTGGGGTCCCCCGAGTAAGAAAAAAAAGTTTTTAGAAAAAGGTCCATCTCTGTTTGTGTGTGTGTGTGTGTGTGTGTGTGCGTGTGTGTGTGTGTGTGGACAGCATAGCTCAAAAAAGAAAGACCGTTAAATAGAGACGATTTTGATTAAAATATAGAAGATTAAAAATATTTAAGTCACAAATTCTGGGAATAGCCCCTGAAGACCCCTTCATTCTGGATGAGTTTTGAATAACGATTAAACCGCAAGAGATAGACAAAAACTTACTACACAAAGAATGTAGATCTCGTAAAAAAAATAGTTTTATGTCATACGTTTTTATGTAGAACTGACCGTTTGAGATATTCCTTGTTAATGGTTTCAATTTTAAACTACTATAACTTTTCTCAACCAGAAAGCGAGTTTCGATTCATCTCTTGTTTTACTGCAGATCATGTAAAGCGAATCGAACTTCAGTTGTTTCATTAAGATGAGCTTTTTAAAAGATATGACCACCGATTTAGCCTAAGTATTCCCTTATTTCTCTTCTACCAAGGAAGCAAATAAGAATTTCTGCTAATGTTACCTTGATTGACATAAAATAGATAAAAGAATAGATAAAAAAAATCTGATGTGTTCCATTCACATGACTTTCTCTATATCTCTGTAACAAATTATTGTTAATAAGCTTATTCTTATATTTATTTCGTGCTAATCGAGAAAAAATTAGCAGAAATAGTGTATTTCTTGCTTTATTGCAAGTAGAAGTGAAATAAGGGAGTACCATAGGTTAAAACAAGGAATATCTCAAAAATGATCAACTCCACGAAAAAGATGTATATAACATACATTGTGTTTTAACGTGCTCTACATTTTTTGTGTGTTAAGTTTTTGTCCATCTCTTACGGTTTAGTGGTTATGCAAAATTCATCCAGAATAAAGTAGTCTTCAGAAGTTATTCCCAGAAAATTCAAGATATACACTTTATTTGTCAGGTAAATATCTTTAATATACGATATTTTAAGCAAAATCGTTAGAAAATTTTTATTTTCTAAAACATGGCTCTCTCTCTCTCTCTCTCTCTCTCTCTCTCTCTCTCTCTCTCTCACACACACACTTTTCTAAAAAAAAAATTCAGGTCTCAAAACACGTATTTCCGGTGAAATCTCGTTATCGAATTTTTGGGTGCATTACAATACCTTCTCTATACACCATGTACATAGCACGTATAGAGAAAGTAAACATCTTTTGTAAGAAAAGTTGTTTTGTAACAGCTATAGAAAGTCATTGAATGAGACTTTTTTTTTTTAAGATAGGAATTCCAATTCTTGCTCCATGTTCTAAAATAGAATATAGTACATTTTCTTGCTTCATAACTGTCATTAGGTACGTTGACTCAATTCGTTGATTATAGCTTATTTTAAAGATGGCTTTTAATCATTTTTTTTTTTTGCAATTTGAAGCGTTTCCACATGTTGCTTGGAGACTCTGAAGGAGAGTAAGATACTAATTAAAACTAAAAATTATCTCCGGCACCCAGTATGCGAAGACGGAACTTCTGAGTGAAAACGCATTCCGCTACGGAAGCAGTTAAGATAATGGTGTGCAAGATGGGAACACATCACAAGGTTTCAACATAATGTACATTGAAGGTTTAGTTGTTTCATTATCCGAACACTACCAATTGGCTTTATTTCTGTCGTATCGTATACCACACTGTCATTACTACTTTTTACTTTGTCGTCGTTGTCCATAATTAGATTATTCGTCGCGGCGTTGTTTCTTTTTTGCTTCGCTAACTACGATTTGGAAATGACTAACCGAGTTGCAGTCCTCGGTTATCATTACTTTGGTTGTGAAACAACCTATTTTACCAATACGTTAATTTAACATCTTTAAACCGAGTTAAGTAAAGTTACCGTTGTTGGTGAAACCGGCTAATTTGCATAAGCCAAACTCTTATGAAGCTCTGACCATCTTGCATCGAAAGTAAGCGTATTAAACTTACTCGCCTTGTACGGTCAAGACAAGTTGTATTGCAAGACAATCAACATGAAATGCTGTTATAACTTGCTGGTTTCGCTTTTTTATTTTTCTCTTTATTATGAAGATTACGAACGTATTTTTACGGCCGTGTAGAAGTTAAGATACCTAACCTTGAGCAAAATTAAGGGATCTTTCACGCCCAATATAGAATGGGACGCTGAGAACCACAGCAATTAAAGAGCGTCCATAAATAACAGGCCATTTCATTTTCATTTCCTAACCTTGAGTCGATGCCAAAATTTCTTGCTAAGTAGGTGTACAGGCTCTTGCAAAAACATTTTAAAAATAGTAAATCTAAAGTTCTGGTTAAAATAATAAAAAAAC
This sequence comes from Hymenopus coronatus, assembly GCA_030762935.1. Classification (NCBI taxonomy): domain Eukaryota; kingdom Metazoa; phylum Arthropoda; class Insecta; order Mantodea; family Hymenopodidae; genus Hymenopus; species Hymenopus coronatus. The sequence continues at coordinate 154,401,813 of CM060892.1, read as the reverse complement.
ATGTTGCAGGGTTAAGGGAATTTTTATTTTATTCACCATTTACCTATATTATTGATCTCAAAAATGCTATATAGAAATGTATATACATTTCTTACGAACTACACAAGAACTACTACGAGGGCGGGAGCGGGGGGATCACAATGAATACAATAAATGTAATATTTTTGCGAACAACCTGTGAAGTTCCTTTCATTCTGAACGAATTTTACATAGGTTTATGTAATAAAGAAACAAAACACATTTACAAAAAATCTGATGCGTTCCGTTAAAAAGCTTATTCTTTTATCTACTTCATTTCCGGTATATCTTGATAGCATGGTCTATTACTTGCTTCCTTGTAAGTAGAAGGGAAAGAAGAGAGAAGCATAGGCTAAAGCGATAGTCAAATCTTTTAAAATCTGGTTACTAGGTAATTTCAATTCCTTTGTACGGCCAGGAGTTGAAAAATTTTCGTATGAGAAAGTTATACGTATTTTAAAGCTGAAACTAATTAGGAAAATCTCAAAACGGTCAGCTTTTTGAGTTTCAAGTTGTTTATCTCTTACGGTTTACCACTTGCAAAATAAACGAAAATTCATCCAGCATAAAGAGGTCTTTAGAGGCTGTTCCCAGAAAATTCTATATATTATGCCATGCAGATACTTGGCTATATCTATTTTAATAAAAATCGTTAAGAGCCATTTGAGAAAATCTAAATTTTCGAAATTTTTATCCATGTAAAGGGCAGTTAGGGTGCGGGCATTTTCTTGAAAATACCCGTGTTGCATCCTTGGAGGATGATAAACTTAAAATAGCAAATGTGGTAGTTAACGGACCTTTCGTTTTTCAGCTATGCTGCCCAGAGACAGACATTTTTCTAAAAATATATTTTTGTTTTGAATTCGAGGAATCTCTAAATACTTATTTCCAATGAAATCTCGGTATTTAACTTTTAGACGGATATCTTTATGTATTATGTATGAAGTAGCGAGAGTAAATCCATCCATCCATCCATCCATCCATCCATCCATCCATCCATCCATCCATCCATCCATCCATCCATCCATCCATCCATCCATCCCAGATAAATAAGATATTTACAAATTCACGACTAACAATTGTTAACGTGGTGCTAGACAGCGTTACTTGTTGCTTTCTCTAGCTCGTATGTACATAATATATAGAGAAGGTATTTTATTCCACCTAAAATTTCGACGTGGAGATTTCACCGGAAATATGTTTTGAGGTCCCCGAGTCAGAAAAAAAAACATTTTTACTTTCTCTACCTATACTATGTACATAAGCATACAGAGAAGGTATTGTATTGCACCCAAAAATTCGATTCTGAGATTTCACCGGAAACACGTACCCCCTGAATAAAAAAACCAACAACATTTTTTATTAAAAGGTCTGTGTCTGTGTGTGTGTGTGTGCGTGCGTGCGTGCGTGCGCAGCATAGCTTAAGAACGAAAAGCCCGCTAAATACCAAACCTGATATCAAGTTCAGTATCTACCATGGATGCGACACGAAGATTTTCAAGAAAACCACTCCAGGCCCAACTACCCTTTCTTTGCATAAAAAACAATCCAAATCTCATATTTAAAGTATTTACATGACAAAATGAATTTCTTGAATTTTCTGGGAATAGCCTCCAAGACCTCTTTATAACGGATACTTTTTTTTTTTTTTTTTTTTTTTAATTTTGTATAACCAGTAAACGGTAAATGTAAATGTCCTGTTATTTATGGACGCTCTTTAACTGCTGTGGTTCTCAGCGTCCCATTCTAAATTGGGAGTCAAATTATTAATTTTGCTCAGAGGCCTCTCAATCAGGCTTGAGGTTCTTCTACGTGGCGTAAATCTACGACACGGGACCAACGGCTTTACTTCCCTTCCGAAGGAAGCCATGCTAAGGATTTTTACGCCCGAAAAAATCCATCGTCCTCCGCCGGGTTTGAACCCGCGACCTTGCGTATATGAAGTCAGAATGGTAACCATTACACCACGGAGGGAGACGGTAAACGGTGAGAAATAGAGAAAAACTTACTGCACTAAAAATGTAGAGCTCCTCAAAACACACAATTTAGTTCATACATTTTTTTCCTGGAGTTGACCGTTTCGAGATATTCCTTGTTACTGGTTTCAGTTTTAAAATACATAAACTTTTCTCATACAGGAACTTTTCAACTCCTAGCCACTCAAACTGATTTCAATCCCATAGCAACCACATTTTAAACTACGTGACTGTCTGTTTGGTTTAGTTTCTACTTATAAGGAACCAAGTAATTAAGGTCGTTTCAACTAGCGTTTATCTCGAAGTGGATAGAAGAATAAGCTTATTAAAAATTTGTTACAGAGATGTAGAGAAGGTCAGGTCAATGGAACACATCAGATTCTTAGAAAAAGGTACGCGCGCGCGTGTAGATGTGAATTTGTACAGCATACTTCAAAAACGGAAACACCGTTAAATATCAAACTTGGTATTTAACTTTAGTACCTTCCAAACATGCGACACGTGGATTTTCAAGAAAGCATTTACACCACAAACTACCCTTTACATGGAAAAAATTGATAATTTTGTTTCTCAAAAATGGCTTTAACGATTTTGATTAAAATACCGTATATTAAAGATATTTATATCACAAGTCAAATGAATATTTTGAATTTTCTGGGAGTAGCCTCTGAAGACCTCTACTCTGGACGAGTTTTGCAGAATTTTGTATAACGCTTAAACCGTAAGAGATAGACAACAACTTACTACACAAAAAATGTAGGTCTCGTTAAAACACAGTTTATGTCATATGTTTTTTTTTTATTTTTTTTTATATTTATTTATTTAGAGATAACCGTTTCCGAGATATTCCTCGTTATTGTTTTTTTAAACTACTAAAACTTTTCTCAAACAGGAAGTGAGTTGTTTTACTGCAGGCCATGCAAAGTGAAACGAACTTCAATTGTTTCATATAGGACCAGCTTTTAAATGATATAACTATAGATTTAACCTAATGTATTGCCTTATTCCCTTCTACTTACAAGAAAGCAAGTAATACAATTTCTGCTAATGTTTACCTCGATTAGCATGTCGTAGATAAAATAATATTTTGTAAGGAAAGTTGTTTGTATAAGAGCTAGAGAAGGTAGTGTAGTGAATCTTTAACTTACTTTAAAACCTGAATAAGGTTATAGGCCCGTTAACTAATAGGGGTCTGCTTTCTTTCACAAAATATGGAAAAATCTAAATGTCGTCCATTCCAAACTAGGTCGTTGACATTATCACAGGTTAAAATAGACGTTTTCCGCTTAAAGAGGCCTGCGAGTACAACTTAGACAACAGTTATCTAGGATGATCTCCACTTTAAATGTTAACAGCATCTTTAAGTGTCCTCTTAAAACAAAGTATATACTGGCACAATTTGTTGGCAGATATCCCATACCTCCACATGAACGTATACTTATAACGATCGAAAACTCCAATTCAGCAACTAGAATGTTAGAAACAGTGTTGAAGAGGGTTATTGATAAAATTGAAGGTAGCCAAGAGTGTTTGCATTTAATGTATACGCTTAAAAAGCTTTATGAATCGCAGTCATAAGGGATAGTGTTATTCAGGTTATGAGAAAACAACGATCACTGATCCGTCTGTCATAGACAAATTTTTAAACTTGAGAAATGAAAATGAAATGGAGTCTTTATGGATGCCTTTTTTTAACTGCTGTGGTTCTCAGTGTCCCATTCTACATTGGGCGTGAATGACTAATTTTGCTCAGACTTCTGCGAGACGAAGTTCTTTTACGTGCCGTAAATGACACTTCCCTATTGAAGGAAGCTATGCTAAAGATTTTACGCCCGAAAAAAATCCATCGCCTCCGCCGGATTTGAACCTGTGACCTTAGTACAAGAGGCTAACATGGTAACCACTACCCCACGGAGGGCTACTTTCCACTTTAATAACTATATTTATAACCAGCAAAGTTACCAGGCAACCTATTTCATGCTTTTCAAAGTTTTATGAGGCCTTATGCTTTCATGCAATTATAATTAAAAGTGTAAATTTATAATATATAAATATATAATTGTAATAGGTTCTTTCGTATATCTGTATAAACAATGTTACATTCACATGATTCTCTCTACCTTCTATCGTTTTTTGGTGGCTATAAAAATTCTACTTACGTCAATCATTTTTCTGCCTACCTACTTACTTTTGACCGCAAACCTTTGCAGAAATAGCACAATGCACATTTCAGATACAAAAAGAATGGCTATAGTCAAATTTTTAATAATAACTGGACACTATATACTAGCCATATTCTTTCTCGCAATCGCGAGAAATGACAATATCGACTGGACTTCAAAGGAATAATAAAAAATATTAAACAAGTAGAACTACGGCTATTTCGGAAATGGCTGCTGCCTATAAAAAGTTATTTGAAATATATATATTAGAAATATATTTTATGTAGTACATTTTAGGCTTAGTGGCATAAATGAAATGCTGAAAATATTTTGTGTGCTTTGTTAAAAGTATATATTTTAATGCATATAAGCACAAATACGATAATAATAATAATAATAATAATAATAATAATAATAAAAAGCATATAACTTGAAAAGAAAAAAATTTACAAATATCTAATTATTTATTGAATACTTGATATGCAAGTTATCTAATCATTCTGAACACATTTGGTAATTTAAGCTAAATTTACAATTCATGTATTAATTACCACGCCAACAAGCACTAAGTACTTACAGTAAGAGTTTGAGAGGTCATTAATACAGAGTGTCCAGAAATCAAGTATCTATTTCATAGAAAGTGATGGTACGTGCAATGTTTGCTATGGTATCGGTTTATTAGTGGTTACTTTCAACATGGTCACCATCAGTATCACGACACAGTTCCCATTTTTCAGCAGTGCCACGAAACATTCTGAAGCATTACGGATGTTATGGCAGTAGCAGCTCCTATAATGCGGCTCCTGCGTGTGGTAATGCATCGAGTGAACACACGTCCTTTGATAAAGCCCCACATAAAGAAATACATCGGCGTGAGGTCAGGGGACATGGGGCCTGCGCGTCCAATCACCTCCCAGAGAAATGAGAATTCAGGAACGTGCATACAGCTAAGGCATAATGACATGGCTACACGCTTTGCAAAATCTTCATGCAATCGATGGAGAACCTGCTGGTGGTATAGCTTCTTCTTTAGGGTAAACCGCAACACCTTGTGTACCATCGAACGCGGAATGTTCAATTCCATTGACAGATGCCGCGCCGATTTTGGACTCCTTTCAATGGATGTCCTGATGGCTTCAATCCTTTCAGTGGAGGACGAACGTCCTCGTCCAGGCTCCGTTACCAGCGATCCAGTGCGCTTGAACATGTTTACCAATGTGCGGATTATTTTATTAGTGGGACCAGTGTGATGGAATCTGCAGTTAAATCTCATCCGAATGTCATCGTAACCTCCAAGTGCGTGCGTGCGTGCGTGTCTGGTAGGCTCGTGGTGAGCCTGGGTGTTGTTGCTGTGTACCTACCCTGGTAAGGGTTTAACCATAGGAATGAGGTGATGGTTAAGGTTTTGTTTGAGGTTTCGAGTGTTGGTGTTAAGGAGGTAGCGCTGGTAGACTCCTCGAAGCCTCCAAGTCACAATAGCCACTTTCTCTTCTAGGTAAACATCCTGCGCATTCACTTTGATATCGGGCAACCTACAATATGTTAAATATATCTGCAACGATCTAACGTATACAAGGTGGACATAATGTATTCATTTCTACAAAATAGATACTTATTTTCTGGACACCCTGTACTTACAGTACAACTAGGAAATAACCATCAACATATCTTTGCTTCGACTTCGCTGGTAAAAGTGAAGCACATGCTAGATCCGCAGCTTCAATAGTAATGTCACTCATTTTATAAAATGTTACTGCTTGATAATGAAAAATCTAAAGATCCAATTCGGCTACATAAATAACATAACAAACATGTACTACTTCAAGTAAAGAATCTATTAAAAATTCACTAACAAAAGAGTGTATAAAAAGGCCTTGTCCATATAATTTAGATATAGCCTTTCCATCTGTTCACATCGAGACATTTTTTTCTTAATGTTCAATAAAATATTGAAAAGCAATTTTGACTTATTACTGTTTTTTTACAGGTTTTTCAAGTATTTCAAAAAGTAATTGGCTAACTACGAACTGTAGGTTACTTATTAGATCTCGAATGTTTGGAATAGCTATGCATTTTCTACCTGATGAGTAGAACTTACAGTTCTTAGTACTTAACATATGTACTATTAAAACCCGAAAAGTTTCTCAATGTAATGGTTGAAATAATCCCAATGTTTCGAAGTGGTAAAGCTATTGTTTCATTAGGAGCTGCGGGTTAAATCCGGGCGGAGGGCGAGGGATTTTTTTTTCGGGCGTAAAACCCTAACATGGGTTCACTTTGAAGGGAAGTAAAAGTCGCTGGTCTCGGTAATTTTTATTTTCACATAAAAGAACTCCATACTTTGGAGAGAGAAAAAAAAAAGGCGGTTCCTGGGCAACATTCCCCGATTTACACGTCCTCAAGTTGTGATTTCTTCCTAGGGTTCAATCTATGGGCGACGAGTTGATCCATTGTCACCATGGCGCATAGTGGCAAAACGAGAACTAGGAATTCCAATCTGTCAAGGAAACATGCTAGGTGTCCCCTATACGTCGATATGGCGTGAAGGGAAATTGAATTTAATATTAAAGACATTTTATTTGCAATATAAATCCTAATGTAACTTGGTACATTTTGTTTTAAAAACAGACTTGGACATTTGTTAACGGGAATCTTTTCATGTAGTTTCCTCGTCAACTCCGCTGTTGATCTAGCCAGTAAACTACGATCACCTTCCTTTCACTTAACCCAGAAGTGAGTATTCTTGAAACCGCGCTTCATTTCATGCCAAGTGACTTCAACCCCATTCCTTGGGATTTACCGTTTGCAACACACAAGCAAGCGTTCCATCCAGTGGTGGGACACTGCTGTACGCAGTTGCAACAGTGGAAAAATACTTAAGGGAAGAATGGGCTTTTTCAATCAGATGGATTGTCGTACACATACCACACAACAGGTCCTTTTTCTAAAAATGTCTATTGTTCAGGGGGTCCTAAATTATCTTACGGTATTTCTAATGAAATCTCGGTATAGAATTTTTAGGTAGAATGTAATATGTACTATGTACAGCAGTAGAGAAAGTAAAAAGATTAACCAATCGGCTGTTTGGCATTATATAGGATCTTTTAAAAGTCACTTAAAATTTTAAACAGCTATCAACATTATATTTGATAGGATAAAAATTAAAAGTGGCATACTGGCCAAGCAATGTTTTTTTTCTTCTTCTTTTTGTTTCTTCAGTTTTGTTGAATAAAACAGTCATTTCGTACTGATATGAGAATTTATAAGTTACAAAGCATAGCTTTATCACTGAGTGATAGAATACAGCCGATTCAAGGCTACAAATATGAAAGTAAGGAAGTTTTTCTGAAGGGTTGAGAAAATTTAGAATCCTTAATTTAAGAGCATGCTTAGGCAAACCTTTCGGCGTCCGCATTATCCGGGAGTAACTAATTTCAGCGAAGTTATATAAAACAAATTGTGTGTTTTAAAAGAGATCTACACATTTTATGTAGCAAGTTTTGTCTATCTCTCACGGTTTACAAGTTATACAACGCAACCAGAACGATCAGGTCTTCCGAGGCTATTCTAAGAAAATTCAAGATATGCATTTAGTTTGTAATGAAAATGTCAAAAATACATTTTAATCAAAATCGTTTGAAACTTTAAGAAAATCAATATTTTCGAAAAAAAAGTTTAATGTAATAGGGTAGAGGGATTTTCTTGAAAATTCCCATGTTGCATCCTCGAAATATACTGAACTTAAATAGCAAGTTTGGTATTTAACCGACTTCATTTTTTAGCTACACATAGACACATCGTCCTTCGTGGTGTGGTGGTTATCATGCTAGTCTCTAAAACCAAAGGTTGCAGGCTAAAACCTAGCGGCAGGTGATGGATTTTTTCGGATGCAATCTTAGTATGGCTTCCTTCGGAAGGGAAGTAAAATCGATGGCCCCATGTAATGTTTACTTGCACGTAAAGAACCCCATACCTTGAGAAGAAGATTCTTGGTCAAAATTCCGCTATTTCACGTCCGCATGTCGTGATTTCGTCCTACAGTGCCATCTGTGGGCGACGAACTGATTCCTCGTCACCATGGCGTATAGCGGTGTACTCAAGAACTAGAACTCCAAATCCCACCATAGAAACATCGTAACGATGCCCTATGCTTCACTTAGGAGCATAACAAATCAAAACGAACCTAATCTAACCAATCTGCCCATAGACACACACACGCGAACATGTTTCTAAAACTAATTTTTTGGAATTCGAGGGGTTTCAAAACACACATTTCCAGTGATGTCTCCGTATCGAATTTTTGGTGTGGAATACAATAGGTACATTTCTTATCTACTATGCACATTGTACATGCGTGCTAGAGAAAGGAAAAACCACATTGTTCCATTTGAGGCAGCGCCTATTCGACTATTCATATTTGACTGACGTTAGTACTTGGCAATTATCTCTCAGACTCCATAATGATTCGTTTAATCTTGCTGTCTAGGGGAACTTGCGTAAAAGTCAAATGCGCAACATTTTATCCCTTTTGCTGGATTTGACCGCGTTGAGGTTTCAACTACACGGGGTCGTTAGTGGGTCAGAGCCTATCAGTCAACATGTTCATGTTCTGCTTCGCTCTCGATGATTCACGAAATGGTCCTTCCATTGTTGGTTGCGCTCACTCACGGCATAGACGCCTACATCGACGTAGCTTGGTATAAACAACAAGACTTACACAAAAGACAAGTGACGCCACGTTAATGAACGTTAGATAAAGCTCTAATGCGCGCGCGCACGCGCACACGATCGCTCGACTTCATTATCACCATGGAAGCTGTATTTTCTTTATTTGAATCTAATTTTATGAACATTAATACCTTATATAAGAGGATTATACACTTATTTAGGTTACATATTTTGGATTATTCTGTATCGTCAGTTTAAACAAGGAACAAATGCAGATAATACTGTGCGACAAATTTGATCTATCATTTCTAAGCAGATAGTTTTACTTTTTCTACCACGTACGAGGGTAGTGCATTAAGCATGCGTATTTCAAAATAGATGGTGTTACTAAGGAAAGTGTATACTGTACACTGTACTGTACACGTACACGGACGGCATTGTAACAATGTTTTATTTTCAGTTTCACTTTTGGATGGGAAAGCTTACGAGCAGATAATAGTGAAAATGTATGCTGTTTATGGGGACCTTTCGCCATCTATGATACAGTTATATATTTGTTCAAAGACTTTAAACGTGGTCGAACATCGTTTTTTTATGAGGAGCGCCCAGGACCACGGCAGATGTGTTGCCAAAGAAATCCATGAAAAAGTCCACAATGCGAGTATTGCTGATCGGCGAACAAAATTTCACGAAATGAAGAGGTCACAGATGTGTCGACAGGAACGACAATTCATATTTTGTTTGATAAGTTTAAAATTAAGTTTTGGGTCCGAAGGGTACTGCGATTACTCACACATAACGAGCGAATGCGGCTTTTAACTTCAAGGCTACCTTGGAACTATTTAAGAGTGACCCGAAGGACCATTTGCGTAGAGTTGTCGATTCGAGCTACGACCTCATTTGGTGAAATGTTTCTTCGCGACAACGCACCAGAACATTCATCTGGAGTTGTCACCGCCAAATGTTGTGAATTGCTACCGAACCTCGCCCAACCCGACTCCCTGCAATATCTGCTTGTTCCCAAAAGAGGTAATCGTTGAGACACATGCGTATTTTGCAGTGGTTCACAATTCTAATTTTTGGAGGGGCTAAATAAATGGCAGAAACGTTCGGAAGGTGTATAGACATCTCTAAATGGGAATTATGTTAAGAAATAGATCATTTGTGTTTGGAAAATATGGGGCATTCATTCTTGTTCTTGCTGAACCGCCCCCGTACATAGGTAGAAAAGGTAATCGATTCCACTAAAAAAAAATCTAAACTGAAATTTCAATGGAAATACTTGGCGGTCCCATGAATTCAAATAAAAAAATAGAAAAATGTCCGAGTGTAGGTAGGTGTTTAGTTTCTGCGTGCGTCCGCCTCTAAAAAGCATAACTCAAAAACGGAAAAGTCCATTGAATACCTAAGTTAACATCTTCCAAGGAAGACAGGAAAAATTTCAAGAGAATCTCACCAGACCCAGAACTACTTTACATAGAAAATTTTTACAAAATTTAGACTTTATTAAAATAGCTAACGATTTTAATTTAAAATACCATGTTTAAACTATTTTTACGACAAATTAATTTTATATCTTGCATTTTCCGGAAATAATCTATGAAATTCCTTATTCTGAACGGCTTGTATAACTGGTAAAGCTGAGAGAAAAACTTCCTACACAAAGTTATAGATCTGGTTAAAGCACAATTTATGTCCGATACATTTACTTTTTGTAGCACGTACGTATGTACAATGCACATAGTAGCTAAAGACACTTTATTCCACCCAAAAATGTAATGTAAATATTTCAGCGGAAATGTATGTTTTGAGGTCCCCAGAGTAAAACAAAACATTTTTAGAAAGACCCGCGCGCCTTTGGACAACATAAGTCAAATGAAAACACCGTTAAGTACCAAACCTGATATTTATATTTAATATCTTCTAAGGACGCGACACGAAGCTTTAAGAAAATCCTGTCTCTCCCAAACTAACCTTTACAAGGAAATTGTTTTGAAAATTTCTCAAAATGGCAATGGATTTGGATTAAAATAGTGTATGTTAGATATTTTCCTGACACAGTGTATATTTTGAATTATGTGGGAATAGCTTTTGAAGACCTTTTTATTCTGGATAAATTTGGCTGAATTTTGCATAGCTGGAAAGAAATAGACAAGAACCTATGTACTGCACCAAAATGTTATCTCGTTAAAATACATAAGGTATATGATATCCGGTTTTTGGTAGAGAATGATCATTTCAGGGATATTCCTTGTTATTGGTTTCAGTTTTAAACTACCTAACTTTTCTAGTTTCATCTGTTTTACTAATGATCATGCAAAGCGAACCGAACTCCAATTGTTTCACACAGGGACCAGTGTTTAAATGTTTGATTATTGCTTTAACCTTTGACAAGTTCTATGTTCAGAGGCTTCTTGGCCTAAATGAACCTACAGAATGCTTTCTAATCAAATCTAACCTAGTGTATTTCATCATTTCCCTTCTACTTACAAGGAAGCAAGTAATAAGAAAATGTCTACTGATGCTTACGTGATAGAGATAAAATAACCTTTTGTAAGAATAATTTGCAAGTGGACGAGCTAGAAATAATCATGTGGATGTAACACACATTTTTTTCCAATTTTTAATAATTTCAGATAATCCTTGTTATGGGTTTACATTTTCCAATACGTATACATACTTTCTCAAAGAATCATTCGTTTTTCTTTTCATCCTGGTCAACAGAATGGAATTTCGAGGTACGCATAGAGAACAGCTATTAAAATAGCTTTTGTTTCATTTGTAAAACCCCAATTTAACTTCTATGGTCATATCGGAGACTAACTTGTGAAACAACTCAATTACTGTAGGCTACAGACATTAGGTTAATTTTATATCGCGCGCGCGCACACATACGCACTCTCATGCATACTTCCAGACGCTGTGGAGAATAGGTAATACAGAAAACTTCCCCGCCCCAGCCGGCAATCGAACCCGGGATCTTCGGATGAGAAAATAATTATTATCGCTTTAACCTAGTGTGTTCCCTTATTTAGTATGTACGAGCAAAGAAAGAAGTAATAAAACGATTTATGTTGATGTGTAATGTGTTATGTTTACAGTAATATTTAATGTGTAGATAGACAACTAAAAGAGCGGAAACGATTTTTTCTTGGTTATTAAATAATTGATCTTAAAATTTCGGAGTTTGTTATAAAATATATAAAATATTTCTGGAATAAATTGCTCAATAAAGCTTCCCATATTTCACAAATTGGCCCCAAGCCTAACCTGCGGTTATTGGTTGATCAAACATGTAATAAAACTATTAAAGAGTAATTTTGGTACAAGTTTTTGCACCCTCCCTTTATTATCGACATGGAGGCGTTACCATGACGACGGGCTGCAGCACCATGGGGTTGGATGACATGCCGCGCACACTCGGGGAATGATCCAATGGATATCGAATGAACATATTCCGTAGTTGTAGGCGTGGTGTCTGTACAGAGCACCCCTGAAATTTCGCTCTCGTGTCAGATGTAAATATGATGTAACAGTGCCTCAAGCTACATCGCAGAAGACAAGTTTGATGTGGAGGGACTTCTGAAGAACCGCAGACCTGCCAGCGACAAATATTCGCGGAGGCGGCACGGGAGAAGGGAGGACGCCGTCGTTCCCCGCTGTCATGTCCAGCTTCGTGCACGGACTGGGGGCGGCTAACGGTGAACAGCCTCTTTGGGAACTAGCTGCGTCCACCAATACACCCGTCACGGCATGTACAAATTAAGGTTCTATTAATGTATATTCGTTTCACGACATCACATGCATGCGTTGTCAGCCTGAGGTGTTTGCTTATACAACATGTTTTGTGTGTAAGGTTACGTAAATAAAAAATTATTGCGTAATGGTGGTATTTTTGAGAGAAGCAGAACAAAGAGCAGGGTTTCAGCATTTTCTACTTTCTGAAAAAATTGTGTGTTATTTCTGACGAAAGTAGGCAAACAACAGGGTTTGAACATGTAATATTTGTTTTGAAAAACTGGATTTTTATTTGAGCTTGAGCGTGTAAGTTCTGCAGTATTGCACATGTTTTATTATTATTATTATTATTATTATTATTATTATTATTATTGACGAACTGTTTAGAAAATATATACAGCGACTGTTTAATTACTTAATTTATCTCCACTTTAACAAATGCTAAAGACAAATTAAAGGAAATATTCTCAACTTTAATGACAACGAACAAAGCAGAATGTTTTCTGGCCTTAATTCAGACCTTTCATTTTATTCACCAATTTTTTTAAAGTTGCAAATCTTAGGATTTTCTCTAGCACGTATGCACATATATACAATGTACCCAGTAGATAGAGAATCTATTCTATTCCGCCCAAAAATTTCATGCCGAGATTTCACCGGGTATATGTTTTGAGACCCCCTGAATAAAAAAGAATTTTTAGAAAAATGTGTATGTGTATAGCATAGCTCAAAAATAAGTCAAATACAAAATTTGGAATTGGCTTCGGATGCGACACGATTTTTCAATAAAATTCCGCCCATCCCAGCTACCCTTTACATGGAACATTTTTGGAAAATTGATTTTTCATAACAAACGAAATGTATATGTTGAATTTTCTGAGAATATTTTCTTAAAGATTTCTTCATTCTTGATGACTTTTGTATAACTGGTAAACCGTAAGAGATAGACAAAATCTTACACAAAAATGTAGAACTCGCTTAAACACTAAATTTGTCTTTTTTCCGTTTGAGGTATTCTTGTTATTGGTTTAAATTTAAACTATTTAAACTTTTCTACAGCAGGAACTCTTTCGTTTCACCCCTTTTGTTTTACTCCCGGGAATGCAAAGATAACAGTTTCAATTGTTTCTAATAGCAATAGCTTTTAGAAGATTTGACTATAGCTTTAGCCTAGTGTATTCCCTTATTTCCCTTCTACGTACAGAAAGCAAGCAAGCAAGCAATAAAGGCCATTTCTGGTAATGTTTATCAAGCTTAAGATTTTTTTAAAATGTAGGAAAGTGAGGAACAACTAGAAAAAGACTTGTGATTGGAAGAACATCAGATATATGCATATATATTTTTTTATTTAACGTTGTCTAGCACGTATGTAATGAACATAATAGGTAGAGAAGGTGGTGTATTCCGCCAAGAAATTCAATACAAAAATAAAAATGGAGTTTATTTATGGACGCCCTTTAACTGCTGTCCTATTCTATACTGGGCGTGAAAGACCGCTATATTTTGCTCAGAGGCCTCTATCAGGATCCATCGTCCTCCGCCGAATTTGAACCTTGGGTAAATGAAATTAGCATGGTAACCATTACACCACGGATGGCGACAGAAATTCGATAGAGGTTTATCTGTAAATACATGCTTCGAGAACCCTGAATAAATTAAAAAAACAAATTAAAGAAATCCCATGTGTGTGCGCGCGTAGCATAACTCAAAAAGCAAATAATATCTTCCAAGGATGCGAGATATAGGTGTACAGGAAAAAAAAAAACTTAATCCCCAACCACTTTTTACATGGAGGATTTTTCGAAAACTGATTTTCTCAAAAATGTCTTACAATCCTGATAACATTTTTAAGTTATTTTCATGACAAACGAAATGTATATCTTGAATATTCTGTATATAGCCTCTGAAGAAATTATTGTGAACGAATAGTACAACAATAAACGTAAGAGGTGCGCAAAACTTATTACACAAAAAATGTAGATTTGTCAAAATAAAAATATGTTATACAATTGTAATTATTTATTTTTTGCTTCCGGGATATTTCTCGTTATTGTTTTAAATGCTTTACCTAAACGGAAGTCTTCCGTTTCATCTCGTTTTGTTCTTAACCATGCAAAGATTATAAATTGTTTCACATTGCGATAGATTTTAAGACATTTGGCTCTCTTTAGCATAATATATTCCCCTGTTTCTCCTCTACTTGCAAGAAAATAAGTAATAAGAAACATTTCTGCCAAAGTCCATCTTGATTATCATGATGTGCATAAAAGAATTTATCTTTTGTAGGAACAATTTGTTTGCAGAAGTCGTGTGGATGTATTGGGGGAGGGGGGCGAGAGAGGAGGGTGTTTGTTGCTATGAATAGAAACGCTTTTGCATTTGTGGAGCATAATGCATATTCCTTATTTAAAAACCTGATGTGTTATATTCGCATAACTTTCTTTACATATTTTGCAACCAACTATTCTTAACAAAGCTTATTCTGCTGTAAACTTCTTACTAATCGAGAGAAAAAAAGAAAAAAAAAATGATTTATTGAACGTTTTCTTATAGGTTCAAGGAGAATAACGGAATACCCAAGGCGAAAACGACAGTGGAATGTTTTAAGAGCCGGTCACTTGAAATTCCGTTCTTGCAAGATAACCAAAATGAGGGGGTAAAAATCTAACGACTTTCTCTACATCTCTAATAATTTATTGTTAAACGCTTATACTTCATGCGAATCAAGATAAACATTAGCAGAGATTGTTTAATGGCTTAGTTGGGAGATAAGGGAAATTCACTACGCTAAAGCGATAGTGAATTTAAAAGCTGGTTACTACGTGATTGAAATCAGTTTCTTTATATGGCCAGGGGTTAACTTTTCTGATACGGGAATTTGTCAAGTCTTTTAAAACAAACAAATAAGGAACATCTTGGAAATGGCTAATTGCATAAAAAGTTATATGACAAATTGTGTGTTTAAGGAGGTGCAGCGAGCTTTGGCCTATTTCTTATCGTTTACCAGTTATCCAAAAATTCAGATTTCCATTCATAATGAGATCTTCAGGGGCTATTCCCAGAAAATTCAAGACACACATTTTATTCGTCACTTAAATATCTAATATACGCTATTTCAATCCAAGTTGTTAGGGCCATTTTTGAGAAAATCAAAACTTGCAAACTTTTTTTCTATGTAGAGGGGTGGGGGGAATTCTCAAAATCTTCGTGTCGTAGCTATGGTAGCTAATCTTAAATACCAAGTTTGGTACTTTACTGACTTTTCGTTTTGAGTTGTGTTCTCAGACACATGGGGACACAAAATACATACAGATATTTTTCTACAGCTCCGAGATGTTCCATTCACATGACCTTCTCTACATCTCTGTAACAAATTATTGTTAAAACGCTTATTCTTCTATATGCTACATGCTAATCGAGATAAACAGAAGAAATGGCCTTATTACTTGCTTGCTTGTAAGTAGAAGGGATAAAGGGAGTACACTATGCTGAAGCGATAGTCAGTTCTTTTAAAAGCTGGTTCTACAAGATTAAATTAGTTTCTTTGCATGGCCAAGCGTTGTCAAATTCCGTATGAAAAAAATTAAGTTTTTTTAAAACAAACAAATAACCAGGAATATCCCCGAAATGGCCAACCCCATAAAAAGCAACGAATTGTGTGTTTTAACGAGATCTATATTTGTGGTGTAGTAAGCTTTTGTCTATTTCTTACGGTTTACCAGTTATCCAAAATTCAGTAAAATTTATCCAGAATGAAGTCTTCAGAGGATATTCCCAGTATATTAATCATATAGATATTATTTGTCTGTATATTACACAAAATCGTTAGCTAAATGAAAAATGGAAATTTCTGACGTTTGTTCCACGAAAAGGGTAGTTTTGGGGAGGGGTGTTTTCTTAAAAATGTTCATGTCCTATCCTTGACATATACTAAACTTAAATACAACGTTTGGTATTTTACCGACTTATCGCTTTTGAATTATTGTGTTCACATTTACTTTTTATTATAAATGTTGGGGGGGGGGGGAGATACAGAGTTCCCTAAAAGTGTATTTGCGTGAAATCGCATTTTTTGAGTGGAGTAATACCTTTTCTACTTACAAACCATAAGGCATACAGAGAAAGTAAGAATACGTACTGAACATCAGTTATTTTACTTCGTTATTCCTGTCGCTCAGCTACGGGAAGGAACTAATATTGCATCATACCGTGTTGCTCACATTCAAGAGGTCCCGAGTTTGAAACTCGGCTAGTGCGAGTTACCCGGATAAACCTTTTTCCCGGGGTTTTCCTTAAGCTGAGAAGACAAATGTCGGGTAGCTCTTAAGCTCTATGACGCCGGGATCATTTGAGCTCCATTTCATTCATTCACCCTCCGATGACCATCCACATTAATGGACGCTAAGGTTTTATATATATATAAATAAATAAATTAAGCAATCGAAGTTTCACCAGCAATACAGATTGAAATTTCCTGAATCCCTAATTTTAGAGAAAGTTGCGCAAGCGGTTATGCGCTTGTACAACAATCATCTGGTATGTTTCATTCTCAATCATTTTTACAAAAGCTTATTCTAATCAAGCTAAACATTAACAGAAATGGTCTTATTCATTTTCTTTTAGAAACAGGAGAAATATGAGTGCTCTATGCTAAAGCGATAGTAAAATATTTTAAAACCTGGATGGATTTTAAATTCCATTATCTTGACTTGATTAGCAACGACTTTCCATTTGAGAAAAGTATGGAAATATTAAAACCAATGAATTTCATACAGTGTCCTGTTTATTTTTTTTTTTTTTTTTTTTTTTTTTTTTTTTTTTTTTTTTTACAAAATTGTGTATTTTGAGATCTACATTTTTTGTACAGTAAGTTTTTATCTCAAAAGTCATCCAGAACGAAGAGCACTTCAGAGACTATTCCCAGAAAATTCAAGATATACATTTAATTTGTGATCAGGATATCTTACACATGCCGTATTTAACAAAACATGGATACCGCCTTTTTTGAAAAAATTAAACTTCGAAAAATGTCCATATAAAGAGTAGTTTTTATAAAGTCTGGCGTGCTACACTCACGACTACCTCCACCCTTGCTGCAAAAAAACTCCATTCTTATTCTACTTCGTTTCAAGATAAAAAATTTTGCTAAGTTGACATTATTTTACAAAAGGAATAAGAAAATACAATACGGTAAAGAAATAGACAAGATTTGAAAGCCGACGCTATATGATTTTGATATGCCATCGTGGCTTGATCAGAGAAAAAAATGAATAACGACTTCCCACTTAAGAAAATGCTAATTGTAAAATTGAAACCAATATAAAGGAATATCTAAGAAGTGGTTTAATTCCTAAAAAAAAAAAGCAAACATCATTTGTCGTAACCGTGTTTTAAAGGATTTACATATTTTGTGCGATAAGTTTTTGTCTCTCTCTTTACAGGCTTTACAGTTGTGCAAAAGTCATCCACAGTAAGAGGAACTTCAGAAAATTTAAATATATACATTTTGTGATGAAACTATCTTAAATATATAATATTTTAAATAAAGTCGTTAGACATGTAAGAAAATGTAATTTTTCTTAAACAATTTTTCAAGTGAAGGGAGTTTGGGGTAGGGGATTATCTTGATATTTACCAAGTTTGATATTTAACGGACTTTTCGGTTTTGAGTTAGGCTGTTCAAAGACGCACATATACATCACGCGTTGAAACCGGGACCTCCGGGTTAGTGAAGTCAGCTCGCTGAAAACTTGACTAAGGAGGCAGATTAACTGTTTGCTGAGATAGTGTCAGGAACATGAATTAATCTAGCCCTTGTTCTAATATTATCTGACAACATTTTGCAGCCCCTTGGCACAGCAGACATTGGCGTACCGGGTTACGGCGATCTCACACCCTACTCCTCTCTGTGGGACCAGCATCACGGGCCAGGCTCAGCGCTAGGGTACCACGGATCGCATCCCGAACTGCTCGGTTTTGCCAGCGAGCTCTGGTCCGCTACACCACATAGCAACACGGGGCACGGCCGAGCTCAGTGCATGATACAGCAAAGGTAAGTTTCATAGGTAATCCTTTCGATAACGCAGTTTAAGGTGAAGCATCTGTGAAATTTATAAAGTCCACAGTACACAAAATCTCTTATTCAAATTTATACCAGTTATACATAATAGTGATAGGTTTACCCCGTATCAAAATTCTAGCTTATATGGTTGTTTACATAATGTTTACTGTCTAAACTCGTTGTACCAATAAAAAACGAGCCACATGATGCATTTTCAAAAATATTCACGTAATAATTAAGTAAATGACTTTACAGTTACATCTTTTTTTAGATTAATTATAGAAAAATTATTACTTTTCTACTCTAAAAGCTTCTGTTCAAGGAATTTATAATTTATTATTATTAATAATAATATTAATATTCTAGCAGTAGTGTTCTATTGCTCACTTTCCTGAAAGTGTTATTAAAAGGTAAATTGCAATTATATTAGCAGCTAGTGGAATTCCTAGCTTGAAAAGTAATTCTCTCTCTCACACCCCCCCCACACACACACACACACACACACATACACACACACCCTAGAGCTAAGAGTTATTGCTATAATCGTTTTAGAATCTTGTTTGTTGATTTGTTAGCAGTGCAATTAGTAGCGGCTTTTGTTACTCATATGTTGGCAGCTCTAAATTAGTGGGTGTCGAAACAAAGGGAACCAGCACCATGTGGTTGGTTGCGTGTGTGTGTGTGTGTGTGTGTGTGTGTGTGTGTGTGTGTGTGTGTACAGCATAAAAAGAAAACTCAGTTCAACTCAAATTTGTTATTTATTATAGGATTTTCTAAGTATGGACATACTTTCAAGAAAATATTCCCACCCCAAACAAAATTTACACGGAAAAGGGGCAATAAAATATATATTTTTTTATTTTCTCAAAAATGGCTCTAAAATATATTAAAATATCATACGAACTCGTCGTAATTTAAGATATTTGATGGCAAATGAAATGTATACTTTTCTGGATATAGTCCCTGAAGTTCTTTATTAATTAGTGTCGTACAGTTTGTAAACTGTACGAGATAATCTTAAACAAAAAAAATATATATCTCGTCAAAGCACACAAATTAGAACATTTTTATAACTATTTTCAAGTTATTACTTGTTTATGAGTTGACATTTAAATAATTATTCTTTAAATAACAAGTCACTATTCGTTCTCTTCTCGTGGCCGTGCAAAGAGCCCAACATTTCAAAGCAATCGATGCTCTTTATGAGACTATCGCTTCACCTACTGATTGTACGAGGCGGTAAATGCTAATTGAAAGATTATCTGGATTAATAAATAGAATTAAATTTTTGCAAGAAAAGTTGTAGAAGAATGTGTGTAGAAAAACAGGAATGCAACAAGATTTGAAACAGTAATTTTTTATCTATCGCAAAAGGTGAACAGAATTCAATTAGGCTATTCATAGAAAATTACACTTTTTTTCAAAGTAACATCTTAAATGTTTATTAAATTTTAATATAATCGTTAGGGTAATTCGGCAAATTAAAATAAAATACTTTGGAGCACTTCGGACGGAGAATGGGCATGCTTAAGCAGGGTACAACAGAAATATACAATTTGACATTTTTAATGTTTTTCGAGTTGATTGTTGTGTAGTTTGATTTATTTTAATTGTCAATTAAAAGATTTTGTGTTCACCCAAAACTGAATTTGACTGAATACATTGCTTGCTATGATCTTTTATGATTTAAATCATGGTTAACGTCTAAAAAATATAAAGTTCGGCTTAGAAATGCATTTGTCGAAGAAGTCTTACCCAAGGCAACAATTTATACTTTGTACAGCGAATTCAAGAGAGAGACTTTCTTAGTGAAGAATTTTATGAAAGACACGCAGGAACTGTTGTTACTGATTAAAATGTTGCCGCTGTTGAGGAATGCTTGAAGATCGATGGGCATAGGTGAACTTATTTGGACGACATTGGTCTTCGTTACGAGTTTAATTGAAATATTTTAACATCAACAAGTGAGAAAACTGTTTATGAATTCAAAAAACTGACTTCCGATCAAAATCAACAGCGCATCGATTTGTGCTGAAAAACTCTGGAAACTTTCCAAGGCAGTTCAAATTTGATTTGGAATATTGTTACTACTGATGAGTTATTTATTATGATTCTGAAGAGAAGTCAACGGACTAATCGGAGCTTTCGAACAGAACCTAAGAATACAAAAGTCAGACGAATTCGCAGTGATGGCAAGAAAATGATTGCTAGCCTTAGCACCCCTATAACGGGCCATATTGCTACCATATAGTATCTTTAGCAGATAATGGTATCATAATTGGTAGACAAAAGTTTACAACTTTTTTAAAAAAATCGTGAAAACCCCCAAAAAGGAACATCATGACAAAACATCGTCGTATACAGCAAAACAACTGAGTATCTGGATGCTCAGGTCAGCACCATGGACCCTCCACCATACAACCCTGATTATCGCCTAGCGAGTTCTATTTGTTTCCTAAACTTAAGATAAAATCTGTGACATCACTTCATCAGATGAAGCAATGGGACACTACAACTACCTGGTTTCTGAAGTGTCTCAGGAAGAGTGGGATGATTGGTTCAGGACTGGTTTCATCGGATTCAAAAATGTATTTTTAAAGGGGAATGCTTTGAATAACAATATTACCGAGCGGAATGACTAGTAGTAACGTCAGGTGCCTCTGTTCGGGAAGTACTTGGTTTAGGGTGCCATCTATCCACAGATAGTGAAGCGGTAGACTGGACAGTTCTCTAAGCCCATCTGCTTGTCGCGGAGCTAAGTGGTAAATATGGTGTGAGGGGATGAGACCTTAAATACCTAACTGCACTTTACTATCTGACTATGAATGGCGAAACAAATTGCCCCGCACTATCTGCTTGGCGCGAAGGTAGTATGATTCGAAGATGAGACCTTAAAAGGCTACTGTTCACCACTTACTTAACAATTCCGTCGCGATATGGCCAAGGTATTAAGGCGACATAAAATAAAAATAACATTTCAAATAAAATTTACATTTTTAAAACTAATCCTCGATTTTCTAAATTTGCAAAGTTGCCTTCAACTTATTTTTATTTTACAAGTTTCATAGCAATCAGTTCGGAATTCTTAGGCAAAGACGATGGACGCAAGCGTATATTATACATACAAATAAACAAAACAACTTATATTCACCTCGTATATTATATTGACTGTTTCAAACACAGAGGCGTTAATTTATCCATACGATTTACCATCTGAAAATTCTTCTATTGTTTTGTACTATTTATAAGTAGATCGTTCTTTTGTTTATTCAGTGTCGCCAGTTTATTTATTTTTTTTTTTTTTGTAGAATTTAAAAGTTACTGGTCAAATCTTTTCGATAGTTAAATTCATGTTTTATT
This sequence comes from Hymenopus coronatus, assembly GCA_030762935.1. NCBI lineage: Eukaryota > Metazoa > Arthropoda > Insecta > Mantodea > Hymenopodidae > Hymenopus > Hymenopus coronatus. The sequence goes on along the minus strand of CM060892.1, from coordinate 154,379,830 downwards.
TATGAAATAGTCGAGATAAATATCAATCTATGGTCTGACCTTCCCAGATACATTATCTAGCTCCGTTCGAGGTCAGACGTCATATGACATTACTTGTGATAAGTTGAGCTCAAAATAAAATAAGAAAATTTGGATTCCGTTTCATTATATGTACAAATGGAATAAGTTTGATAAATGATAATGAAACTAGACAACAGAATAACCAGAACGTGAAGATTATGTAGACAGTAACATAAAAAGTAAATATTACAATGGACAATTAATAGGGACGTGATGGAAAAGCACACACCTAAGGACATATAAAACGATCTTACCACATTGAAAAGTTCCTTCAAATCTTCTGTTTTCTATATCAAATCCACACGTATTGGTCGTATTTCCTGAATTTGGAATAAGAAACCACTTGTTCTCAACAACGAAGAAGCTAAGATATCTGTCATATGGAATGAGTACCTGAATTTAAATTATCTACCATGCTGCACTAATAATAGACTACATTGCAGTCCGCAACACTTGCTCACTTCTTTCGCAGGAACGGAATGCATGCAAACGACCGTCTTGCTTATCGGTTCAATACGCCTGGAAATAAACTAAATGCTTGGAGAGAAGGTAACGTCTCATTTACGAAACTACGAAGAAGTGCTCATTTATCAGCTATGAATGCCAACATTTTCATAATTTTCCTATAATTTATAATTCTAATATAGAAAAAAAGGGGGGGGATTAAAGTCGCAGATAATGTTAATGGGAAAACTGGTAAAATCTAGTTCGAGCGACAGTGAGTGTGATAAATATTCACTCGTGCAATAAACAAGTTTATCAACTTGTCGCGTAACTTACTTGGCCTTGAAACTGTAAATGACAAAAAAAAAAAAAAAAAAAAAAAAAGTTAATTTAAACGTGGTGCTAATACCAGTATGAAAATGTGTAACTTTATTGCATCCTATGCTTATGAATGGCACGGTGTGAGTCACTTGCGCATTAAGAAAGCAACAAACATCAATAAAAAATCTGATTTGTTCCAATCACATGGCTACCTGTTCTGCAAATTATTCTTGCAAAGATTTTCTTTCTCTACACCATGCTAATCAAGATAAAGTTAACAGAAATTGTCGTACTAGTTAATTGCTTTTAAGTAGAAGGGAAATAAGGGAATACATTAGGCTAAACAGCGACAGTCAAATCTCATAAAAGCTGCCACAATGCAATTGTTACTGAAATTCGTTCATCTGTAAATGGACAGGAGTAAAAGAAGAGACATTCTTTAAAAAAAAGTTTAAATATTTTAAATCAAAGTAATAACTGGAATAATCTCGGAAATGGTTAGCTCTACAAGAGAAAGAGAAGAGAGAGAGAGAGAGAGAGAGAGAGAGAGAGAGAGAGAAATACAGAAAGGGAGAAAGAGAAAAAGACAAAGACAGAGAGAGATAAAGAAAGAGAGAAAGACAGAGATAAAAAAAGAGAAAGAGAAAACTGACATAACTTGTGTGTTTTAACGAGATCAGTTTCTTGTGTGTTTTTGTCTGTCTCTTAGGTTTACCAGTTATGTAAAAGTCATTCAGAATAAAGAAAACTTCAGGCGCTATTCCCAAGAAATTCAAGATATGTGCATTTTATTTGCCATGTAAATAGAATTGCCATACAGCGTTTTAACCAAACTTTTTAGCCATTTAAGAAAATCTCAAATTTCGAAAAAATTTTCCATGTAAAAGGTGGTTTGTGGTCGGGATATTTTCTTGTCGCGTCGTTGGAAGATGTTGAACTTTATTAACAAGTTTGGTTTTAACCCAAAGTTCGACTTTTCGTTTTTGGTTCCTGGACAACACACTGGCCTCTTTCTAAAAATTACATTTCAGGGGACCTCAAAACGTGCATTGCCATGAAATATGAATATCAAATGTTTGGGTGGAATGCAATAACTTCTCTATTATGTACGTGGTAGATAAAGTAAACATGTGAGGAATATCAGAAAGATCCTCAAATGCACTACCTCACCCTCTTCTCGAGGCTATTTAAATCCTCATTTTCACTACGATAAAAATATTTACATGAAAATGTTCCTTAAGGGTTAAAATACCTAAATTATTGTGTTTGACCTGTTTTGCCTATTTTCACCAATAAACTCCCCTAACTTCCAGATATTTCCTTTCTCCATTCACTGGAAATGACTGAGCTGCACTGCATTGCACGACGACGGGCGTGAAGAAAGCAAGGTCAGAATAACTTGGTTATCTGTCCATGACTAACACGGAAACTGTATGCAAGCTGTTCCTTCAGTACATTCAACCTACGCCACAGTGCCTTTCCTTCGTAATTGGCCCAGTTTCAACACAATGGAACGGTGAAGTTTTTCACTGGTGTATGACCGGTGCCTTTCTCTCGCAATGAACCTTGGCAGTTCTAGAGTGGAGTACCTACATCCGTTCCACAGGAAGTCGGCTGATTGGAATCACTTCACTAATCAAGTGGTTAACAAAATGAGATATGTATAGGTATAAAGGAATTATTTATTCAGAAGAAATACGCATCTGACGAATGTAGAAATTTATAGTCAAAAAGTTCAATATTTTTCAAGAAGAAACATCTTGAAAATGACCAAAACGTAAATTATAATATGATGTATGAAATCAAACTACAAGAAAAAAAACAAAAAAACTGATACGTTCCATTCACTCTATCTGTACTGCAAACAAATTACCCTTATAAAAGATTATTTTGCCAACCTCATGCTAATCAAGATAAACCATCAACAAATTGCTTCCTTCAAGTGAAAGTGAAATAAGGGAATACACTAGGCTAAAGCGACAGTCAAATCTTAGAGGCTGGTTGCTATGTGAAACAACTGAAATTCGGTTATTTTTACAAGACCAGAAGCAAAACATATGAAACGAATGATGAGTTCCAATTTGAGAAAAGTTTAAGGAATTTTAAAATATGACAAATTGTGAGATCCACGTTTTTTTGTATAGTAAGTTTTTGTCTCTCACGGTTTACCAGTTATGTAAAATGTATTCTAAATTAAGGTATCTTCAGAGGCAATTCCCAGAAATTTCAAGGTATATATTTTATTTCTCGTGCATATCTTCAATATACAGAAGTTTAATCAAAATCGTTGAAGCCGTTTTTGAGAAAAACACAATTTTCAAAAACGTTCCATGAAAAGGGTAGTTGGGATGGAGGGACTTTCTTGGAAATCCCCGTGTTACATCCTTGGAAGATACAGAACTTGAATACCAAGTTTGGTATTTAACGAACTTCGTTTTTGAGCTAAGCTGCCACCCCACCCCCACCCCCACAATTGTTCTCAAAGTGTCTCTTGGATTGAGGGGGTCTCAAAGTTTATTTCCAGTGAAATCTTGGTATCTAATTTCTGGGTCGAATACAACACCTTCTCTACCCATTATGTGTGTAGTAGGTGTAGGAGAAGTAAAGAATCTTCAATATCACCCCTAAAAGATAAACTCATTGTATGTACAACTTTAATTGATGTCTTCAAAAAAAAAATAAATAAATAAATAAAAGGAGACTCCCCATGAATTAAAATAAATTACCTTAGAAACAATTCACACTATTCGAACCATAATGACTACACATTTATACCACATTTATTTAGAGTCAATGTAGGAGATGGAGCTGGAATTTATCCAAAATTGTTTAATCTGTCAAGTTGCAGTAATAAAATATTCTACCCACTTTGATGGTGAAATTCATGCAGTTGAGATAGCTGATTGATTGATTGATTGATTGATATCTGGTAGACAAAACTAGATGGACCTAAACAACTTCCCCACACCGAAACCAGAAGCGTATTGTGTGGTTTCTCTCCCAGTTGTACTTGTTCAATACATCTGTCCCTGAACTAAATGCTTACGAGATACAATTACGTCAGGATCTGAGCTCCCAAAGAAGTTTTATTATCTGTTTTCCAGAGCATTAAGTGGAAAATCATGTGCAGGGCAGTTTCCTCTTCCTTGTTGCAAACCTGCGCTTAGGCGTCTCGTTCAATCTCCATTGTGTGCAGAGTTTCCTTAAAATTTCAATGCCAATGCACTAACAAAACATCTGTACAGAATCAATTTCTTCCAGTGCGTAGTAATATTAGATTACTCAATTTCGTTCATACATGCTATAGTAAAACAATTACCCAACAACCAGCAACATTCTTGGCATAAAAAAATCTGGTATCTTATTCACATGACTTTCTCTGCATCTCTGTAACAAAATTATTTAAAAGCGCATTCTTTTATCTACTTCATACTAATCTAGATAAACATTAACAGAAGTAGAAGGGAAATAAAGGAATACATTAGGCTAAAGCGATAGTCAAATCTTAAAAAGTTGGTTGCCATGTGATGAAATCCGTTTCTTTGCATGGCCAAGAATTGACAAATTTTCCTATGAGAAAAGTTTAAAATACGTAAACAAACCAATAACAAGGAATATCTCAAAATTGTAAACTCCACGAAAAAAATGTATATAACAAACTGTGTTAAAGGGATCTCCTTTTTTCTGAAGTAAGTTTTTGTCTGTCTTACAGTTTCCCAATTATTTAAAAGTCAGTACAATTCTTTCAGAATAAAGATGTCTAGAGTCTGCTCTCAGACAATTCAAGATATTTACACAAGTAAAATTATATAATATACGATATTTTAATTTTGATTTTGAGGAAATCAAAATTTTCGAAATATTTTCCATGTAAAGGGTAGGTAGTTTGTGGCGGGGGAACTTTCTTTAAAATCTTCGTGTCTCATTCTTGGGGGATTCAGGGAGTCACAAAACATATTTCCGGTGAAAACTCGGTATCACATTTATGAGTAGAATACAATACCTTCTCTATGTGCTATGTATATGGTAAGTGTATAGAAAATAAAAAGCTTAACAGAATATTGATCAAACAAAATTAAACTATCCAATTCAATGACACCCTTTCATTGTGGGTCAACGGTAATGTGATTGCTGCTGTCAAAAGGGTGTACCAGAGTTTTACACCATTCTGCAAAAAGACAATCAAAAGAAACTTCCAGAAAGAACTGAAGAAGCATTTCAAAACACGAAGCTGTGGCACATCATGGGCAACTTTAATCAAAATGGGCATCCAGGACGAAGCTGTGGCAACATTTAGACTAGCAATAGGCAATGGCTATTTAGTATTATCTTTATAAAATACGAGTCTTCAACTCCCAAATTTTATCCTATGTCAAGAACAGAACTCTTAATGAATAAGGATTACTTCTAGTTTAGCTCTCAGGGTGTCACCTGTAAGCACTCACTGGACCAGTTCTTTCTTCGATTTTTTCCTTCCTTTTTTTTTTTTTTATTTTTATTCCTCAGATTAAATCCTGTTATACATTACGTATATTAGGGTCATAGTTTTATAATTTAAAAATAATTACAGTAATATCAACACTAGAGTACATTTTAAAACTTTTGATAGATGTGGGGAACAAATTTTACAAAATACTTTTAACATCTACTCAACATTTTATATAATGGTTTTGCAAAATCTATATTGCATTTATGTAAATGGAGTTTTAAGTAGTATCTTCTATACATGAAACGAGGGTAATTGAAAATTAAATGTTTTGCCTTTTCTTCCTTTCCACAAGGGTAGTTGAAATCCTTTTTATAAGAATATGAAACCGTCGGAAACATGTCTCAAATTTGCCGTAAGCATAAACAAATTGAGTAAGTATACAATTAGGTAAGAAGACTGCATTTTAGGCGACTGTGTAAACAAGGGTAAAATGTTTGTTAATGAGACATTGTTATTTATCTACAGTGAATTCCATTGTCGTTTTGTACCTACTCCCGACTTTATTTCTGATATTGAACATTTGTTGTAGGCATAATTGTCACTTTTGGAAGCTGCTTCTTTTGCTAGAATACCCGACATTACTAATGTGTCCTCATACCCATTCGATGCAAATATATTTATCATATGCTACGAATTTTGAACTAATTTCTATGGCTATTGGATGTAAATTACATGCATCCTCAATTGATATTAAAACAGCTTGGGAATCTGAATATATAGGTATGCGACAATATTTCTATTGATGCATATACCAACTGACTGTCGAATGACAAAGGATTCTGCTTGAAAAACAGTGCAAAAGGAAGCAAATTTACAATTGTGTTGCTATTAAAATCTTTGTCTTCGGACAACCACATCTCCGTTTTCTCTTTGTGTACGAGAGCCGTTTGTGTAGATGGGAAATTCGTGGTTAAGATTGCACCTGCCTTTATTAACGAAAGATCTATAATCACAAATATTTCCTGCTGTTAAGAAGTGCACTTTCTTATCAATTTGAAAATTTTGTTCAAATACTTGAGAACTAAATTCTATGTTATTTTTCATATAATATGTAATTTCACATTGTGCAATGGCGTCGCATACAATGGTGCAATGTGATAAAGCTGCACCTGTAGAAATTCTTCTATACACCTTCGTGATCTGAAGTGCAAAGCCATGTTGTATTTGAAGAAATTTCTTTTGGGCCCATTTTTTCTTCATATTAAAAATGAACATTCTGTATTATGTAGGTAAATAGTAGGCAGAGAAAAGTATTTCATTCCACCCAAAATAGTGATATTTCACTAGAAATTAGTTTTGAGACCCTTGAATAAAACCTCTGACGTGTTCCATTCAAATTACTTTATCTACATCTCAGTAACAAATTGTTGTAAAGCTTATTCTTCCATCTACTTCATGCTATTCGAGATAAACATTAGCAGAAATTGTCTTTATTGCTTGCTTATTTTTAAGTAAAAAGGAAATAAGGGAGAACATTAGGCTAAAACGAGTCAAATATTTTAAAAACTGGTTGCTGTCATTTAAATCAGTTTCTCTGCATTGCCTAGACCTAGAGTTAACAAATTTCCGCATGAGAAAAGTTTAAGCATTTTAAAACTATAGCCAATAATAAGGAATATTTACAGGCTTCCACGGTCGTAGTCCATTGAGGTTATGTTTCCGGTTTAGGCCGCGACACTGCCCCATGGAAAAAAATCAAGTTGCAGTGAACCGTCGGCAGACAGCAGTATACACCGAAAACCATGATCTCAATTTGGAAAATCCCAAAAATGGTCAACTATATGAAAAAAAAAATGTCCGACATAAATTGTGTGTTTTAACGATATCTATATTTTTTGTAGTAAGTTTTTGCCTATCTCTTGCGGTTTAGCAGTCAAGTAAAATATGGCAAAATTCATCCAGAATAAAGAGGTCTTCAGTGTCTATTCCCAGACAATTCAAGATATACTTTTTACTTTCTCTACACTGCTGTGTAGATAGTGCATAGAGAAGGTATTGTATTTTTGTCATGTTAATATCTATAATATATGGAATTTTAATCAAAATCGCTAGCATTTGAGAAATTCAAGGTTTTCGAAATCTTGTCCATGTACGTGGCAGTTTGGGGTAGGAGAGGGGCTTCATCAAATCTTCGTGTGGTATCTTCATGGAAGATATTAAACTTAAATACCAAGTTTGATATTTTATCGTTTTTGAGTTATCGTGTTCAGACACGGGCGCGCGCGCACACGCGCACACACACTTTTTTTTAAAAAGTGTTTTTTTTTATTCAGGGGACCCTAAAATGTGTATTTACGGTCAAATTTCTGTATCGAATTTTTGGGTGGAATGCAATATAAAATGGAAATTGTCTTTTTTTTTTATGGACGCTAAGTGCTGAGGTTCTCAGTGTCCCACATTGAGCGTGAAAGACCGCTTAATTTTGCCCAGAGGCCTATTTATTGGGCTTGAGGTTCTTTTACGTGCCGTAAATCTACGACAAGGGACCAACGGCTTTATTATCCTTCCAAGGAGCCATGCTAAGTACTATTACGCTCAAGAAATCAATCGTCCACCGCCGGGTTTGAACCCGCAACTTTGGGTACAAGAGTACCACTACACCATGGAGGGCGACCAGAATTGCAGTACCATCTTTATACACTATGTACATAGTATCTATAGAGAAAGTAAAGATGTGAAAGTATAAACCCCCCCCCCATAAAAAGGTAATGCCCGAGAAATTTCGAACTTTGTATTCAAGCTCAACATCTTCCAAAGATACAGCAGGAAGATTTTTCAGGTTTTTTTGAGAAAATTAAAAAGTTAACCGTGTTTATTAAAACGGTACATGCTCAAGCTAGTTATATGTCAAAATGATGTATGTGTTGATTTTTCTGCAAATAGCTTGTTCATTCGGAAGCAGTTCTGCATAATTTTGAATAACTGGTTACCTACTATAGATAGAAAAATTTGCTACACAAAAAGCACAGATCTCTTTAAAACAATTTATTTCAAATAATTTTTATAACATTTCTATTTCCAGATATCCGTTTTGATTTGAATTTTCATTACTACACAATTACTTTCTCTAGCATTTACGTACAATGTGCATAGTTATGTAGAAGGTGTTGTATTCCATCCAAGGATTCGATACAGAGATTTTACCGGAAATACGCGTTTTGATAATCCTAAATCTAAACAAAAAAGAAGCATTTTTAGAAAACTGTGCGTGTGTGTTTGGACAACATAGCTCAAAAACGAAAAGTCTGTTAAATACAAAACTTGGTATTTAAGTTTAGTATTTTCCAAGAATGCAATACGAAGATTTTCAGAAAAATATCCCACCCAACTACCCTTTATATGGAATATCTTTCAAATTTTAAATTTGCTAAAAAAAATAGTCAACGATTTTAATAAAACACTATCCGTATATTTAAGGTATTTGCATGGAAAAATGTACAGTATGAATTTCTTTGGAGTAGCCCCTGAAGTCCTCTTCATTCTGAATGACTTAACTGTAAAGGAGAAAAACCTTGTTATCTATACAAAAACTACGGTTAGATCTAGTTAAAACTTAATTTATGTAACGCATTTTTTAAATAGATATTTGTTATTGGTTCAATTTAACACTACTCAAAACTTCTCAAATGGGAATCCATATATATTTAGTTTCATCTCTCGTTTTACTTCTATGCGTGCAAAGAGAACCGAATTTCAATCATTTCACATAACCAATTTTTAAAATATTTTACCACCTCTCTTTAGCCAATGGCATTCCCTTATTTCTATTTTACTTATAAGCATGTAATAAAATTCGGTTAGTGTTTATTTCGATTAGCATGAAGTAGATAAAATAAAAATATTTTGTAAGAATAATTTGTTTGCGGAATAAGTAGTTTATCCTTATTCTGTTTCACTATTTCTCGCCGATATCATTGAAAGTGTATGGAATTTTTAGGTCAGCATATCGCACATAACTTAAAATTCGGCTTTCCTTATTCTTCTTGTACTGTCAGTGAAATGTGATGAAACTACACATTCTTAACGTGAACTACATAGAAAGATAAAGCTTTAAGAATAGCTTGTAGAAATTATAAAAGCAAGTAATACGAGTAACACGTAGAAACTCGCTATTTCTGGACTTACTTCAGTTTAATTACGGTTTTAGCATTATATTCTGCGGTTAAAATTAAATACTGTGCTATCGTAAACCTTGAAAGTCACATTTAGACCACAATGCGACCGGGAAGTCCATATAGTCCTACTTTTTGCTAGTATATCGTGTGACAAGCGAGTCAAGAGGGCACAAGAATATCACTTCAACTTTTGTCCACAATGCACATTTTTTGGCATCTGATTGAGGCTTTCAGTGAGCGTTTGGCACTCCAGAATAGTTTTCTCAGGTAATTATTACTTTTAGGAGATTTTGATGAACTGCTAGTGTTAGAAGTAGGTTTATTGTACAATAAGCAGTTAATTTCAAGTCAGCTTTTATTGTTGGCAAAAAACGATTGTTTCAAATTTACACTGGTACAGTGTGCCTGGACAGCTGTGGTAGTCTACGACAGACATTTATTCTGAGTCGCCTCACCATGTTTCCCAATATACTGTAATGAATTTAGTTAGAAAATTCAATAATAATGAGCCACAAATGTGTACAATATGCGCACCATTCACACGACTTTCTCTACATCTCTGTAATAAATTATTGTTAAAAAGCTTATTCTACTTCATGGTAATCGAGATAAAATTAGCAGAAGTTTCTAAATGCATGCTTCTTCGCAAGTAGAAGAGAAATAAGGGAGCATACTAGGCTCAAGCGATAGATAGATCTTATAGAAGCTGTTTTCTATGCGATTGAAATACCTTTGTATGACCAGGAGTTGACAAATTCCGTATGAGAAAAATCTGATGTGTTCCATTCACATGACTTTCTCTATATCTCTGCAACAAATTATTGTTAGAAAGCTTGCGCTTCTATTTACTTAATAGATGGTCGAAGAAAAAAATTTGTAGAAATACTTGCTTCCTTGAAAGTAGAAGAGGAATAAGGGAGTGCCATAGGTTAAAGTGATAGTCAAAAGCTGGTTGCTATGTGATTAAAGTTCGTTTGTTTGTATGTATGAACAGGGGTTGACAAATTCCTGTATGAGAAAAGTATGTTTTTTAAAGCTGAAACCAATGACAAGGAATACTTAAAAAAGGATCTACTCCATGAAAAAAGTGTATATTACATAAGTGGTGTGTTTTAACGTGGTCTACATTTTGTGTGTTTTAAGCTTTTGTCCATCTCTTACGGTTTAGCAGTTATGCAAAATTCCGTAAAATTCATCCAGAATAAAGTAATCTTCAGATGCTATTCCAAGAAAATTCAAGATATACATTTTATTTGTCAAGCAAATATCTTTAATATACGATGTTTTAATCAAAATCGTTAGAACCATTTGAGAAAATCAAAAATTTCGAAAAAGTTCCATGGGGGGGGGGGTTCTTGAAAACCTTCGTATCGCATGTTCGGAAAATACCAAACTTAAATACTAAGTTTGGTATTCAACGGTCTTTTCGTTTCTGAGATATACTGGCCACAGACAAGACAGACATTTTTCTACAAATGCTTGTTTGGGTTAAGGTAGTCTCAAGACATGTATTCCCCTTGAAATCTCGGTATAGAATTTTTGGGTGCAATACAATACCTTCTGTATACACTATGTACATAGTGCGTATAGAGAAAGTAAAAATGTAAGTATTTTAAAGCTGAAACCAATTGACAAGGAATATCTCAGAAACAGCCAGTTTTACTAAAAACACGTACGACGTAAATTGTGTTTTAACGAGATCTACAGTTTGTGTAGTACGTTTTTGTCCATCTCTTACGGTTAACCAATAATACAAAATTCACTCAGAATAAAGAGATATTCAGAGGCTATATCCAGACACTTCAAGATATACATTTTATTTCGGATATAAATATCTTTAATATACTGTATTTTAATCAAAACATTAGCCATGTTCGAGAAATCAAATTTTCAATTTTTTTCCATGTAAAGGGAGAGATTTTCTTGAAATCTTCGTGTTGCCTCTTTGAAAGATATTGATCTTAAATACCAACTTTGGGATTTAACGGATTTTGAGCTATGCCGCCCCCCCCCCACACACACACGTTTCTAAAAATGTTTTTTTATGAAGGGGGTCTCAAAGCATTTATTTCCAGTGAAATCTCTGTGTAGACTTTTTGAATGGAATACAACACTACCTGTATACACAATGTATATAGTACGTGGAGAGAAAGTTATAGAAATTGTGACCAAGAACATAGTTTAACTAAATTGTAGTTCCGGTTGTAGATGTGGTCCTATACTATAAAAGGAAAACTAATAGAAGGAAGAGTAGACAAGATAATGCTCAAACAGCATTAAACGAGATCAGATCTGGTTTTACATCTGTCCCGAAATAAACCCAGAACTACCATCCAATCTAGATTGGCCACTAACACCAGCAGCCTTGTTATACGAAATTATTGAATTCTATTGAACGTATGAGGTGGTAACAGTAGAATTATGTACTTTAGTAAATATTTTATTTAAAAATAGCCAATACTTATTGCATTTTATTGAATTAAGCTTAGGATGAGTTATTACATTAGAAAATTAGGTTTTGCAGTTTGGCATGGTGATGTCCAGGCTGTGGGCACCTCAATGTCCTCCGGTATCAGTTTGGAGAGTTCACAGAGCGTGCTGGATCGCTGTCGGCCCTACCAACGGTTTTTGGTAATCTTCCCTTCGAGGTTGATGCGCATTAGTGTTGTACTCACTGCCTTCCCTGCATAAGCGGGGGGTTTAACTCAAGTTGTTGCTGTAATGGAAAGCTCCACGGAGAGGAGTTGCACTCGGATGGTGTCTTTTTTTGGTTATAGGAGAGACTTTGGCTTTTCGCCTCAACATATGATACACAATTAGCATCACACGAGAACATTTTAGTGGTCAGTTTAAAAAGGAGATGGTTTCCTGAAAGATAAAGGTATTTATGGCATGTCTGAAAAAGCGGTAGAGAAGTGGAAGAAATGCTACGTGCCTGGAAAAATGGCGTTTAGGTGTCAGGTGAGCATTACCTCGTAAAATCTATATCGCAAATGAGCTACAAAAACATTTATTCAAAAACAATTATATTTTCATTACATTCCACGATCGATGCTTTTCGATTAGATGAGGGAGGACTTTAAACAGTGTATCGTCCGATCTTCATCAATGAGTTGAATGATGCAGAAACAGTAACATTTATATTTTGACGCCCCTGACGTATAGACCCCATTATCTTTGACATACCACTATATGCTGGACATCCCTAAATCTTGAAAACTGGACACTCCCTATGGTTGTATATTGACAACTTCTTGTGTATTTCTGATAAGTACATATATGCCTGTTAGAGTTAAACTGTATAAATATTTTGGGTTTTATAAGAACAGTTTCTCAGTATAATGATAACTATTTTTACAACTGTCAACTTGTTTCTCCATTCTTAGAATTACTCCAGTTGGTCCTTTTGTGCCTTTATTGTGCCCTTTTAACCATTAGCAGAGTTTAATGAGGGGGGGTTTTTCTTTGCAGCTGGTGTGAACTAGTATTTCTAGTTCTTGGAACTTGTACCTATTTTGTTCTCGTGTGGTCAAAAGTTGAGCATTCTGTCAGGGTTTTATCAACCAAATAAAATGAAGAAACTTTCAGATCAACATGATACGATTTCTGTCCCTCCAAATCCATCTACCCATCAACGAGGGTCTCTTAAGGAACCTGAGAATTATGCATCTGCACATGCTTAGCCAAAAATGATTGAGCTTTTATTTGGACTTGAACGAGATATATAGAGACAATGGGCATTGTCAAAATTTATAAATAAAAAGCAGCATCTTTTAACACGCTTTTACAAAAAAAATTGTGAAGAGTGGTTAAGTATGACATATATATGGGCCGTATTTCAATTGAATGTAACTTAACACTATAGAAATCAACACAGTACATTGTTTTTTGTATTTCATAATCTTTTTTGATACTTGCAACAGCTGACATTGTGTGTATCCTATATTCATTTCTTTTCCATTGAATGCAAAAAAAAAAAAAAAAAATTCTACCTCCTCCTCTTCGTTGGATATCCTATTAGGTTGCACAAAAATTTAATTGAACCACGAGTATCAGGTTAGAAAGGTTTTACCGTGTAAACAAGCGCCTTAAGGCATGTCGGTCTATCAAATTCCAAACCGACATATTAAGATCCAAAGTTATAAAATAAGAACTTGGTTATGTTATGTTCACAGATGAGTGTGAAATATACCGCTGCACACGAAACAGAAATGTGGGGTTTTGGCCGAATTTAACACAGCCCACTGCATGTTATGTGGAAAGGAATGGAACCGCAGCATCTCTATGGCCATTTTATAGGACGGTGGATCCTTTGTTATATTCATGGATATCGAAACTAGCTCTTCTTCCAACGTATACAGAACTAATGTAAGAGATGTGGATACAGTAAGATGTTGCTCCAGCACACTTAGCTATCACCGTTCGTGATTTGACAAACGGTAAATTTACTAGATTGGACGCTGGTCACCGGCATCACTACCATGGCCTCTACGTAGTCCCGATCTGATGACATCTTGACCACCAAGATGAAGGTTGTTGCGCGTCGTTACTGACCAACGCTGACTTAACAAGCGGTGCGGTATGCCTTCGGTAGCATCACAGCCTACAGCTTTTAAAAAATGTCTAAGAACTTGCGGGCGAATAGGATTATTGATGGCTTTCTTGGACTATTAGCTGCAAATTCATGACGAAATTCAGTACTCGCTCTTATCGAATTAATTAAATTAAGGTATAACGCACATGTGAACTTCCCGGACACAATGTACATTCTCTGGAAAAAGCAGTGATGCCCAACCTTAAGCGAAACAGCAAAGGATTGATTTTCCTCCACGCATTGTTCACGGAACTAGACGCGTTAATGTGCTATTCGCTGGGCATAAATGCTTGGGTAATTCTGCGCTACGACTATTAGTTCTGGCAAGCGCTAAATGAAGTACAAACTTCAAAAGAGTGTAGAAGCAAACAACGGCATGTTCTCTATAAAGGGAAATGAAAGTGAAATTTGTATAAATATGAATATATGACAAATTTGCGATGTGTGCAAAAGCATAGAAATGAAAAGCAATAATACCGGAAAATAAACCACGTAGATAAAACAAGATATAAGTAATGTTTAAAGCAAAGCATACGCAAACTATACAGTAAAAGTCCACGAACTGAGAGGGAAAATAACATGTGAAATGTCAAATATCAAATTACTCCAAAAAGAGGGTAGTTTGGGGTATGGTAATATTCAGGAAATCTTTTTTAAGATTTTATCAAATTCGGAATGTATTAGATCTTTCGCTTTTGAGGTGCCACTCTTCTGATGTTGGTAACTCGTTTAGCGATCCCCAGAATAAATAGAGTTGTCACATAGAATTAGCAGAGTTTGAAAAAAATACAGAGCTGATCGTTTGAGAGATTCCTTGTTATTGGTTACAGTTTATACTATAACTTTTCTCAAACGGGAAGTGACGTTTTGTTTCACCTCTTGTTTTACTGTAGGCTATGCAAAGCGAACCGTACTTTAGTTGTTTCACACAGGATAAACTTCTAAAACATTTGACTATTGATTTAGACTAGTGTATTCTCGTATGTCCCTTCTACTTGCCAAGAAGGAAGTAATAAGACAATTTCTGCTAACGTTTACCTTGATTAGCATTTCGAAGATAAAAGAATTATTTTTTGTAAGGAAAGTTTTTTGTATAACAGCTGGAGAAAATCACGTGAATGGAACACAGATTTTTAAACTTTCTCAAAACTGCCCAGTGCTTATCTAAATGGGAATTGCGTGGAAACGAGTCACTGAATTTTCGGTTAGTAGTCTATGATTGAGTCTTCTCATCGAATTTTAGGCAAGTAGGAAAACAAAATTATACACTAAAGCTTACTATAGAAAAATCTGATGTGATCCATTCACATGACTTTCTCTACATCTCTGCAACAAATTATTGTTAAAAAGCTAATGTTTCTATTTACTTCATGCTAATCGAGAGAAAAATTAGCAGAAATAGTCTTATTACTTGCTTCCTTGTAAGTAGAAGCGAAATAAGGGAGTACCATATGTTAAAGCGATAGTCAAAAGCTGATTGCTATGCGACTGAAGTTTCTTTCTTTGTATATATGGACAGGGGCTGACAAATTCCCGTATGAGAAAAGTATGTTTTTTAAAGCTAAAACCAAAAACAAGGAATATCTCAAAAACGTTCAACTCCACGAAAAAAAAAAATATAAAAAATTGTGTGTTTTAATGTCCTCTACATTTTTGTGTGGTAAACTTTTGTCTATCTCTTACGGTTTAGCAGTTATGCAAAATTCCGTAAAATTCATCCAGAATAAAGTAGTCTTCAGAGGCTATTCCCAGAAAATTCAAAATATACATTTTATTTGTCAGGTAAATATCTTTAATGTACGATATTTTAATAAAATCGTTAGATCCCTTTTTGAGAAAATCAAAATTTTCGAAAAAAGTTCCATGTAAGGGGTAGTTGGAGGTGGGGGATTTTCTTGAAAATCTTCGTGTCGCATCCTTGCAAGGTACCAAACTTAAATACTAAGTTTGGTATTTAACGTCTTTTCGTTTTTGAGCTATGCTGCCCAGACACAGACACACACACACGCGGACGTTTTTCCATTTTTTTTTATTCAGGAGGACCCAAAAATGTATTTCCTGGGAAATCTCTGTATCAAATTTTGGGTGCATTACAATACCTTCTCTATACACTATGTACATAGTATGTGTAGAGAAAGTAAGAATTAAACTCAAAATTTGCAGGTGTTAACAAACTATAAGAAATTATTTTTAGAAAAAAAATAAAGTAATAACATTTAAGTAATAACACTATTTGAAAGGGGAACCAAGAAATTAGCCGTATGTTTTCAATTCAATTCCAGTTCCATTGCGCCACGTCTGCGTATATTGGGCCACCTTTAGTGTTTTATCACGGAATTTTTAGTTCGCCACTTTGTACACTCATCGACCATAAGACGATCATGACTTGCGGAAGTAAAAATTTGACCCAAGGAACTTTTCTTTCAAGGTTTGGGGTTCTTTTACATGCAAATAACATTACACGGGACCAACGGCTTTACTTCCCTTCCTAAGGAAACAATGCTAAGGATTTTTATATCCGAGAAAATCCTTCACCATCCGCCGGGTTTGAACCAGTAACCTTAGGGTTTAAAGGCTAGCAGAGTAACCACTACACCACGGAGGGGACTTATCACGTTACAAGTTAAATTATTTCTACTCCCTTCCCCAAGCACATGATCTGTCCGCAGGAAGATTATATAACGGAGCATTGTCCAAGAATATAAAGGCATTTTTTTTCGAAATTCATTATAAACCGTTTGAAGGTTAACAACTTCGATAGTAATGGCCTTTCGAACAAGTCTTGACGGTAAATGTCTTATATAACTTTACAGTAGATAGTTTAACAAAGCGGGCTTTATAATCGAGTGCATACGATCTGTCTGTGTGTGTCTGTCTCTGTGTCTGTCTCTGTGTCTGCGTCTGTCTTCAGAATTAAGTGCTGTGGATATCACCTATTCGATGTTAAAATTTTTAAGTTTTATTTTCCGGCTATGAAATAAGTGTTGCAAGAGAGAGACAGAGAGAGAGAGAGACACAGACAGACAGACAGACAGACAGAGAGAGAGAGAGAGAGAGAGAGAGAGAGAGAGAGAGACAGTTGAAATTCTAAATCACTTTATACCGAATCTGAAGAATCTTAACTATCCCAAATTTGTTTCCTGAAATTATTTAGAAATGTCTTCAACATTTTAAAGATAGTGTAAGCAACGATAAAATATGTACAAAACTACAAAGCTCGATTCAATCTCAAATAGAAGGTGACCATAATAACATTTAGAATATCAAACTCTACTTTGATCTCCAAGTTGTTCGTGCATTCCGATCAACCCTCGTTGCCAGTATGACATTGCCTATTATTTAAAAGGGCAGATGATTGAACAATTTAAAAGTGTCGCAGTTTTAGACACCTATAAATCCAATATATGGATTATAAAACTCAAACAGAGAATACTCAAATTTTCGTACAATAGCGCTTTTCTGGCTGTCTTGCAATACCCTCAATTTAACGATTTTTCTTTTTAATGCTATTAAATTTAGTAAATACCTCATTAACCTAGGTAATGGTCATATCTTCCATTACATTTTTAACCTTATGCCCATAAAATGTTAATGACATGGGCCCACGGACTTGTATTACGCAGTTGCAACCGTGAAATGTTGTTTTAACACAAATTTATTCAAAATTTCAATGGGAAAACCTCTTAATTTAACTATGAAAGAAATCTTATGTTAATCTTTACAGCAAAAATGAAAAGTTTCAAAAAAATATACAACGTGGACAGTACTTAAAGCATGGTTCACCAAAAGCTTTTATGCAGAACACATTTATGCATTTACTTGTAAGCAAGACAGGAAATTGACTTGAGTTGCAAAATTAAAATCTCTCCAGCTCTAGCAAACGAAATAGAACAGGAAAGATCAGGAATGGTATGGTTTAGTCTGGGAGGTTGGAAGACAAAAAATGACCCATACTGTGGTTTGGATGAAGACTAGATACATACTTTGGCGGAATGTGAACAGTGGGACAACGAGTAACGATTGTACTAAAGGAAACGTGTTAAAACTACTAGAAGGAGATTAGCATGTTGGGATCAATTGCCAAATCATGGATATTGTTCTGGCTAAAGTGCACGAAGTCAGATCAATTTGTTCACTTAGCAGAGTCAATCTTTCTTTCTTTCTTTCTTTCTTTTTTTTTTCTTTACTTTTTACATACTCTACACTATAGAGAAAGTGTTGCATTTCACTCAAAACTTTGATGCCGAGATTTCACAGCAGGAAATACGTTTTAGGGCCCCGTATCCCCCCCCCCCCAAATTATAAAGAGATCCGTGTGTGTGTGTGTGTGTGTGTGTGCGTGTGTGCGTGTGTGCGTGCGTGTGTAACACGATAACAAAAAAAATCGTGATGTGTTCCATTCTCATGACTTTCTCTACATCTCTGCAACAAATTATTGTTAAAAAGCTTATGCTTCTATTTACTTCATTTTAATCGAGGAAAAAAAAATAGAATAGTCTTGCTTCCTTGCAAGTAGAATGAAAATAAGGGAGTACTATAGGCTAAACTGACAATCAAAAGCTGGTTGCTATGTGACCGAAGTTCCTTTGTTTGTATGGACAGGGGTTGACAAATTCCTGTATGAGAAAAATGTTTTCCAAAGCTGAAATCAAAAACAAAGGTAAATGTCAAAAACGATCAACTTCACGGAAAAAATGTATATGACAAATTGTGTTTTAATGTGCTCTACATTTTGTTTGTGTTCAGCTTTTGTCCGTCTCTTACGGTTTAGCAGTTATGCAACATTCCGTAAAATTCATCCAGAATAAAGTAGTCTTCAGAGGCTATTCCCAGAACATTCAAGATATACATTTTATTTGACAGGTAAATATCTAATATTTGATATTTTAATCAAAATCGTTAGTCATTTTTGAGAAAATGGAAATTTTCGAAAATTTTTCCATGTAAAGGGTAGTTGGGGGTGGGGATTTTCTTTAAAATCTGCTTGTCGCATCCTTGGAAGATACCAAACTTAAATACTAAGTTTGGTATTTAACGGTCTTTTAGTTTTTGAGCTATGCTGGACGGACGGACGCATGCGCACGCGGACCTTTTGTAAACATTTTTTCTTTCTTTTTTTTTTTTTTGATTCAGGTGGACGTAAAACATGTACTTCCGGTGAAATCTCTATAGAATTTTTGAGTGGAATGCAATCAATACCTTCTCTATACACTATGTACATAGTACGTGTAGAGAAACTAAACAAACGATAAGTCTGTAAAACACCAAACTTGGTATTTAAGTTTAGTATTTTTCCAGGGATGCGACACGAAGAACTTGAGAACAATTGCCCCACCCTAAACTACCCTTTACACGGAAAAAAATTCGAAAATTCTGATTTTCTCAAAAATGGCTAACGATTTTTATTAAAATGCCTTAATATTAAAGATATTTACATGGCATATAAAACATATTCTGAAATTTCTGGGAATAGCCTCTAAAGAGCATTTTATTACGTAACTGGTAAACCGTAAGAGACAGAAAAATTGACTACACAGAAAACGTAGATTTCGTCTAAATTCACAATTTATGTCGCATACATTTTTATTTTATTTTTTTATTTTATTTTATTTTTTTTCCGTGGAGTTAAAATAAAATGGTTTAGACATTCCTCGTTATCTCTTTCAGATTTAAAATACTTTAAACTTTTCTCATACGGAAATGTGTAAATCCTGGCTATGCATAGAAACAGATTTCAACTACATGGAAACCAGTTTTTAAAAGATTTAACAAACGTTTTAGCCTATACTTACAAGGAAGCAAGTAATATGACCATTTCTGCTAATTTTTTCTCGATTATCCTGAATAAGCTTTTTAACAATAATTTGTTGCAGAAATGTAGAGAAAGTCATGTGAATAGTACACAGATTTTTTCTTTTATTTCTTTTGTCACCGTTAACTTGCTTCTGAAATGTATGCACAGTAAGCGTTTGTGTAATAATTTTAATTTGACATCAATAAAACTACCTGCCCGCCTGGATAGTGTGGTGGTAGCGTGTCTGCCTCATTCAACAGGTTGCGAGTTGTCGCTTAGGATGAGCTACCCGGATAAGGTTCTTTTTTTCGGGGTTTTCCCTATCCTGAAGATAAATGTCGGGTAAGTTCATGGGCCCCGAGATCATTTGAGCATCATTCATCTCCGATATGACCAACCAGGTTAAAGAACGTTAAGCTACAAAAACTACATATCTAAGCTTCACAGTACCAGCATTCTTCCTATACCAACAGAGGAAGGAGGAAAATTGTGTTAACACAAAAGTTCTAAAGTTTTATAGCAGTTATTCAGTGGTTAAGTTTTATTCATTTTTTTTTTTTTTTCACCAGTTTCTGATTTTTTCTTAAACTAAACGCTTTAAAACACCATTGAACTACATTGTAAATCTATTTACTAAAATGTTAAGATAGCATTTTAAGTCAACGGTTTGAAGGCAAACAAACAGAAATACAAGTTATTTTTGCACATTTTTCATTTCCGACCTAAAAGTTTAAGAAACGCTTACACGTCAAGTGTGTTTCCTATTTCTACTACTTAGAAAGTGAGGTAGTTCTTTCACAGAAACGCAATACCTTTATCATGTTGGCAATGAAGGTTTTCATTTCGGCTGGCGAAAGTGGGTGAATTCCGGAGGGGCAATGTTCTCCTTTTCATGCTCACACGTTCTCCTTACTAATTTTCAAAAACGAATTCCTGGCTTGCAGGTTTCTTTCACAGAACTACTTTTTGACTAGACAAAGCGATGTCGCGTATCCTGTCTATTGCCACACATCCTCTCGAATACAAAGAAATCACACGTCACTAAATGTCGTGTAAAATGAAACAATCACCTGCAGAGCAGATTTGGTCTGACAGCTTATAACGGCTGTATAACAACACAGCTGGCTGTCTGTAACCGTACATTCCACGTTGAAAACTAATCAAATCACGTGCACATGCACCATCATCTATCTTGAGTGTAGATCATTGCTTACATTTCAAAATTTAGGAGAAAACAATGCAAGGATGATAAACACATTTACCTCAAAATCATGTACCTTCATCTACCTTTTATTTTATGTAGCTTCTACAAACTATTACTTCAGTGTACTTTGTTAATCGAGATACACCTTATCACAAGTAGTTTTATTTATAGTTTTTATACTTTTTAATTCTTGTTTACATATATTTAAAGGTTCATAAGAGTATACAAACTTCCAAACTCTATGACGTCACGTGAAACTGAATAATTAACACACTTAAAACGACAACAATTTGACCCCGTAGCTCAGTCGGTGGAGCAATGGCCTGCTATGCGAGGTGTCCCGGGTTCGGTTCCCAGCTGGAGGATGGGAATTTTTCTCTAACAATTTATTCCCCTGGAAGTAGAAAAGATTGAAATGAGTGAGTGCGTGTGCGTGTGAGAGATAAAAATTAAAGAAATCGAGAAACTCCAGTACACGAGTTAACACCATTGCCGATATAGACAACATGTTCCAAAGGGAAACGCCGTCGATATGACCTAGTTGAAGGTGAGGTGAAATGGAACCATAGATTATACTAACATATAAGTATATTGAAAATGGCTAATGTCACAGAAGAGCTTTCTTTTAAGGAGCCACATTTTTCATGTACGTCTATGTCTTTCTCTTATGGTTTTGGAGCGACACAAAACTATACAAAAACCTTTCCTAATGAAGGACTTCACTCCTTTTCTCTGAAAGTTTTAGATTTGTATGCATTTTATGCAAAACCGCTAGAGCCACTTTGAGAAATCCTAAAATTTCGAAAACTTTTTCGCGCAATACATAGTTTGGGATGGGAGGCTTTTGATAAAACTTCCTGTCGCATCTTTGAAAGATGCAGAATGTAAATACCAAATGTATTATTTATTCGAGATTTCATTTTACGGTTATGCTGTACCACCCGTGCGTGCAGATAGATTTTCTAAAAGTTCTCTTCTTGGATTCAAAAGGCTTCAAAACCATTTCGAGTGCTAATTTTTGGGTGTGCATCTATCAGGTGCGTGGCAGAAGGTAAAAACGGATTTTATCAGCCAAATGAAGTACCGTAGATATGATCTACGGTTGTTTAAAACGTTTTACACCCTCTAACGTCTCCTGGGGTAGGTGGAAGGAAGCACTGCTTTTCGCCATAAAATGCAATGTAGATTTCATCGCAAATATTCAACTACACATATAAAGACCTTTTTTTAAAATCATAGCTCAGGTGCAGAGCAACTCGCCTGAAGGGACCCGGCACATGAGTGCATACTCCTGTAACAACGAGAAAATCAGTTCCTGCCCACGTAATTGGGTCTCTTATTCCGCTCTAATCCAAGTATCTCAGTATTTGCATACTTGTGGCGAAGTTGTTCGTAATTCACAAATTATAAGCGTAGTCGTCGTGGCCTACGATGTTAGCGTTGTGTTCATCTAGATTCACCACGTACTCAATACTTTCCTTAGTGTTGCCAAAGGCTGCTCCCGGCCTTGGAACTCTTCATATTTTCTTCAGGCCTAGTGGTCTGGTCTGTCTTCAAATGTTTGTCCATTAATCTTGTTTTGACCGCTCAATGCTTTTCCCAGTCAGTATATAGTTATTTGACAAAAGTATATTATTTTATGGTATAGTTTGTGAAGTCTTCTTCATTTTAGTTTGATTTTGAACATTGTTAAATTCTAAACCGTAGGAGATAAGACCAAAGCTTACTATGCAAGATCTCGTAGAAACAATTTATGAGAAATACTGTGATAACTATTTCTGAAATAGTGGCTGCAACTAGCTTGAATTAAAATACTCATACTTTTTACTTTCTCTATACGTACTATGTACATAGTGTATAGAGAAGGTATTGCACACTACCAAAAAATTAGATACCAAGATTTCACCGGAAATATATGTTTTAGGGTCCCCTGTATCCAAAAAATGTATTTTCAGATAATGGTCCGTGTGTGTGTGTGTGTGTGTGTGTGTGTGTGTGTGTGTCCATGAGCACGATAACTCAAAAACGAAAAGTCGGTAAAATACCAAACTTGGTATTTAAGTTCAGTATCTTCCAGGGATGCGACACGAAGATTTTGAGAAAAATTCCCCACCCCAAACTACCCTTCACATAGAAATGTTTTCGAAAATTTTGATTTTCTAAAAAATGGCTAACGATTTTAATTAAAATATCGTATATTAAAGATATTTACCTGACAAATAAAATGTATATCTTGAATTTTCTGGAATACCCTTTGAAGACTACTTTATTCTGGGTCAATTTTACGGAATTTTGAATAACTGCTAAACCGCAAGAGATGGACAAAAACTTACCACACAACAAATGTAGAGCACTTTAAAACACACAATTTATGTTATATACATTTTTTTTGTGGAGTTGATTGTTTGAGATATATTGGTTTCAGCTAAAAAAGACTTACACTTTTCTCATACAGGACTTTGTGAATTCGTGTCCATACAAACAATGGAACTTCAGTCGCAGAGCAACCAGCTTTTGACTATCACTTTAACCTATAGTACTTCCTTATTTATTCTGGAAGAATTTTACGGAATTTTGAATAACTACTAAACCGTAAGAGACGGACAAAAACTTACTACACGAAAAATGTAGAGGACGTGAACACACAATTTATGTTATATACATTTTCTTCGTGGAGTTCATCGTTTTTGAGAGTTCATCCTTGTTTTTGGTTTCTGCTTTGAAAAACTTATGCTTTTCTCATACAGGAATTTGTCAACTCCTGTTCATACAAACAAAGGAACGTCAATCACTTAGCAACCAGTTTTTGATATCACTTTAACCTATGGTACTCCCTTATTTCGCTTCTGCTTACAAAGAAGCAAATAATGAGACTATTTCTGATGATGCTTCTCGATTAGCGTGAATTACATAGAAGCATAAGCTTTTTGACAATTTGTTACAGAGATGTAGAGAAAGTCATGCGAATAGAACACAGATTTTTTAAATATTAAAGTCGTGGTCATGCAAAGAATCATTTCAAATATTTGACTATTGCTTCAGCCTCCTATATCCAGCATTGTACATACGGCATTATGTAATGGAAGTATTAGTGAAAATTATTTGAGACTAACACAAAGAAAGAAAAATCAATTTTTGTAACAATTTCGGAAGACTGAACAGAGAAAGTCAATCAGCAAAGTACACTATTTTAAGTTCTTTAGTATTGGCTACGTGACCGGCCTAAGCAATATCGGGTTGTAAATAGTCCCAATTATGTCCGCTTTACTTACATATTATAACTTGTTTCAGCAAAATGCCTGTAGGTTTTATTACTTTCCCTATATTTACATATAGGAAGTACAGAAAGTATTTTATTCCATCCAAACATTAAATGTCAAGAGTTCAGAGAAAATGACCTTTTTGGGAAACCCTAAAAAACACAAAAAAAAAAAATTAGAAAAAAATCCATAAAAAATCTCTGTTAAATACCAAACTTTTGTATTTAAGTTCAGAATCTTCTAAGGATGCGACACCAAAATTTAAGAAAATAATTCCACCTCAAATTACCCTTTACATGGAAAAGTTTTCAAACACTTTGATTTCGCCAAAGGTGTGGATTTTTTTAACTGCCATAACTATGTAAAACTTTCATGGCAAATGAAATGTGGTTATATCTTTAATTTTAAAGTCGGCTGAATGACTTATGAATAATTAATAATTCACAATTCGTACACTAGACAAATCTAGATTTTGTTAAAGCATTCAGTTTGTCAATATCTTATTTTATGGAGTTCAGCATTCCCGAAATATGATTAGAATTTTCGAATACTAATACTTTTTTTTAAATACTAACTTATAGTTTCTTTCTCGTGGTCATACAGAGCGCACCGAATTCCAAAACCATCACACTAAAATTATCGCTTTACTACTGTATCCTAAAACGAAATGTTTGAATGTGAAATTAAAATTTATCTGTATTATCAAAAAGTAGCTAGAATAATAGATTAAGAATAGTTGAATGGATAGAAAGTGAATGTAAACACGCAAGCTCTTTTAGACAGCATGGCTATAAGTAGAACTTTCCATACTGCACACAAACTAAAACCTTAGGTTTTAGGATAAACGTTTTATGACACATTGTTATAAACTTTAGTTCAAGCCAAATTACATGGTAATTAGCTTCGTATTTAAACATGTTTACTAATTCGACTTTAAAATAAGAACTGAAGCTTTCCGGCGACGTGTTAATTCAAAATCTTCTCGTTCATCCTGAAGACGAGGAAGATGCACTTCTTCGAAACGTTGGTGTCAAGCCAAGTTTTTACCTGGCTAGAAGCCCGAGAAGATTTTGAATTAATTCGACTTTGTTTAACCAGGTTTTAGTTTTCATTATCAAATTTTACACGATTAATTTCTAATGGCGCTTGCATTATCTGTTCACAATATAAATCTTCATAGTTCAATTTATTGAAAGTCGTTATATAAAAAAAAATCTTATGTATACATTCACATGACTTTCTCTATATCCCTGCAACAAATTATTCTTAAAAAGCTCATACTTCTATTTACTTTATCAGAAAAAATAGCATAAACAGTAATTACTTGTTTCCTTGCAAGTAGAAGCGAAATAAGGGACTACCGTAGGTTAAACTATTAAGTCAAAAGCTGGTTGCTATGGGACTTAAGTTCTTTTGTTTGTATGGATAGGAGTTGACAAATTCCTGTATGAGAAAAGTATACGTTTTTCAAAGCAGAAACAAAAAACAAGGAATTTTCAAAAACGATCAACTCCACGAAAAAAAGTATATAACACATTGAGTGTTTTAACATGCTCTACATTTTTCGTGTAGCAAGATTTTGTCCACCTCTTACGGTTTAGCAGTTATTCAAAATTCCCTAAAATTCATCCAGAATAAAATACTCTTCAGAGGCCATTCCCAGAAAATTCGAAATATACATTTTATTTGTCAGATAAATATCTTTAATATAAGACGTTTTAATCAAAATTGTTAGAGCCATTTTTGAAAAAAATTTAAATTTTCGAAAAAAGTTCCATGTAAAGGGTAGTTGGGGGTGGGAGATTTTTCTCAAAATCCCCGTGTCGCATCCATGGAAGATACTAAACTTAAATACCAACTTTGGTATTTTCCCGACTTTTCGTTTTTGAGTTATCGCGTTCACAGACACACGGACACACGTAACTTTTTCCGACCCTAAAACATTATTTCCGGCGAAATCTCGGCATCGAATTTTTGGGTGGAGTGCAATACCTTCTCTATACACTATGTACATAGTGCGTATAGAGAAAGTAAAAATGTAAATGGCGTGTTATTTATGGACGCTCTTTAACTACTGTGGCTCTCAGCGTCCCATTCTAAATTGGGCGTGAAAGACCGCTTAGTTTTGCTCAGAGGCCCCTCTATCAGGCTTGAGGTTCTTTTACATGCCGTAAATCTACGACACGGGACCAACGGCTTTACTTCCCTTCCGAAGGGATGCTAAGGATTTTTACACCCGAAAAAATCCATTGTCCTCCGCTAGGTTTGAACCCGCGACCTTTGGTATATGAAGTTAACATGGCAACCATTACACCACGGAGGGCGACAAAGTCGTTGTAGAGTTAACCTGTACGTCATATTGTTAGGTTTCTGCTTTCTTTTATCTAAAAGAATATTTTATCTAGTATAATCTACATAAAGGTTAACTGCGGACAAACACGATTTAGAAGAAAATTAAATGGAAGAACCAGGTGAAATTACAGAAGCCGCAGAAAGAATAACAGAACGAAGTACCAAAAAATCCGATGTGTTCCATTAACATTACTTTTTCTACATCTCTGTGACAAATATTAAAAGCTTATTCTTCTACCTCCTTCACGATAAACGAGAAAATTTAATAGAGATTGTCCTTATTACTTGGTTCCTTGCAAGTAGAAGGGGGAAAATCTGATATGTTCCATTCACATGATGTCCTCTAGCTGTACAATAAACAAACCTTTTATTCAAAACAATCTATTATCTACATTCTACATCATGCTAATCAAAATAAACATAAGTAGAAATAGCAGAATTATTACTAGCTTTTTTTTAAGTAGAAGGTAAATAAGGGCGTACACTAGGCTAAGGTGATAATTGGAACTTCTAAAAGTTCTGGCTATGCGATTGATATTGAATTTCGGTTCTCTTCCCATGGGCAGAAGTAACATATGAAATTTAAAAGGCCTTCCTATGTGAGAAACATATTTTAAATTGAAACTAATGACCTCTGAAATCGTTAACTCTACAATAATGTATATGACAAATTTTATGTTTTAAGAGAACTACATTTTTTTTTTTTTGTATAGCAACTTTTTGTCTATCTCTTATGGTTTATCAGTTATATAAAGTCTATTCAGAATGAAGAGGATTCCAGGGACTACACAGAAAATTCAAAATATACATTCTATTTGTCATGTAATTATCGCTAGTGTACGGTACTTTAAAGGAAAAAAATGTCGAAAGTTTAGAGTTTAGATTTTGACAAAAAAATACGATTTTGCTTAAAGTGTAGTTGGGGGGGGGGGTCCTTGAAGATCCCTGTCCGCATCCTTGTAAGATGCTGAATTTAAATATCAAGATTAGTATTTAGCCGACTTTTCATTTTGGAGTTATTGTGTTCAACACATGCATGCAGACCATCTTCAAAAACTTTTTTTTTTTGGGGGGGGACTGACCTCAAAACATATGCGGTGAAATTTCAACTTCGAATTTTTCGGATGGAATACAATACCTTCTCTATATATTATGTAGTACATAGTACGTGTAGAGAAAGTAAAAATAATATACGCCGCACGTGTTAAAAGTGGTTTTATTTTGCTAATAGGATTGCGAAACGAAGGCAGCAGGCTGAGCTCAACGACATCAATATTATGACAGCTGAGTAAATGCTTTCTTTGGTACCTACTCTACGTGATAGAAAAATGCCATTCACTGTTGCTAAAACTGTTTAGAAAGCAACATTTCCCAGTGCCAGTACTAATTACGTTTATACATATACATTGTAAGGTAAGCATGTCAGGAATGTTAATGCTTTACCACAAAAGAAAAGCATGTTATTTAGAACAGGTTCTTCTCACGGCCAGGAAATTAAACTGTGGATATGTCTCGCAACGTTGATGACCTCACTGTACAGCGCATCGTAGTGAGAACCTTCTGATTAAGGTCGCGAGTTCAAACCCGGTCTAGACCGAGGGTTTTTAAGTGTACTTGTGCCGCATGTCAGACTTGCTGGCATGTAAAATAACTTCTGTGGAACGAAATTTGGCACACCGGCGGCACTGATATGATCCTAGCAATTTACAGCGTCGTTAATAAATAAATTATGCATCATTGTGAGTAGAATTTATAAATTTCACATTTATTATTATATATTTTCAGCACGAACCTGCCACCTATCATGAAATGCATGGAAATTCTCTTCCAGTATTGCTTTACCCAACTGTTTTCTGTTTTTGTAGCCCATAGACGCTGCTTCTCGTAACCATAAGCTTTTAATGGTTTTTATGATACGACACGAAGATTTTCAGGAAATTTTCCACCACAAGCTACACTTTACATGGAACATTTTTCGAAATTTTAGATTTTCTAAAAATGGCTAATGACTTTTTATTAGAATGCCGTACATTAAAGACATTTTTCATAGAAAATAAAATGTATAACCTAAATTCTTGGTAATATTCCCTGAAGTCTTCTTCATTATGAATGATTTTTGTACAACCGGTTAACCGTAAGAGATCAACAAAAACTACAAAAGATCTCGTTAAAGCACTGTTAGTTATTACTTTATTATTTATATTTATATTTTGGCAAACATTTTTGAGATATTCTCTGTTATTTGGTTTCAACTTTAAAATACTCATTTTTTTCTCAAACGGGAAGCTCTCATCTGTTTCATGTTTTACTCCTGATCATGGCAAAAACCGCATTTCAATGACAATCGCATAGAGACAGCTGTTAAAAGATTTGACTATTGCTTTAGCCTTATATCCACTTATTTTCCTTCTACTTATAAGGAACTAAATAACAAGGCATTTCTGGTAATATTTATCTTGATTAGAACGATGTAGATGAAATAGGCCTTTGTAAGAATAGTTTGTTACAAGTAGGTAAAGAAAGTCATGTGAATGGAACAAATTGTTTTAATTAGCATATTCTTTATCGCATTTGATTTAGATTTATTTGGAAACAAGTATAATCTATTTGCCAATTATTTTCAAATTACGATCTAAACGTTTTCTCCACCACGGTTATTTTTAATCTTTAACAGGCGAAAATAATCGATGGCAATAAGCTTTCATGGTTCGACTTCAGTCGATCAGAGGTGTATATGAAAATATATACAGTTGGAAATAGATAAGACATTGATATTGAGTACTTTTAAGGTTGGTTAGCCAGCTATTTTTAATCATGCATGGCAAATTAAAATTTCAATTTTAATTCACCAGGTGTGAATTAATTGGAAGGAGTGAATATAATATGGAAACTGTTAGAATGAGATATGAAATGTTTAAAACTGCAAGACCAGGAAGAATGATAATATAATTTAAGTATGGCGAACCAAGGGTTTTAAGAATCCCAACCAGAATAATAAGAGGGGTACCTAATTATACCCGATTGTATAATGTCATACAATACCAGTATAACTATATAAAATCTGATGCGGTACATTCACACGACTTTCTGTCCATTGTTTAGAAAATATTAACAACATTCTTCTAACTACTTACTAACTACACGTTAAACCATCAGAAATGCTTTATATTGCACATTTCCTTGTAGATTAGGGAATATTAAACGATAAACTTTAAAGAGCAGATCAGTATGTGGTGGCTTCGAAACTCCGTTCTTTTTGCTTGACCAGTAGAAAAAATCTAATAATGACTTTCCGTTTGAGAAGTGTATGTAAAAACTGAAACCAAAAGTACGAAATATCTCCGGTAACTCTCTCCTCTCCAAATGACAAATTATGTTTTTTCGATATCTACTTTTTTTGTGTAGTTAAGCTTTTTTCTATCTCTTACGGTTTACCAGCTGTGCAAAGATCATTCAGAATGAAGAGGGCTTAAAAGGTATTCCCAGAAAATTCAACATATATCTTTATTAGGAAAGTGTTCAGCATATGACATTTCAATCAAAATCTTTGGCCATATTTAAGAAAATAAGGTTTACCAAATTATTCCATGCAAAAGATAGTTTGACGTGGGGTATTTTCTTTAAGATCGCCATCTCGCATCCTTGCAAGATTTTGAAATTTAATACCAAGTTTGGTATTGACTGACTTTTCTTTTTAAAGTTTAGATGTTCACAGACCCACAGACACTGACAGACAACAAGACTTTTTTTAATTTCAGGGATCCTGAAAACACACATTTCCGGTGAAGCCTCGGTATCGAATTTTTGGGTGGAATGTAATACCTTCTTAACCTACTGTGTACATTGTACATGGCAAAGTAAAATTCTAATGCATTATATTCACATGACTACACTTTCGTCATCAAACTATTCTTAATGAAGCGAATTCTTCTATCTACTTCACGTTAATAGAGACTAAACATTTGTAGAAATGGCTTTATGCATGACTCGGAATTTGGCACCTTGTGTGCATATGCGATCTCTATTCCAAGTCAACAAACGTCTCCTACCAACACAGAAGACTCATTGAGTACAGTTGCGCTATCCTTTATTTACGTCACACATGTAACCAGAGTTGACTGCAGAACACGCCGGGCCCCAAGTTCTGATCCTTAATTATGTACATATGTCCTTGTATGATAGGGGAATACAAATGGCCTGCTAAGAGTGTTTTAAGAGTTGGTCACTATGTAATCATTTTTAAATTATATTCTCTTTGAATACCTAAGAGAAATAAAAACGAATAGTTATTTAAAATTAGTGTGTTTTTAATTGAAACCAATAAGTGAAATAAAAAAATGTATTTGACAAATTGTATGGCCTAACGAAATTACATTTTTTGTGTAGCAAGATGTTTTCTATATTCTATGGTTTAGCAATTATGCACAAGTTATTCACAATGAAGAGGATTTCAGAGGCGATTCCTAGACATTTCATTATGTCATAATATTTGAGAAAATATCCGACAGTATTTTCAAAATCGGAGAAAACTCAACATTTCCGAAAAATGTTTGATGTAAAGGGTAATTTGTAGTGTAATTTTCTTGATAATCTTCGTGTCGCATCCCTACAAAAAGCTGAAATAAAATACAAAGTTGTGTGTTTAACTAAGTAATGCTGTTCGCAGACACACAGAGGCCTTTTTCTATTTTTATCCAGGGAATCTCAAAAACGTTTATGTTCCTGGAGAAATCTGGATATCGAATTTTGGGGTGGAATTCAAACTTCCAATAAACGCAATAGAGAAGGTAAATTTTCTTTCTGTTTGCCCTTCTCGTATGTAGGACTTGCACCCCTCCCCCTTCCCCCAGGACTTACAAGCCAGCGCCTGAGGTCAGGCACCTGTTGATCAGTCTCTGGATCACAGAGAAGCCAAGATGGGTCATCAGTCCGATGTTTGATATGAAAGTGAAGTGACTGAAATGGTCGATTATGAAGCAATTGGTGGAACGAATGGTGGGGTAATACGAAGAACCCGGAGAAAACCCGCTCAGATGCTACTTCGTTCACCACAAATCCCACATGAGGTTCCCTGGGATCGAACCTGTTTCGCTTAGGTGAGATGCGAACGGTCTTTTAACCACTCAGTCATTGCGCCACCAAAGAAAGTAAAAATCTGATGTGTACCATTCACATGACTTTCTCCATATCCCTGCAACAAATAATTCTTAAAAAGCTTATACTTCTATTTACTTTATGCTAATCAGAAAAAAATAGCAGAAATAGTCTTATTACTCGCTTCCTTGTAAGTAGAAGCCAAATAAGGGACAACTGAAGGTCAAAGTGATAGTCAAAAGCTGGTTGCTATGTCAATGAAGTTCCTTTGTTTATATGGATAGGAGTTTACAAGTTCCTGTATGAGTAAAGTATACGTTTTTCATAGCAGAAACCAAAAATAAGGAATGTCACAAAAACGACGAATTCCACGAAAAAATGTATATTACATAAATTGTGTGTTTTAATGTGCTCTACATTTTTTGTGCAGTAAGTTTTTGTCCATCTCTTATGGTTTAGCAGTTATTAAAAATTTAGTAAAATTCATCCAGAATAAACTACTCTTCAGAGCTATTCCCAGAAAATTCAAGATATACATTTCATTTGTCAGGTAAATATGTTTAATATCCGAAATTTTAATCAAAATCGTTAGAGCCATTTTTGAGAAAATCAAAATTTTCGAAAAAAGTTCCATGTAAAGGGTAGTAGGGGATGGGGGGATTTTTCTCAAAATCTTCGTGTCGCATCCCTGGAAGATACTAAACTTAAATACCAAGTTTGGTATTTTACAGACTTTTCGTTTTTGAGTTATCGTGTTCACAGACACGTGGACACACGGACACACACGGACCTTTTTGTGAAAATGCTTTTTACTTTCTCTATAGGCATTATGTACATAGTGTATAGAGAATGTATTGCACTCCACCAAAAAATTCGTTACCGAGATTTCACCGGAAATACATGTTTTAGGACCCCCTGTATCCATAAAAAGCATTTTCAGAAAAAGGTCCGTGTGTGTGTGTGTGTGTGTGTGTGTGTGTGCGCGCGCGCGCGTGTGTCCGTGTGTCTGTGAACACGATAACTCAAAAACGAAAAGAAGCTAAAATACCAAACTTGGTATTTAAGTTTAGTATCTTCCAGGGATGCGACACGAAGGTTTTGAGAAAAATCCCCCCACCCCAAACTACCCTTTACATGGAACTTTTTTCGAAAATTTCGATTTTCTCAAAAATGGCTCTAACGATTTTGATTAAAATATCCTATATTAAAGACATTTACCTGACAAATAAAATGTATATCTTGAATTTTCTGGGAATAGCCTCTGAAGAGTAGTTTATTCTGGATAAATTTTACGAAATTTTGAATAACTGCTCAACCATAAGATATGGACAAAAACTTACTCCACAAAAAATGTAGAGCACGTTAAAACACACAATTTATGTTATATAAATTTTTTTCGTGGAGTTCATCGTTTTTGAGACATTCCTTATTTTTGGTTTCTGCTATGAAAAATTTATATTTTTCTCATACAGGAACTTGTCAACTCCGATCCTTATAAACAAAGGAACTTCATTGACATAGCAACCAGCTTTTGTCTATCACTTTAACCCATGGTAGTCCCTTATTTCGCTTCTACTTACAAGGAAGCAAGTAATAAGAATATTTCTGCTAATTTTTTTTCTGATTAGCATAAAGTAAATATAAGTATAAGCTTTTTAAGAATAATTTGTTGCAGGGATATAGAGAAAGTCATGTGAATGGTACACATCAGATTTTTTTGGATATTGGTAACCCTAAAACATATATTTCCGGTGAAATCTTGGTATCGAATTTTTGGGTGGAGTGCAATACTTTCTCTATACACTATATTCATAGTGCGTATGGAGAAATTAAAAATGCTGTAACAAATTCTGGCAATGGAAATGAACTGCGAAGAAGTATGAGAAATGTCTAGAAGATGTTGAAATATGCAAGAAATGAACTATATGCATACGAAACCGTTCTTGATAAAATAGAAAGATCTCAGCAATTCTCAACGAAATCTCGGAGAAGAGATGATCCAAGCATAATAATTGTGCTGCATCTGGTTGAAGTATGTGTGGAAGATCACGGAAAAAATGGCATGAAGGAATAATGTAAGCACAGTTATCCGGAAGATGGTTAAGGAAGAATATGAAACTCTGGAAAATAGGCATATGAGACAATTGTTGGAAAGTGGAAGAATTGTAAAAATAAATACGAGGGTTGGCTGATAAGTCCCAGGCCTCGCACAGATATGGCGCCACTTGTACAGTTAGACAGTAGCATCGTATAATTTAACTCTAGACTAGCTGTATCCATAATTGCAGGTGAATAACTTATTAGTTTTCGAATGACAGCATTTTAAACAAGACAACTTTAGAGTTTTCATGAAAATGGAGGGTTTGGGGAAAACGAGCAGTGATTAAATGCATCCATTTGAAAGGTTCAACGTCTAAAGAAATCAAGAAGGAAATGGACAGTACATTGAATGACTCTGCCCCTTCATATTCAATGATTAAAAGGTGGGTTGCAGAGTTTAAAATGGGACGTACGAGTACTAGTGATGAGTCTCGCCCTGTAGAAGTGACAACTCCAGAGATCATTGAAAAAATTCATTAGTACTGAAAGACCGCAGATTAAAGTTGTTTGAGATAGCAGAGGCTGTAAACATCAAAAGAACGTGCAGGTAATATTTTAAGTAATGCTTTGGGCCTTGACAAGGTCTGTGCAAGATAGGTGCCTAGTTTGACACCTGATCAAAAGTGGCAAAGAAAAACTGTTTCTGTCAAGAATGTGGAGCTCTACCGTAAAAATCCTAGTGAATTTTTTGGGACGGCTTATTACCATGGATGAAACTTTAATACATCACTACACTCCAGAAAGTAAATCACAGTCAAAACAGTGGATAGCGCCGGATGAACCAACTCCAAAAAAGGCAAAAGTCAAGGCTCATAAGGTTATGGAGATGTTTTCTGGGATGCACAGGGAATTGGTTTTATTGATTACTTGGAAAAGGGTAAAAGTATCACTGCTGACTACTACGTAAGCGTATTGCAACGTTCGAGTGATGAGGTAAAAAGAAAAATACCTTATTTGGCAAAAATAAATAAATAAATCTTGTTTCATTACGACAATGCTCCGGCCCATCGTTCAGTCATTGCAATGGGAAAAATGTGCGAACTAAAGTTCGAATTGCTTGAACATCCACCCTATTTGCCAGATCTAACACCCAGTGACTATTCCCAAACCTCAAAATTCCTTGGAGGACGAGATTTCACAGAGAGGTCATTGATGCGGTAAACAGCTTTTTTGAGGTCCTTGATAAATTGCACTACAGAGACGGTTTCATTAAATTAGAACACTGATATGACAAATGTATTTGTCTTTCTGGAGATTAAGTTGAGATTTTTTTTTTTTTTTGAGGCCCGCAACGCACGCCGACCCTTGTAGAGGTTACTAAAACGATTTATTCGTTTTCAAAATGCTATATTTTTCCAATTATTACACAGATTGATACATTAAAAACACTAAAATCTTATCAAATTTTCTCCCCGCGCTACAAATCATCTTTGTGTGTACGTGCGTTTTATAGCCCCCTTTAACACCTACGGCTTTAAGCGACAACTCGCTGACTGTAGGTTGCATTAACGTTGGGTTTTTATTTATTTCTATTTTCAAACACACGCACATTCACTCTCACATGCATCCTCCCTGAGTAGGTAACAGAACGATTCTGGTTAAAGAAACTTTCCCATCCCAGCCGTAAATCCAACCCAGGACTTCCGGGTGAGAAGTCAGTCTGCTGGTCACTCTACCATAGAGCCAGTATAGGTAAATGTTAATGCGTGCACCTTAGTTAACATGGCACGTCCCTAAGCGGTAGCCCAATTCGTTCCATGTAGCATCCTCCTGTCATTTATTGTTTTGTCGCCATTTTGGGAAGTAACTACACTCGTGTTGCCAACTGGTTCACAGTACAAACTTTGCGAGTTTACAGTTCTTGTAATGTATCAACCATTGTTGTGCGTGTAATATTTCGGAAAATATAAGTTTTGAAAACAAATGAAACATTGTAAATTATTTCCTCTCTGCTTAGAAGGAATTAAGTAATACAACCATTTCTGCTAATGTTTATCTTGATTAGCAGGAAATAAAGAACAAAAACCTTAATAATAAAATTATCTTGGTCCAGAGTTTCCGGTGTAGACCGCGTCTTAAGGCTAAAATCTGCGATGGGCGAAACGTCGGCAGATTTTAGCCTTAAGACGCGGTCTACACCGGAAACTCTGGACCAAGATAATTTTAATATTGGCCGTGGAAGTTTACGAAAACATATAACCTTAATAATAGTTAGTCATTGAATGAACAGGTTTTTTTTTCTCCACCACACTGCAATTTTAACTGGTTCGATTAATCGATTAAAGCATAGTGGCCGTTGATTGGAGATTAATTAATGGCTAATCGGTTCCATTAATCGATTAAATTAACAGCTGCAAGGAAGCATTTAGGGCTACCTATAGAAAACTTTACAGTGACACTAGAAACAAAAGGAATGGAGGCAGAGATATAAAGACCGTAGCTTTCCATTAATCCAGCTATTTCATGAAGTATTAACAAAGAGTATAAGCTAGGGTGTCTAGATAAGTAATGGGACAGCATGAATAATGAATACCCATAGAAACGTTTCGTTTATCCCGGTTTCTCAAAGTATTCTCCCTGCATTCAGTGTTCCACCTTCTGGAACCACTTCTGAGAACATCCACGTCACTCAGTTTCCGGCACTGCAGACAATTAATCGTCATGTGCAGCAAGAGCTTCAAGGATAGAAAATCGGTGACCACAAACTGGTTCTTCACTGTAGGGAACAAAAATCACACGATATCAGATTGGGACTATATGATGAATGAGTCAATGTTTTGCCTTAGTTTCCTAGCAGAAACTCATTGTTACAATAGCGGTGTGAGCTGATGCATTGCCATGATGCAACAAGCCCCTTAAACCCTTCTTTGGACTTTTTTTTTTTTTAGCCTAACGTCCTTTTAACTTGGTTTTTGAACAATTTAGTGGAGTTTTCAACATTTTTGGAAGACAAACGTTTTGTGTACCATTTTGTAGCAATAGTATTCCGATTTTAGACACAACTGTTGTGGTTGGTCCTCTGGGAAATGGAGGAGTAGCGTATTCTTTTCTCTTTTTCCTGGATCAAACTGCTATATTCACGTTTCGTCACCCATAACGATATCAAATACGGCGAAACTTTCCACAGCTATATCTTTGCAACATTTCTTGGCACCATTCCACCCTATGGTGAGTTTGCGCTTCAGATAAATAATGGGCACTCCATCCTAAATGCTTTTTACATGAAGGTGTTCATAAAGGATGGTCAAAACACTCGACGAACCAATCGCTAATTTCGGCATTATGTCCTTTTAAGCACATTGACGGAGAATAGTCCCCAAAAGACCCCCCCACCCTTAAGGCGACTGTTTCATTTAAGCCACATTTGAAGTCTTACAAGATCATTGCACAAAAATGCTCTCTGAATCTCCATTGCACTTGCAAGAACATTCACACTCTCCAGACTTCAAACATAAAATGAGGGAAAATGAGCTACGCAACAATGCTCTGCCTGCTATTATTGCATTACCAATGAATCAGTTACGAGATTTCAACAATTCTTTCCCCAACAACGGCCAACATTCCGTGTCTGAATACTTATCTAGTGAGAGTATGCCTTTCCATTTGTAAAAATATTGGATTAACGGTTTTGCGAGTTCACCGACTATATTAGTATAGTACATTCGGTATCGACTGGATTATCTCTTATGATGGGCCGATAATGCAATCAAATATACTTGAACAGCACAACAATGAGGACAATCACCTTTTGTCTTACATAATCAGAAATTGCTACCTGCAGTCGCTGATCGCGTGTTGTAACGCCATATGCTGTAGTTTCCCTTGAGAAATGGAAGCAATTACAGAGGGATTTTTGTATTCACTTCGAAGATTGGGTTAGATCAGGGTATCAGTTTCCTACCGCTTCATTGCCTCTCCGTCTTCTTACACATTGACTAAACAGTCATAAAACAAAATACAAGATTATAAACAACGAGTGTAATACGAGATCGGTTCAGCAAGTACCATGTATCAAAATAGATGGGGTTGCTAAGGAAGTGGTTACTATCATGTACCATCATTTATTACAGGCCGTCAAAACAAATTTGATACCGAATAATAGGTTAGTTTGGATTTGGCAGCATTTCAACTAGTCGTTCGACGCTTTTTCGCTCAAATGAAAAAATGCAGTATCTTTCAGCGATTCGCGTTTTACTTTTAGATGAGCCAACTTTAGGGAGAGAGGGAAGGAACGAGCGTAACTGGATGCTGTTTATGGGGACCTTCGCCATCTATTAATACAGATATTGGTTCAATGGCTTTAAACGTAGTCGAACATTCGTTTTGATAAGTAACGCCCTGAGACCTGGATACTCCAGAAATCAGCAACATTCAAAACAAACAGGATTTTTTTTTTTTTTTTTTTTTTATGAGAAGAGCGTCTACTCATCGATTATTATAAAACGGTAAAGAAATGGGGAGGGGATGGATAAAATACTGCAGCGAGTTATTGGCCTGATTCGATAAGTTGAAGACACAGCCCCATTTGACTGTTTCACAACATGAAAAATATTAGTTGTCGCCGCCAAACTACATGAATCGGGTTACACATTGCTGCTACAATTCCCAATCTGCCCGACCTGGCCATTAGCGATTTCTTCTAGTTTCCGAACTTGTGGAAATGGCTTGCGGGAACAAACTTAGATCAAATGAGTTCACCATTGAGACTGAGGCATATTTTGCAAAGCTTGACAACTCCAATTTTTGAGAGGTTAAAAAGGAAGGAACGTTGGGAGAAGTTTACATCCCTAAACCGGGACTATGTGGAGAAATAAATAAATTGTGTTTGATAAAATGGCACCTTCATTCCTAACACGGTACTTATGAACCGTTCTTACATTCAACAGCAGCGACGAGAGGGATAGGAACAGAAAGTACCACTGACTCAAGTCAGTTTTTGCCATCCTTTAATTACTTATCTAAATTAGTCTTACAAGGGACTATTAATGTTAAGAAACAGAGCGACATGAACGACAAGACGATTGACTAATAGGAATTCGTCACGAACACGACAAATACAAATTAAGAATAAGGTGAAAATCAAACTCCTTGCACCAAATAAAAAGGAATTGTATTTAATCTGCAAAAAAATAAAGTACTACGAAAGTTGAAATAGAGTTAGCTTTTACCGCTTGACTTGGTAGTATGCACGGAATAAGATTCTTGTTGAGAAGACTTTCAACCTCCGAGAAGTGCATTCTTTTTCCGAAGAAATGCTAGAGCGTTACGAGTTATCAATGTAAACGAACAATGAATAAGATAAAAATATAAAACTTAGTAGTTATTTTCTATAACTTCTAAATGGAGCATAGGGCATCGTTACGATGTTTCTGTGATCTGATTTGAAGTTATAGTTCGTGAATTTGCCGCTATACGCCATGGTGACTTAAGGATCAACTCGTCGCTCACAAATGCAACTGTAGGATGAAATTACGACTTGCTGACGCAAAATGGCGCAATTTTGCCCATGAACCTCCTTTTAAAGTACGGCGCTCTTTTATATGCAAATCAACATACGAAACCAGCGGCTTTACTTACCTTCCGAATGAAGCTGTGTTAGGATTTTTGTGTCCGAAAAAATCCATACCCTCCGCCAGATTTCAACCTGCTATCTTGGATTTTAGAGACTAGCATGGTAACCACTATACCATGGAGGGGACTAAGTATGAAACTTATACGAATATATAACACATAAACAACAAATGCAGAATAAACAGTTTTACACACAAAGACAAATACATAAATACAAATAAT
Organism: Hymenopus coronatus; assembly: GCA_030762935.1. Taxonomy (NCBI): domain Eukaryota; kingdom Metazoa; phylum Arthropoda; class Insecta; order Mantodea; family Hymenopodidae; genus Hymenopus; species Hymenopus coronatus. The sequence goes on along the minus strand of CM060892.1, from coordinate 154,340,210 downwards.
GAATAGAACTAAACTAGGTTAAAATGAGGACAAAATTTAAGTGGTTAAAATAAGCAACTATGAAATAAAGGAAATAAAAAATCTGCTGGTTACCACCACAGTTTAGCCGACTACCGACGATTTAAATAGTCCGTTAAAAAGATGAACTAATTAATGTTTAAAATTTTAATTCAGAAATTTAGTAATAGTAGCTTTTTCCTAGTTACTTTAAAATTACTGGCTTCTAACAATTTGAAAGGAGTTGAATGAAACCACAATATTTTGTAATCCTTAATTATTTTTACTATTTCATATTAGCTTTCAATTTTAAACTAGGTATAAGTATTATCTGAAAAAAATATATGAAAGTAGTTTTGTAACTGAAAAGCTGTAAATGTTTGCAATCTACGTTCCAGTACATGAAACAAGATGGGAGCATTTATTATCAATATTTATTGTTGCATGAAACGAATTCAAGTACATACAAAAATACAAGCTAAAAAGCATGTACTTTCGTCTAAACTTCGCGTGGTAATGTCAAATAATTCCAACTCATTATGAATGCTAGATTTTGAGAGTAGTATCGTGCCTCGCGTCACCAATGGCGTCAATTGTTATTTGGGCATTATAATGAATGATCTTATAATTCAACTTTCTAAGCAATCGTAGGAAACAACTGAATACCGAAAGATAATTAAAACATTGAAAAATTCTAACTATTTATACCTAAAATAAGAACTGAAGCTTTCCTGGCGACGTGTTAATTCAAAATCTTCTCGGGCTTCTAGCCAGGTAAAAAAATACCAGTATAAATACCAGTCTTCGCAAGCTCAAACCATCAGTTCACCCTGAAGACGAGGAAGATGCACTTCTTCGAAACGTTGGCTAGAAGCCCGAGAAGATTTTGAATTATTTATACCTAGTTTCTCGGGCATGGCTTAGGTTATAAATAATTGTTTGGAATAAATTGTTTTAAAGAGATCTACATTTGTTATGTGGTACGTTTTCATTTATCGCTTAAGGTAAACTTGGCATTTAGAGGCGCTAAGGTAATATGGTCACATTTAAGCAACTTGCCATTTTTAAAGCAACGTTATTCATTTAGAACATCGTTGTGTCATGTGTCGTGGTGCTGCAGTTTAATGTGCTGATAACTTGAGTCCTGACTAATAAGTTTGAGGGGAAGTACGATTGCCTGCTCTGCAATATCAGGACTGATATTTTTTAGTTTGCTTTCTTAAGACACCACATGCTCAATCAGCTTATTTTTCAAGAAATGAATTCATTCTTAGGTTAGTGTAGGAGCATTCCCCGCGCGAGGGGATATGGTTGAGCGTTGCTTCTTTCCCAGTAGTACCTTTTCTCTGAAAAACTACACTAAGGCATATATGGGCAGTGTGATTACGGGTATTATGGGCATAACCAATATTATCAGATCTCTTCCTTACATGATGCTTCCTATATAGCTATATTATTTATTTAAGTCTTAAATTAATATTTACAGTGTATATAGCTGAATTCGAAATTCAAGAATGCATCCCTAATGAGTGTGGTGAAGCATGCGTGCATATCTGCTGAAGTGGCACATTCGCTTCCCGCCGCGTCTTCAATTTCACATCCGTGCCCTGAGCCATTCTCTAGTGTACATTCAGTCCATCTCCAGATTTCAGTCCCGCACTATCCTCACGTTCTGTACTCAGCCCATCTTCATATTCCATTCCCGGGTCATTTTCGCAATCTAGATTAACTTCCGACCTTCCTGATTTAACTTCCAGTGCACCTCTCTTAAATGAATCTGTTTTAACAAATGACAACGCAATATACATCATATGACTCGTCTTCTACTTCTGTATCTTCGAAGTCAGCAACATTACTTTTAGAAAAATTAAGCCCAATTACCAAAGTGAAAACATCAGCAACTGCGAGAGAAAATAAAAAATTGCAAGAGAATTGAGAAGAACAGAAGTTCTAAATTCAGCAAATAGAGCCAATAAAAAAAAAATAGAAAAAAAAACCCACACAAGAAGCGTAGAAATTCTAAACTGTCTTACATTTGTTCCGTTTGTAACGGCAATTGTCTGTATTAGAAGTGGGTGCAGTGTTCTGGCTCATGTTCCCTGTGGTTCCATGAGGAATGTATTCAGTTGATCTTGTTTCCATATAGCCACTTAAAACTAGGATTCTAGGTTTTCTTTAATACAATTTTGTTTATTATCATCACTTAATTGCTGTTATATTTTTAATATACGAGGTACGTCCAGAAAGTAAATTCCGTTTGGTAATAAAATTAAATTGTGTACAGATACAGAATAATTATTTATTGCAGAAAATTCTACAACTCTTAAACTACTTTTCCACATAACTACCGAAATTTTGCAGGCATTCGTCATAGCGTGGCACAAGTTTTTGTATACCTTCTTCACCGCCTGTGTCTTCAAAAAGTTGATACCCAACGTGAGCAAAGTTTACAAAACTTCAGTTTTTCGGTAACAATTTCATGAATTAGTGATCGTGAGCTTTGGGGAAATTCCATAGCAAGAGCACTAATTGTAAACTTGCTGTTTTCCTGGATCTTGTCATCAATCGCGTGAACCAGTTCTTCTGTAACCAAAGATGGACGCCCACTTCGTCCTTCATCGTGCACTTCACTACGTCCTTCATTGAACTGTCGGACCCATCTTCTCACTATTGAACCACTCATCGCATTTTGTCCGTAAACTTCGCAAATTTGCCGATACATTTCAATTGGTTTCACTTTCCTAGCATTAAAAAAAGGAATCACAGATCTAATTTCACAAGCGGCGGGATTTTCAATCAACACCGACATTGTAAACAAGCCCAACAAAGCGTATGTGGCCGACAGCGATCTCAAAATGGCGCACGTTTCTTCTCCTTGATGCAGAGCGTCTACCGCGCATGTGCGGAACTGCGATCGCAGCGCTGCAGCGGAGATAAATTGAAACGGAACTTACTTTCTGGACGTACCTCATAAGTATACAGTTGCTAAAACTGTCTCTGACAAACTGTTAATACAATGACAGGAAGCTTTTGCAATTTGTCAATTAGAACCCTACTGCCCATATTTCAAGCAACTGTGACCATATTATCTTAATATTTTGTCAAACATGGTCATTTGCTAAGTTTGCTGTGAGCTAAAATACTTTCAGACAGATAGGAGTTGGTTGCTGGTTCTTGCACTTTGAAGTTTCAAAGTTTAAATGAATTTGTTTCGCGAAAGTGGAAAGTGATTTTCTGTCCTTTATATCTATATACATACTTTAGTGCTAATATTTGCCAAGTTTACCCTAACGTATACATTATAACGATTACACAAAATTACTTCCCAATGAAGAGCACTTCACAGGCTATTCCCAGAAAATTAAAGATATACATTTCTTCTTCTTTCTCCATTTATACTGCGCCTTTAACTGAATTATCCTATTATCGCATTTTCCTGTGGAACTTACAAGTAATTAGCCCAATTCTGCCAATGTTTATACCAATTAGCATGAAGTAGATAGAAGAATAAACAATTTAACAATTTGTTGCAGAGAGGTACAGAAAGTCATGTGAATGGAACTTCGGATTTTTTAATAAACTTTTTTATCCATGAACATAGATACATATCCACACTTAAACCATTAAATAGCTATTTAGATTATGTAAGCAAATTTCAAACAATTCCGATATCTATAGAATATTTATTCAAGAATGAAATTTTTCTTTTTCACCTGAAATATCAGTCCTAGTGTCCTTTAAAGTAATGAATCTATGACATTTATCCCAGTTATTATGCACAGTATTAGCCATATTTTTTCACGCATCAAAATTTAGCTTGCACTGTTGTTTAAATGATTGTCTAAATTCATTGTTCTAATTATAATGAGCCATTTAATGAATTTTTAAAAATATTCACATTAACAATTCGAATTTTACTGTAAATGAGTTTTTAAATAGATCTCTTACACTTTTATATTAGCCCTAATCATTGTTGAAATTGTATTACTTTTCGTACCCTTTGACACTTCAATTTTTTCCAAATTGATAAAAATTGAAACATTTCGAAGAATTACGAAATTTTCGTAAGTATACTTTTGAAAAGCAGTGCACATTTTTTAAAACAAATTAATAAATATTGGGTCGAATGGAGCATTTTGAATATGGAAAATTGCTAAAAAAAAAAAAAAAAAAAAAAAAAAAAAAAAAAAAAAAAAAAAAAAAAAAAAAAAATTACTAGAAAACAAAGGCTTAAAGTTGGGCTTGTATAGTCTCAGTTAATTGGCAGTCAAAGTGCGCCAAGTGGGGGGAAAATAATGCTTTCTTAAAGTTCAGAATTCATATTTTATTATTAAAAATGGCTATTGTTTCACAATTGGTTCCAGTTTACAAATGCATCACCAATGAACCGAATACCGCGATGAGCGTTTTTTTTTTTTTTTTTTTTTTTTTTTTTTTTTTTTTTTTTTTTGGGGGGGGGGTTGCGTGATTCTTGTGTAATGGTAATGCATACGCAAGATTTCGAAGTTTGAACTTTGCTATCACTGGAAGTGCAATATAAATGCATTTAAACTTCTGCTACCCTTTTCTTGGTTTTTTTCCTGTCAATTTAGAGTGTCAAGTGTTAAAACGGTTCAACATGGAAACTATTTTTAAACTGCAATTAATATTAACCTGCTCTTTCTATTAAAAACAAGGGATTAATGATTGTGAAAGTTTGGATAACAATATTAATTTTGAAATGTTGCGCAAGCTTTAAAGTTTCGGGGAAAAAATAAGGAAAAATACCCACTAATGATAATATAAAAATATCATTAACAGGCAGCAAACGGTATAGAAAATATTGTGTCCAAACTTCATCCTCTTAAGTTGAATAGTTAGATGCTGAGTGTACCAAAACTTTTGAATCTTTAACATTGTGTAGATAGGAGGTACCTACTCTGTTATATTTTATTAAATTTAATAAGGCAAGTCAATTATAGTTCGTTTCAATGCAATTAGATACAACATTATCCATTTGGTAAAGGGCCTGACAACAAGCGCGCTCAAATCTAGCAGTTTACTTAAATGCTTGTTTGATACATACTGAGATTCGCTTCGGAAATAGTCCTAATAAGGGAGAGGGGTTGCGAAATATTGTTTGTTTATCTGAGTGTGTAGTGTCAAGTCAGTGGCCTTCCACTTTTAATCTAATCTTTAAAAAGAATAAAACTGAGTCTTCTAAAATAAAAGTAACAAATGAAGTTTGACAACTATTGTATATCTCTCGCGGATTACTACAGTAACATAACTTTTAAAAAGATCTGATGTGACTCACTCCCATGACTATCTATTCTGCAAACAAATTATTCTTACAGAGGTATTCTTTTAAGTACATAATGCTAATCAAGATAAATGTGTTGTTACTTGCTTCCTTGTAAGGAAAAGGGAAATAAGTAATACACTAGACTAAAACGTTAGTCAAATCTTCTAAAAGCTGTCGCTATGCGATTGTCCTTTAAATTCAGTTCTCTTTCCTAGACCAGGTGTAAAACTTAAGAAGTATGGAATGGACGAGGGTTTCCCGTTGAGAAAAGTATTTTAAATTGAAACCAACAAAAGAAATGTCTCTGAAACGATTAGACCCACAAAAAATATATGACATATTGTAGGAAGAAGACTTCAGGAGCTATTCCCAAGAAATACAGAATGCACATTTTATTTGCCATGTAAATATCTTTAATATACGGTATTTTAATCTAAACGATTGGAGTAATTTTTTATAAAATCGAAAAAGAAAAATGCTCCATGTAAAGGGTAGTCGAGGTGGGAAATTTTCCTGAAAATCCCGTATGGCATTCTTGGAAAATACTAACCTTAAATATTAAGTTTAGTATTTAACAAGCTTATTATTTTAAGTTATGCTGCCCCCCCCCAACACACGCACATGTGTTGATCAAGGATCCTCAAAACATGTATTTCTGGTGAAATCTCGGTATCGAGGTTTTGCTGGAACACAATACCTTCTCTGTATACTATGTACATTGTGCATATGTGATACAGAAGGTAATAACTTCTACACTGAAACACGTTTAACATCTTAAACACCCTTGGTGACAACTTCCCTAAAATTATTGAACTTTGTTCTTCCTATGGAATACAGAACTTAAGTTTGACCTTGGCCTCCTTGATATATCACCATTTGACTCGATCCTGTGCCTTCCTTTTCCATGTTTTCACATCTATTACTCTCAGATCGTATTCCATATCAATCCATCTTCGTTTTGGGCGTCCAGTTCTCCATTATTATCCAACCTAGCGTCTAACGTGACTTTAGGGGCCTAATGTCTGTCATTCTTATCAAATGGCCTCATAGCAGCCTTCTGATTTTTAAATCTTTAACTATATCTATATCGTTATATTTTTCTGCTATTTCATTATTTGTTCTTATATGTCAGGTTCCGCCGTCACATATTGGTCCGTAAATGTCTCAATATCTTTCGTTACCATCTTACTATCATTTTTGCTCGCTGTGTTAACACTTAAGTTCCACTTCCATAGATTACAATAGGTTTAATTATCATCTTAGTCTTATTTTAACCTTCTTCCCGACATATCTAGCTTTCATTAAATCATTGAGAGCATGGAGACATCGTGAAAAGTTAGTTGCCTCAGATTTGACCTTGTTGAAGCAACACCAAATAAAAAAATATACGAGGGTTGAATGAAAAGTAATGCCTCCACCTTCGTTAATTGGGTTTGGATGGGAATAATTTAATAAATCAAACGCAGAAATAATCCTTAGAATGTGATCTTTAATTACCAATATTCACTTTTCCACATAATCACTAGCCAATTGGATACATTTCTGCCAACGATGAACAAGTTTTCTGAAGCCATCACGGAAGAAGTCGACACACGTTTCCGCAACCACAGTCTCATAGTTCTCTCAACGTCTTCATCAGAGGAATAAGGATGTCCCCGCAGATCGTCTTTCACTATCGGGAACAGGCGGTGCTAAATCTGAACTGTATGGAGGATGCGTACGGTGGTGAGATTCAGTCTCTGAGGTTCTGCTGTGGTGGCACGAGAAGTGTGTGGTTTGGCATTGTCATGCCGCAAGAAAAGATTTCCCTTTTCCTTTCGGACCCTTGTTAGCCGTCGTTTCAGGGTTCGCAGCGTTGTGATGTAACGCTCTGTATTTATTGTTCCACGATCAAGGAAATCAAATGGATAACACCAAGTGCGTTCCAGATCACTGGCCATGATTTTACCAGCTGAGGTCTGCGTCTTAAATTTCTTTTTCTGGGGCGAGTCTTTGTGTCGATGTTCCATAGACTGACGTTTCGTCTCCGGGTCGTAATGGTGTACTCATGTTTCGTCTCCTGTCACAATTGAATGAAGAAAGGAGTCACCTTCATTCTCGTAACGCGAGAGGATTTCCTGGCAAATTTCAAGTCTGTGCGCTTTCATTTCAGGAGTCAGCATCCAGGGTACCCATCACACACGGATCTTCAGATAGACAAGAAAAGCAATAATGTGACCCACACGTTCTTGTGAAATGCCGGTTGTGCTTGCAATTTCTGAGTGATACGACGATCGTCCTGAATCAATCTGTCAACATTTTGCTTGTGAAACTCTGTGGTTGCTGTTCACAGGACGTCCAACTCTGTCACGCAAGTCAGAGGTTCCCACCTCAGCATCTTTAAACTTACTCGCCCAACGTACTCACATCAACACAATCGCCATAAACTGCTTTTAATTCTCTGACGAATCTCCTTTGGGGTGACACCTTCTGCTGTCATGAATTTAATGACTGCACGTTGCTTAAATCGCACTGACCGACCGTTTTCGCAGGGTTCCATACTTCACACTGTAACAACACAACCGTTCAATGCTAAGGTTTCCCGCCAACTGGAGTTTTAGAGAAGAGGCTATGGAATAAGACAGTACCTGCCGCATACCAATGCTATCTGTTGAGTTACGAAGGTGGAGGCATTACTTTTCATTCAACCCTCGAACATGTATATATAAAACGTCCAGAGAAATTCTAATTCTCTACTCTTCCAAAGTGGTAGATAGGCGCTTTAAAAGGTTCAGAATTTGTTATCTCTTAAGTTTATCAGTTATACAAAATATACAAAATTCATTCAGAAATAAGGATTTTACGAACTGTTCCCAGAAAATTCAGACTCTACATTCTAATTTTAAAATGTTTAAACACGATATTACTAAAAATCGTTAGCCCCCTTTGAAAGTATTAGAAAATTTAAACCAATAAAAAATAATATCTCGGAAATGGTTTAACTCCACTAACAAATGTTCCTGTATTGTGTGCTTTAACGAGATCTACAATTATTTTTGTGGTAATATTTTTGTATGGCTTACAATTTACTAGTTACTCAAACATTAAATAAAAAAGAATTTTTTCCCGTGTGCCTAATGGGTAGTGTGAGGCAAGAATAATTTGTTTACCCTACATATTTTTAGTTAGGTATTTTCTTTCTCTCTCTCTCTCTCTCTCTCTCTCTCTCTCTCTCTTTCGCTTGGTAAATCTTGCAAATATGTCCAGATTTGAAATCCACTAGATGAGAAGTTTTCACTTCTTGAGATCATTGAGATTATAGTTTTACAGACCCCTCGGCTATGCTTTGCGGCTTAGGGGCCCTAACCGTTTATGACGTCTTTGATATGAGCAGCAGACCTAGTCAATAACTAAAAAGCGGTTCAAATAACAAAACTACTAATCTAGATCTAATAAGGAAGTGGAAATGCTTTTTAGATATGTTTAAGGGAAAGCATTTCCGCTGAGATCTGGATACGGAATTGTTGGATGAAACAACGCTTCCTTTTACTGTTATGGGCAAGTGATAGTAAAATTGGCCTGCTCGGAAAGAAAACATGCTTCTTTAACCCTACTTTCATATCTATTCTGCAAATTGTTCATAGAAAAGTTTGTTTCCCCGCCTACTTTTAATTAATGATGAATGTTGGCAGATATGGTTTGAATACACAATTTTTAATACATCCAAAAGAGCATACAAGAGGGTTGATCAGACTTAACTGACTCAACTGTTGTGTTCCTGGATCATATCCACTTCTTATAGTTATGAGATACACTTGCAGGTGTGCATGGTGCGCCAGTAATGATTGCAAGTTGCAGGGGTTTAAAGAGTGATACTAATATTGATCAGTTAATAGTTGCGACTTTGTACACAGCATGGATGTGTATAATTCAGTATATATTAGAGTGCGTATTCCATTTACATCATGAGGAACAGAAGCACTTCAAACTTGACAAAGTTGAACATGGACAACGAATATCTTTGAATTTCATAATGCTACAAAAAATATTTGGAATAAATTGTATGTTATAAAGATATCTGTGTTTAGTTTCTATAGTTAAGTATTTATCTCTTAAGGTTTACAGTTATACAAAAATCATACAAAATACATTCCAAATGCATAGAACTATTTCCAGATGATACACAATATTAGTAGAGTAAATATCAAACAGGCATTTGATTCAATCATTAAGGGCCGTTTTTGAGAAAGTAAAAACATATTACAAAATCTTTTCCATCTAAGGATATGTTTTATTGGAGGGGATTTTCTCGAAAATAAGTGTGTCGAACCTTGGAAAATTCCGAACTTAAAAACCAATTTTGGTATTTATCCAACTTTTCGTATTATATTCATACACATGTCTTTTCCTAAAATGTGTTTTCTAGGTAACCTAAGAACTCATTTACGGTGAATTATTACAAACTTTTAGGGCAGAATGCAACAATTCCTCTGCATATAAAAGTGACGAAGAAAACGCTGATTAGTTCCATTCATATGCATTTCTCTACCTATTATACAACACTCCTATTCTTATTCTTCTACTTCATGTTAATCGAGATAAAATATTAGCAGAAATGGTTTTGTTACTTCGTTCCTTCCAAGTAGAAGGGAAATAAACAATACATTAGGCTAAAGCGACAACTAAATCTTAAAAGCTGGTCGCTATGTGATTCAGTGCTAATTTCCATCCCTCTGTATGACCAGAATGAACGACTTTTTATTTGAGAAAAGTCTAGGAAATCTCTGAAATAGTTATCCACGAATAAAAGATGTGACAAATGCGTGTTTTAAAGAGATCTACATTTTCTTTTTGCATAGAAAGTTTTTGTCAATCTTACAGTTTACCACTATAAAAATGCCATTCAGAATGTAGAGGACTTCAGAGGCTATTCCCGGAAAATTAAAGATATGCGTTTTATTTTTTATTAAAATATCTTAAACATACTGTATTTATCAAAATCGTTAAAAGCCCTTTTTGAGAAATTCAAAATTTTCCACGCAAAAGGTAGTTTGAGGTGGTAGTATTTTCTTGATAATACTCATGTCGCGTCTTTGAAAAACGCATGTCAAATTTGACATTTAACGAATTTTTCGTCGAGTCATGCTGTTTACGCACATAAAGCGCGCGCACATACATTTTTTCTAAAGATGTTTTATTAATTATTATCATTAAGGTGGTCTCTAAGCATTTCCAGTGAAATGTCTGCAAGGAATTTTTGGGTAGAATAGAATAACTTCTCTATCCACCAAATTCGTAGTACATGGTACTTGGTAGATATGACCAAAACTATTCTAAACAATGCAAACACTAATGGAATGTACCGAATAAAATTAAAATGTTCCCGGTTAAGAACTTTATGATGGTACATCTTAACTTTTGGGATAAACATTTTAACATAGAAATAAATATTTCAAATAAACTTTACTAACGTATTAAATAAAGAGGGCTAGGCAATGAAGACAAGTTCGACATTAGAAAACTGCTGAGTAACATGGCAAGTTATATGAAATCAAACTTGTAACTTAATGCATCGGTATATTGCATAGCTCGGATAATTGCATTGCTAAAATCCGACGAAAAAAGAGTGATGTGTTCCATTCACATTATTTTCGGTAATTATTTACAAGTTGGGCAGCTAACTCTCTCCGCTGCGACTTATGCCAGTTTTGCACTCTAACGGGACCGGTGTGGTTAGAGAGGGATTATGGGTGGGGAGATGGTTTAAAAAACTAATGTTGTATCCATTGCGCTATTAGGAGTTGTTGGAAATATCGATAATGAGGTACTACCACGATATAAAATTAGAAACATAAATTTATATACACATACACTAATTTAAACGGATTGGAACCTAACCTCGCGCTAAATTTGAAATCCACAGGCTTTGAAATTGTCATCATAAATACAAAGTCAATAAATCGCACTTAGTTTCATTCGATTTTAGAGTGGCCGAAGTTCTGCACAATAAAATTCACTGAACAGCTGTATCTGCGTGAAACACATTTGTCATACATCAGCACGGCGTCTAGCGACATATGCCGGTGTTGCATTCCACAACACTGTTCGCCTGCCGCCGACAATGAAACTCAGGTTTTAGGCACTTTAATGTGTAGTATTATTATATATTTACATTGCAAAAGTACTACAAGACTTCTTTATTTATATTCTACTCCTTCTAGGCAGCATACTTCATAAATATCCACAAAAAAGGATCGCTACGCGCACGTAATAAATTAGCGTTTAACTTAATTACGGAGCTTTTCCGATAAAAAAAAAAAATTGGTGAAAACGTAACAAGTATAAACCAAACTTACAGTCAAACCACAATTTGTTTAATTTCTAGAGGGGCCCAAGTTCCCTATAATTACCTTATTTTCTTTACCTGTTCTGTAACAAACTAGTTTTACAAAAGCTTATTCTTCAATCTACTTCATTTATCTAACCAAGATAAATATTAGCAGAAATCGTCTTATTACATAGCTCCTTATAAGTAGAAGGTAAATAAGGGCTAAAGCAATAATCAAGTGCTTTAAAAACTATGCGATTAAAATTCGATTCTCCCTGCATGGCCAGAAATAAACGCAAGAAACAAGAATGACAAACTCCGTTTGAGAACATTTTCAAGCATTTTGAAATTTAAACTAATAACAAGAAATATCTTGGAAATGGTTCACCCCCCCCCCCAAAAAAAAAGTATATGACAAAGTGTTTGCTTTAATGAGATATGCAGTTTAACAGTTATGCAAAAGTCGTCAAGAAGAGGCTATTCCCAGAAAATTCAAGTTTGTCAAAGATATTTAATATGCGGCATTTTAATCACAATCATTTGCCATTTTTGAGAAAATCAACACGCATACTCGTCCATAGGCCTTTTTCTAAAAAGGTATTTTCTGGATTAAGGGAACCCTAAAACGTACATTTCTAGTGAAATCTAGTTATCTATTTCTTCTCTACCTATGTATTATGCACGAAGTAGAGGAAGTGAAAACAACCAATTTTTTTTCTGAAGTGTAACAACTAAATGCATTGAACTAAATTAAAACGGCGTTCCCAATTTAATACTATATGATGGTACATTTCAATTTCTTGGATAGAAAATTTGACATCGAAATAAATACTTCAAATAAATCTTACTGATTTTAAAATATTGTGGCTAGACAATGAAGAGATTTTGACATTAGAAAACTGCCGAAAAAATGTTACGTAACATGACATTATATAAAACTAAGCTTGCAACCCTCCGCATCAGCACATTCTTTAGGCCCAAACAATAACAACACAGGAATGTATTACTAAAATCCAGCCAAAAACGGTGAATATTGAAACGCCCTTCCACAGAGAGCATTCCTGTCACTGAACTCTTACATAAACATTGGCGGTCACGGCTTCATCTGTCAAATGACACACGAGGTGCAAAACGTTACCGGTAGCATTGGAAATGTACAAGTTCTGGTAATTCATTTATGTAGTTATCGTATTATAAAACATTATATTGTATAATTAAACAGCGTATTATAGACAGTAGGAATATTGCAGTTTTTCAATTCAACCACCGTTTAATTATAGCTACAAAGAAGAAAGTCTCACAGGATAAGTGTATTTTAATCGCAAAACCTTTGTTCTGGTTCAATAAAACTAACTTATATTCAAATATTAAAAATAAAGTAGGAATTAAACTTCCTTAAAACAAAGTTCTCAAAAATGTTCACGCATTTTATTAAACAAGTCAAATAGGTGAATATGTTAATGAACAGCTAATGAAAGCGCTAACGAGACAAAGGTAGTCAGCCATATGAATACGTCATGTGAAGTAGTGTCGACTGCTCAGTCATCTGATTCAGTATGAATGATTCACTTACCAGTGAAGAAGCACGTGTGCCCTGCCACGAACACTCCAGATGTGTAACTGCACTTTACTGTAGGTTTTCTATCCATCACGAGTGCTTCACTTGACACCACGTTTGTTTCCTAAGCGACCTCTATACAAGCCAGCGTTGCCACAAGCGCCATCTATGAACCCAATGGAGTTCTGCTTGTTCGGGCCTAACGATAACAACAGAGGCGGAGGTTCACGAATCGCTGCGAGAAAACCATCAAAATATTGTTAAGAAAATCATGTGTTCCATTCACATGACATTCTCTACATCTGTAACAAGTTATTGTTAAAAAGCTTAATCTTCTATTTACTTCATGCTAATCGACAAAAAATTATCATAAATGGTCTTGTTACTTGTTTCCTTGTAAGTAGAAGGGAAATAAGCGAGTACCACAGCCTAAAGCGATAGAAAAATATTTTAAACGTTGGTTGCTATGAGATTGAAGTTCCTTTGTATGGCCAGGAGCTGACATTTTCCCGTATTGGAAAAATAAAAGATCAACTCCTCGAAAAACATGTATGTAACATAAATTGTGTGTATTAACGAGTTCTGCATTTTTTTTTTTTTTTTTGTTTAGTAAGTTTTTGTCTATCTCTTACGATTTACCAGTTATGTAAAATTTCACGAAATTCGTCTAGAATAAAGATATCTTCAGAGGCTTTCCCAGAAAATTAAAGATAGACATTTTATATATGATATAATAATATATATTTTAATCAAATTCTTTAGAACCATTTTTGAGAAAATCAAAATTTTCGAAAAATGTTCTATGTAAACGGTAGTTGGGGGTTCATTTTCTTGAAAATCTTGTGTCGCATCCTTGGTAGAAATTAAACATAAATACCAAGTTTGGTATTTAACGGTATTTTCGTTTTTGAGCTGTGCTGTCCACACTCACGCGCGCGCGCGCACGCACACACTCTGCTCTTTTCCAGAAATGTTTTTTTTTTCTATTCAGGGGGACTCAAAACATGTATTTCCGGTGAAATCTCGGTATCGATCTTTTGGGTGCATTACAATACCTTCTCTATACACTAGGTACATAATACGTGCAGAGAAAGTAATCAAAATCTGATGAGTTACAATCACATGAGCTCATCTACCGAATTGTTTATCACTTTTTAATACGCACATACGTACGTACAGTAGGTTCTGTATTTCTACCTGAACCCCAAAACATTTTACGCTCTCTACATGTTCTATATACGTACATGGTAGATAGATATGGTAATGGATTCCACCCAAAAATTTTATGTAGATTTCACCGAATTTATATATTTGGGTCCCTGAGTAAAAAAAGTGTTTTAGAAACATTTCCATATGTATGTGGACACGATAACTCAAAACCGAAAAGCCGATTAAATAAAACTTGATACTTAAGTTGCGCATCTTCTAAGGATGCGACTCGAAGATCTTAGGGAAAATCCCCACACCCCAAACTACCCTTTACATGAAAACTTTTTAGAACATTTTGTTTTACTAAAAAATGACTCTTACGAATTTCATTGAAATCCCCTATTAACATAAAATGACATGACAAATAAAATGTATGCCATTTTGGGAATAACCTCTGAAGTCCTATTCATTCTGAATGATTTTTGCATAACTGGTAAGCTGTAAGAGATGGACAAAAAGTTACAACACAAAAATGGAGATATCGTTAAAAAACACCATTTATATCATATACCTACATGTTTTTGTAGAGTTAACGATTTCCGAGACATTCCCTGTCATTGGTTTCAGTTTTAAAATACTGGAGTTTTTCTCAAAGAAAGTCCTCATCCGTTTCATATATCTTTTGTTTTTGTCCTGGCTATGAAAGTGACAGCTTTTAAAAATGTGATTGTCGCTTTAGCCTAGTGCTTCACCTTATTTCCCTTCTAGTTATAAAGAACTGAGTTATAAGATCATTTCTGCTAAGGGTTGGTGATGCAGATAGAAGAACAATCTTTTGTAGGACTAGTTTGTTTGCAGCAGATTTTAAGAACAAAACTCCGCGCGCGCGCGTGTGTGTGTGTGCGCGCGCGCCTGTGTCTGTGAACTGCAGAACCAAAAGTCGAAACGACGGTTGAATACAATATTCGGTATTTAAGTTCAGGCTGTAAAATGAAGATTTTGAAGAAAATACCCCCTCCATATGAGCCTTTACACGAAAATTGTTTCCTTATGTTTCATTTCCTAGAATGGATCCAACAATTTTGGTTAAATACTATATATTTTAACTATTGTCATGACAATTTAAATGAATATCTAAAATATTTTGAGATTTTTACTGCATATTCTAAACCATTCTTGTATAACTGGTAAACTGCAAATGATAGACAAAATCTTACTACCCAAAAATTTAGATCTCCTCGAAGCACACTATATATTTATGTCAAATAACATGTTTTCGGCGTTAAGAATTTCCGCCATATTATTGGTTTTTGGTACATTTCAAATACTTATACGTACTTTTCTCAACAGAAAAAATGCTTACTTTCTCTACTGCATAATAGTAAGGGTGTATTCCAACCCACTACCTAAAAGTTACATTTTCAGATGTTTGTGTGTGTATCTCTATGTCTGTGAACATAATAGATCAAAACGAAACATCTGTTGAAAACTTAGAATTTAAGTTCAGCGTCTTCCAAGTGCGACACGAAGATTTGCAAGAAAATCCCATGACCTCAAACTTCCCTTTTCATGGACAATATTCCCAACATTTTAATTTCAACAGAATAGTCTTAATTATGTTGATTAAAATTATTTTTATAACAAATGGAGCTTAAATTTTTTGGGAACAGCCTCGGAATTCCTCTTCATTCGCAAGAGATAGACAAAATATCACTAAATAAATCGGCAAAGCACACAGTTTTGTATGTCAAATACTTTATTTTAGTAAAACATTTAGAGATATTCTTGTTTGTTTAAATTGTCCAATACTTACATCAAATGAGAAGTCGTATTGGAGTTTTCTTTAATTTTCTTTATTATCCTTTTTTTTACTCCCGGCAATGCAAATAGAACGGCATTTCAATGTCATCCCTTAGCGACTAGCTCTTTCCAGATTTTAGCCAAATGTATTCCATTAACTCGTGTATACCTAGAAAGAAATAATTTATAACACTGCTTCTCTTAATGTTTTCTTCAATTAACAAAAAGTAAATATAAGAATAAGCCTCTGTAATACTAGTTTTCTGCAAAATAGGTATAGAAAGTCATTTTGTAATAACCCTTCTGAAAATCAATCTCAGAAAAATATACGTTTGCTGAAATAGTTTTATTCGAAATAGGTGCAAAAATTGATTTAGACAGTCACTTGTTTAAAGGAGGGTTACTATATCCTTGCTTGATATTTCATACACTTCCCATGACAACTGGGAAACAAATCCATAGTGAGTTAAAAATCTGATGTGTTCCATTCATATATCTCTGCAACAAATTATTGTTAAAAAGCTTATGCTTCTATTTACTCCATTCCTATCAAGAAACAATAAGCAGAAATAGTCCTATTACTTGCTTCCTTGTAAGTAGAAGCGAAATAAAGGAGTACTGTAGGCTAAAGTGATAGTCTAAAGTTAGTTGCTATGTGACTGAAGTTCCTTTGTTTGTATGGACAGGAGTTGACAAATTCCTGTATGAGAAAAGTATGCTTTTTCAAGCTTAAACCAAAAACAATGAGTATCTAAAAAACGACCAACTCAACGAAAAAAATGTATATAAGATAAATTGTGTGTTTTAAGTGCTCTACATTTTTTGTGTTGTAAATATTTGTCCATCTCTTATGGTTAAGCAGTTATGCAAAATTCCGTAAAATTCCTCCAGAATAAAGTACTCTTCTGAGGCTATTCTAAAAAAAATTCAATATATACATTTTATTTGTCAGGTAAATATCTTTAATACACGAAATTTTAATCAAAATCGTTAGAACAATTTTTGAGAAAATCAAAATTTTCGAAAAAAAATTCCATGTAAAGGGTAGTTTGGGGTGGGGGGATTTTTCTCAAAATCTTCGGGTTGTACTCCAGGAAGATACTAAACTTAAATACCAAGTTTGGTATTTTACCGACTTTTCGTTTTTGAGTTATCGTGTTCACAGACGCACGGACACACGGACACACACACACACGGACCTTTTTCTGAAAATGCTTTTTTCGGATAGAGGTGACCCTAGAACATATATTTTCGGTGAAATCTTGGTATCGAATTTTTGGGTGGAGTGCAATACCTTCTCTATACACTATGTACATAGTACATATAGAGAAAGTAAAAATGTATGATGAAGTATCGGAATATTCAAGCCCATTGCAACGAACATCTCGGAAACGGTTAATGTAATAGAAATGAATTAGACATTTTTAGAAAAATCCCCCACTCAAAACTACATGTAAGATTTTTTCGAAATTTTTAATTTTCTCAAAAATGGCTCTACCAACTATGATTACAATACCGCATGCTAAAGATGTTAACATGTCAAATACAATTTGTATCCTGAATTTCTTTGGAATATCCCCTAAAGCCCTCTTTGACTTTGGTATAACTGTTGAACCGTAACAGATAAACAAAAATTTGTAACACGAAACATTCTGATGTGTTTCATTCCCATTACTGTCTTTACCTATTCTGCAAACAAAATAATCTTACAAAGTATTATTCTTTTATCTACAAAATGCGTAAATGGTCAACACTTAGTTGCTTTAGAAGGTAAGTAAGGAATACACTAGGCTAAAGCGATAATCAAATCTTTTAAAAGCTGTCACAATGTGGATTTTCATTGAAATTAGGTTCTCTTTCCATGGCCAGGAGTAAAACAAAAGAGACATGACACGGCTGAGGACTTCGCATTTGAGAAAAGTTTAAGTGTTTTAAAATTGAAAACAACAACAGAGAATATATCGGAAATTACATAAATGTGTGTTCGATACCGTGTGATTTCACCGAAAATACATATTTTGACACTCCTGAATACAAAAAGAGAATTTTTAGAAAAAGGTCCTGTGTGTATGTGTTTTTCTATAGCGTTAACGCCCGTGTTTACTACGTATGACACTGCAGGCGATTACACTGATGATATATGGATATATCACAACCGGTGGGTTGCAATATGGTGAGGTGAGAACCCGGAGAAAACCCGCCCTAACGCCCCTTTGTCAACCACAAATCCCACAAGCGGTCGTCTACAATCGAACCCGGGCGCGTGGTATTGGTATTTAAGTTCAGTATATTCCAAGAATGCGGCGCCAAGATTTTCAGAAAAATCCTCCACCCCAAACTATCTTTTATATGGTAAATGCTTTAAAATGTTTTGTTTTCCAAATAAGGTTTCAAAGATTCTGGTTAAAATGAAACACGTTTACATATACCCTGAATTTCTTGGAAATATCCCCCAAAGACCTCTACAGTATGAAAGATTTTGCAAAACTGGTAAACCGTAAGAGATAGGGGGGGAAAAAACCTTAGATACTACATAAACATGCAGATAAACCACACAATTTACATCACGTAGGTGCTTTTTTTTTTTTTTTTTTTTTTTTTTTTGTGGAGCTAACGATTTCCGAGATATTCCCTTTTTATTGGTTTCAATTTTAAAATACTTAAACTTTTCTCACACGGGAAGTTCTCATCCGTTTCACATATCCTTTGTTTTACTTCTGGCCATAGTAAGATTTCAATTAAATTGCATAGTGACAGCTTTTACCAGCCTAGTGTAATCCTTTGTTCCCCTTTTACTTATAAGGAAATGAGAAATAAGACCATTTCTGGTAATATTCATCTAGATTAGCATTATGTAGATAAATGAATAATATTTTGTAAGAATAGTTTGTTTATTAAATAGATAAAGTCACGTGAACAGAACACAACAGATCTGTTAATCACATATTCACAGCATAAAATGTATAGTACACACATTTTACTGAATTATATCTAACCGTTAAGGTACTAAGATACGCTTTTTAATTCATAATTAATAACTTTTTGATATGGTGTCATGAAGTGCTTTTTGGCTCCTACGACTTATCGTATCATTTCGAAATTTTCAATTTGAGCTTAGTATACAAATTAAAAGAAATTATTGTGTAGCCATTTCTTAATTTTAATTATTTTACAGAAGAGAACATTTTGTAAGCATGCTATTGAATTTTTAACTTCGTCAGTATGCTATGGAAAATGATTTTAGCTGAATTATTTAATATTTTAGATAGTGCACCACAAATTTTAAAACCAGAATACTTGAAGCTCTCTTAAAATGTCAAACTTATAAATTAAAACCTATGGTCCATGGAGCATTTTGAAAACAGTGAAAAATGGGAGCAGGGAGTTGAGAAAAAATAGCGGTTTAAGGATCAACCACGCTTTACCTAAATGGAACAGGACTTTTAAATACCCATTAGTACCTTCTAAATGCTTGATATTAAGCAATCCAATCAGGTTATATGCATAATAAAAATGCAAAAAATCCTATGTATTCCATTCACATGACTTTCTCTACATCTCTGCAACAAATTATTGTTAAAAAGCTTACTTCATGCTAATTGAGAAACATTAGCAAAAATAGTCTTATTACCTGCTTCCTTGTAAGCAGAAGAGAAACAAGGGAGTACCATAGGTTAAAGTGATAGTCAAAACTGGTTGCTATGTGATTGAAGCAACTTTGTTTGTATGGACAGGAGTTTACAAATTCCCGTATGAGAAAAGTATAAGTTTTCAAAGCTGAAATGAACAACAAGGAATATGTCAAAAACGATCAACTCCAAGAAAAAATGTATATGACATAAATTGTATGTTTTATCGTGATCTACATGTTTTGTGTTGTAAGTTTTTGTATATTTCTTACGGTTTACAAGGTATGCAAAATTCAATAAAAATCGTCCAGGATAAAGAGGTTTTTGGAGGTTTTTCCCAGAAAATTAAAATATATATTTTATTTGGCATTTAAATATCTTAAATATAAGAGATTTTAATCAAAACCGTTACAACCATTTTTGAGAAAATCAAAACTTTCGAAATTGTTTCCATGTAAAGGGTAGTTTGGGGTGGGGGGATTTTCCTGAAAATCTTCGTGTTACATCCTTATATACCAAGTTTGGTATTTAACGGTCTTTTCGTTTTTGAGCTATGCTGTCCACAGACAGACACACACACACACGCACACACATATACACACATACACCCACGTACCTTTTTCCAAAAATGCTTTTTACTTTCTCTAGCCCAGTATATACAATGTACATAGGGATAGAGAAGTATTGTATTCCATCCAAAAATTCGATGTCGAGTTTTCACCGCAAATACATGTTTAGGACCGCCTGAATAAAAAAAAAAAAAATAAAAAAAAAAAAAAAAAAGCATTTTCAGAAACAGGTCCGTGTGTGTGTGTGTGTGTTTGTGTGTGTGTGTCTGTCTGTCTGTCTGTTACCGTTAAATACCAAACGTGGTATTTAAGTTTGGTCTCTTCCAAGTATGCGACACGAAGATTTTCAAGAAAATCCCCCTACCCCTAGCTACGCTTTACATGGACTTTTTTTTGAAAATTTTGTTTTTCCTCAAATGGCTTTAAGGATTTTCATTAAAATTCCAGATATTAAAACCATTTATACCACAAATAAAGTGTATATCTTGAATTTTCCGGGAATAGCTTCTAAAGACCTGTTTATTCTGGATGAATTTTGCTTAATATTGCATAACTAGTAAACTGTAACAGATAGAAAAACGCACTATACAAACAATATAGATCTTGTTAAAATACATAGGTTATGTCATATTCAGTTTCTTCGTGGAACTTACCGTTTTCGAGGTATTCCTTGTTATTAGTTTCAATTGTGAAGTACTTATACTTTTCTCAGTCGAAAGTGTACGTTTTCTTTTGTTCTACTCCTAGCAAGCAAAGAAGCGATTTGCAATGACAATCTCATAACGACAGCTTCTAAAACATTTGACTATCACTTTTGCCTAGTGCATTCCCTTGGCTCCATTCTACTTATAAGGAACTAATAATAAAATTCTGCTAATGTTTATCTCGATTGGCATGGTGTTGAAAGAAGAATTAACTTTCGTAAGAAGTTTGTAGAGTAGCTAGAGAAAGTCATGTCAGTGTAACATAAGATTTTCTTACTTTCACTACACGTACTATGTGCATAGTGTATAGAGAAGGTATTGTATTGCACCTAAAAATTCGATACCGATATATCACCGGAAATACACGTTTTGGGTCCCTCTGAATTAAAACAAAACATTTTTACAAAAAGGTCCGTGTGTGTGAGAAAGACCACCGACCCCCAATTACGCTTTACATGGAACTTTTTCGAAATTTTTGATTTTCTCAAAAATGGCTCTAACGTTTCGATTAAAATATCGTATATTAAAGATATTTACCTGACAAATAATGTGTATATCTTGAATTTTCTGGGAATAGACTTAGAAGACTACTTTATCCTGGATGAATTTTACGGAATTTTGCATAACTGCTAAACTGTAAGAGATGGACAAAAACTTACCACACAAAAAATGCAGAGCACGTTAAAATACACAATTTATGCTATCTATATACACTTTTTCTTGGAGTTGATCGTTTTTGAGATATTCCTCGTTTTTGATTTCAGCTTTGAAAAACTTATACCTTTCTCATACAGGAATTTTTCAACTCCTGGCCATACAAACAAAGGAACTTCAGTCACATAGCAACCAGCTTTTGTCTATCACTTTAACCTATGGTACTCACTTATTTCGCTTCTACTTACAAGGAAACAAATAATAATACTATTTCTGCTAATTTTTCTCTATTAGCATGACGTAAATAGAAGCATAAGCTTTACAGAGATGTAGAGAAAGTCATATGAATGGAACACATCAGGTTTTTTATTCAGGGAGACCCAAAACGTGTATTTCCGGTGAAATTTCAGTATCAAATTTTTGGGTGGAGTATAATACCTTCTCTATACACTATGTACATAGTACGTGTAGAGAAATAAAAAATCTGATATGTTTCATTCACATGGGTAACTTTCTAGATGTTCCATATACAAACTATACTTTCAAGAGATTATTCTTTTATCTACATCATGCTAATAAGAGATAAACATTAGCAGAGTAAATCTCATTACTTGTTTCCTTGTTGTAAGTAGAAGGTAAATAAGTGAATGAATTAGGCTGATGCGTTATTCAAACCTTTTAAGCTGGTCGCTATAAGAAACAATTGAGGTTCGGTTCACTTTGCATGGTCCAATTTATGAAAAGTTAGGTAGTTTAAAATTTTAAAATTATTGAAACCAATAACAAGGAATTTATAGAAAAACAGTCAAGTCTAAAAGAAACCCATATATGAGATAAATTATGGGTTTTAACGAGATCCACATTTTTTGTTTAGTATGTTTAAATCCATCTCTTACGGTTTAACAGTTATGCAAAATTCTGCAAAACTTCCGAGAAAGAGGTCTTCAGAGGATATTTCCAGGAAATACAAAATATACATTTTATTTGTGATGGAAATATGTTTAATATATGACATTTTAATCAAAATCGTTGCAGTCATTTTTGAGAAAATCAAAACTTTCAAAAAATTGTCCATATAAAGAGTAATTTGTGGATTGCGAAACATTTTCGTGTCGCATCCTTGGAATATATTATACGTAAATATCAATTCAAGATCTTCTCGGGCTTCTAGCCAGGTTTTACCTGGCTAGAAGCCCGAGAAGATCTTGAATTAACACGTCGCCAGGAAAGCTATAGTTCTTATCCTAAATATCAAGTTTGGAATGTAGCAATCTATTTGTTTTTGAAGTACGCTGTTCACAGACACTCGTAGACCTTTTTCTATTGTTTTTTGCGAACTCAGGGACCTCAAAACATATATTTATGATGAAATCTCGACAGCCAATTTTGGGTGGAATACAATACCTTCTCTAGCTACTATGTGCATTTTATGTGCATTCGAACCAGTGAAAGTAAAAACCGAATGCGAATTTTATGTATAATGGCCACAAGTGTTTTTATAGATATGATCCATGTAAACGTTGTTCACTGAATTTATGCTTGATCGTGTTTAGCAGATTTGGACCCCGAAACGGTAGCGCCAACCAGAACGGCGGCAGTGGAGGCGGCAGTCACAAGAAGCCCAGACGTCGAGTAGCTACAATGGCCCAGAGGCGGGCTGCCAACATACGCGAACGCCGTCGGATGTTCAACCTGAACGAGGCATTCGACAAGCTTCGCCGCAAGGTGCCTACCTTCGCGTATGAAAAGCGACTTTCCCGCATTGAAACCCTGCGTCTGGCCATCACCTATATTTCCTTCATGAACGAACTGTTGGCCGGGGGCAAAGCTGGTGGAGGCACCGGTGCAGACCATGTTCGTGGACCTTCGCCGATCTTCCCAGTGTCAGCGCAACGTGATTATATACCTTATTCCCTGGTGCAAAATTGAAACTTCAGTATTTTGTTTCACGTAAGGTTGCAGTGATATTTTAATAGAACGAAACATTGTTAATGTTTATTATTTTAATTAAATTTGTTAACACAACTTTACAATACAAGAGATGAAAAGTATACAAATACAAACATCTTGTCAGGCTAACAATGTGACAGCACATGCTACTTGAGATTCGATCATGTATTGCTGATAAGACCATAACTAAGGCAACATTTCAGGACCTTGTATGTTGTAAATGAATGGCTGCAGTCATTTAATCCTTAAACCAAGACAGCGTTTTGAGAACTTTGCTAAACACATTTTCATCTCTATCTTTAGATGCAATATTGCATGCATAAAATCGGATATTTTCGCGTTAGACAGCAGATTGATGGCGTTGCTTTTGGTTTTACCTCCGCTTGACCTACCGAACACGCTCATCAATTTTCTGATACTAAAACTACAAAATTCCAAACGCACTTATCATTGCAGTGCTCTATACTCCTCATGTAAAGTTTGAATATCCATTCAGATTTTGCTTCACATCACTCCTCCGGCACTATACATATGGATATCCTGGCTGCCGTTTCCATCAGTTTGCTCTGAAGACGAAGATGATGAATACCTTCGAAACATCGATTTCAAATCAATCATTTGCATGGCATGAAGACCAAGAAAACTTAAAGGGTTTATTTTGTTCATTACCTTAGAAATTATTATTATTATTATTATTATCATCATCATCATCATTATTATTGGAACAAAATATTATACAACTTTATTTTGACTCATATGCGAGTTAAACGGTAAAATGAGTAACTTAAATTCAGTCATTCTAATACATATACACAAGATTAAAGAACAGCATTCATAATCAATCTATGCTTTGTCAAAATGCTGATAATATTTATACACTGACTGACGCAGCTTTTTATCCAAATGTTCTAACAAAGACTGCACCGGATGGTTGATACACACAATAATTGATGTGATAATCTGAAGTAGGAACTATCCAACGCTTCCCAAATCTAACTTATTTTTTACTTTTGCTTACTAAATTTTACCTCCAATTAAGTTGCTTTTAAGGTTCTAAAACATACCTAAACACCACTTGGAAAATATACTTAAGATGCAAATTAAGCACATATTATCACTTTTTTATGTCCGATAAAAACAGAATTCAGCAAGTTATATTTTCAAAATTCTTCAGCAACAAGTAAGAGGAAACTGTAAGTCTACTCGCAAGCAATGTTCCTCTCTAGTACATCCGATATATATATATATATAAAAAGTTTATGATTGAGATGCGTGTAGCAATTTTGAAAGGAGAACAGGGATTGTGGCTTCGTAATATTTATAACGATAAATTAATACAGTAAGTCGGTTTAAAGCCAGTTCTTCTTTTTAACGGATTACTCTCCTTTTTGTAGGGCTTGCAATCCCAAAGAACTTGCAATCAAACTAATGCCTTGGGTCTATAGTCTGTCGAAGAGTAGCTTTGGAACATAGCATAACCAGTATGGTTGATTAGCCCAATGGTAATAAGGGGGAAGAAAGGTAAATTCGCGGATTATATTTTACAACCCGGAATTTGCCTAGTGACTGAGGGAAAAAAGAAAGAAAACAACTTTCAGGTTGGCAAACCCCAGGGGTTTGATACCAGGATCTCCCCAAGGGGATTCGCAGAGGAGGCAATGCTACCTTACACTCATTTACCCTAACTGATTTGGAATCTCATTCATAGCTAATCACGTTTTCATTTTAAATAGTTTTACGCCTAAGGTTAACAAAAAATATACTGAAGGAATTACAAAGGAAAAATAAAATATTTCTTTCTGTGTTTCTTCGTTTTTCAATTTTGATTGTTAAGGAAACTCGATACTGAAATATGGACAAAGTTTCGAAAAAAATCGGTTTTAAAATTCACACGGAAAAATTACATAAATTTATAATCAGTATCTAATCATGTCTTTCTAGTCTAAATTCTTCGATATATTTAAATGAGCATACATAGATGTGTGCAAATAGTACGTGGAATTTGAACATTTAATATTATTGTTATTATTATAATTATTATTATCATTATTATTATATCATAATTACTATTATAATTACTTTTTTACATTTTCGTCTGTTTAAAATGATCCCATTACAAAAATTTGCTATAATTTCGTTTGAAGTTGATAAGCTCTAACGAGCCTTTTCTTGATATCAAGCATATTTTTAATTTAATTTTTAATAATTTAATAAATGATTGATTCTTAGATCATTAAAGGTGCTACATGCTTTATTATGTCTCCAGAAAATGTTTAATGTTATTCTAAATTCATTTTTTGATTATGAAGGACAATATTTAGCGTATAAAGTAATACATTTAGAAGTTTATTTTTCCAAATGTTTATCGCCTGCATGATTTCATATGTTTCATTTAATTTTTGACAGTTATTTTATTATTTTTTTGGAAAGTTAGGTATATAGGACCACAAATATTAAATTTCTGTTAATTTTGTTTAAAATTGTGAAACAAGGTAAACAATTGCTTGAAATTCATAGAAATTCATACCTATACTATTAAAATGTATGCGGAATTTGTTTCCCTCATTCATCATTATAGTCTGTTTGAACTTTTGCAATTACTATCGGATACATTAAATCATATAAATGCCTACGTTTTCAGAAGGAATCCGCAGATAAAAGTAAATGACAGTAAATGAAAGGCCAGGAAAGAAGGAAAAAAAAAAAAACAAAAAACAAAAAAACAAAAAAAAAACAAAAAAAAAACTTCATTTTCGCTGCACCCCCTGCTTCCGCCTAAGACTTCAAATAAACTGCTTCAGACCCAAGCAGTGTCAGCAAATCCACGACGGATTCTCCGGAAGAAAACTCTGAGATGAACATGCCTAAGAATTATTAAATTGATACAGCTGTGAAATTGCTTAAAACTGTTAAAAATTAAAGATTAAACTTTCTCGTGATAAATTAATATTTCTAAATCATACTGAATTTGCCACAACTTAATTTTATTGATAGCTTAAATCAATAAAATTAAGTTTTAATTAAGCAGGTGCTTACTCATTAATAGGCACGGGTAACGTTGTGTTCTTGTAAACTTTTTCCACTATTTTCCATACTGAAAGTGCACCACAAGATGCAATTTTTACTTTTGTTTAAAAATATTGTACCTATTGATCTCTGAAGTAAATTAATACTTGTTTAAATTAATGCTCCAATTGTGATAAAATATATTGAAATTAAAATACAAGGTCTCGAAAGTATAACATGTAAGCATTTTCTACGATAATTATGTCTAGTATATACAAAAATGCTGATTATGATAGCATTGTTTTGTAATCCCGTTAAAGGTAAAGCATGAATTCTTATGTGAATATTTTTAAAAATGCATCATGTGGATTTAAATAAGATATCTTGTGCTATGGATTCTTTTTAAAGTTTACAGATGCATTATCTTAAGCAGTTAGCTTCAAATTAATACTAAACCTCGACCTCAAATTAATATCAAAACAGGGAGGCGGGAGCAGTAACCTCCCTAGCCGTGAGCGGAGAGTGAGTATACAGACTCCGCCTCTTGTCTTGACGCCACCTTCGCCGGATGCACACAGGTGGACATCCAGTTGTAGGAGAGGGCATTGCGCTTGTTGCTGAATTATTTGCACCCAAGATAGGGAAGGATGCAACGAGCTGAACTGTACCTTTAAGGTTTTCAAAGGTGTTAAGAATTTATTACAGAATGAAAATTATGAACAAAAGTTTTGTTAGCTTAGAGCTGCTGTTGAACCACTTGAGGGTGAGTAGAATGGAGGGGGGGGGGGAGATTCGCAAAAACAAAACTTGAACTAGGCGACCTTTTAAGCGACTATTACAGCTCCTCGACTCCATATCTGTAATCTTCTCGTATCTTTGAATACCATTCCTCCGAGGGTATTCCTCTTTTTGCTTTAGCGTTTTCTCTCTCTATTTTATTACTATTTATTTATTTATTTTAATATGATACGCATTCCAGAATCATTTTTGGCTATCGCTTCGTCTCTAACCATACCCTTCTGTTTTCAACCTTATCTATAACATTCATATTCCATTTTATTCTACTTTTTACTTTTTCATTTGCAACTCTCTGTAACCTTAAATTCTACAATTTCTTACAAACTATATTACTATTGCTTCAAGTTTTTTTTCTCCCATTTAGTCAGCTCCCATGATTCAGTACCGTGCAGTAATACACTTGGTATTATTTTCCCCCCTATATAATTATTTCACTTGGAGGTTTTCTCTCTGCAACCTTACATGACAAATTATTTTGGGAATCGATTCTTGCTCTCATAAGTGATGTACAAATATTTGATGTCTTCCATTACTCTTAAGCAAATAATATACATACTTCAATTTTATTTACACATTTACAATGCAGAAATATTATTCAAAATATTGTAAATATAATTTATAGTTATAAATAACGTCGAAAATGTTATATAAAAGTTACCACCAATTAGTGTCTCTCACTAAGCTGAAAACCATGACAATGATTTGTTTTGTTTTTCTCCCCACAAAAGAAAACCTGAATATATTCAAATTCAATCGATTATGTTTGATGTTTCCTTTACAGCACCATTTATTTTACAATGTGCCAAGAAAGCTCAGTTTGGGTAGTCTCCTTGAGGCAAGCTGTTGGCCAACGATGTTACAGATACTGTTGAACCAAGAGAAGAAGGCGATAGGGGTCTGAGATATGAGAGTGGGTTATCTATTCAGTAGGTACTATTCGACTACGATATGAATGCACTTAGAGGAGGGCGCCAAAGTGTTGATTTCCTCAAGAGTTGGGATCTGAGGGGAGGGTGCAGTAGGAATGTACAGTTGCTGAAAACACTACTAACTTGCTGCTCTTTTCACATTAGTTTTCTCGAAAGCAGCATATGAATTGTGGTTCAACAATAGTCGATTTGTTTATTACCAAATGTACCTATGTAAGTCATTCATGCTGCCACAACCAACTGCTGCGATGGGTATTTAATTACTCATTTATAATTAGTGATAAATTAATTATTATAATTACACATTTCCAGGTTCTCAATACTCGCACGCGAACTATCTGACAACGATGTTTTATGAACGTTCTAGAACTTTATCGGCAGATCAAGAATGTTTATACAGTGCATTCCTTTGCTCGAATTCTTCTTGTGGTCAGCACATAACCCCTCAACGACGATTTCTTAGCTTCAGTTACAATTATAATAATCAACTACATTTACCACTGCCACATTTATCGGTAAACTGAAGGGCAGAGAAGCGGTTATCGACTGACGCTTATAATATGGGTGGCGTTGGCGGCTTCAGCGGCACATCGCAAAAATAATGGCAATGTATGGTGCTGTTATTAATATTAGAATTTTGTTAATACTATTGGATGTTTATAATATATTCTGATGCAGCGCGATGAATAAAAACTGATCTCATTCATATGTTTACTAGTATTTTCTGCGTAATGTGATGTCACGTGAAATTTTTGTGTATTATATGTAAAGTAATGTAATAAAATGGATCAAAGATGTTGCAATTTATTCCTAACTCTGGTACCTTTACATTACGAGGGTGGTCTGAGAAGTTCTCGGCCTCACCAGAGCTCGTGGCACCCCTTGCATGACTTTTTCCCCCCTTACATTGGTACACATGTTAACAAACCCTATGTAAAATTCCAGGCAACAGTTGACTGTAGGCAGTTTGAACCAGTGGAAGTGCGCATTGCTTTGAAAATGGAGAAATTCGAGTACGGTGAAATTCATTTGCGGATTGTAAAAGTGTATGGTGACTCTTCATCTTCAATTTCCACTATGAAGAAATGGGCGGCCGATTTTAAACGTGGCCGTGAAGACAATCCACGCGAAGGACGTCCAAAAGCTGTAACCACATCGTAAATCATTGAAAAAGTGCATGACATGATTTTGGAAGATCGGCGTACAATTTTTTTTGTAGTGTTTAACGCCCGCTTTAACTACTTATGGCACCACAGGCGGTGAAGATGGAAGAAGATGGATCACCGGTGGAATGCGATAACAGGGAAACCGGAGAACCCGGAGAAAACCCGCCCCAGCGCCGCTTTGTCCACCACAAATCTCACATACGGTCGCTTGGGATCGAACCCGGGTCGTCTAGTGGAGAGGCGAGTGGTCTAACCACGGCCACGGCGCGGCCCCGGCGTACAAAGGTGCGTGAAATTGCTAATGCTCTTGGAATTTCAAGGCAACGTATTGATCAAGAATTAAACATGAAAAAGCTTTGCGCAAGATGAGTGCCGCTTATCCTCACTGTGGATAACAAACACATTCGCACGACACTTTCTGAAAAGTGCTTGGCACATTTTCAGAAGAACAGAAGAGACTTTTTGCGCCGATATGTCACAATGGATGAAACATGGATTCACCACTACACATCCGAATCCAAGCAGCAGTCGAGGCAGTGGACAGAAGCTGGTTCTTCAGCTCCAAAGAAGGCGAGGTTGGTTTCATCGGCGGGCAAGATCATAACGCCAGTGTTTCGGGATGCCAAAGAAATTTTGTTGATTGACTATCTCGAAAAAGGTAAAACCATTACTGGAGAATATTACTCTCAACTTCTAACCAAACTGAATGCAAGCATTAATGAAAACAGACAAGGAAAAAAACAAACAAACAAACAAACAAACAAAAAAAACAACATGTTTTCGATCAGGACAATGCACCTGCCCACAAAAGTGTTTTGGCAATGGGGCAATTGAGAGATCTCCACTATGAATGGTAAATGGTACTTTACAGCACTTCCAGAGGAACACTTCAGAGAGGGGATAATTACATTGGAACACCACCGCTGAACAAAATCTATTGATATTGGAAACGATTATGTTGAAAAATAAAACTACTTTGAAAGCAAGAATTATCGTTTTTCACTATCAGGCCGAGAACTTTTCAGACCACCTAGGTAGTGCGCAAAAACCAGTATTATTTATAATCATAGAGTTCGGGAAGTAAGACTGAAATGCAGAAAGAAACCATTTGCATGTGCATAAAAACGGCCCAACTCTCAAAACCAAAAAAGTTCCTGATTAGTGCTACCATCTCTTATTAGGACAAATACTAATAGCGGTTTTTTACCCCCTCTTAGCTTATGACATTAGGTAATTTAGAATGGAAGCCTTTTGAAAGATGTATGATATCTTTTTGATGGCCGGATGCCAAATTCTTCTGTTAAACCAAGGAGAATTAGTTACGACTCTAGTCATTTTTTTTTAATAACCTGTAGTTTATGCATATGTGATTTATTAGCGGAACCCATATGGGAGAAACGTACGTGAAGAGAGATCGAACCAGAGATTTATATAGAAGAATGGAGCGGAGCGTCTATTTACTAGAAGTGTAACTTTGTACTTCTGGAGGTTGTAAGCGCCACGAGCCGTTTTACGTGGGCGTTCCATGTTAATCTGATGTGTAATAATATGCCAAAATATTTAAGAGCATAGGAGGATAGCCATAGTACGTAATTGTAAATTCATAAGAAACAACGTTGGCGCAGTATTAGAGGGGCTTAAATATTAATATTATTATTACATTTTTTTTCTTCAGTCCTCATCCGGCAATCAGCTGAGATGGGAGACCAAGATCATCCTTTCTCCCTCTACCCCGCACCGTAACTTCATATGCGCGGGTTCAAACCCGGCGGAGGACGATTGATTTTTTCGGAAACTGCTGAGAATCACAGCAGTTAAACAGCGTCCATAAATAAAATTCCATTTCCATTTCCTTTTTTCGACCCCACACGGAACACTTGCAGCCCTGATAAAAAAACGAGATGAAGGATGAATAAAATGACATGGAAGTAGGACTTTCGGGGGATGAATGGAAGCTACCCAGCGACCCGGGGAAACCCCCGAAAACCCTTCGGTCAGGCAGACCAGCCACGGGGATGGAACCGCGACTTCATAAATAAAATGTATAGCTTTAATTTTCTGGGAACAGCCTCTGAAGACACTTCCCCCCCCCTAGATGACTTTTGCATAACTGGTAAACCGTAAGAAATAGACAGCCTCTTACTGCATAAATCATGTAGAT
The DNA here is from genome assembly GCA_030762935.1 of Hymenopus coronatus. NCBI lineage: Eukaryota > Metazoa > Arthropoda > Insecta > Mantodea > Hymenopodidae > Hymenopus > Hymenopus coronatus. The sequence goes on along the minus strand of CM060892.1, from coordinate 154,308,549 downwards.
CTCGGTAAAGCACGTAACTTATATTATTATCAATGAATAAAAGACACACCACACACTATTTTTATTAGACTATCACTTTTTTTATTATTACCAACATAAGAAACACATTTACTCACAGAGAAATGCAATTTCCAACATACCGCTCCACCAAAAGGCATAATCTTTTGTAAGTGTACATAAGTTTGAGCATTAATTCATAAAAGAACCATTAAATAGTCATTGGTAATACACATAGTCTCTTATAGGCACCGTTGTGCGTCTCATTGAGACTGATTCTGATGGTTGCTACTCTGGCAAAGACGTCGCCAGCACTATGGACTACTACTATTATTCCTCTTCTCCATAGGAGAGGTGGCAGATTGTCCTTGACGATTACGAAATCCCCGGGTTGAAGATTAGGATGAGTTGTGGACCATTTTTGGCGTTGCTGCAAGGTTTGAAGATAGTCTTTATGCAATCTCTGCTAAAAATGTTGAGTCATCTTCTGAATGTGATTGCACCTGGAAAGGGCATTAATGTCGCATGATTTAAAGTCAAGATCAGGGAAAGCAGTAAGTGCTTCGCCAATAAGGAATTGGAACGGAGTGAGGACGGACATGTCAATAGGGGCATTGCTTAAGTCGAGACAGAGGACAGGAATTTAGGCAGGCCTCGATTTGTGAAGAGAGCGTTGACAGTTCTTCAAAGGTGAATACTGCGCTTCCATTGGTCCTTCGGAGATGATATTTGAAATGTTTTACAATGAACTCCCAGACTCCACCAAAACGGGAAGCTAAAGGTGGAATATAATGCCTTTCAGTGGTGCTTGTTATATTGTTTTGAACCTTGGGGTCTTGAAGAAATGACTGAAGTTCCCCTCACTACTTGGAGGCTCCAACAAAATTCTTGACATTGTCGCTATGAATGTTGGAAGAGTAACCACGGCGAGCAATGAACCTTCGGAGTGCTGCCATGAATGCTCCCGACAGGGTTGAAACAATTTCAATGTGTACTGCACGCGGCGCAAACAACTGAACATCATGGCATACGCCGTTCCAGTGCACTTGCTACATTGTGTATCATATTTTATTACGAAAGGACCTGTGTAGGCCACTCCTAAGTTAGAAAATGTCCTGAAGGGTCTTACCCTGCTCTCGGCTAGATCTGTCATCTTTTGTTTAGCTGTCCTCGTCTTCTGCCGGAAACAGATTAAACAACAATGCACTTCTTTATGATGTGGCGAATCTTTGATATCCAATACCGTTCTCGTAAGTTGGAAATCAGTAAGTGAGATCCAGAATGTAGGAGTTGCAGGTGTTCGCTCATGATGAGCTTGGTGAAATAGTGCAGAGGTGGAATTATAATTTGATGTTTGGTCTCACACGGTATTAATGCGTTCCGTAATCTTCCTTCGCTCGCAAGATGCCGTCCTTATCATTATCGGGTTTAAGTTTTCAGTTTGCCTTTTTTGTTGATGTTCTCCCCTTTAAGGAGATGGCACGTTTCCTTCGGATATGAAGCAGTTTGTACGAACTTGATGCATCCCTTGAGACAATTGTCTAGTTCTTTAGGACTCAACAGGGATGCAATGCGATTGGTATGACTTCGTCTGCAATTGTACAATCATCTGAAGCAGTTAATCACCCTGATAAGTGATTCAAAACTGAATTGTCGTGTGATTACGAGTGACGTAGTCTTCTGATACGGAGCCTTGATAGTTTCATCTGCGATTTGCGTTGGCCAATGCGATGATTCTAGGCTTAACCATTTTGGACCCTTCCACCAGAATTCGCTGTTCATTAGATCCAGTGGGTGTGAACCCCATGAAGTGAGATCGGAAAGGTTATCCTGTGTGCTCACATGACCCCACCGGGAAAAAGGTGCAATTTCCTGGATTTCTGAAACTCTTGTTTGTCACAAACATTCTCCATTTCGTGTGACATGAACTGAGTCGGAAGAATACTATAGTTGAGTTAGTCCAAAATTGGACGCTGTCAATGGTTGTGCGAAAGGCTGACGTTACCCCATTCATGACTTTGGTTAAACGCAGAACACCGCATAGGCAAGCCGTGGAAGAGATCAGCTTCAGAGGTGCTATTCTGATTTCGCGCAAAGTAGTCTCGTGAGGATATTGCCTTTCTTGTCAGTGAATCTCAGATAGACAGAAGCACCATAAACAGTTTGTGGGGCGTCGCAGAATTGTTAATGAGGATAAATCTAGGAATTTTAATGCCATTTAGTATGCCATCTGTTGATAAAAATTATGCCAATCTGAAAATAAATCCCCAATTAGCTGGCTGTCCCTGCCTATACGTTCTTTTCAAAGGTGCTGCATGAAAGTCTTGCAGAGAATGACGACGGGAGCTATGAGCCCAAGAGGATCAAATATCTCTGCTGCTGTAAACAGCACAACACGCTTGGTGAAGATCGGTTCCTCTTCACGCCGTTGATGCTTAGTGAAGCCACAATTGATTTAGAAATCATCAGTTAAGGGGATCCAGGTTAATCCTAATGTTTTGACCATCTCGCTTACATTGTCTGTTAGTTTCATGCAGATGTTCAGGAATAGATTCGAGATACTCTGGACTATTGGTACACCTTTTCTCAAATTAAAACCTCCGTGTTGGAGGAGATTTTGAAGTGATTCGTAATTTAATGGCTTCCTCTACAGTATCCGTACCATATATACAATCGTCGATGTAGAAATTGTTCAAACGAATTGGAGATAAGAGCATTTCCAACTGTTTTGAACGATTAAGGCAATTGTTGAAGGCAACGGGTAACTAAGAATGCTGCTGACGAGGTGCCGAGGTGACAAGCATAAGATTTGAGTAGCTCCCGAGGACCTTCACTCCACCATATGCTTTATAGGGAATGATGCTTAGGATGGACCTTCACTTATCTATACATCTTTTTCACATCAGAGGTGAAGGTTACTCTATGTAGACGGAAGCGCATGACTAATGCACACAAGTCGTCTTGGTTTGTGGGATCTACCATCAGAATGTCGTTTAAAGACACGTTGTTGTTAGTTTTCATGGAAGCATCGAAGAGCACTCTCAGATTTAGTTAGTATTAGTGCTTGATTTTTTTGAAAACTGCATTTTTAGTAGTGTTTATCGCCCGATTTTACCACTTGTGGCACCGCAGGCGAAGGCATGGTGAGGTATGTATTCAATACTGCATGATGGTGCCTGACATTCGATCATATGCTCGAGTGTTTGGTACTCTCTCTTGAAGTCCTTGCGAAGTTCATCATGAGATTGCAGCTTTTTTTCCCAGGAGCAGGAAGCGTTACCTGGCGAGTTCCTTTAAATTCTCTAGATTGGTGTCCTTCCGAATAGACAGCTTGACGACGAATCTTCCACTCTCATCTCGTGTTGTGGAACTCCTGAAATAGTTCTCACATTCCTTATGTTTAGGTGAGAAAGTTATTTGATTCACTTCTTCCATATGCCAGAATTTCTCTAGCTGGGCCTCAAGATTTAGATCAGCTTTAACGAAGAAAGACTTCGAACTTTTGTTATCATTTTCATTTTGTTTCAATTACTGATGAGTGTATTCTCCACTTAGAATCCATCCCAGTTGGGTATCCTGTAGAGTCGGATAGCCTGGGCACTTTCTTTTACTCATTCTTAGCAAAAAAAGAAAGAATTGAGCACATGTTAATAGATCAGTGCCTCGGGGAATGTGAAAATCAGGATCGTGAGCACGGTGTCATTAGGTAATTCCACTCCTAATATTTATGTGGGAGTTGGGAACATTGCTAATTATCCTGGGTATCACATACAGTCCATTTTGAAACAGTAATCATTGACCTTGAGTGAGCATAAATGCTTACTATAGTATCAGCTTGAAAATTAAATCACGAAAGCTTGAAGAGATATGGTAGTAGTTTTCTTTACCTTCAATTTTATTCGTTGAACTGCCGGCTCTGAGATGAAATTGCTCTGGGAACCACTATTCAATACTGCACATAAATGATGAAACGCTCCATTTGTGTCTTTGATTTTAACTAACACAGTACTCAAGAACACACGAGTCCTTTGAGCACTTCTGATAGAGTGATATGACAATTCACTTGAGTTGCCACTGGGTGTGGTTTTTACCATGGAATTGCTTGGTCGCCTCATATTAGATGTTGCTCGATTCTCTTCTTGGTGTAACAGTGTACGATGGAATTTCTTGCATAATTTGCATGCAGTTTTGGAACCATGCGGTTTCCATGCTTTCAGTTGGTGCAGTGTTTGATTTCCTTGAACAAATTGAATTTTTCATCATAGTCCAATTTAAGGAAATCTGGACATTTATACAGCCTGTGTTCTTCTGAGTAGATATACCATTCTCTGCTGTTGAAATGTGTGGTTGTTGCTGTTGTGGTTGCATCCTTGGCCTTAGTTGGGGTGATGATTCAGACTAGCAGGAACTGGTTGTGTAGAGGAGCAGAGCTGCAGCTCTGACATCGTCTCTCCAAGAAGCTAATGGGTTCCTTGAATTCTACAGCATCAAGCTGGGTATGTTCTCGTCAAATTCCAACCTTAATTTTTGTCTAGTTTGAAGAGTAGAAATTTATTAAGAAGTAGATCTAAAACACTTGGTTGCACGTTTAAGACGTTAAGAGCATCTATACTTCCTTGAAACGTAATGATTAGATGACGAACTTCACTCTCGGTTGACTTAGAGAATCCAGGATTTGTCTTACATTTTCAGCTACTAGCAACTTGGGAAAATGAGAACAACTCAGTAGAATGTTATAAGCTACTGGAAAGTTGGCGCCAGAGATATGATGTTTCTAATGCAATCCTTAGCTTCGCTTTTTAAGGAAGAGAGCAGATAGTGAAATGTCTCTATGTTTGGTAGTACAGTGTTGTTTACTATAGACCTTCAAACGTGTCCTTGAAATGTAACCAAGTGATTAAGATCCCAGTAAAGGTAGGAAGATTGATTTTCGGAAGTTTTATATTTCCGACATACCATGCGACTGTGTTAGCACCTTATCGTTCCCATGCCCATTTTGCTCACTGGAAATTTTCCTTAGGTTAGCCTCGAGCAAATCGACAAGTCTTCAAATTGTACCCGGTATAGAGTGTTAGCTTCCACATTGCCGTCATCATGTGCTTCTAGCTCGTCTTGAATTTGCTTAAATTCTTCATTAACGCAAGAAGTCTGTTCAATTTAACTTGAATCAGGATGAGATCGGTAATATTTAATTGAGTTTTCACAAAGTTCTGAATGCGTGTTATCGTAGCCTTCAATGTGGCTTGGCTTTTTTGTTTTGTTTTTTGATTGTTTGTTGTTGTTTTTTTGTTTTGTTTGTTTGTTTGTTAATACTCGATGGTTGGCTTCATCCGTTATTATAATATTGTGATAATGCAACAGTAATAAGAACCACGTATAGTGTAGTAATACTGCGTTATATTGTTATTCTTTGTGAAAATAATTATTTTCTTAGCTGATGGCCCATGTAATAAGTAGTTGCTGCTTTAGACGATAGATAGATGATGTTAATTGTTTTTCAACCGTCGTCTTCGCATATTATCAAGGTAAATAGAGTTAATTAGATAGTCCATTCATAGCTTTTTGACTTGTGGTACCATCCCTAGTCCTGCTTTCTGTGACGTCTTCCCTTGTCATCTGTTTAGCACGTGTATTTTATAGTTGGTTTTTTTTTTTCTGTTTCTGTGGAGCTTTTACTAAGAAGTTAGTGAATAATAATTCACTCATTTCTTTTCGAATGATTTTGATATTTTGTTTAAAATGAGTAGACATAACAATTATACCGTATCTGTAAAAATACTGACAGAAACAGAGCAAGGCACATTTCATTCGTTTCCTAAGGGTGAGAGAAAGCAGAAAGAATGGTAAATAAAGGTGGAAATGTAAGAAAAAAATCTGATGTGCTCCATTCACATGACTTTCTCTACATCTCTGTTACAAATTATTGTTAAAAACTTATTCTTCTATGTGTTTCGTGTTAATCGAGATAAAATTGCGAGAAATTGTCTTTATACTTGCTTTCATGTAAGTAGAAGGGAAATACGGGAATACCTAGGCTAAAACGATAGTCAAATCTTTTAAAAGCTGATTGCCATGTGATTGAAATTCCTTTGTTTATATGGCTAAGAATTGACAAATTCCCAAATGAGAAAAGTATAAGTATTTTAAAACTGAAACCAATAACAAGGAATACATCAAAAATGGGCAAATCAAACAATATATATATATTTATAACACAAAGTGGGTTTTAACGAGCTTTACAAGCTTTTTGTTCAGTAAGTTTTTGTCTATCTCTTACGGTTTACTAATTATGCAAAATTTCGAAAAATGCATACAGAATAAAGATATCTTCAGAGGATGTTCCCATAAAATTCAAGATATACATTTTTTGTCATGTAAATATATTTAATATACGAAATTCTAATGGAAATTGTTAGAGCCATTTTTGAGAAAATCAAAAATTTCGAACATTTTTCTATATAAAGAGTAGTTGGAAGTGGAGGGATTTTATGCGTGTCGCATCCTTGGAAGATACTGAATTTAAATACCAAGTTTGGTATTTAACGGATTTTTCGTTTTTAAGCTAAGCTGCCCCCCCACACAAATATTTTTCTAAAAATGTTTTTTTGTGGTCTCAAAACATATATTTCCGATGAAATCTCGGTATTGAATTTTGGGTGCAATACAATACCCTCTCTACACACTATGTAAATAGTGTAGTACGAATAGAGAAAATAATATAAACGTCAAACTGCATGTGTTTGTAATGTATAATTTTCTTCTGAACTTTATAAAAGGGATGTAAAACGCAAACTTTTGGGATTGCCAATAAAGAAGAAGCTGAAACCTTCTCAGTGCAGACACAACTGACATGCACAAGATCTCAACTTTAAAGGAAAACGAGAACAGAAAATGTATTACCCCCGACTGAAATGGGTGATATTCGGTGAAAGTGTCTTGAATGAAGCAGGATGTGCACCAGTACAACAAGATAATCTTAGAGAAGAATTGGAAAGAGTTAAAAGCTCAACATGAAATAGAGATCACAAGCCTATAGAAACATAACGTGACACTATTAAAAATAATTTAGTGTTAAGGTAAAATAATTCAGCTTTAAAAGTTCTCCATGGTCAAAGATCCTCTTTAAACCCTCTTTCCTACGCAAGGGAATGAAAAGCTATTACGATTAATGCAGATATACAGGAACTAATCAGCTTGTATTCAGTTTATTACACAAAATAGTTTCCGCTAAGAGGAAGATAAAGCAGGGGCATCGTCCTTAAGGGCTCTATCTAGAAAAAAGTTATAAAATAAAAAAAATTGACATGGTGTGCACTTCATAGGTGAGAGCAGGTTCTATAGTTTATTACGTACGTTGTTGCCCTCCGTGGTGTAATAGTTGCCATTCGAACTTCATGTACCCAAGGTTGCGGGTTCAAACCCGGCGGAGAGCGATGGATTTTTTTCGGGCGTAAAAATTCTTAGCATGGCTTCCTTCGGAAAGGAAGTAAAGCCGTTGGTCCCGTGTCGTAGATTTACGGCACGTAAAATAATCTCAAGCCTGATAGAGAAACCTCTGAGCAAAATTACGCCCAGTAGAGAATGGGACGCTGAGAACCACAGCAGTTCAAGAGCGTCCATAAATAAAATGCCATTTCATTTACGTAAATTTTTTACAATAATTTCGAATGACCTAGTTGTAATATTGCAATCATTCAGTAATTGTTTGTAAAAGGAGACATTTCTTTGGATTACTCTTGATAATGTTAATATTTTACGATTTAATTACTTTACCAGCAAATTTGGTAATGAGTTCTTTTCATCTTAAACAATATTTTTAATGCTGCACAGTTTTAGTTTACGTGCTATATGGTGACAACATTCTTATTGTAATTAGACGAACTCTATACTCTTTACGGAGGTTCTGTTTATTAATTTGAATATTTGTTTCCTGTTCTGTGATTATAATACTGTTGTATTTAAATGATATGTGTTAATTTGCGCATATGTGAACAAGCATTGCACGGATCTCTTGGCATTATAACTAGCGCCCGCGTGGTGACGTCACAAGTCTCGCAACCAATGGCTACTGTTTTCTTAAAACTAACTGAATGCCCCCCACCCTGGCATATTATTACTGCCAAGTAATCAATGTAATCTTGCATATTCATATATAAGCGACTATAATCCACTATGTGAAACAATTACCTGGCATTTAATAGGCCCATATCTTGGAGTTTAGTTAAATCCATCCGGCCCGGAGGACCAATAATAATTAAAATACACACCATTCTCCATTTTTATTCGACTGTCACTTTTTTGTTGTTTTCAACCTAAGAAACAAAATTATTCATAGGGGAAAATTCCCCACAATTATTATTATTATTATTATTATTATTATTATTATTATTATTATTATTACTATTATTATTATTATTATCATCATTAAAATCTTCCAGTCTCTGTCACCCTCCATGGTGCAATGGTTACTATCACTAGCCTCATATACCCAAGGTCGCCGGTTCAAACCCGACGGAGAACGATGGTTTTTTTCGGCGTAAAAATCTTTAGCATGGCTTCCTTCGAAATGGAAGTTAAGCCGTTGCTGTTGTAGATTTACAGCACTAAAAGAACCTCAAGCCTGATAAATAGGCCTCTGAGCAAAATTAAGCGGTCTTTCACGTCCAATATAGATTTCACGTCTCATTTCTCAAAATCTTCGTGTCGCATCCCTGGAGGACACTAAACTTAAATACTAAGTTTGGTATTTTACTGACTTTTCGTTTTTGAGTTATCGCGTTCACAGACACACGGACACACTGACACACACGGACCTTTTTGTGAAAATACTTTTTTTTGGATACAGGGGACCCTAAAACATATATTTCCGGTGAAATCTCGGTATCGAATTTTTTGGTGGAGTGCAATACCTTCTCTATACACTCTGTACATAGTACGTATAATAATAGATGATTTAGTGTTAGTGAAAGTTGTTTTATGGTTGGAATTTATTTTAGTTTATATTAATTTGTTTTGTTTTAAATTAAATTTTGAGTTATTAGTATATAAGTATTATCTGTAAAATAATTATGTATAACAATAATTTAAAAGTGGGAAATAAATTATAAAGTTTGCAATATACGTACGTCCTGGTATAGGGAACAAGATGCCAGGATGTTGTGTTACAGATTGTATTTTATTTTAGTACGTAGGTATAGAGAAAGTAAAAAGGGCTGCGGGCGCGCGTGTGCCTGTGGACAACATCACTCAAAAACGAAAACGCAGTTAAATACCAAACTTGATTGCCGAGTTCAATATCGTACCAGGATGCGATACTAAGATTTTCAGCAAATTCTCCCAACCCCAACTATCGTACATTGACAATTTTTCCCAAAAAAACGTCTCTAACGACTTCTGGTAAAACCCCATATGTTTAAGATATTTTCATGACAAACGAAATGTATGTATATATTGAATTTTCTGGCAACAGCCTCTGAAGACCTCTTTGTCTGGATGACTTTTGTCTACCAGGTAAACCGTAAGAGACTGGCAAAAACTTACTACACAAAAATATAAATCTCGTTAAAACTTACAGTGTAGGTACATATATAGGTAGATACTATACTTGTAGAGTTAACCGTTGCCGAGATATTCTTTGTTATTGGTTTTCATTTTAAACTACTTAAACTTTCCAGAAACAGGAAGTCATCTTTCCTTTCATCTTTTGTTTTACAGCTGGCTTTGCATAGAGAACCGAATTTCAGTTGATTTGAATGCGACCATATTTTAAAAGATTTGACTATCGCTTTAGCCTAGTTTCTCCTTCTACTTACAAGGAAGCAAGTAGTAAGGACAGATCTGCTAATATTTATCTCGATTAGCATCATGTAGATAAAATAATAATCCTGTGAAAATATTTTTTTGTGGAAGTAGATAAAATAATAATATTTTGTAAAAATAGTTTTTTTGTGGAACAACTAGAGAAAGACATGTGAGTGGATCACGTCAGAATTTTTCCAATGTTGTCCACCTTGTGATATAAAATAATTTTCAAAGAAAACACTATCAACTATAGGAAAATTTCAAACAAATTGTAGGAATGTAATTTTTAAAAAATCTGGCTTGTTCCATTCACATGACTTTCTCTACATCTCTGTAGCAAATTATAGTTAAAAAGCTTTTCCTTCTATTTACTTCATGCTAATCGAGGTAAACATTAGCAGAAACAGTCTTATTACTTACTTTCTTATAAGTAGAAGAAAAAAATCTGATGGGTTACACTCATATGAGTTTTTTTAGCTGCTCTACAAACAAAATTCTTACGAAAGATTATTCTTCTTTCTATACAATGCTAATCACGATAAACATTAGCAGAATATTCTTATTACTTAGCTCCTTATAAATAGAAGGGAATTAAAGTGATAGACAAATGTTTTAAGTACTGCCATTATGTGACTGTCATTGCCAATCGCTTCTTTGCTTGGTTAGGAGTAGAACAAAAGCAAAACGGACACTTCCTGTCTGAGAAAAGTATATGTACTTTACAATTGAAACTAATGACAAGGAATATCTCGAAAAGGTAAACTCCATGAAAAAATATATATGACATAAATTGTGTATTTTAACGAGCTCTACATTTTTTTTTTTGTCTATCTCTTACGGTATGCTAGTTATGCAAAATTCAACAAAATTCATCCAGAATAAACAGGTCTTTAGAAGCTATTCCCAGAAAATCATGATATACATTTTGTGATGGAAATGGTTTCAACGTGTGGTATTTTAATCAAAATCGTTAGAGTCATTTAAAAAAAAAAAAAAAAAAAAAATTCAAAAGAATTTCAATGTAAAGGGTAGTTATGGGTGGAGGGATTTTCTTGAAAATATTTGTGTCGCATCCTTGGAAGATACAAACTTAAATACCAAGATTGGTATTTTAACCGTCTCTTCATTTTGAGCTATGCTGTCCACAGACACACAGACTGACAAACACAGACCTTTTTCTGAAAATCCTTTTTTTTTTATCCAGGGGGTCCTAAACGTGTATTTCCGGTGAAATTTCGATATCGAATTTTTGGGTGGGGTACACATTCACTATGTAAATTGTACATACGGGGCTAGAGAAAGTAATAAGGGAATACACCAGGCACAAAAAAACGATAGTTAAATCTTTTAAAAGCTGGTTGCTATGGGACTGAAATCCGTTTCTTTGCATGATCAGGAGCTGACAAGTTCCCGTATTTTAAAACTGGAAACTTTTTCAAGGAATATCTCGAAACGCCAACCCCACGAGAAAAAAAAAAGTATGACATATTTTATGTATTTTAACGAGATCTAAATGTTATTTGTACTAAGGTTTTGTCTATTTCTTACGGTTCACCAGTTATTCAAATTCAGCAAAACTCATTCGGAATAAAGAGGTTTTCAGAGGCTATTCCCAGAAAATTCAAGATGTACAGCTTATTTGTCATGTAAATATTTTTAATTTACGGTATTTTAATCAAAATCGTTAAGCCTAAAAATCTTCGTGTCGCATTCTTGGAAGACACCAAGTTTGGCATTTTATCGACTTTTCTTTTTAGAGTTATCGTGTTCCCAGACACTGACACACACGGACCTTCTTCTAAGACGTTTTTATACAGGGACCCTAAATCATGTATTCCCGGTGAAATCCCGGTGTCGAATATTCGGGTGGAGTGCTACTCCCAATCTACCTAAGTACCATGTACTATGTAACGAAGGTAAAATGCTCTATATAGCTCAATATTTGTAGAAGCATTTGAATTTATCTAATTAAATCTAATAAAGTAATTAATATATCCAGAATTAAAACAGACATTTGAATGACATTTGGTATGAACACTTCTTTTGTTAGCAATGTCTGTTCAAAAATATTAAATTTCTAGCTTTGATAGCTGTTATCACTTCTGTGTCCGCTTAAGCGTGCTTATTATGGCGTACTGACCGCTTATTTGGCTAGCCAAAGTATCAAAATCTGTCACAGTAACGCCAAACAAACGGAAGCAAGGAAGGTGCGCTCAAGTGTAGGAAAAAAGAAGGGGAAAAAACGCCGGATACTGGTTAGTTTAGTTTCACCTTGTATCTGCGTCTAAATATGTCATTACACGCGTCGCTCTGTTGGCATACATGATAACAGCATATAAACACTCAGAACGAGAGATATCAGCGTGGACAAATCCTACGTGCCAGTTCCAATGTACATATTGTTGAAAAATGTGAAACTCGTGGTGTTTACTTGCCACATTCAAATGAGTTGGTATTTACCAAAATTAGTGCATTATACACCGACTGCAATAAGTTGGCAACATGTTCAAATACAATACATATAAACTTTGGAATACAACGATTACATCATGCCACGCCTAAATCATCCTTCAGTATTCACGCACTATGGAAACGCACCTGGTTATCCGAGCTTTCAGGTAAGTTACATTCTTTTTCATTTTCGATTGTTGTTAGAACAAAAGATGATAACTTTATAACAAATACAATGATTTCTTAATAAAACAAACGTTTTAAAACTTAATCGATTCGATTGTTAGGTGAAAAATACTCCTTTAATCTTACAAGACTATTCCGTGACAGGGATTCGTGTCGTTAGGCATTTTTTAATTGATAAATCCAAGTGACATCTCTTTTAACCAATCATCACCGTGTTGCAATAATGAAAATCAGATCGCGCTGATGCTAAAACGGGTGGCAAGCGAGGAAGAGGAATGTGTTGCATAAGCATTTGTGCCCTACTTTAGTGATAATGTTCTTGCACTCTCGCAACAATAAAGATAAATATCGTCATATAGCTCGGCCGCTAGCAATGGAAACCGGAAAAGTATACCTTTCGCAGCAGTTAATGTAGCTGAATAATGTTGATAATTCACATACCCATATAACATCTTTTCATAATAAACATATCTACTCGTTAGCAGTAAGCCCCCTCTCTTACTTTAGACCCCGTTTGCTTTCTTCTGGTATAAGGATCTACTGATATAATTCGTGTTTGGTTACACAAAAAGAGCAAATATTCTGATTATGTCTTCATATAGCATGTACTCTATCGTTTATTAGTGAGTATAACAACTATTTTTACAAAAACTTATTTTCCATCTATTTCGTTTTAATCGAGCTAAACGTTTAGAAATCGTTGGATAATTCCTTAAGATGAAAAGAGAACAGTGATAGTCAAATGTTTAACTGGACCTAGTATGCTGGCCGTAAAATGTCAGACCATTTTCATTCATTCGCGAGGAAGAACTAAAACTTGACAAACTTTAAAAGAAGAATGTATTGAACAATTTGAGCAATTAATAAATTAATAATGGATATATCGGAAATAGCTTATGCCACAAAAAGTTTATTTGCAATAAATTGTGTGTTTAAAGGATCTGTATTTGTGTAATAAGCCTTCGTATACTAACTACCACACGGATCCTACAAAATTCCTCCCTATCAAGAGAACTTTAAAGGCTATTTCTGGAAATGCAATATAATATATATGTATATATATTATTTGTCATGTAAATATCTTATATGATATGTTAATCAAAATCATTAAGAGCCATTTTTTAGAAAATAAACAGTTTCGAAAGATGTTCCATGTAAAGAGTAGTTGGGGTAGGGGAATTATCTCAACGGCAACTTCCGACGTTATGCTGAAACATAAGTTCCTGTATAATTTTCCTCAATAGCGCATGGCTGCATAAATAAAAAATAAAATTGGTAAAATGTTTCATTGAAAAGGTATCACCACTCCTTCATCGTTTACTTCTGCAACTGGAATATTAAAGTAGAGCTGCAAAAGATGAGCTATTCGTGTTTTTACCATTTGTTGCTTAAATAAGTCGTTTAAAGAATTGGATTCCAGCGTGTCTACTGCAATAAATCGTGGTCATACGCTTGCTTGACAATTACGGAAGCAGGTCAGGAATGTTGATAGTAATGTTGCGTTCGACACCTAGCACAACAGCTAGCTATCATTGCTTCAGATGCGATGAATGCATTCGGAACTACGACAGTCTTTGCAAATCAAGGGTAGGTATTTAGATATGCTTCTTGCTTATGGCAAAGCTCAATCCGTTAGATTATTATTTCTACGGACATTGGAAGAGTAAAGCGTACCATGATGAGGTTGCTACCATTGGCGATCTTCACATTTGAAGCAGCCCTAGAGATTGGGCAGAACGCAGAAGCTCTATCGAGAGTAGGGCAAAATTGGCTAAGAAGATGTGATTCCTTCATAGATTTTAAGGGAGCACATTTTGAATATCTGCTGTAATTGAACATATTTATTGGTTAGTGACGATTAATACATTTCCTGTTTAGCAAAGATGTGGCTTTATTTATTATTCCACGACACCTAAATGAGGTTTCCTCCAGAATTCACATTTGAATTTGCTTTATCTTTGATCATTAGTCTAAATCTTATGCATAGCCTCTTACACAGCTTTTAGTGCAGGCCTCATGAACAGGATCGCATTTCTTGAATTTGTTTTTTTGATAATGTTTAACCGGTTTTCAACAAAAAAAAAAAAAAAAAAAAAAAAAAAAAAAAAAAAAAAAAAAAAAAAAAACAAACATTGGTCTCGCCGCAAACCAAAATAAAACATTCCGCTCTTAAGTCCTATTCTGTTGTCAGACTGTGCACATAATATATTCAATAATATTCAGTTATCTCTGTTACTTTTTAAGATAGATGAAATTATCATTGGACTTTATTATTTGTCATATTTGGATCTCCCAGCATGCGAAATCTGCGCACTCATACCCCTAACATCATCACATTTCATGTCTTAAGTCATATCGACATTATACATTTCGTTGTGAGCACAAAAGGAACACAGGAGGCTGAAGCAATAGTCAAATGCATGAAAAGTGGGTCGCTACATGTGCATCCTTTGAAATTCTGTTACATAATTTTTCCATAACTCGGGATAAACAACTGAATGTACACCGTTTCTCGATGTAATAAAAAAAATCAAACTAGTAGCAATGAATATCTCGTGTCACAGTAAAGGTATTGAAAATAAATTGTGAATTTAAAAACAATTTAATTTTCTCTTTTAGTTATTTTTGAGTATTTCTTATTGTTTACCAGTTATATAAAATGAATTTCAAAAGAGGTGGACTAAAAAGGCTACTCACAGAAAACATTTTATTACTCATGTAACTATTTTAAACATTGCTGCATATGCATGTCAGAGCAGCTAGAGAGATTTTGCTCAAATAAAAATAACCAAAAATTTTCCATATAAAGAATTTGATATGAACTGCATGCTTGGAAGATACTGAATTTACCAAGTGAGTCGCCATGTGATGTCTTGAAATTTAATTTTTTGCATAACCCGAGGGGAGGGAGAATGTATAACCAAGCATTGCTTTCTCTGCCCAAAGTTCTGCAAATTATTCTTACGAAAGCTTTTCTTCCTAAATCATGTTAATGTTTGAAAATGCTATTTTTCACTGCTGCGAATACGTAAAGCGAAGTTTTGTAATACGTAAGCGTAAAACTAGCAAGTTGATACTGAACGTATTGTCGTGTGGGGGGGGGGGGGTTATAACGAACAGTGTCTATTAAACATTTTATTTGACAAATCTCCTAGAATGAGTTCCACTAAATCACCTATTTCCGCTGAACTGTAACTGCAGGCTGCAAACTATTCTAAATGAGCAATCTTCTAAAAAACGTTCATGTTTATTTAAACAAGTAACTAAGCAAAGCAATTGTTCTCAGGCCATACAATTGTTTTGGCCATCTTTATTCAATTATTTCAAATGTTTGTTTAAACATATGGCCACATAAATAATCGCTGATATTATTTATGAACGCAATAGACAGTTAATGCTGCGGTTATTAATGTCCCATTCTATATTGGGCGCGAAAGACTGCTTAATTTTGCTCAGAGGCCTCTTTATCAGGCTTGAGGTTCTTTTTATGTGCCATAAAACTACATGAGACCAACGGCTTTACTTCCCTTCTGAAGGAATCCATGTTAAGGATTTTATGCCCGAAAAAATCCATCGACCTATGCCGGGTTTGAACCCACGATCTTGGGAGACAAAATCTAGTACGTTGCCCCCAGATCACGGAGGAGGACTAAATAATCGCTGCTGTATATGTCCGTGAAAATAGTAACCCTTTTATAACATTTATTTTTTTTAATTTCGTACTGCCGTGCAAAAAAATATTGCATGACTCTCGGCTACGCCGCGTTTCATAAAATGTTCACTTGATTATAAAATCGACGATCGTAAATAGATTTTATTACACATTAGTAACATAAATAGCTTTTATTACAAACTAGCTGCCCGCACCGGCTTCGCACGGGAGGTGTACCTGAGACAAAATCTTCCATTTACAATACGACCAAACAATGAAATAAAATTACAATTAAATAATTTGACAATACTTTATTGTATTGCCTTGTAATGTACAAATAGCGTAGATGGTTTGCCGACTCTCGAGCACGCATGCGAAAAACACGGCAATTTAATGGTAAGTTTCACACATTTCTAATGATTGACCTTGGGATTTATTGTCATTGCGATTGGTAATGGAATCGATCGATTTAATAGAATGCAAAAATGTAAATGACGTGTTATTTATGGACATTCTTTAACTACTGTGGTTCTCAGCGTCCCGTTCTAAATTGGCCGTGAAAGACTGCTTAATTTTGCCCAGAAGCCTCTCTATCAGGCTTGAGGTTCTTTTACGTTCCGTAAATCTACGATACGGGACCAACGGCTTTACTTCCCTTTCGAAAGAAGCCATACTAAGAATTTTTACACCCGAAAAAATCCATCGTTTAGCCCGCGACCTTGGGTATATGGAATTAGTTAGCATGGTAACCATTACACCACGGAGGGGGACATTAAATGAATGCATTTGTCCATAAATGAATGCATTTGTCCATAAATTTTACCCTGATTTTTTATATTCAAATAATCTACATTCTTATTAGTTGCTGCTAAAATTGCTCGTTTGCTCAACCAAACATAATTTTTATAATTTACACCAATATTTGGGAACATTTTCGATATTAATTCTTCCTTTGACGTTGTGAAGTGACAAAAATTTGGTGGAAACGAAATGAGGCCAATAGAAGTATCAACAGGAGTTTTCCCATTGCCAATATCTAATAATGCCTTTGCGTTTGCAGAGCACAATGATTGCGTAATGTAGCATATATTGTTGGTATTGCGAGAAAGAAGTTAGCGCACCAATAAGGTTATGAGGAAAGGATTACATATGCAGTTAACAGCGTGTGTAGGCAAGGATGCCGTTGGCGTAATAACAATAATGGCAGCTCTTTCATAGTGTAGCGCTTAAACGCTGAAATAGGAAATTAATTATATTAAGGAGAAAGTTACAAAGTAACATTCATGCTTCTTCCGAATCTCTTTAGTTCTTTTATTCCTAATGTTTTCCGCCTCTTTCTTTATTTTCTTCTATATCAAAACAGTCATTTTAAGGTTAAAAATTATATAACTAAAGAGCAAGTAGATCTGGCTGGGCAAGTGATAAGCTTTTATTTAATAATAGCTTTGTGTATTAAATTTATCCATTTAACCCAAAATATTACTTGATCAAATGTATTAAGAGCACCGCAATTGCAGTGTGATGGTGACGGAGGTATCTTCATGTTCTAATGAAATCACCTTTAGCTAGCTCATGTACCACATAACCTCAAATAACCAACATTTGCAATAGGAAGTTAACCTAAAATGGTTTACTATTCGGGCCCCGTCAATTTTCTGACATTTTCAGATTCCAAAATGTTTATTGGTTATGTGCATAGTTTATAACTTGTACATATTAAAGAATTGCAACAAAGAATACGTTTTTCTTATTTCTTTATTTAAACGATGTGATTTCTTATTAGTACATAAGAAATATATTTGTTTTTCAGTATTATCTTGCGTCATTGACTCCATAACCCGGTGCATTCTCTTAGCATTGAATGGGGAAGAAAAATTGAGCAGTACTACGGCCATCTAGCGGCAAATAAATAAATACTTACTCTAGGTGTTTGTCGTCAGGAAAGCTTCTTTGCTTCGATTTTTTAAACGACAGGAGTAAGGAAAGGATAGTTTTAACATAAAAATGTATTTGATTTTCACTACTGGGTTGCGTCATTGTCTCGATAAATTGTTGCATGATCTTAACATTGAATGGGGAGGAAAAATTGAGCAGTACTACGACCATCTAGCGACAAATAAATAAGTACTTACTCTAGGTGTTCGTCGCCAGGAAAGCTTCTTTATTTTAAACGATAGAAGTAAGGAAAGGACAGTTAATGCAGAAAACGTATTTGAATTTCACTGCTGCGCTGCGTCATTGTCTCGATAAACTGGTGCGTTACCTTAACATTCAATAGGGAGGAAAAATACTACTACGGCCATTTAGCGGCAAATAAATAAGTACTTACTCTAGGTATTCGTCGCCAGGAAAGCTTTTTTGCTTCTTTATTTTAAACGATAGGAGTAAGGAAAGGACAGTTAATACATAAAAATGTATTTGCATTTAATTGTTGCGTTGTGTCATTGTCTCAATAAACTGGTGCGCTACCGTAATATTGAATGGGGAGGGAAAATAGTGCGCTGCTACTGCCATTTAGCAACAAATAACCGTGATACCACTGCCATCTGGCGGCTATTAACCGAAATACGATTTCTTGGCACTCATATATATTCTTAACAACTGAGAGGAATACGAAGTAGGCAAGAGCGAGGAATACCATTCCGTTACAGTACTTTAATCGGAAGTCCACTGGCTTTAGAACAAAATGCTCAGATATCTTTTTTTGTTGTAAAGGTAATGTTAACGCAGGATTTATAAGGACATTTAATCCATAATTACTGTCTGGGATGCTGTATCCATGTTTATAGCTTAGCAAGATAATTAAAAATACTACAATTTTTCATTTCGCGCAGCTCAAGCCTTCAATTGCTTCCCTTCTTCCTGCTTTAGCAGGCCGTGTTCGGAGAAGGTAAGAAAGAGGGAAACTTGGCCGTCACCTCTGTAACATTGTTTCAAGACGCGCATGCATGGCTGATTGTAGATGAGAACAGTATTACTACTGTTGCTTGTTTTCCCAAGTGGCAACATTGTAAACAATCTCCCTAGCCTACTCTAAGGGAGCAGAGATGAACTTAAGTGTGAACGAAGACCTTGGTATTATATTATCTAGACTCACTCACCGCTGGCGCTGGTATTGCTGTCGCGCATAGGCAGGTGGTGGGCAAACGCGCATTTTGCCGTATGTTCAGTACGCCTAAAAGGCTTTAAAAGTGAGGTGGTTTAAAGGTATTAGGGTTTAATAATTAACATGGTGCGCTTCTATGCTGCGTAACTGTACCAACCACCGGAAAAAATGATTCCGAGACCACATTTGTGTGTAACATTTGTGATTTGTGTTCCAAATTAACTCCGATTTATTCTCTTGGGTTTCCTCAGTCACTTAAGCGAATGATGTTTATTTTAGGTTTCCAATATATAATCTAGAATTATTGAGTAAGTAGTTAGC
This sequence comes from Hymenopus coronatus, assembly GCA_030762935.1. NCBI lineage: Eukaryota > Metazoa > Arthropoda > Insecta > Mantodea > Hymenopodidae > Hymenopus > Hymenopus coronatus. The sequence continues at coordinate 154,289,035 of CM060892.1, read as the reverse complement.
TGCTCTGAGACGTAACAAATTTGTGCCATCGAAATCCACATTTTGCGAAAAATTGTTTCCATGAGAATAAAGGCAAGATGATGCTAAACGCTGACACAGCTCCTTCAGTGTTTAGTTTCGCTTCTCATCTGACAAAGGTAATGAGAACGCTAATTTCATTCTTATAACTATTTTGTACATGTTTCATTAGCATTAGAAGGCAGTGCTAAAATACTAGATTCAATATTATAATTTGTCCTAAATTTAAAAAATTACCCGAAATCTCGATTAAGTTAATTTTTCAAATCTTTAATTTCAGACTGAAACACAGCCCCACAGGGTACAAAAATAAATTTTGCAAAAGTGCTAGAACATAAGGAATATTAAGTAATAATAGATTCTAATTTTTTGGACTTGTTTATAAATTATTTTAGGAAGCACAGACCATATACTCCTTCGATGCACATATTATGTCTAGCTTATCTAACTCAAATATATCACAAATACTGATAGAAAATGTTTGTTTAACGTCTTTAATATAATTTACTGAATAGGAATACAGGTACATGTATTTTTATACTGTGCATAGCATCTGATATCGCGAATGTTTTTTTTTCCTGCTGAATCATTATATTTATTTGTTTGTTTTTAATGTATGTATTTATTTACATACCGTCTTAGGTAATATCGTCGCACCACCACTTTGACCTTCTATAACAATTACTTAAATTGTTGAGGTGTACATTAAAACTGTACTTCTCGATTAACTTAACACACATTGAGTATCGCATTCATATTTCCAGGCTCTTGAGGGTGGGGAATAAGAATAGCTTCATCAACATATAATCGAACCCAATATATTTTTCATTTTTACTTTCTCTACACCTACAATGTCCATAGTGCACTCCACCCAAAAATTCGATACCGAGATTTCAACGGAAATATATGTTTTAGGGTCCCCTGTATAAAAAAATCATTTTTAGAAAAATCTCCGCGCGCGCGCGTGTGTGTGTATGTGTGTGTTGTGTGTGTGTGTGTGTGCGTGTGTGTTCCTTGTGTCTGCGAACACGAAAAAGTCGATAAAATACCAAACTTGATATTTAAGTTTAGTATCTTCCAGAGATGCGACACGAAGATTTTGAGAAAAATCTCACACCCCAAACTACCCTTTACATGGAACTGCTTTAGAAAATTTTGAATTTCTCAAAAAATGGCTCTAACGATTTTGATTAAAATATCGTATATTAAACACATTTGCCTGACAAATAAAATGTATATTTTGAATTTTCTGGGAATAGCCTCTGACGACTGCTTTATTCTGGATGATTTTACAGAATGTTGCATAGAATTTTTGACCACTTTAGTGCAGAGACACTCTTAACAAACTCTCTTTATAATTCTTGTTGACGACTTTATGTATTAAAGTAAAAAGCAGAAAGTATACATGGAATCACTGAGAAGAAACTGCGAAAACGGAATTAAAGCTGAATTATGCTCTCTGTAATGCTTACGGGTATGCGATATTCAAGTTCAATGATAATATTTACTTTGTTTTGTTCAGTTGTGGGATGAAATTCCGCCTAGTCAATGAAGTGATTTTAACCATCTCTCAACAGGACATTCAATGTGAAATCCCTGTGCATAGAGGCTGATGATCATAAAGAATGTGTTGTCGCAATTTTTTCATACTCAGGTATCCTTATGATGTAATTATAGCTGTTTTAAATTTCACTGTTTTCTCATTACAACCAATGTACTGCGCGCGCTACCTTGGGAGTCTTTTGCCTCCAGTCCAGTCCTTCAATTAACGACACTAGCACTGGTCTGCGCAACTAGGCGTGTAGGGACTTGGTGTTGAAGGATCCGACATTACTGCTAAGTGCTAATAATTTCAGTTTATATATTCTTACAATAAAAAGCATACTATGAGTTTGTTATCCCTGCCGCTTGCATGCACTCCCCCACCACAAACCAAAACCTCGCGATACGCATGCGTCTGATGTCACATGGACATGCGGGAGATGGGAGAATGACGTAATTGGCTATAGTTGCGCCCACAACGTTCTGCGCATCTTTTTCATTACTCTGAAAAGGATTAGCTATCGAACTGATACTGATATACATTCCATTTTCGACTAGGACTTGTAGGGGGGATAAGAATGCCGCTTGATGCAGGAACCGGCCTTTCCCCCTCTTTCCCTACTGCTGGCTAAAAAGAATGCGAATAGACTATAAAATGTGAATAAAACAAGCCACAAAACCTGTTTAGAAGTGAATATTTAATTTAGAAATGCTTATTGCTGTGAAGCAAGGAACACCTACATTTTATGTAAAAAAGACCTAAAGTAAATTGTAATATTTACCTAATAAAAGTTGCACGTAAAAAACATTTACCAATCTCTTTTCATTTAATTACCGTATTCTTTGCAATTTTTGAATATGTAACTGAATAAGACGCCTCAGAGTATGAGGAATTATATATAATGGTATTGCTTGGTATGATATTGCTGTGCAACTGTTCTATATTTAATTAATTTTATAAATTAACTTATTATTATTATTATTATTATTATTATCATCATCATCATCATTATTATATCCATCTAAGTTTTACTTTCTCTATACGTACAATGTAAATAGTAGGTAGAGAAGGAATTGTACTCCACTCAAAAATTTGATACCGAGAATTCGTCGGAAATACATTTTTGAGGCCCCCTGAATAAATATAATGGAAAAATTGTCCGTGTATTTGCAAACAACATAACTCAAAAACAAAAAGCCGATTGAATACCTCGTTCAATATCTTTCAAAGATGTTACGCCAAGATTTTCGGGAAAATCCTCCCACCTAAACTACCCTTTACGTGGGATATTTTCCTAATTTTTTATTTTCTCATAATTGACAAACAATTGATTTTGAATAAAATGCCATACATTTAAGAAAATTTAAACCAATAACAAGCAATATCTCGGAGAGTTGTTTTTACTTTCTCTAGCTGGGTGAACAATGTACATAGTGCATAGAGAAGGTATTGCATTCCATTCGACATTTCAATATTGAGATTTCACCGGAAATATATGTTTCGAGGTCTCTAAGCCTGAAACATATTTTTTTAGAAAAATGTGTGTGTGTTTGTGTGTGCGTGTGTGTGTGTCTGGGGATAGGATAGCTCAAAAATGAAAAGACCGTTAACAACCAAACTTGGTATTTATGTTTAGAATCTTCCAAGGATGCGACACGATAATCAAAACAATCTCCCCACCTCAAATTACTCTTTACGTGGATTTTTTTTTTGAAAATGCTGTTTCTCAAAACTGTCTCTAACGATTTTGATTAAAATATCGTATATTAAAGATATTTACATCACAAATAAATACTATGAATTTTTGGGAATAGTCTAAACATTATGAGTCTGGATGAGTTTAGTACACCTTTGCATAGCGATTAAACTTAAGAGGTGTTCAAAAAATCTGATGTGTTCCATTCACATGACTTTCTCCATATCCCTGCAACAAATAATTCTTAAAACGTTTATACTTCTATTTACTTTATGCTAATCAGAAAAAAATAGCAGAAATAGTCTAATTACTCGCTTCCTTGTAAGTAGAAGCGAAATAAGGGACAACTGTAGGTTAAAGTGATAGTCAAAAGCTGGTTGCTATGTCAATGAAGTTCCTTTGTCTATGTGGATAGGAGTGGACAAGTTCCTGTATGAGAAAAGTATACGTTTTTCATAGCAGAAACCAAAAATAAGGAATGTCACAAAAACGACGAACTCCACGTAAAAAATGTATATAACATAAATTGTGTGTTTTAATGTGCTCTACATTTTTTGTGCAGTAGGTTTTTGTCCATCTCTTACGGTTTAGCAGTTATTCAAAATTTAGTAAAATTCATTCAGAATAAACTACTCTTCAGAGGCTATTCCCAGAAAATTCAAGATATAGATTATATTTGTTAGGTAAATATGTTTAATAAACGAAATTTTAATCAAAATCGTTAGAGCCATTTTTAAGAAAATCGAAATTTTCGAAAAAAGTTCCATGTAAAGGGTAGTTGGGGATGGGGGGATTTTTCTCAAAATCTTCGTGTCGCATCCCTGGAAGATACTAAACTTAAATACCAAGTTTGGTATTTTACCGACTTTTCGTTTTTGAGTTATCGTGTCCACAGACACACGGACACACACACACACACACCACCCACACACACACACACACACACACACACACACACACACGCGGACCTTTTTGTGAAAATGCTTTTTTTTGGATATTGGGGACCCTAAAACATATATTTCCGGTGAAATCTCGGTATCGAATTTTTGGATGGAGTGCAATACTTTCTCTATACACTATGTACATAGTGCGTATGGAGAAAGTAAAAATTACTACACAAAAATTTTAGATCTCGTTAAAACTCATCATTTATGTCATATACGTCTTTCATGTAGAGCTGACCGTTTCTGAGATATTCCTTGTTATTGTTTTCTTTTAAACTATTTATACTGTTCTCAAACGTGAAGTAATGTTTCGTTTCATCTCGTTTCACTGCGGGCCATTCAAAGCGAGCCGAACTTCAGTTGTTTCATATAGGCACAGGTTTTAAAAGATTTGACTATTGATTTAGCCTAGTGCATTCCCTTATGTCCCTTCTACTTACAAGGAAGCAAGTGATGTAATTTCTACTAATGTTGACCTTGATTAGCATGTCGTAGATAAGAGAATAATTTTTGTAAGGAAAATTGTTTGTGTAACAGCTATAGAAAGTCATGTGAATGGAACACATCAGATTTTTTGTATAGTATCATTTTGTTTGTTTTACGATTCACCAGTTATGCAAAAGGCATCGAAAATGAGGAGAGTTTCAGATGCTGTTGGCAGAAAATTCAAGACATACATTTTATTTATCATGTAAATGTCTTTAATATATGGTATTTTAATGAAAATCGTTAGTCATTTTAAAGAAAAACGAAATTTTCAAAACACTTTCCATGTTAAGGGTAATTTGGGGTGATGAATTTTCTTGAAAATCTTCGTGTCCCATCCTTGGAAAATATTAAACTTAAATAGCAGATTTGGTATTTAACGGTTTTTTCGTTTTTGAGGTGTGCTTTCAAGATACACACGATCTTTTGCTAAAAATGCTTTTTTTTTTTCATCGACCAGGCGTAGCTGAGTAGTTTATGCGCTCACTTCAGATCGCAAATTTGATTTTTACGGAATCCACGCCCAAAGAAGTGTAGTAAGCGTAAAATGCAAGTTTAGTTTTGTTCCAACTTTTAAAGCTCACCAAAATAATCCACGATATTAGTGTGTATACATCATTGATCAACAGACAAACAATTAAAATTAGTCCTGCACGATATAATGTTATGTTTAACGTCAATAAGTGACAAATATTCTTTCGCGGCTCTAAGGATACCATGATTCTCAAATAGTCTGCCTGGGTAATGTGGTGGTTGTGTATCTATCATTCAAAAGGTCGCGAGTTCGAATCTCGCTTAGGGTGAGTTATCGGGTAAGGTTTTTTGGGGGTTTCCCTTATCCTGAAAACACCAATGTCGAGTAACTTTAAGCTCTGTGGACTCCGAGATCATTTGAGCATCATTTCACAAATTTCATTCATCGGCCGATTTGACCAACCGGGTTAAAGAATGTTAAGCCTCACAAAATAAAAAACAAAAAAACAAAAAAACACTAAAAATCTGTAATTTTCTCAAAATACATCACAGAACAACAATAATATTGGTTTATTACGGCCTGCTATAACCGTATACGTCATCGCGCCCAGCAACCACAAAGCGAAACTATAACCCCTGAGCACAGCAAACGCTGCGAAATAAATAACGAACTGCCCTTGGTGAATGGCTCAAATTTAACCTCAATTTATTTCATCTTTCGTTGCTTTTCTTTTAATATCAGAAAATTCTCGTAGAAACAACATTTTTAAATACGCGAGCATTAAGTTTCTGCATCTCGTTGCACATTATTCCCGCTCGATTTAATAATCATAACTTTACGCTCTTACATCATAAATAACCATTTTTATTTAAGGGTTCTCAAAACATATTATCGGTGAAATCTCAACTTCGAATTTTTGGGTGGAATATAATACCTTCCATACGTACTATACGCATATTACGCGTAGAGAAAGTAAAAATAAATGATGTTACATTCATGTGACTCTCTGCATCTCTATAACAAATTATTGTTAAAAAGTTCATTCTAACTGTTAATGCTAATCGAGATAGACATCAGAAATTGTCTTATTACTTGCTTGCTTGTAAGTAGAAGGGAAATAAGGCAGTACCCTATGTTAAAAAAATAGTCACATCTTTTAAAAGCTGGTCACCATGTGATTGAAATCAGCTTCAAACCAGGAGTCAACCAGGCGTTGACAAATTCCCGTATGAGAAAAGTTTACTGAAACCAATACCAAGTAATCTCTAAAAGAAAAGAAAAGAAAAAAAAAAGTCGAATTTCACGGCAAAAATGTATGTGTCATAAATTGTGTGTTTTAACAAGATCTACATTTTTTGCGTAGTAAGTTTTTGTCTCTTGTAACTCATAGAGGAGGTGTCAGTCTTAAATTCGGGGAGAGTAACCCGATTACGAAGAAAAAAAAAAAAAAAAAATTCATCCTGAGTAAGGATTTCTTCAGAGGCTATTTTCAGAAAATTTAAGTATTTCTCATGTAAAAAATAATCTTTAATATACGGCACTTTAATCAAGATCGTTAGAGCCATTTTTGAGAAAATCAATATTTGCGGAATTTTTTCCAGGTAAAGTGTAGTTTGGGGTAGGGGAATTTTTCTCAAAATCTTCGTGTCGTATCCTACGAGCAAATGACGATGAAAGCTAGGCTTCAATTTTGGTTAGCATTAGACCAGAATCGGAGCATACAAAATAATGTATTTATCTGTGTTGATACATCCGCAGTTTCATAACCTATTAAAGAGAATTAGTTTGCATCTTTAACATCTATGAGGGAGCGGTGCCGTGGCCGAATGCTTGGACCGCTCGCCTCACACCAAGGCGTCCTAAGTTCGATCATAAGGAACCGCGCGGGAGATTTATGGTGGACACATTCGTTTCACCCATTGCTCCATCTTCACCTTTCCTTTCCTCCATTTCGTTTACATTTCATATCATCTTCTTCATCGCTCTCACAGTCTACGAGCCGATTCCTCGTTCCTGGCTCTTTGTTCCGATTCAATGATCGTCTGCCCCTCCACAAGCTTCTTAGTTCCGACGCTAGGCACTTGCCTGTAAGAACCTCGAAGGTAAACTGACTATGCAAGGAAGGAGGCAAGTAAGCTTTCCAAGTAAGCTGTAATGCAAAATGGAATTCATTTTGTGAGTAGTGAGAAATCCATTTATAAGAATCATGATGCATCCATTTTTACTTTCTCTATACGCACTATGTACACAGTATATAGAGAAGGTATTGCACTCCACCCAAAAAATTCGATACCGAGATTTCACCGGAAATATATGTTTTAGGGTCCCCCTGTATCAAAAAAAATATTTTCAGAAAAAGGTCCGTGTGTGTGTGTGTGTGTGTCCGTGTGTCTGTGAACACGATAACTCAAAAACGAAAAGTCGGTAAAGTACCAAACTTCGTATTTAAGTTTAGTATATTCCAGGGAAGCTTTTGAGAAACTCCCCCCACCCCAAACTACCCTTTCCGTGGAACTTTTTTTCGAAACTTTTGATTTTCTAAAACATGGCTTTAACGATTTTGATTAAAATATCGTATATTAAATATATTTACCTAACAAATAAATTGCATACCTAGAATTTTCTGGGAATAGCCTCTGAAGACTACTTTATTCTGGGTCAATTTTACGGAATTTTGCATAACTGCTAAACCGTAAGAGATGGACAAAAATTTACCCCACAACAAATGTAGAGCACTTTAAAACAAACAATTTATGTTATATACATTTTTTTCGTGGAGTTGATTGTTTTTTTTTTAGATATTCTTTGTTTTTGGTTTCAGCTATGAAAAATTTCTACTTTTCTCATACAGGAATTTGTTAACTCCTGTCCATACAAACAAAGGAACTTCAGTCACATAGCAACCGGCTTTTGACTATCACGTTAACTTATGGTACTCCCTTATTTCGCTACTACTTTCAAGGCAGCAAGTAATAAGACTATTTCTGCTAGTTTTTTCTCTTGATTAGCATGAAAAATAGAAGCATAAGCTTTTTAACAATAATTTTTGCAGAGATGTAGAGAAAGTCATCTGAATGGAACACATCAGATTTTTTCTCAATTAGCATGAAGTAAATAGAAGCATGAGCTTTTTAACAACAATTTGTTACAGAGAGAGAGAGAGAGGGGGAGGGGAGAGAGAGGGAGGGGGAGGGAGGGAGAGAGAGAGGGAGAGAGAGGAACAGATAATTCCATTAGTGTAATGGCAGTATTGCATTAGAAATTTTATTGTAATCCACCTTGCACAGTCAGTCTGACGACTTGGTTTGACCAGTTATTCCGCTCCCACTGCTAGACGGACAGACTATCGAAGTAACGGAGTCGGATTGTACTTGCTCTTTAACACCTTAAGACTTATTTTACTATTTATCACTATTGCTGGGTTAAAATAAGCTTTGTCACGTTATTTAGGGACAATGGTTTATTAATTAAATTTTCTTTAGTAAGTTCATCATTTGTGTCTATGAAACCTAGTTTCATGATTGGTAGAGTAATTGTTCTGTGGCATACAATGACCCTTACATTATATGAATATTGCTGATGTAAGCATATAGGTACACAATATGTACAATATTACGAAATACTTTCACATATTAATGCTGAATTTGAGCAGGCATATTCGTCATTAATTGGGACCCAACAATTCGAAAGAAACATCATTTTCTTTGTTAACTGCCATACTCAATTGCAGGGGTTGTGAAATAACGCTGCAAACAGAGTTGCGAATGTAGCTTTTTTAAATTTCGTATTAGCGGCAAAAAAAAAAAAAAAAAAAAAATATATTATTCCCGCTTGGAGGGAATTTTAGCTTTTTCTGATTTGCAACTTTAATAGGGAAATTATGTGTCGGCAGAAGGAAAGTTTGTTTCCCTGTTTTGCTAGGTCGTATGCATGATGCATTCACACCTACGTGTAGTATATGGAAACTGAAAATGCTGTGTAAACATAATACAACCGAAATAAGGGGTAAAAATGGAGTTTACGAATACTACTTATAAGGGTTTCTGAAACAGCGATGTAAAGTAGGTGTTTTTTTCGTAGAAGAAGAAGAGGAATTAACCTTGAAATCCATTTTGTATTCAAAGTAAACTTTTACCGATTTGTTTTTCCTTCATTGTTTCATTTATATAGCCCCTTTTAACACATCTAGTCAAATCGGGGCTTTGCATTAGAAACATTCGTGCTGGCTGGAAGTTCTTTAACGTTGGAATTTTCTTTTCTTCAATCATACACACACTCATTCTCACATTCAGACTCTGTAGGGAATAGGGAATTATTCTGGTTAAAAGAAAATTCCCCGCCCCAGCCGAGAATCGAAATCCGGATCTCTGGACGAGAAGCCAGAACGCTGAACACTCTATCACAGAGGCAGTCATTGTTATAGAGCTTTGTTAACCAGTAATCATGGTTGCGTAAATTGTTAGCTTTCTTTTTCAGTTCATATTTAGACATTTCAGCTTATTTTGTACGATGATCTAATTTTCCTATTAAAACACGGGTTGGCAACACTGGCTGCAAAGGAGCAACAGCAACGTGACATGTTTACCCTCAGCGTATTGGGCCTGCATGCTTTGGCTGTATTAAGCATAACGTTCAAGCGAGTTGGTGAATACCTGGCCTAAATGCTGTTACCGCTATCTATTGTTTTCGTGAAGCTTAGATCTTCACTCAGTGACAGAAGAATTTATAAGCAGAAATGAGCTAATGTTCATTCTTACTGTATATGTCAATAAGGCGATGCATACTGATGACACATTAAATGTATGATAATTAAGATAGGGATCGCTCCAGGTATCATTTCAGGGTACCTTCCTGGCATTTTACTGTTTTGGTGACAGTAAAAACCTGTCAGAAGTACGGTCCTAGCAGGATTTGAACCACAGACCTCCCGTTCACGAGTCCATATCTTAACGACCCTGGCCCCCCGAACGGTAGGAACGTACTGAGATACAATGCATTCGTAGAAAAATAGTTAAACTCAACAGATCTGGCATTCTTTTTCTTCACGTTTTAAATTAATGAACCATTTATTTAATTTACAGGCAATTGAAAGAAATTATGAAATACCCTTTAATTTAGTAATTGCATTAATTACCTATGTAATTAATATCCGACTTTATTGCACAATCCTGCTCCCATAAAAAGTCTACCTATAGTAAACTGATAGTAAACCTAAAGAATATGGTCAAGTACAGACCCTACAGACATGGCTAAAGACTGTAATTAACGGAGATGGGGGGCACTGCTTCTCGTCAAATAATAGCCCCGGCTGATAATGGGAAATCTTTTATGACAGAGATACATTCTTCCCTAAAAGTCTAAAAAGCAACTTCTCACTAAACGCAAGTAACATTTCAAGACAAAAGTGATCATTATGGGCAGATTTCTACTAGTACTCAAAATGTATCACTTGGACTAAGATTTTCTGCCCGTCGATAGTTTCTAATTCCTGATCACAGTTCCCTCGAACTATCGAAGCTAAACAGGTAAATGCTTTACAATTTATTTAGACTTTATTACCTGAATCCCAAATTTTCAAAAATGTAAGCGATTTAATAAGACAGTCATAAACATATACAAAACTTAAATATAACCTTGGAAAAAAAATCATTAGATGCAGATGCGCATACTTACCCGATTGTCAATTTTCTAACGGGAGGAACGCGGGTTTTTTACAGCTCGCTAGTCAACAACTTCATATTCGACGTATTAGCTGTGTAGCATTTTTCATACGCTAATTATAATTTTAAAAAAACTAAACGTTATGTTTCACATGATTATAACATTGGAGAAGGGCACAGTGATTTGACTGAATTTTGACAATGCTTGGATTGACTACTGTGCCGGAGTTCTACCAACATATGAAATCAAATGTTCGCGTAGACACTCCCAATATTGCAGAGGCAATGTTGGAAACTTGTGTTACATAGCCGCATTCCACATACTAATTAAATATGCGGTAAACAAAGAGGATTTATAAATTATTTGATATAGTTCAACGGATCAAAGGCAGAAACTTGAATTATAACGGGAAATGTATTTTTGTTAGAATAAACAGTAACACATCGATTCGAAAAAAGATGGCGTTGTGTTGAGGAGTTGTTTGTGTGAGGTTATATTAGTGTAGTTGCCTTTGATATTAGAATCGTAAAGAAAATGGTAAGATTATGAGGATAACTCATAAACATATGTTTTTTAAATTAATTTACCTGAATTTAATCAAGTTATTATGTTTAAAGGCTGCCGGCGGTGGACCGGGTGCTCCAAACGGAGCCCTTCCACCTGGCCAAGGTGTACCTCCTGGGCCTCCAGGACCTCCTGTACCTTTCGGTCCTCCTGGAATGGGAGGGAATCCACCAGGACCCCCGGGTTTTGGCCCAGTTAATGTGCCACCACCTATGATGCCTCCGAGAGGACCACCGGGATCTGGTTTCATACCACCACCGGGAATACCTGTTGGAGGAGGACCAGGAGATATTAGATTGCCTCCACCAATGATTCCACCGTTTTCAGTACCGCCCCCAGGATTTGGTTACGGTGCACCACCTGGTGGGCCTCCAGCAGGACCCCCAGGTGTTCCTCCAGGTGCACCACCGGGCGTACCTCCTAATTTACCTCCTGGAGCACCGCCTCTTGCACCTCCAGGTGTACCTCCAGGTGTACCTCCAGGTACTTCTCCAGGAGTACCAGTTAGTCAAGGTATTGTTGAAAATATGCATTATTATTATAGAGTGTTCACTTTTAAGTATAGTGTTTAAATTGAGAATGCAGGCATATTTATTTAGCTACTAATGAGATTGGTAATTGATTACTTCTGCATTTTGATTTGAATACTATGGTAGATACTGAGAGAAGAGTACTAGTGAATAGTAATTTGTTTAATGTTATACACTATAATGTTTTTTATTCATAGAAGATGAATTTGTGAAAACAGAAAACATTAAAATATGCTTGCAGCCAATTATGTGATATATTATGCTATTATATTTGCATTTGTTAATTGTTTCGGCCACTAGAGTTTTTACAAGGTTTTCCTAGTTTTCATTGCTGTTATACATTATGCCAACATAGATGCAAAGAAGATGACAAGTTGCTGACTATCCTGATATCTAGATGCTTTGAGACTATTGTAAAATTAAGCTTGGAGTAAGATAGGTATGTGATTCCAAAGCCATTCTTTGGGTTATGAGAGTTGGATCTAAGCATTAAAGCTTTACTTCATGAATTACTTAAAGAAATTCTCTGGATTGTACAAATCTGGACATCCATTGCTGACACTTGCTCCACTAGATTTGGTGTTGGTGATCTGGATGTGTTTCGACAAACTTCATTGTAATTTTCTTGCAGGTTAGCAGGCGTTAGCAACACCAAATCTAGTGGAGCAAGTGATGTCTAGATTTGTACAAGACAACTTCACTATATGTAATAATTTTTATAAAAGTATTTTAAAGCTCTCTGGAGTTTGTTATGATTTTAAAATGAATTAATACATAGGAATTATTTAATATCATCAAATCTTTAAAATAGTAGGAGGTGAGTCAGTAAATTAACTGAGTCCTCTGATTTTTTGAATGCAAAATTAAATATAGGTTGGTGTGTGTGAGTGTATAACTGATTTTGTGTAAGTGTTTAGTAATTTTCACTGGTTTTTGTTAGGTGTAAACTAGTGTGTATAAATAAACTAATTTTCTGTAGAATGTTTAGTCCACTGGTTTTACCAAACCAAGCAAGCAAAGTGACTCGTGATTTTTTAGGTCTAGGTTAGTGTGTGTGTGTGTAAATACTGATTTTTGCATAGTTTCTACTGGCTGTTTAATATTATAGATATATTTTCCCACAAAGTCATTTCATTTAAGATGCTGTGATAGAAATACAATTGTGGAAACCAGGTTGCATTTTCCTCACCAGCTTTTGTCTGGTTATAGTATATTGCTTTCACAACCTCTGCATGCCATTTTCTATTGTAAAAGTATACCGTCCTGTTGTGTCCTCAACCAAAAAATTGAATGGGAAACAAAAGAGGAATACATATTAATTGGAAGGAAAAAATGGACATTATCTTTTAATGTAGTTTCATTTCCTATCGAGTTTGAATGTTTGATTCAGAGGTTGTAGAAATCCATTCTGGTTTGGTGTTTATTCTATGGAGAAGACAAAAAGTATGTTATTCTCATGGATTTTGTCAAAAAATTGGGTTGATAGTATAGTTGTGTGTGAATAGAAGTTACAAACTGGAGTTTTTGTTCACAGTTGGCAAAGAATTTTCTATAGAAGAAAATTTCTAAATTTGGATGCATGGGCCATAATATTTCAAAGCCATCACATCTACTTCAGCAGATACTTTTTGTATGGATATTCGTTAAGTTAGTGTTTTCAGTAGTTTTGATAACTAACAGCATCTTCAGCTAAATATTTATTACAGTTTCATGATTTGCAACTGAAATATATAATAGGTAGTATTTCATATCAGTTTAATCAAACAGTGTTACAATATATGTTTTATTAATTTGTAGAGTTGGTTTTTTAACACAGTTTTCACAGTTCTACATAGGACGAACCAAAAGAAGTTTAAAAATCAGATCCAAAGAGCACTTTAGAAACCTAAAATTGAAAAAAGAAGATAAATCGGCAGTAGCATTTCACTTTTGGAAAGAAAACCACAATCTAGATCCAAATCCAAAATTGCTTAAAACCATGTCAGGCCACAATGAACTCACAACCTGGGAAAACATCCTCATATGGAAAAATAAAGATCGGCTAATAAACTTTGAAATCCCACCAGTAGACAGCTTAGTTAAGTTCATCATTTTGCCACCAGAGAAGAGTGTACAAGCAAATGCAGCCAGCAATGGCAGTTGGACCCGTGAGGTTGAAAATGAAAGCATAGGCTTTCGAAACTAGTCCCTCATAATAACAGTGTAAGTGACGTAGTGTTAAAAAACCAACTCAACAAATTAATAAAACATATAATTTGACCGTCACTGTCACTAAATTCCTCCAAACATCAATCAAGCGTTACAATACTTTACAATGGCAGATTTTAACACAAACAATAAAAATTCATTAGTAGTCATCTTCATCTATATCATCATTCTCTGAAGTGATTGGGTATTTATTTGATTACTCATTTTTGAAAGTAATTTCTTGTTTTGCAACAATAATAAAACTGTACCAAGAGAAATCCATATAATTATATTGCACATTTATAATTCCCTTAACAGACTCAACACTGGTTTATTTTTATCTTTGGCACACTTTCTGGTTACAAGTGAACAAATCCTGTCTACACTAGTATTATTACTAGGAATAGCAATGAAAAGCTGCAGTTTGTATCTCTGAGAAACAAGAAACATTCTTTGTCTCTTGGAAATATTTATACCAGATATGATTTGACAACAACTGATCTCCTTCATTAACTTTAGCTTGGTTTGTCAAAAACTTCTGAAAATTGAAGAACTGGTCAAAGCACTTTATGTCATCTATTTTAATACTAAGCATATCATTTAGGTAGAGAATTGTTTGTTTCACATCTTCCCAGTTTGGAAAATTCTTCAAACCCAGCCATGTGAACACTAAATATCTTTATACTGAAAAAAAACATTTCTTAAGATATTTAATTGTTGCACCACACACATGCTGTTTCTCCTTCTAGCATATCACATATAGAACCATGACCTTCATCCCTATTTTTGCTCAACATTTCTTTTAGTTTAAAGGATTTGAAATTCTTGATTTACTTTTCTTGAAGAGCATTCAACACACACTCAAAAATATATATAATTTCTACAAGTAGGGGCTGTGCCATGGCCGAGTGGTTAGACCACTCACCTAGACGGCTCAGTGTTCGATCCCAAGTGACTGCATGTGAGATTTGTGGTGGACAAAGCGGTGCAGGGGCAGGTTTTCTCTGGGTTCTCTGGTTTCGCCCGCCATTGCATTCCACTGGTGTTCCATCTTCATTCCATGTATCACCAGTGTCATCGCCTGCGGTGCCACATGTAGTAAAAGTGGGCAATAAACACTACCAAAAAAAATTCTACAAGTGAATCTTTCTCTTTTCCTAGGGATAAAATATTATGTTGAAATAATGACATGAAACAATAAACAAATCATAATCGTGCCTCACTAAGCTCATCTTTAATAAACATTTTAATCAAAATTTGAATTTTATCCTGTGAAATGAAATATAATTTATGTGTAGGATGCATTTCAATTAGTGTTGTAACACAAGAGAAAAAAAAGCCACCTAGTCCCAGAATTATTCAGTTGTTGTCTAAGTTGTACTTCTATAAAATCACAAAAGTCCTGAGACTTTCAGTATGGACTGTGTAAATAGAAAAGTAATTAAATATTTTTAATACTGTTGAATCATATCTAATGTGAGTCCTGCATTAATACCATAATGAATATAGTTATGTAAAATGCAAGCAGTGCATTCTACTGCTACTATTACTTTCTCTAGCCTTTATATGCAATGTACATAGTGGATATAGAGGAAATTGTATTTGACCCAAAAATTTGATACCAAGATTTCACCGGAAATATATGCTTTGAGGTCCCCTGAGTCTGAAAGAAATGTTCATGTGTGGATGTGGGTGGGTGGGTGGCTCAAAAATGAAGTGTCTGTTAAATATCAAACTTGGTATTTAAGGTTAGTATCAGGAAGCGACATGAAGATTTTCAAGAAAATCCCCCACCCAAACTACCTTTTACATGAAACATTTTTTGAAAATTTTCATTTTTCAAAAATGGCTCTAACAATTTTAATTAAAATACTATATATCAAAGATATTCTCATCGCAAATAAAATGTACATTTTGAATTTCTGGGAATAGCCTCTGAAGAGCTCTTTATTCTGGTTGAGTTTTGCATAATTTTGCATAATGTTTAAACCATAAGAATCAAAAACTTACTACACAGAAAATGTAGATCTCATTAAAACACATAATTTATGTCATATGTTTTTCTTGTAGAGTTGATATTGATTGTGAATGGTTTCAATTTTAAACCAATTAACTTTTCTCAAAGGGAACAAGCAAAGCGAACCAAACGTCAATTGTTTCAGATAACGACCAGCTTTTAAAAGATTTGATTTTTGCTTTAGTCTAATATATTCCCTTATTTCCCTTCTATCTATAAGGAAGCAAGTAATAAGACCAATTCTGCTAATGTTTATTTAGATTAGCATGGCATAGATAAAAGAATAATCTTTGATTACAAAAATTTGTTTGTGGAACAGCTGAGAAAGTTATGTGAGTGGAACACATCAGATTTTCAATTTAAGTGCTTTTCAGGCGTGTGAAAACATTTTATCCTGACCTCTGACCAATTCCACTGATTCCATCAAAATTTGTATTCCTATTTTCCCCAGAAAAAGCAACACATTTGTTATCAATACACTACTTCTAAGAGTATTGCAAATGTAAGATGCTATCATTTAAGATTTTTCATTTGGGGTGCTTTTTAATATCTATCACCCCTATTTGAACTCCCCCAGATTTAATGTCATAGTATTGAATTAAAATTGGAAATATTATCACAGAATCATGGTTAGTGTTGTGCGTTGCAACACCAAAACATGTAATATACTCTAATAGACACATTAACAGAGTGAGGTGACAACACAGAATTAATAATTACTTTTGTTTAGTGCGAGCACATAACATTTGCTCAGCTATATTTAAGTCTTTGAATAACACTTTCTGCAATTTTCCTGTACAGTCCATTGATTTAAAACTTTGATGATGATTGTCTATGTGAAAAGTTAGGGTGCCTTCAGTTGCATGGACCAAATCACTAAGTTTGGAATTTTTTTTTGCAAAAAAGTTGTCAACTTTGGATGAAAGAAAGTGAAAGTGAGTGTTATTTATGGATGCTCTTTTACTGCTATGGTTCTCAGCATCCCATCTTGTATTGAGTATGAAAGACCACTTAATTTTGCTCAGAGGCCTCTTTATCAGTCCTGAGGTTCTTTCATGTGTTGTAAATCTATGACTGAAGATGCAGCAGTACGAAACTGTGTTTAGTGTTTACCAGTGTTTTGATGAGCTTCTAGGTCTTATATTCAGTAACAAAAGCTGTAATATTATAGACAAATTTCCAATGTCATATTGCAGTATTTAAGTAAAAATGGCTGTAAGATAATAAACCTTATCTTTATAAGTAACTGAAATGAATGTAGCAGGTGGGCAGATAGACATTCTGCCTTGGAATTGATTCTTTCCAACCTGAAGTCAGGTACTGTTTTTTAAATTTGCCTGCCTCGATAGTGTGGGGGTAGCATGTCTGCCTCACATTCAAGAGATTGTGAAATCAAATCTTGCTAAGGTTGAATTGCCCAGGTAAGGTTTTTTTTCGGGGTTTTCCCTTATTCTGAGAAGACAGTAACTTTAAGCTCCATGGACCCTGAGATCATTTGAGCATCATTTCACCAGTTTCATTTGTTGTTCAATATGACCAACCAGGGTAAAGAACATTAAACTAAAAAAAAAGGCATGTTTGTATTTTGGCTTGATATCTTGCATTATTGTATATGTAATGATTTTAACTGGCTGCATTGCATCGTATTTTACGATAATTGCCATACCATTTCAATTGCTCTGCCCGGCAACAACTCAGAAGAGAGAAGAATAGAAAAAAATATCACATTGTTAGAAGAAGAGTTTGATTTGAATTAGAGTTTTGTGATTGTGCGAGATTAGAGAGTTGTATTTTTGCACTTTCATGTTGAAGCAGTTGTATAACTCAAAAAAGAGGACATTTCCCCATTTTCCTAAAAACCCAACTGAACCACTTTTAGAGTCCAAAAAAGAGGATATATGTGTAAAAGAGGAGGTCTGGTAACCCTAGCAACACTGCCAGCACACATTGCAGTCAAATCTATAAGGTATTACAAGTGTTCCGTTCCATATGAAAAGAGATTCAACAAAGTGGCACACATTCTACTTTGTGGGTCATCAAAATATATACTCATTGTAGAGTAAATGAGTCTGCTGCATCAGTAAAGTGGCAGGAAATCTCATGATATAAAGAACTGTTTCCTATTTTATCATTCCAAATTTTACATGGATAAAATTACTTCCATTTTGTTTTTTCTGCCTTTTTCCAAATGCATGCTTCAAAGCGTTGAAGAACTATTCATACTTAAAAAACTAAGCTGTGAAATACTGTGTGGTAGCAAAACCAAGCTAAAATTAACTGAAGTAAATTTTGCATCTTAAGCTTAGTTTACATGGTGACACTTATTTTTAACATCTTTCAGCAGGGGCAGTTGTAAAAATGGATGGTCAAGATATTGGCAGATATGTTATTACTGGCTTTAAAAATGAAAGAAAGCATAAGAAACAAATTTGGGTTGAATTCGGAGAAAGTAATTTTTTAATGCTTTGCAACTTTCATAATGGTGTAGATATTTCTTATGAAATAAGTTTGCATTTTAAGTTTTTCTATTGTCATTTCCTAATATTAAATTCTTTTAAAATTAACTTGAGTGCAGCAGCATGTTTCACTTTGCTTTTAGTGATAATCCCACAAGTACTTGTGTACGTCGTGTAAATCTGGCATTTAGTTATTTCCCCAATTCATTCTATAAACAGAAAAGGAACATAACCTCAAAATCAAGGCTAGAACAAATTTGGCTTCATCAAAAGTTGGAAATAGCAAAACTGGCTAATGTTGCAATTAAGTGTTATCACTAACTTTCGTGCATGTGCAGTGAAATTAAATATAATTGTGGAACTTATTGCAAAGCTTAGAGCCATCATGTAAATTAGCCTTCATTTTCAATAGCTGTATTTTAAAATTTATAGAAGAGAGTAAACCATGTATTTGTCTCTGCTTTTGCAATTAGGTAATTCAATTATCCTTTCTTTTTTACAGCACCATCTAATGGCCCATCTCCAGGTGATATACCAATTTCCAAAGCTGGAGGAGCAGCAGCGACAAATCAATCTGGGTGAGTTTGCTGTTACACATGAACCAAATTGAGGTAATAAACATTTGCAATCAAATGGAGGTTTTCATCAGGCAGGCAGGTGCTCTACCAATTGAGCATGATAGGTTATTATCATTATAATTTAACATAACTTGTTTGATCAATATTTATGTTGTTTGTGCTAATGGGTTAAGTCAATGACTTTGTTTTTTCACAATTCATCTGCAGCTTGGAGTTCTTTAGATAATTTGATAATGATGATTCTAGCTGTTGAATGGTTTTTGTCTACACAAATTAATGTCATTCAGCATATGAAGTTATACTATTACTATCATCTGTACATCTGGATCATCATCTTGTAACTGTACTGAGCATACTAAAGAATTGACGTGTACTGAAGTTCAGAGGGAAACCAAGCAATAATGAACTGTAATGTGAACTTAGGAAACTTGTGTAGTAGATATAACAATGTTAGAGTAGTTGGTGTTATTGCAACAGAGTGCTCTTATCATACACAACATGGGATACATCTAAATGACTGGTAAGGAATGGCCGATGAGTAAAATATACTAGATTACATATGAAAACTTTTTTTCTGTGGTAAGAATTAAACTAGGTGAATTTTATTAATTTTGGTGCCCAGAATTAAAAACATGTATTCCATTTTTCTGTAGCACACCTCATTTTTGTAATATAACAATGTTCAATAAAAATATGATTATAAACTGTGCAAAAATATTTCACACTCGAATGCAATTTTTAAAAAGAAATAAAGAATAACAACATGAAAGCATACCTAAATTTGAAAGAATATGTTAGTTAACTAGTGCACTCCTTTTTCTTTTCCCATGGAACTTCAATGTACATGATTTCCTGAGTGTTCTCTTGTAGGTTTGTCTTGTGCAAGACGCCAGCAGTAATCGACCATCATATGTACATCCCAGCATCCCTAACAATATTGTTCAACATCTTTAAAGTCCTGGTGAAATGTTTTTACCTTGCTCTTCACTGACAGCACCTAAATTTGATGGAAAGTAGTCAATGTGTTGACTTGAGGAAATAAAGCCTCAAACTTATATAACAGCCGAGCAGTTTGAAATTTTCCAACATATTTCTAATCATTTCTTTGTATTAAGGGTCATTTATATTGCTCAGAAATTTCTTAACAACCTCTCTGAATCCATTCCTTGTATCTTTTTCAGTTTCATTCATAGAGCTAATAAAACTAATATCTTTTATCAATTTCCTTATCCATGGTCCATCAAATACTCCCTCACTGATTTTAGCCTGTGGCAATGATGGAAACTATGCATATATAATACATATATTGAAAGCAAGGGCAACTTTATTAAGTGCTTTCACAAATTGTTTCATCATGCCAAGTTTTCTGTGTAATGGAGGGAGTAGAGTTGCTGGTCAATCAACAAGAGGCACATCAGTAACATTTTTTGATCGAGGTTCCAGTTGCTGCCTCTCAGGCTATTGGCCAGTTTTTCATGTTTGTTCCTTGCCTTGCTATGCCATTCAGAAAGAAAACAAGGGCATTTTGTGTATTCTCCCTTTTGTCTAGTAGCAGACCAAAGAACCTTATGCTACATATTTGCCACTCTCAATAACATGTTTCAGAGTCCCACAAGACTTTTGGGCTCATAGAATGTGCATGCAATATTGAAGCTAACTTGTTGCTATTATGAAGTAACACTGCCTTAAGATTTTGTTTGGAAGAATCAATAAAAACTGCCAGTTACACAGCTCACATGCTTTCCTGCCCAACTGTTAAGGAGTTATTAGACATAATTTCTTTCTTTCAACACAGGCCACTATATTTATGTTGAATTAAAGCAGATGTACAACACAAATGCAAAAGTGAAAAATTGACTTAGAGTGATTCAAATTTTATATTGGATAAAATCCTGTACATAATATACACACACCTTTTCTTGGGCACTGGTTTTATGTGGAAGCAAGGGCAGGGGAGAAACAGAGAGAACCTGGTCATCTCTCTTTCTGCAGGGGGTGGGTGCATGCATATCTCAAAACAGAAAGTCTGTTCAATACCTAACTTATATTTACTATTAATGCACTTTTTCTTGGGTGCTGGTTTTATGGTGAAGCAAGGGCCAGAGGCAAGAGTAGACAGCCTGTCTGCCTGTCTTTCTGCAGTGTTGCCAACCAAAGAAAGAGACCTTCAATCATTATGTTTGATAACTAATCTAATTTTCTGTGAACTAGCTGAATTATTAAACGAAACACAGCTCATATTCTTGTCCATGAATTCTGGGATCTACAGACAATGAAACCTTAGCATTGATGGGTCTATAACATACTTCATATCTCAATATGATCACTGCGCTCGTCTATTGAAATTGCGTTAAACCTATCAAATGAAGTTAGGGAGACGAGTGCCCAAGAAAATGTGAGCACATAGTATATTAGCTAAGGCACAAACTATGTATGTGCATTTTCTTTGTTATAACTTATTATGTAGCTTCTTTTGCACTTGACTTTTAGTTGATAATGCCATGAATTGGGTAATTTTAATCGGCATATATGTAAATGAAACAAAATGAGATCATAAGATTGGTTTGCCGAATGTTTTCTGTACATAGTTTCTTTCTATATAGGATATCACAAATAAGTATTCTGTTTCCTAAAATGGTTTGAAGAGAAACACTTCAGTTCTTTTTATAGATATTTATTCATCCCTTATAATCAAATATTGTGTTATAAAAGATGAAACAGCAGCTGTTAATGCTCAAGATGATACAATGTTGTAATGCAATATGGGGATGATTTCTCTTGGTGAACATAGATTTTGTTGGGCCTCGCGTCATTATGAAGCAATTCTTCTACAGTAGAAGTTCCTTGCCATAGTCTTCTGTGAACTGGATCAAGGGTAATGCAGTTAACAGTTCTCTGAGGTATAATAGGATAACTGCACAATACTTAATTTCTTGCTCCAGAAACAAATTACTCTGAGGCCTTGGCCAAGAGAAACGTTTCCCTGGCTTCATCTTAAAAGAAGAACACTTGTGTTAATGATACTCAACATAGGTCACAAAACAATAGTAGTAAATCATAACTATCTTTTAATATCTCTTTACTAAATCTTGCATTTATTCTTTGTAATACAGTTTAAAATTTGATACAAACAAATTATCCACACTAATGAACACAAATTATTAATTATTTACAAACATTTCTCTCCAGTATTAGCAGATATACATAATCTGATATAGTGTGACTTTTAACACATCTATTCGCTAATCTTTATTTTTTATAACCTTACCCTACATGTAAACACACCTAAATGTGTCCATCCAAGTTCCTTCTCATTGATTGGTTGAGGTTATTCTCGCCATAATTATATAGCATGAATGAACAGACAACATAACTTAAATGGAAATCTAAAAAACCAACCATAAGTAATGTTAATTAGGCATGCAACAAACGACAATAACAATATTTAACTCACAATTACGGAGTATCCGGAAATGGAGCAATCCCTTCCATACTAACTTCACATACCCAAGGTCGCAGATTCAAACCCGGCGGAGGACGATGAATTTTTTCGGGTGTAAAAATCCTTAGCATGGCTTCCTTTGGAAGGGAAGTAAAGCCGTTGGGCCCATGTCATAGATTTGCGGCACGTAAAAGAACCTCAAGCCTATAGAGAGGCCTCTGAGCAAAATTAAGTGGTCTCTCATGCCCAATTTAGAATGGGATGCAGAGAACCACAGTAGTTAAAGGGCGACCATAAATAACACACCATTTATTTCCTTCCAAATTGGAATCTGATTCCATGGCATCAGAGGAACTTTCGGCAAGGTTAACGATGGCACTCTCAATAATATTGCCCATATTGCCATCCAGCTTCCTTGTTTTGTTTCCAGTTTGACCATGTGAGTAATTGATCCTTTCTAATCTGATGGTAGTCTGTGACAATGCTGCACTTAGTAGCGCCCTAACCTCTAGCAGCTTTAATGTGGTGTTATTTCTTGCAGTGAAGCAGTTTTCACAAACTCATCACTACTCACTCGTCACACTTGCAGGGTACAGGTTTCTTCCTCTTTTCTTCTTCTTGCCATTATACATGATTTACTGCTTGTAATCAGAAATACCACATTTCACCATCTGTGAATATCAATTACCGTCAATGAACTGAAGCTTGGTCAGTGAAGATGCTGCAATGAAGTCACACTTCCTGTTGTAAACAATCCAGCATAAGTAAACTCCATGATATCTTAGAATATTAAAAGTGTAGATGTGTCATTGCTTGAAAGGAAAGTAATTTGATTGAATAACTATGATTGGCTGAAAGCTTTTTTTACCTCAGAATCCTTGTTAATAGCCACTCACATACAATTCATCAATGCTATTATTTAGTGATCTCCGTGGCGCAGTGGTTACCATCCTTTTAATTCCCAAGGTTGCAGGTCCAGGTTGGATATAAAAATCTTTAGCATGGCTTCCATCAGAAGGGAAGAAAAGCTGTTGGTTCCGTGTAATGTCTATTTACACATAAAATAACCCTATATCTTGAAAGTAAAGATCCCTGGGCTAAATTTGCTACATTTCACATCTTAAGTCTTGATTTTGCCTTACAGTGCCATCTAAAGGCAATGAGCTGATCCCTCATCACCATGAGTGCATACTAACAAGCTCGCAAACAAAAAATCCCTGATTAAGAAATCAAAGGTGGACCATTATACACTGATATGACGTGATGGAACTTGAGTTGAATCGAATTGAATTATTTAGTGAAGGTCATGGAACCTATTGTATCCCAATCATGAAGATCAGGCCTTATTTGTAACTTAAACATTGATTATAAGTATTGCTAAAAATAAAAAACAGACAAAATAAAATACTCTAAATTAATGATAAATGTAAAATTTACCAAATTTTGAATTCTCATAGAAATGTAGAAATTGTTTCAAATGGGCTTCGTATTTATAAAAATGTTATATTTAATACATCTAAAGATGCTTGGCTAAAGTCAACTTCCAACTGTTATAAAATAGTTTAAAGCAACTTTGATCTGCCATTACAAATGCAACAAATTGTGATTTCTCAAGCAAAATGTGTATTGTTCACAGAGATTCAACAAATGGTGAATCATCAGAAAACAAGCCGCAATGTGACTGGTCAGAACATAAAGCTCCTGATGGAAGAACATACTATTACAATTGTGTTACAAAACAAAGTCTTTGGGAGAAACCAGATGAACTGAAAACTCCAGCCGAGGTAGGTCATAGCAATAGAGCAAAATAATTCCCAGTGTACATATTGTTTGCATTTGTTTTTTTTTTCGAAAAAACAGCTAGTAATTTATATTCTGTCAATATGCTTAAACAACAAAGAGTTTGAGAAACAAAAATAATTTATGTGGAGGAAATGAAAAAAAATCTGATGTTCCAATCTCATAACTTTCTCTACATCCTTGTTACAAATTATCGTTAAAACGCTTATTCTTCTATCTACTTCATACTTATCCAAATAAACATTAACAGAAATGGTCTTATTACCTGCTTCTTTCTAAGTAGAGGGGAAATAAGGGAGTGCATGCACTAGACTAAAGCGTTAGTTAAATCTTTTGAAAGCTGGTTGCTATGGGATTGAAATTCATTTCTTTGCATGATCAGTAGTTGACAAATTCTTATATGAGAAAAGTTTTAAGTATTTTAAAATTGAAACCAACAATAAAGAATATCTCAGAAATTGTCAACTCCACGAAAAAAATGTATACAACATAAATTGTGTGTTTTTGCGAGATCTACATTTTTTTATGTAGTAAGTTTTTATCTATCGCAAGATATTAACCAGTTATGTAAAAGTCATCAAAAATAAAGATGTCTTCAGGGACCATTCCCAGAAAATTCAAGACATACATTCTGTTTGTCATGTAAACATGTTTAATATATGGCATTTTAACCAAAATTGTTGGAATCATTTTTGAGAAGATCAAGATGTTTGAAATTTTATTCTAGTAAATGGTAGTTGGGGATGGGGGAATTTTCTTGAAAATGTTTGTGTCGCATCCCTGGAAGATATTAAATGTAAATACTAAGTTTGGTATCTTACTGACTTTTTGTTTTTGAGTTATCATGTTTAAGACACACACACACACACACACACACACATATATATATATATACACACGCACCCACACGTGGGCACGTATGCACACACCAACCTTTTTTGAAAATTCTTTCTTTTGACACAGGGGATCCCAAAATGTGTATTTCCAGTGAAATCTTGGTAACAAAAATATCTCTACCTACGTACCATGTACTATGTAGAGAAAATTAAAATAGGGATACTAGGAGAGAGAGATAATAATGGATTTTGTAAGTTAGTAAGTAGTAGAATGGAAAACAGAAAGCCAAGAGACACAGAAAAGTTAGATAATAAAAATCATTACATTTTTACTTTCTCTACACATACTATGTACATAGTCTATAGAGAAGGTATTGCACTCCACCCAAAAATTTGATACCGAGATTACACCGCAAATATACGTTTTAGGGTCCCCTGTATCCAAAAACAGTGTTTTCAGAAAAAGGTCCATGTGTGTCGTCGGTTTGGTTTGATTTGGTGCGGTGCATGCATGCATGTGTGTAAACACGATAACTCTAAAACGAAAAGTCGGTAAAATACCTAACTTGGTATTTAAGTTTAGTAT
This sequence comes from Hymenopus coronatus, assembly GCA_030762935.1. Lineage (NCBI taxonomy): Eukaryota > Metazoa > Arthropoda > Insecta > Mantodea > Hymenopodidae > Hymenopus > Hymenopus coronatus. Next base: position 154,263,216 of record CM060892.1, on the reverse strand, counting down.
CTTCCAGAGATGCGACACGAAGATTTTGAGAAAAATCCCCCCACCGCAAATAAGCCTTTACATGGAACATTTTTCCAGAATTTTGATTTTCTCAAAAATGGCTGTAATGATTTTGATGAAAATTTCGTGTATTAAAGATATTTACCTAACAAATAAAATATATATTTTGAATTTTCTGGGAATAGCCTCTGAAGACTACTTTATTCTGGATGAGTTTTACGGAACTTTGCACAGCTGCTAAACCATAAGAGATAGACAAAAACTTACCAGACAAAAAATGTAGAGCACATTAAAACACCCAATTTATATTATATACATTTTTTCGTGAAATTGATCGCTTTTTAAGATATTCCTTGTTTTTTGTTTCAGCTTTGAAAAACTTATACTTTTCTCATGCAGGAGTTTGTCAACTCCTGTCCATACAAACAAAGGAACTTCAGTCACCTAGCAACCAACTTTTGGCTATCACTTTAATGTATGGGACTGCCTTATTTCGCTTCTATTTACAAGGAAGCAAACAGTAAGACTATTTCTGCTAATTTTTTCTCAATTAGGATGAAAGAAATAGAAGCATAAGCTTTTTAACAACAATATGTTGCAGAGATGTAGAGAAAGTCATGTGAATGGAACACATCAGATTTTTTAAAATTGTAAAAGAGAACATGTAGACCAATATAATAGACAGGAAAGGGAAGGATGAGAATGGAGTCAATATACTTAAACAGGTTGAGAGGTATGAAAAGGGAATATTAAGAATTGTGTGGTGGAAGAGAAAACACAGAGTACTACATGACAGAGTGTAAAGAAATTCAAATATGGAGGGAAATAAGAATGGAAAAATAAATAGAAAAATATATGTGTTCCATTCACATGACTTTCTCTACATCTCTGCAACAAATTATTCTATTTACATCTAATCGAGAAAAAAATAGCAGAAATAGTCTTATTACTTGCTTCCTTGTTACTAGAAGCGAAATAAGAGAGTGCCATAGGTTAAAGTGATAGTCAAAAGCTGGTTGCTATGTGACTGAAGTTCCTTTGTTTGTATGGACAGGAGCTGACAAATTTCTGTATGAGAAAAGTATGTTTTTCAAAGCTGAAACCAATAACAAGAAATATCTTTAAAATAATCAACTCCAAGAAGAACATTTATATAACAAATTATGTGGTTTAATGTGCTCTACATTTTTTGTGTTTTAAGTTTTCGTCCATCTCTTACGGCTTAGCAGTTATGCAAAATTCCGTAAAATTCATCCAGAATAAAGTAATCTTCAGGGGCTATTCCCAGAAAATTTAAGATATACATTTTATTTGTCGTGTAAATATCTTTAATATATGATATTTTAATCAAAATTGTTAGAGCCAATTTTAAGAAAATCAAAATTTTTGAAAAAGGTTCCCCGTAAAGGTTAGTTTGGGATGGAGGGATTTTTTTGAAAATCTTCGTGTCGCATCCTTGGACAATACCAAACTTAAATACTAGGTTTGGTATTTAACGGTCTTTTCGTTTTTGAGCTATGCTGCTCACAGACACACACACTGACAGACAGACACGGACATTTTTCTAAAAATGCTTTTTTTGGATTCAGGGGGTCTCAAAACATATATTTCCGGTGAAATCTCAGTATAAAATTTTTGGGTTCAATACAATACCTTCTCTATACACTATGTATATGTACATATAGAGAAAGTAAAAATGGACAGAAAAGTCTAATATATAAAAGTAAATGTACTTATGCATTTGTGTTACTTATAGTATTCTATGCTGTTGTACTGATTTCAACCAAACTTAGCATAGATAATGTTACTGTCTAGCTTAGAATAAAAAATTCTGCCCATTTCACATGATTGTTAATTATTTAATTTCGTGTGAGACCTACAACAATTAGTAAGATCATATTTTTCAATGATAATCATAATACTTTGAATATTACCAACTTAAGAGTAATAATTGTTTAGTCTTTCATGGCATTGCATATACAAACCAATTATAGTAGGGTCTTTATTTATGGATTTTATATTGTAATTATGCGGTTCAAGTCCATTTTACATCTTTTGTCGTGACCATATATTTCACTTCAGTAAACCCCTTTTTTATGTCCCCTGCCATTTACACCATTTTTTGTAGGTCCCATCATTTAGCCTATATTGACAATTCCCACCATTTACAACTTCTGAATGGCTGCATTTCTCACCTTTTACACATTTTCCATGTTGGCAGCATTGATTTTCATTGAATCACTTTCACTTATCTCCTTTTTCCACTAAGTCGTTAGCGCTCATATGTGGCATCCGCTGCTACTAGTTCGTGTGGCATTTGTGCGGAAGCTTGCAATTTACTGCACTGTATCGTAGTTAAACATAATAGAATAGCAGAATTAGTCATGATTGTCTAAGCAACACAGTTGTTTTTATGTTGTGATATTTTGGAGGTGAAGAAAGCCAACAGAAAATGTATTGCTTTGCATGAGAAATCTGAAATTCTGCGTGGTGTTGATTCACATGTCGGAACAAGTGTTCAGTTGGTGAAAGATTATCTATCTCAACTATGAATACAATTGTGAAAAATAGAACAACAATTGAACTTCATTCTCAACAAAGTGGTGCATGTCCAAAAAAATGCAAACATATATGCACTTCAACATATGATGAGATGGACAAACTTGTGACAGAATGGTTTGTTTTTACGAGAGCGGCAGGGATTCCAGTTGATTGTGCCATACTTTGAAGGAAAACCCTTCAATGTGGTGCGAAGTTGGGAATTGAAGATTTTACAGCCTCAAATAGGTGGATAGATCAGTTCAAGAATTGTCACAGAATTGTGTACAATCAACCATATGGCAAAAACAAAAGCATCAATGTTGAAACTGTACAAGAGTGGAAGCAAAACTTGCCAGGTATTATTCATGGTTACAAACTGAAGGATATTTTTAATGTTGACAAAACGGATTTGTTTTACATTTTGCCAAGCAAAACCTTTGAATTTTATGGAGGAAAAGTGTTGTGGTGGAAAACTCAGCAAGCAAAGAATAGATAGATTTGGTAATGGATCAGAGAAGTTCTCCCTCATGGTAATTGATAAATTCAAGAAGTGCAGTGTTTCATGAATTTGAAACTTTTGCCAACAAAATATGATGCTAATGCCACAGCATGGATGACCGGGAGCATTTCCAAATCTAATCTGTTTGCTCTGGATGCTAAAATGGCGGCAAATCTTTGGAAAATATTGTTGTTCTTGAACAAATATGCTGCATACCCTGAAGCTCTGAGGCTAAGAAACATCAAACCTGTGTTTCTCTCTGTAAATTGTAATATTGAACTTCAGCTACTGGATCTGGGCATTAAATTTGAGCACAGGAAGATGCTAGTAGAGAAAACTGTCTTTATGCATAATAGCAATATGGACCTAAAGCAAATGACCATAGCAGTTCTTGATGACGTGCATTATGTGCCCAAAGAATGGTCAATTATTATCCTGTCATCAATCTTAACAGGCCGCACCATGGCCAAATGGTTGGACCTCTTACTTAGGTGGCCTGGGTTTGATTCCAAGTGACCACATGTGGGATTTTTAGTGGACAAAATAGTGCAGGGGCAGGTTTTCTCTGGGTTATCTGGTTACCCCCACCATCACATTCCAGCAGTGCTCCATCTTCATTCCATATATCATCAGTGTCATTGTCTGCAGTACCATATGTAGTGAAAACAGGCATTAAACACTACAACAAAAAACATTTGTTACCAGAAGGGAGGATTCAAGTTTGTGGAAGAAGAGGATCATATACCAGACAAAGAGGAGTGGTCAGAGCCCAGCAACTGAGCTGTGATTCTTCTACATTTTAAGACTACTGTTAATGCCAGTCTATTAACATCAGTGGTGCCCACATTAGAAGAAGAAGAAGAAGAAGAAGAGGAGGAGGAGGAGGAGGAGAAAAAAGTAGTATTCTAGGAACCCAAAATACCCACCAGCAAAAAAGCCAGGGGTGTATTACCATTTTGAGGCAGTACAGTGTGAATAGCTCAAGAGAGAGATGCTCTGTATGTTGTGGAGAGGCAGATGGAACTAATACAAATGCATAAAAAACAAAGACAATTAACAATTTCAAACTTTTTCAAATAGATGATGCTAGCGTATAAATGTATGTATTTATTTTCATATCTTAAATGTTGCAATATATAGCACTACAAAATAAAATAAAAATATGTATAAAAACCATGGTACCTAATTTCTAAACCCAGGGTTAATATGCCAGATTTTTAAAAATGTATTTATTTCCATACATTTATTGTTAACAGATTAATTATAACCCCTCAGGGGCTCACCTTGGTGAGTACGGGGAGTAGCGCCCCCGAGGTGCCTGAGCTACCCAGTGTTCGGGGGTATAACCGGACCACCCTGCTTCCTGGGGACATAAATAAGGAAGCCTGGTCCTCCAGGTTGGGGGTTAAGCATTAGGTTAACAACCTAATCTTGTAAAAAAGCTATTGTTACGAAACCTGCAAAAAAGCCTCGGAATGATTTAATGTTGGCGACCTGGAACGTAAGGACAATGCTGAAACCTGGGAAAATGAAAGAAATAGCAAATGAAGTATTAAAATATAAATTAGATGTGGTAGCGCTCCAAGAAATAAGATGGGCAGGGGAAGGTAGAATAGATAAGAAAGAATACACGGTATTATATAGTGGACCTAAAAAAGCTGGACTTAATGGTACAGGATTTATTATCTCAAAGGAAATCAAAAAGAGCCTAATAGAATTTAAATCAATTAGTGAACGAATCTGTAAAATACGCCTTAAAGGTAAATTCAGAAATATAACTATATTATCTATATATGCACCTACAGAAGAGAAAGATGAGATAAACAAGGAAGAGTTTTACGAAAGCTTAGAAAATACATGTAATTCAGTAGGAACTTATGATACATTGGTGATACTAGGAGATTTTAATGCCCAAGTGGGGAAAGAAGACTATTTAAATGGAGTGGCAGGGAAACATTCACTACATCAAATAAGTAATGAAAATGGTAATCTACTTGGACAATTCGCAGTTAGAAATAATATGATTATTAAAAGTACCTGCTTCCCTCACAAAGAAATACATAAAGGAACGTGGAAAATGCCAGGCTCAGATATAGTAAATCAAATTGATCATGTGCTAATTAAAGCAAGACATACATCATCAATTATAGATGTAAGAAGTTGTAGAGGCCCAAATTGTGATTCAGATCACTTTTTGGTTAAAGTGAGAATGAGAATAAAAATAAAGAAGATGGAGAGGGTTCAAGAGAACAAACATATACGATGGGATAGAGAAAAAATAAAAGATAAAGAAGAAAAAAAGAAATATCAAAAGTTAATGAGCAGCAAATTAAATGAAAAAGGAACAGAAGAAGGTGTAGAAGAACAATGGGAGGTAATAAAGGAGACAGTAAAAGAGGTAGCAAAAATAAGTATAGGTGAAAAGAAAATGGAAAGAAACATAGAATGGTATGATAAAGAGTGTGAGCAAGCTATAGAAAAAAAGAACATGGCTAGGAAAAAAATGCTCCAGAAAGAAACTAGAAATAACTATGAAGAATACCGTCAAAGAAGAAGAGACGCTAATAACATATGTAAGAAAAAGAAAAGAGAATATTGGAAAATGCAAACCCAAGAAATAGAAACGCTGATTCAACAGAGTGAGATAAAGAAATTCTATATGGCATTAAAGCAAATGAAACAAGGGAAACAGAATAAAATGAAAGAATGTCTAAGCAAGGAAGGTAATGTTCTTGGAGAAGATAAAGATATACTGGAAAGATGGGCTGAGTACTACAAGGAATTGTTAAATAAACGACAATCAATAAATAATCAGGAACAAGGAGAGAATGAAAATGGAAATGAACAAAAAATGGAAGAAGAAGAAGAAGAAGAAGAAGAAGAAGAACCGGATATTTGGGATGTTAAAATAGCAATACAGAGCCTAAAGAATAATAAAGCACCAGGAGAAGATGACATAATCGCTGAGCTAATTAAATATGGTGGGAATGAAATTATGAAAGCAATACATAAGTTAATATTAGAAATATGGAGGAAGGAACAGATGCCTGAAAGCTGGAAGACAGGCATAATATGCCCAATATATAAAAAGGGTAATAAATATCAATGCCATAATTATAGGGGAATTACATTGCTAAATGTAGCATATAAAATATTTTCAAGTATTTTAAATAATAGAGTGAAAAAATATGCGGAAAATGTATTAGGCGAGTATCAATGTGGATTTAGAAGTGACAAGAGTACGATAGACCAGATATTTGTAATACGACAAATAATGGAAAAATTCTATGAGCATGGCATAGATTTATGCTTTCTGTTTATTGACTTTAAGTTTGCATTTGACTCAATTGACAGAGAAGTTCTCTATAACACCTTACAATGTTTTAAAGTGCAACCGAAAATAATAAGACTAATAAAAATGACAATGGAAAATACAAAAGCCAAAGTGAAAGTAATGAATAAATTAAGTCCGGATTTTGATTATAACACAGGAGTAAGACAAGGTGATGGACTATCGACGACTCTATTCAACCTAGCCCTGCACAGAGCAGTAGAAAAAATAAATACTAAAGGAACAATATTTTTTAAGTCTAGTCAGATATGTGCATATGCAGATGACATATTGATTGTGGCAAGAGATAGGAAAATGTTAGTTGAAGTTTATGAAGAATTAGAAAGAAGGTCAAAAAAAATAGGATTAGAAGTAAATGAAAAAAAAACTAAATACCTGAAAATGACAGCAGACAAAAGCAAAAGAATAATTGAAAATCTAGTAGTTGGAGACAAAACATTTGAAGGGGTATCCAAATTTAGATATTTAGGAGCGCTTGTAAATAATGATAACAATTTAAACGAGTGCATAAAAGAAAGAATTCAAGGTGGAAATGCAGCCTATTATGCAAATTTAAATCTATTAAAAAATAGGCTTATTAGTACAGGGACAAAATACAATATCTATAAAACACTAATAAGACCAATAGTAACGTATTCTGCAGAAACCTGGACCCTAAACAATGTAGATGAAGAAATACTACGAAGATTTGAACGGAAAATACTTAGACGAATCTTTGGACCTGTAAAGGATAAAGACCAATGGAGAATAAGATATAATTATGAGATAGAAGAACTAATTAAGCAGCAAAATATTGTGAAATTTATAAAGGCACAAAGAATAAGATGGCTAGGACACATAGAGAGAATGACAGAAGATAGAATGCCAAAAAGAATATTGAAAGGAAGACTGTACGCTAGAAGAAAAAAAGGAAGACCAAAAACAAGATGGTTAGATGATGTGATGGAAGACCTAAGAAAAATTGGAATCAGAGGGTGGAAAAGTAAAGCAGAAGATAGAGATATGTGGAGGAGGATTGTGCAGGAGGCCAAAGCTCACCAAGGGCTGTAGAGCCAGAAGAGAAGAAGATTAATTATAAATTAAAAATAAAATATACAGCATAAAATAAAAACAATAAAATGAATAAATTATAATAAACTACATACATAACAAAAAACTAATAAAAATAATAAAATAATAAAATTATAAAAAAATTTTCAACATTTAAATAATTACATTTTCATAATCTAATCTAAACAAATAACCAATAAAATACAAAAATAAATTAAAAGCAAACATAAAAAAACTAAACAAATCACATAACACATAAAAACACACGACAAACATAAACATTTTAATACTAAAATTTATCTTCAACTTCACATAAACCTAATTCTTCTATTACATTACAACATCCCTACACTACCACCACCTAAAAATAACAAATATATAAATTTAATTTATTTTTCAAATTTTATTTAAAAAGTTTAATGCCTTTCATCTATTTATATTATTATTTCTAAATTATTATTATTGTTAATTATTATTAATTATTATTACTTATTATTATTATTATTATTATTATTATTATTATTACATGTACTAATATTATAATTTTATTATTACAATTTTATTTTACTACTATTATTTATCTACCTATATTTTTATATTTTCTATTTTTAAAATATTTTATGTTTAATATTTATTTTATTATTTTTAATATTTATTTTTAATATTATTTTATTTTAATTTTATTATTATTATTACTATTTTTTTAAATCAAATATACATATTTATTATTACAACTTCCCATTTTACTGGTATCCAGTAATAAACAATTGGAATCCATTTCTTTTTATATCTATATACTATTAACTACACTAAAAAGCTGCCGGCAACCGGTGGCAACTATCATTACTGTTACCCAGAACTGAACTAAATAATATAAAAAACAAATACTAAGTAACTATTTCTAATTTCTTTAATAAAAATTTTATACCTATAGCATATATATTTCCATATGAAAATATTTAATAAAATTCATTAACCATGTTTGTTAAACATTTAATTTTAACTCAACATTTTGGATTGTTTTTGTTATAAATCACAGTAAGGTTAGTGGCTTATTAAAAATGCTAAACACCTTTATTGGCCTCACCAAATGTCTTCCACTATCACTAAGCATCTTATATCATAATAAAAAAGTAGTAGTTTCATTTTATATTTTGTTACTATCACTGAGTATAAATGCTCACTGACACTTTGAACTCACTTATCTCACTTTTATGCTGTAAAGCGTAATTTCTTATTACATTACCACTAATACGTCAAATGATACTATTTTCTGTATAAAAAAGAAAAAACAAAATCACTTAGGCACTTTCACTTGCTTACAGTACTGTAATTAATTTGCTTCCCCACGTCAACTGTGCTAATTTCTGCTTCTTCTCTCCCTCTCTCTAGCATCGGCAGTGTGATGATTCGATGACCTCTTCTCCTTAATATTTATAATTTTCTTCTGCTTCCTCTTCTCCCAATTAAAGCTGTTGTTCTGCTTGTAATGTATTGTTAGCTTCATTTATGTCATTGGTTCTGCTTCTTAACATATGTCTTTAATTATAATTTTCTTCTGCTTCCTCTTCTCCCAATTAAAGCTGTTGTTCTGCTTGTAATGTATTGTTAGCTTCATTTATGTCATTGTTTCTGCTTCTTAAGATTATGTTTTTGAGGTGGCTGAACTCTGATAGTGTTGTCATTAATGGGTCATGCTATTATTATTCCTCTAGCGTGTATACTAATTTTGTTACCTAAGGATTCTAAAGTTGTAAATAAATTTTTGTCTCTTATTATATACAATTCAATTCATTTTGTCCAGTTTGATCACGTACATGATATTTGGATACGTCAGTTTACATTTAGAAGTAAAAGTATTTACAATAGTGAGAACAGCAAGTATGGTCTATTTACAATAAAAGTTTACAAATAAGATCAGATAGCTATAAGTATGAGATATTTACAATAAAAGATTAGTACAGATCAGTAGGCATGAAATGTGAGCAACCTGAGCCAGGATCACAGATATACCAAACATGTAATTTCCCTCAGTGACTGAGGTAGTCTATTATACAAACTAATGCAATTAAACAGTGTACTATGTTCAAATAGCATTGTGTTATGAGTTATACTGCATAATTGTTTATTATTTCTGGTGTCATGATTATGTTTATCTTTATTCAGTTGGAATATTGTGAGATTTTTTTTGTGTGCTTTAAGAATGTAGATGCAAGGTACAGGTAGAATGTTTAGAGATTTAAATAATAATTTACAAGACGTGTTGTTCTGTTTTCCTGCAATTATTCTGATTAACCTTTATTGAATTTTAAATATGGCATCCGGCTTTTTACCCCAGAATATAATTCCGTATGCAATAAGGCTATGGAAGTATGCAAAGTACAGGCTTCTCAACATCATGTGGCTTACCGTGTCCCTTATTATCCTGAGGGCAAAGCATGTTTGACTGAGCCTTGAGGCCAGCTTCTCTATATGTGTACACCATTGCAGGTTTTTATCTATCCATATTCTAAGAATTTAATACTATTTACATATGTGATGGATTTATTTTCAAGTTGTATGTGAGGCTGAAAAACGTTTGTGTTCCTGAGATGTCTGAACGATATAGCTTGAATTTTTTCTTTATTAATTACCAGTTTATTTTTAAGGAATCATTGCTGTAACTGGCTCTCCGAGCCTCTTATATGGTCGGCAATATGGTTTTTGTTTCCGCTAAAAGAAAGGTTAGTATCATCTGCAAATAAAGTTACATGACATTTTTTGAGTTGAGCTGGTAAATCATTGATATAAATTAAAAGTAGTAAAGGTCCTAGTACTGAACCCTGGAGGACACCCATGTTGATGCACTTTACAGTGGAATTAGAGGATTCATATGCGTTTGTATAGTCATTTCTACTTGTTATTTTGCAAATTGAGTCCAATTACTGAGGTTGGAGGAAATCCATTTCCCCTTATTCCTTAGCATTCCAGTTTTCCAGAGAGTATTTTATGGTCTACAAGGTCAAAAGCCTTTGATAAGTCTAAGAACATACCTATGTTGTGTTCCCTTTGATCCAACGAGTTATAAACTCTGTCTAAAAAGGCATGAATTGCTGACTCAATGGATTTACCTTTTATGAATCCATGTTGGGCAGTATTTAAAATTTTATGTTTATTGAAAAATGATTCCAAGCGATTAAGCATTAGTTTTTAAAATATTTTTGAAAGTGAAGATAATAGTAAAATTGGTCTTTAATTTTCAAGCTTTGATTTCTCTCCTTTCCTAAAGATTGGTTTTATTTTGGCGATTTTTAAACAATTTGGAAAAATTCCTGAAGATAACAATAAGTTAATAATGTAACATAGGGGGTTAATGATATTATCACAACACTTTTTCCAAATAATATAGGGTATACTATCCACTCCACAAGTATGTATGGATTTTAGATTTTAATAATGTTTCCAGTTCACACTTATCAACTGGGTAAATAAAGATTGAACTATGTGTGGTAGGAATACCGTTGGGGGACCAGTTCACCTGACTTGGTGGTTGTAGTATATATACATGCTTCTTGTCATAGACATATTTTGAGGATGGATATTCATAGCTATAGTACTAGATACAGGTCCAATGTAAACATTCCATATTATCGACTAACAAAATCTCAGAATAGTTATCAGTACTTAGGTATTAAGCTGTATAATAACTTGCCTGATAGTGTTAAATGTTTAAACATGCAGAATTTTAGAGTCCAGAATATATACATGGTTAGTCAAACATCCTTTTTATTCTATACATGAATATTTTAATGATAAATTTTGTGATCTTGTTTTGTAATTTATTATGACAAGGTTATTGTACTGCTTTCAACAGACTATGTCAATGCCTGTATAGTGCTTTTAGACAAATAAAATGAAATGAAATGAAAAATGAAAATTTTTCAGCAATGCTGACAAAATAGTCATTAAACTTGTGAGTCACTTCAATGGGTTTAGAGCAAATTTCCCCCCCTTCCATTTTAAGTTGAATTATTTCTTTTTCCCCCCCTAAATCCCAATTCTTTTTTAGCTACCCTCCACATAGCTTTAGATTTATTTCCGGAAGAGTTAATAATATTATCGTTGTGATAATTTTTGCCGCAATTATGACTTTTTTATATATTTTTTTGTATTTTATGAAGTAAGCTTTAAATTCCAATTGCTTTTGTTATATAGGTTGTTAAGGAACTTGAGTCTTTTCGAGGAATTTTGAATACCAATAATTATCCATGCTTTTTCTGAGTTTTTATTCATTTTAGTCGTCGTTTTGGCAAACCTATGTCTAAGTAGTATTGCATAATTTTTAAAAAGGACTCACAGGCTAAGTTTATGTCATTTGTTTTGAAAATATTATCCCAGCTTTCATTTATTAGTAAATTATTTGCACATAAATATTATTTTTACTAAATATCCTCCTAACTATGTAATCGTCATATTCCTTTTTATGTTTACCCTGAGAATTATTAAGTACAGTAAATTCTTGTGCATAATGGTCAGAAAAACCAGAGTCAAAAACCCTAATATTTTTAACTACGAGAAATGAATGTCTCATCAATACTTGATCTATAATGGTTTGAGTAATTAAGGTTACTCGGGTAGGTTCTTGTATAAGAGGTAACAGATTATGTAACACCATAAATTCCACAAGCTTTTTGTCCAATTTACCTGGGGTGAAGTCTATGTTCCAATCCCCTACTATTAATATATATTTAAAGCTTGATATTCCTTCTAGAATTCCGCCCATTTGGTTTAAGCATTTCTAAGTTTGCATCAGGGGACCTATAAATACACATAATTATCAAGTTAAACTCTTATTTCCACCGTGCATGCCTCAAAGTGTGAGTCTATACAAATAGGATGATATTTAGGCAATTCTTTAAATGTAGTGGTATCCCTAACAAATATTCAAGAGCCATCATTTTTCTTTGAGGACCTACAATAATACGAACTGAGTGTGTAATTAGGTAAACATATAGCTGTAAGCTGTGGCTCGGTGAGCCAGTGTTCTGTGAAACATAAAATATCGCAGTTATTACTTTGCAACATAACCTCAATATTGAGCAATTTATTCCTAATACTTTGAGTGTTTTGGTGATAGATATTCAGAAGCTGACCTTTAGTCGTCTGGGGAACTTCGTTTAAGGCATTTGGCATTATATTTCTGGCCACATTTGTATTTAGTCTAGAAGCATGCACTTTACTTACTCTGGTGGGGTTTGTCTTACCAGAGACAGCAGTTTCACCAACTTTCTGAAATATTAGTTTCCCTGGCTACAACTACTCACACTTATCACCTTTTCCATTAAACTACTTAGTCTACTTGAGCCTTTATAGCTCAAGTGCACTTCGTCTCTGCCTAAACAACTTATATCAAGACAGGCATCTACATCACAGAATACCACTTTTAACGACTCACACGCCCATCTAAGAGAGTTGTTTATACATTTTATATACAGAGGATGAACATCTCTGCCTTTCACTACACCATTTATCACAATACAGGCATCTTTGAACTACTTCTTTAAAATTCCAATAGTGTTGTAAACATTGCCCATTACATGATATGGGCTAGAGGATCCATATGGGCTGTTCGTACCGACATGAACATGTTAAGTACAATCATGGACCTAAAATCCATTGTTCTTTTATTAAGTAGGGATTCAAAAATTGTTCTCATAGAATTAATTAGACAGATTGGATCTAATGGGTCTTTCTTAAGTATGGTTAGCTTGGCAATTTTCCAATAGAGCACTACGCCTAATAGTAAACAAATTTTATGTTTTAAAATTTGCTGTGTTGTTTTTACCATTTCCTACTGTTTATACTTTTTTACATCTTCCCCTTTAAAAGTATAATAATGGTGGTTTACTGTATTTATTTTTTAGTTTGTACAGTTTTGTTGGGCAGATGACTGATTATGTACAAAGACATTACTGTAAACATTCTTTCTCTAATGAAGACTTCCTTACAGGATTCATATCTTCCCATTTTGAATATTGTTCCAATACATTGCTTTTAGAGCACTAGAACCCTCTGAATAGGATATTATTACAGCCACCCCAAAATTCTATACCATAGTAGATGTGCAAGTAAATTAAGCCACAATATATAGTTTTGAGAACATTTATGTTACATGTTTTTGCAATCTCTCTCATCAGGTACAGGCATTTATTGATTTTAATACATAGTTATAAATATGGTTAGTCCAAGATGTGTATTTATCAACCTGTATAACAAAAATTTCTATGAGTGGGATTCCTGATTGCTGTGTATGCAAAATTAATATGAAACAAAGCAATTTTACTTTCTCTAGCCCATAAGTGCAAACAATGTATATAGTAGCTAGAGAAGGTATTGTATTCCACCCAAAAATTTGATGTCAAGATTTTGCTGGAAATATATGTTTAAGAGATTTCTACACTTAAGAAAAAAAAAAGATATTTACATTTTTAAAAAAATTTACTTATCACCCTTGGGGAAATAAAAAAATTGCAAATATTTTCAAAGAGCATGGTATAATATTGGTTCCTCAAAATAAATACAGTATAAAAATTTGTTAAGGTTTTCTAAAAAGGATGAAATTTAAAAAAATAAAAAAACCTGGCATATCAACTAAATTGTTTAAATTGTGACCTTATTTATATTGGTAAGACTAAACATCATTTTGAAACCAGAATAAAAGAACACTTTAGGAATATTGAATATACACAAATTGATAAATCAGCTGTGGCAGAACATTTTTGGAAATTAATCATGAAATAAATCCAGATGTTAAATTATTAAAACACTTAAATGGACCCATAGATTTAATGGTTTGGGAGAAAATATTTATATTAAAGTATAAAAATCATACAATGAATTTTGATATACCACCAATTGACTCTCTCACCAAATTTGTTTTGATTCCAGTAGTTACCTTAGTACACAATCCACCTAGTAGAAGTAACCATAACAATTTAAATAAACAACAAGATCAAAAAGAAACTGAGACCAAAAAGAAATCAAGCTGAGGATGCAATAGACCAATTTATTGTGAAACTAGTCCTTGTGTTCCAAAAGATAAGTGAAGATTTGGTACAATTATTAATTATTATATTACGAGGGCCGTTCAGAAAGTAGCCTCCAGTTGATTGCAAGAAATTCACCAAGTTAAATAAAAATATTTTAATATATACATCTTACAACTACATCTTTGCACTATTTTTCTACATAGTTTCCATAACGATTGAGGCACTTATCGTATCTGTTCACAAGCTTTGAAATTCCTTCTGCATAAAAATCACCCGCTTGTGCCTGGAGCCAGCCTGTGACCGCATCTTTGAGCTCTTCGTCGTCATCAAACCGCTGGGACCCGAGCCATTTCTTCATATGCATGAAGAGGTGATAATCGCTTGGCGCCAGATCTGGGCTGTAAGGTGGATGGTTGACAACGTCCCACTTGAAGGACTCAAGAAGGGCTGTTGTTCTGCGAGCAGAGTGAGGACGGGCGTTATCGTGCAAAAAAACGATACCGGAAGTCAGCATACCACGGCGTTTGTTCTGTATAGCCCGTCGTAATTGTTTTAGTGTTTCACAGTACACGTCTTGATTAATTGTCGTCCCACGTTCCATGAATTCAACCAACAACACCCTTTTTGCATCCCAAAACACCGTTGCCATCAATTTTCGGGCAGAAAAATCTTGCCGGGCTTTTATTGGTTTGGTAGGCGAATTTGAATGTGCCCACATCTTTGATTGTTCTTTTGCCTCAGGGTTCACGTACTTAATCCAGGTTTCGTCCCCGGTCACAATTCTGTTTAACAATGGCTCACCTTCGGCCTCATAACGTGACAGAAAGTCTAATGCAGAGGCCATTCTTTGAGTTTTGTGGTGGTCGGTAAGAATTTTGGGCACCCATCGTGCACAGAACTTACGGTAACCCAATCTTGCTGTCACTATCTCGTACAAGAGAGTCTTAGAAATCTGTGGAAAATCAGTAGACAACTCCGACATTGTGAAACGTCGGTTTTCACGAACTTTTGCATCAACTGTCTGAACGAGTTCGTCCGTGACCAATGATGGTCTACCACTCCTCTCTTCATCATGAACGTTTTCTCGTCCACTTTTAAATAAACGTACCCATTCACGGACCACTCCTTCACTCATAACTCTTGGTCCGTACACGGCACAAAGCTCACGATGAATAGCTGCTGCAGAATATCCTTTGGCTGTAAAAAACCTTATAACAGCACGCACTTCACATTTAGCGGGGTTTTCTATTGCAGTACACATTTCAAACGGCCACAAACACTAAACTAGCGCAGGTACGACTTTCACTCGACCACGGCTTGATGCCGACTGACCTGCTGAGTGCGTGAATGCACAGAAGGCGTCGCTACTCCCCCACTACCCGCACTGTGACCGATCGGAGGTTACTTTCTGAACGGCCCTCGTATATATGTGTTACTTTACTGTTACTAGCTTCTTTTTACATTTATAACCAAACTTGGTATTTGTGTTTAGTATCTTCCAGGGAACAACACAAGGATTTTCAAGGAAATCTCTCCCCCCACCATAAACTACCCTTTACATGGAAAATGTTTTGAAAATTTTGTTTTTCTCAAAAATGGCTCTAACAATTGTGATTAAAATGCCATACATTCATTCACAAATAAAATGTATATTTTGAATTTTCTGGGAATAACCTCTGAAGTCTTCTTTATTCTGCATGAATTTTGCAAAATTTTGAATAATGGTTAAACTGTAAGAAATAAAAAAACTTAGCACACAAAAAATGTGGATCTCGTTAAAACACATAATTTATGTTATATGTTGTTTTTTGTAGAGTTGACCATTTAGTTTTAAACTATCCAACTTTTCTCAAACGACCATGCAAAGTGAAGTGAACCTCAATTGTTTCACATAACGATGAGCTTGTAAACTATTTGACTATTGTTTTAGGCTAATGCATTCTTTTATTTTCCTTATACTTACAAGGAACTAAGTAATAAGACCAATTCTGCTGATGTTTATCTTGATGAGCATGAAGTAGATAAAAGAATCTGTTATAAGAATAGTTTGTATATGGAAGAGCAAGAGAAAGTTATGTGAATGGAACACATAAGATTTTTTTTTTCTTATTTCTTAGTTAAAATTTTATTATATTAGTCTTTTCAAGGTTATTAGTGAGGTTTAAGGGTTTAAAACGTTAGTTATCCTTGGTAGCTATCACTGAAGATCATGTTCATTATTTGCATTACAGAGAACTATGAAAATCAGCATAATTTGTGATTTTACAATTTGTTGAAGAATACATGTAATTTATGTAAAGTATAAAAAATAATGGGTCAAGTATTGTACCTTGTGGTACACCATGTTTAACACTTTCTGCAGATTTACTTTTGCTGTGTTAATTCATTGTTTAAAAGTGCATTTTTGCATTTTGTATTCACCCATTTAGATACATTGAAATTAATCTGTTAGCTACCCCTCTAATTCCATACTTTTATAAGATTAATAACAAAATATCATGTTAGACACTGTCAAACTCATTGGATAAGTCAAGGAATATACTAGCGATTTTCTTATTGTCCTCCATATTCCTTGTTTAAAAGTACATTTTCGCATTTTGTATTCACCCATTTAGATACATTGAAATTAATCTGTTAGCTTCCCCCCCTAATTTCATACTTTTCTAACATAAATAAAATATCATGTTAGATGCTGTCAAACTCCTTGGATAAGTCAAGGAATATACTAGCAATTTTCCTATTGTCATCCATATTGCTTAAAATATTGTGAACAAATCTACCACTGGCAGCATTTTTTTAAACAACTTTGCAATTACAGGAATTTGAAAAACTGGTTTATAGTTTTACATATTTCTTTTGTTATCAGCTACTTTGTAGTATTTTGAGAATTTTAATTAAGTATCTGTGTATCTTGTGTAATAATTTTGGTAACACTCTATGACTTAGTATTTAAATATTGAAACAAATCCTTTTATCACTGTGGAGCATCTAGAAGCCATGCTGTTATCTTCATGTTTTGGAACAGCCCCCTGTTATGAGGGTTGTCCCAGAAGTACCCGACCTGACATAGATAGTGGTTGTTGTTTCAAACAACAACAATGATAAAAAGTACCAACCATACAAAGCTTAAGTTTGAAGTTTAAAGATTTTACATTGTTTAGCATTTGTTTGGCAGCCATCTAGAGTGATTGCTCTCAGCAAATTTGTAAACATGGATAATACTGGTCATTGTTATGTGATACAATATTCTCATTTGAAAGGTCTTAGTCCAACTAATATTAAAGCTGAGCTAGATTCTACTTTGGGGGAGTCTGTTCCTTTGTTTACAACAGTGAAATATTGGGTGGCAGAATGCTAGCGCGGCTGTATGAGCTGCCAAGATGAACATCACAGTGGTCGACCAAATGAGGTTACCAGTCCAGAAATTGTAAAGAAAATCTACAAAATGGTATTGGATGACCATTGACTGAAAGTGTGCAAGCGAGCAGACATTGCAGGCATTTCAAAAAGTTCTGTACATTGCATACTGACTGAAAATCTTGATATGAGAAAGCTGTGTGCAAGGTGGGTGCCTCATTTGCTTATAATAGAACAAAAACAGTGTTGTGAGTATGTTTCAGTTGAGTGTTTGGCAATATTTCACTGCAATAAAGCTTGAGTTTTTGCATCAATTCATAACAATGGATGAAACCTGAGTAAATCACTTAACACCTGAGATGAAGGAACACTCAAAACAGTGGATTGGAAGGGGAGAATCTAATTCAAAGAATGCAAAGACAGTTTCATCTAAAGGCAAGGTCATGGTGTCAGTTTTCTGGGACGCACATGGGATAAGTTTCATTGATTATCTCAAAAAAGGAAAAGTAATCAATGGCGAATATTAGGTAAACTTGTTACTGTGTCACTGGATGAAATCGAGCAAAAACAGCCGCATTCAGCAAAATAGAAAGTTTTGTTTCATCAAGACAATGCACCAGTTCGCACGTCCATTATTGTCATAGCCAAAATCAATGTGTTAAAGTTTAAATTGCTTCCTCATGCCCCCTATTCACCAGATTTAGCCCCCTCTGTTTCCAAACTTGAAGAAATGGCTTGGTGGTAGAAGATTTGCCAACAATGAAGAGGTGGAGTCTGCAGTTGATGGCTATTTTGCAGATCTCAATAGTTCTCACTATAAACAGGGTGTTGAAGCTATTGAACTTTGCTGGGAAAAGTGTATCGAACTGAAAGGAGACTATGTAGAGAAATAAAGATGTTTTCTCCCAAATTTTTGTGCTTTCCTTGTTAAGTCGGGTACTTCTGGGACAGCCCTCATAAGATACTTTCTTATATACCAAAAAATTATGAAAATATGCATTGTGGGAAAGAAAAGCATGCCATTTTACTGATATATGTGATTGCCATTGTAAAATAGGGAGTGAAATCTGCTAGAATGGGATCTGGATTACCAAAAAATCTAAATCTAAAACAGCACATGCCAGCAGCTATGATAAAACATGCCAGCTTTGCAGTTGTGGATCACACAGCACAACAAAACTTCCAAAACAAATGAAGTACTTAAAAGTATATTTGAATATAAATCACTTGTTTTATTTAACCTTAAAGACAAAAAATTCTTAAAGCTTCTTAGCTTAAAGCTAGGTATCAGTCTAGAAATAATATGTTCATATATTTACAAATGGACGGTTGTGGAGAAGTAATAAAGCTTTTAAAAGCCTCCAAAGAAATGCAAGGCTTTTGGTCAAAGGCAACCTGATGCTAAATTTTGTAGAGACTAAAATTACAGGCAACACCAGGTTTTTCAGTTAGTAATAACTATAAAAATGTTCACAGCAAAATAAAAGAAAACTAGAGTCATGGGGGAAGTTTTAAGGAAAGTAAAAGAGACATGAGGAAGGACAACTAGGAGTAAGTTAAGGTCTACTGTGGGCCAAGGAGAGAACTACACAGTGAGCTACAAGGCTAGGAAGCTGAGGAAACTGAGCAGCACAAAATAGGAAAAGACAACCAGAAAAATTGTTAAGGAGTTAAGAAATATTGTGTAATTTAGTATTAAGTTTGTAAATAAGATGTAAAATTAAATTCATTTGTTGATCAAGTAGGTTTATGAACTCTCCCTCTAGTGACAGAAGATTGCATTTAATGTAATGGCTTCCTGATGAGGTGACTTGAATATTGTCCCTCTAGTGGAACAAATTCATACTAAGTGGTTTAGTTACCTATTAGCAATGTAAATCATTTTTATACATCGCTCCTGTCTTGACACCAAAACAATGACACTTAACTACAAACAAGTGTGTTGGGTTCATATTCAGCTTGTTAATAAAGAACAGAGCAAACTTTGAATGTTATTCATTATTACACCTGGTGGGAATATGGGCAGGCTGGTTGTATTAGTTAGCAACGTATAACATCAGGAGTACTATGGTTTCTTTTCACTTCCACAAACCACCACCACTCTTTCTAGATAGAGGTTGCTGTTTCTGGATAGAGAATAGCTGTGATGGCTTTCTCTTCAACAAATGATCACTGCTTTTTCTTGGTAGAGAGCACTATGGCTTCAATGTAAGCTCACCAGTCAACTATGATGTCATTCTTGCTCTATCGGCTTGCAGAAAATCACACATAAAAATTAACATCCAGTATATATACTGTATTCATCTGAATAAAAGGTGACCTCAAATACAGGATGACCCTATTTTTCAATATCTAATTTTAAATTTAGCATATCATTAATATAAACAGAACTTATAACTTAATTTTTAAAAAAATTGTAATTGTATTATTTTGAACAAATAGTTTGAGGGACACTTAAGCTGATCAAGTTTTTTTTTTATTACCTAATTCAAATTTGTGTGGAAATTCTCATAATGGGTGGGAAAGGGGAAAACTCAAATGTACCATTTTGTGTACAACAGGAGGTGATGGTAGCAACGACAGAGCACTGCAGTGACAATGATGGATTAGATTTTTTTTATTTAGACAACAAGCTTAATATAAATATCATAGTAAAAAAATGTTATGTTATTCATAAATGCATGGAAATGCATGTAATGTGGGAGGGAGAGGGAAGAATAGAAATGTTCCTTCGTGCAGATAAACATCTCTTTCTGTTAGACCATTGACTCCCAGTACAATATAACGTGCAACCACCAAAGTGAAAGGAAATCCTCTATTTTTATTTTAGTCTTGGAGAGAAATCTTTTTGCCAGTGGGATTGCTTACAATGCTAGGTCCATTAAGAGCTAACTTTAAAGTGTGGAATGAAATACACAAAACCTGCTGCATAAGTCAAAACCTTAGCTATAACCTTTGCCATTTCTTCCATGTTTCATCGCTGCTGTATCTGCAAAATTTGAAATTTATTTTTTCCTGTATGCTATTCATAAAATATATATCACAAATGCAAGACGACCACAGTTCACAACCTTAATATTTTGGAAAAAAATCATCTCGCATTCTGATAAATACAGAATATATATTTTTTACTTTCTCTAGCCCCATATGTAAAATGTACATAGGGATAGAGAAGGTATTGTAATGCACCCAAAAATTCGAACCCGAGATTTCACCGGAAATATATGTTTTTGGGTCCCCTGAGTCCGAAAAAAAGCATTTTAAAAAAAAAAGGTCTGTGTGTGTGTGTGTCTGTCTGTCTGTGGACAGCATAGATCCAAAACGAAAAGATTGTTAAATACTAAACTTGGTATTTAGGTTTAGTATCTACCAAGGATGTGTTACGAAGATTTTCAAAAAAATCCCCCCACCACAAACTACCCTTTACATGGAAAAAATTTCAAACATTTTGATTTTCTTAAAAATGGCTATAACGATTTTGATTAAAATCCTGTATATTAAAGCTATTTATGTCCGAAATAAAATGTATATCTCGAATTTTTTGGGAATAGCCTCTGAAGACCTCTTTATTCTGGATTAATTTTGCCGAATTTTGCTTAACTGCTAAACCATAAGAGATAGAAAAAAACTCACTACAGAAAAAATGTACATCACGACAAACACACAATTTATGTCCTTTACGTTTTTGTTGAAGACAAATATCCCTAGTTATTGGATTCAATTGTGAAAACTTTTCTCAGACAGGAAGTGTCCGTTTTGCTTTTGTTCTACTCCTGGCCAAGCAAAGAAGTGATTTGCAATGATAATCGCCTAACGATAGCTTTTAAAACATTTGACAATCACTTTAGCATAGTGCGTGCACTTATTCCCTTCTAATTATAAGGAACTAAGTAATAAGAACATTCTGCTAATATTTATCTCGATTAGCATTGTGTACAAAGAAGTATAATCTTTTGTAGCAGGTTTATAGAGCAGCTAGAGAAAGTCATGTGAGTGTAACACATCAGATTTTTCTGTTTACATAGGACTGGTTGCTTCTCACTAGGCAGCTGTGGTTCAATCCCAGGGGTTGCGTGTTGGATTTGTGGTGGATGAAGTGGCATCTGGGTGGGTATTTTCTGGTTTCTCGCACCATTTACTCCAGCAATTGCACCCTCATCCATTTCACCGTTGTTTCATATCATCTAGTTTCCCACCCTCATTCTGATTCCTCAGTCTTTGATTAAATGTCATTGGCTCCTCTACAGGCTTCTGACTCTAGGTCCCACCTAATGTAAGTTCTCTATATGGGAGAGTAAGTTGACTAAGTTATATGTTCCTCCATGGCTACTATCAAAGTTTATGGTGTAGATTGCATCTATTATTCTCTTTGAGATCTGCTTGTGGTTTACTGGGAAACATGCGAGTTACTTTGGGAACTTAATGCCATGTGCATGTTGTTATGTAGCTCAGTGGTAAGAGCCACTGGATGGAGAGCGTAGATTGGTGGTTCAGATTCTGTCTCTGACATTGAATTTTTCATTTCGAATCCACTTTTCCAACTCTTGTCCTATCCATGGTTTATGTTCAAAAAGGAATTAATTACCATTGATAGTCAAATCATTTCGCAACAGATCGTTGTGATGACTTTGAAATTCTGTTCTCTTTGCATGCATATTAGAAAGCATTAAGAAGACAAAAAGTAATTTGCAGTTCACAAAATTGTAAAGGATATAAAAATTCAAATTGGCAAAGAATATCTCAGAAATGGTTAATTCCACTAAAGATATTATTTGACTAAGTATGTGCTTTAAAGAGATCTACATTTTGTATAATGTAAGATTATAGTCCATCTCATGTGGTTTACCAATCTTTCTGAATGAAGGGGACTTCATAGGAGATCCCCAAAAATATACAGAGGATATTCCCAGAAATATACATGACATACATTTCATTTGTCAGAAAAATAACCTGTTTTAATCAAAATCATTAGAGTCATTTTGGAGAAAATAACAATTTTCCATGTAATGTATAATTTTAGGTGGAGAGATTTCTAGAAAACCTTTATATTGTATCCTTGAAAAATGCTGAAGTTAAGTACCAAGTACTTTTTTTTTTTTTTTCTTTTTTTGTTAAATTGAGTTATGCCATTCAAAAATACAGGTTGTATTTTCCAAAAATTCTCTTTTGGTTGGGGGGATTATTAAAAATGTATTTCTGGTGTGAAGTGTTGGTACAGAATTTTTCGGTGGAATACTTCTTAAATTACTGTACTCTTATTACTGTAAGAAGATAGTGGAGAAAGTATAAAGTATTTGAAAATTCAAACCAATAACACAGAATCTCTCAGAATGTTTAATGGTATAAAACATTGTATTTTACATAAATTGCATACAATCAGATTTATATTTTTTGTTTTGTAAGATTTTGTTTCTTTCTTATGTTTTACCAATTTTACAAAAATCTTCACAGGCAGAAATGTTAGGCAGATATTTTAAACATTTTGTATTTTAATCAAAATTGTTAAAGCTGTTTTTGAAAAAATAAAAATGAATGAACATTTTTTGCTTGTAAAGGGTGGTTCAATTTGTGGAGAGAAGGGGACTCTCATGAAAATCTTATTGTTGCATCCATGAAAAATACTGAACTTTTGGTATTGAATCAACTTGTCACTTTAAATTGTGCCAGGGGTCACCAACTGGTTATCCTTTGAGTAAAACAAAGAAAGCAAACTTGTTCAATGCTCCTGCGAATTGCTTACTGTGTACTGCACGACCAACTGTGCAGAAAGAAAGTACAGATAATTTCTTCAGTGTTGTGGTATTATGCAGCATTTTGCATTTGAAATATGTATTCCTGCTTTCATAGATTAATGCACCTATTGTAGGTTCTCGATTGGTTGAAAATTTGTTCTGTTATATCTCTTGGGTTAGTATTTATATTTCAGATTTGAACATATACGTCATTTCATAGGTTTGGTGGCAATTTGTAGTTGTAATATAAATCATTGTAAAAAAAATGGCAATTATTAAAGTAATAACATAATAAAACTACAAACTCCTAAACTTGGTTAATACATATAATCGCATTGTAACTCCAATGATGTGAGAATTAATTGGTATCAAACACAATTTGAAAGAAATGTTCTTGTTCTTGGCAACTGTTATACTCACTTGCATGGGCTGTATAATCACACTTCAAATTAAATTTTCTGAGTGCAAAACATTTCCTCAAACTAAACACTTTCCACCAGTTTCTATCAATAAGAAAGATTCCTCCTAGACAGGCATAAATGTAGGAGTCAGTGTCTTGCATTTCTTTCTGTTTCTGATATTATAAACTGACGAGTAAGAGAGAGAATCCCTGCTGCCACATGTTTACCCCCTGCTTGCTCAGAGCAAGGCAAAAAATCCTGTGGCAAGTTGGTGACGCTTGAGTTATGCTGTATACATGCGGCAGTTTGGATGCCTCAGTTGATTAGGTGCTAACCTAATCTCAAGGTTGTAGGCTCAAAACTGGTGCAGAATAATGAGTTTTTAAATGTGCTCAAAAGCAACATCCCCATGATAGTAGATTTATTAGTATGTGAAGAATTTGTGTGAAATGAAATTCTGGCACATCAGCAATGTTGATATAATCCTGGTAATTGACATGTTCCATTCACATGACTGTATGTCCATCATGTTAATCGAGATGAAAATTATAAGAAATGGTCTTATTACTTGCTTTCTTGTAAGTAGAAGGGAAGTAAGCTAAAGCAATAGTCAAATCTTTTAAAAACTGGTTGCTATGTAATTGATTCTCTTTCCATGGCCAGAAATCAAACAAAAGAGATATGAAGCAGTGAGAACTTCCTGTGTAGGAAATATTGTGGTTATATCCTAATGTTTTGAAGTTGAGCACGGATCTGTTTGGAAACATTTTATAGCACATGTGTTTTGAAGCACAATCTGTTGTACAAGAATGCAGTGAAGTTTTCTCAGGTCTTGGGAGATGGTAGTTAGGAATTAGGTGTTAAGGCTCCTTATCATCAGTGCTCATGCTGTAGTTAGTTGTAGGCCTGAATCGTGATTAAGATGAGATGACTAAGCCTTCTTTTACTCTTCTTTCTCAATAGCTCGAACACTTTGCCACTATGCTAGTGTTGGTAAAATTGGCTCTGTGACTGTTTTTTTAATACAATGTTCAGCTAGTCCAGACTTTTTGAGCTGCATAAGCCTGATGGTTCTGTGGTGTCCAGGACTTGTGTCAGGCAATAGTGTGTCCTGTTTGACTGATGTATGCTGCCCTGCATTCATAAGGAATGTGGTAGACACCAGTACCCTTAAAGCTAAGTTATCTTCTACTGGCCTGACCATTCGTATTTTAGGCAGTAGCTTATGGATGGCTTTGATGCCATATTTATAGAACAGTCTACTTACCTATCCAGAAAAAGTACCTGTAAAGTATACGTAGGCTATAGTGGCTGGCTTATCTTTCCCTTAAGTGTCCTTGTTGGGGTTTCTTTTTTGTCCAGCTCTATTTAAAGTAGCTGTAATATCCTTAGCGGAATATCCATTCTGTTTGAGTGTGAATTTTATTTGTTGAAATTCAGTTTGAAGGTTATCTGGATCTGATACAGAAACTGCTCTATGTGCCAATGTGTTACTATTGCCCATTCACTGCAATTTATGGTGGAAACTATTTGCATTGAGGTACAGGTTGGTGTGTGTAGGTTTGTGGTAGATGGCATGACTAAGAGTACCATCCTCTTTTCTGGAAGCCAGAATGTCATGGAAAGGTAGGGAGGCATTCTTCTCAACTTCCACAGTGAACTATTTAAGTGTGAAAGAAAATTTGGAAGAGTGTGGAGTCCATGTGGCCAGATCAAAAATGTGTCATCTACATATTTGAAAAAATGTGTAGGTTTTAATGGGGCTGTGTTAAATAGAAATTGGCAATAACTGGTGAGAGTGGAGAGCCCATGGCAGCACCATCTGTCTGTTCATAGTAGGTGTACAGAAAATAAATAGAGGTAAGTGTGTGCTTAAACAGCTCAGTAACATCAGGAGGAAAGTGGTCTGAGAGCAACTGTATTGTTTCCTCTGGGGGAACTCTGGTGAAGAGAGATATGACATCGAAACTAACTAGCACATTTGATAGTTTCACTTTGATCTTGTGCAGAATTTCAACAAAGTATATAGTTTTTTTTCACATTGTAGACACTTAACTATTGCTGGTTGTAGCAGATTTGTCAGATGACAAGCAAAGCAAATACATAGGGCTGCCAATAACATCCACTATGGGCCTTAGCAGTACCCAGGTTTATGGATCTTTGGGAGACCATACAATCTGGGAGGTATAGAGGCAGCTGGTGAAACCGTTTTCTGAACATCAGGAGCATATATAATTTTCTATGAGGTCTGTGCACATGCCTCAGTTATATTAAATATCAGTTGCTTCATGGCCAAAAAAAAAAAAAAAAATGTTGTGACCCAATCAGATGCTGCTACCTTCACTCTGACACTATCAATACATGAATCCGGACTTTCAAGTCATCAGTTTACCCTGAAGACAAAGATGATGATACACATCTTCAAAATGTTGAAGTCAATCCTTATACTTAACCTGGCTAGAAGCCCGATAACATTTAGAGCTAGTACATTGTCAGGAAAGCTTCAGCTCTTATTTTAAATTTAAGTATTTTAAAATTGAAACTTAAACAAGGAATATTGCAGAATACAAAAAAACTGCATATGACATAAATTGTTTGTTTTAACAAGATCTTCATTTTTTGTGAAGTAAGTTTTTGTCTGTCTCTTTAGGTTTACCAGTTTCGCAAAAACTATTCAGAATGAAGAGCCTATTCCCAGAAAATTCAAGATATACATTTTATTTCTCTCATGAATATTTTTAATATACACTATTTTAATCAAAGTTGTTTGAGCCACTTTTGAGAAAATAAACATTTCTGAAAATTTGTCCATGTAATGGGTAGTTTAGGATGGCAAGATTTTCTTTCAAATCTCTGTGTCACATTCTTGGATGAACTTGAATATCAAGTTTGGTATTTAACCAATCTTTTGTTTTTGAGTTCTTGTGTTCACAGACACTTGGATGCACACACATACAAAAATGCTATTTTTTTGGACTCAGGGGACATGAAAACATATTTCTGGTGAAATCTCAATATCAAATTCTTGAGTGGAATACAATACCTTCTCTACTTACTATTTACATAGTATATGTAGAGAAAGTAAAACCAAATCTTTTTTTTTAACATTCACATGCACACAAAATCTCAGTTTGAAATTTTTGCATACTTACAATAGATAAGTAGTACAGAAAGTAAAAGCACTCCATGACAGCTTCATTTTACATAGGTAATAGCCAATGCACAACAGTGTTAATACTTCATTACAACAACAGGGGCTATATGCAACCTGATGAAACACCTAATAAAATATCTTCTCTCCAGTGTACCAGCAGAAAACTACAGGTCTTATTGTTACTTGCAACATTGTATTAAATGATGAACCTCTTATGTAGAAATCACTAAGTTTTTAATTCATAAAATATGTATAAATTGTGAGATTAAGCAATTAATTATTAAACATTTACTTTGTCTTGCTGCTGTGTCACATAAACCATGGAAAACACATGCATTTTTGGGTAAGTTTGAGTTGTTTTGAGTTATTTTATAGCTGGAATGTAATAAAATTCAGGTGTATTTTTACAACTGTCTTTCTTCAACTGCACAGAAAGTCAATGGCATATTTTACAAAAAGTACAACCAGATACTTTGCAAATTAAATTATGAGGATAATCCAGCAAGTAAGGTTACAATCGTTTTAATGCCGGGAAAAGTTTGCGCACTTGGCTTATAGGATGGATCCTAATGATGAGTTTGGTTCTGCTGTTTTTTGGTCATTTTGTTCAGTCTCAGTAAATTCTTCCAATGGATAGGTCGTCATACATTTTCATCACTTACTGTCCATGTGAGATCCATGCAGTTATCTCCATTTTTTGACTTTGCAGAACAATACTGCTTCTAATATCCATCGAAAGCTCATGGAAGTTTAGATAGTGACGTGATGAGTCACGAAGTGGGTTAGGTTATTTGCAGAAGTCTGTTCTGGTATTTAAGGTGAGGTAAGGAGTGGGAGACCATCAGTGATTTCTGATGAACTTGTGCAAAAAATTGAAAAACAAATATGAAATGACCGCCTTGATGCCTGAAGACCTTCATGAAGAATTTGCTGATATTTCTTGAATTCTCCTTGGTGATATTATGTTGAAAAATCATGTAACAAGAAGCTGTGTGCCAGATGGATGCCCAAAATGCTCACATAGGAGTAGCCTCAGAAATGTGTAACTGCAACATGCAAATGTTTGGATTGTTTTGCACAGGAGGAAGAAGCTTTGCTGGACTCTATCATGATGGAGATGAGATGTGGTTGTGTCATCCAAAAGACAATCACTTCAATGGCATCATTCATCTTTCCCAGTCCCAAAAAATTTAAGACAACTCCTACAGCTGGTAAAGTCATGGTAACTGTTTTTAGGATCTTAAGGAGGTCCTTTTGGTGGATATTATGCCAGAGGGACTACTATTAATGCAGAAGCTGCAATACCCTAAAAAAAATTCCAAAGAGTCATTCAGAACTGCAGAAGGGAAATGCTGATCCAGAGAGTCAGCCTCTTGCATGACAGTGCGAAGCCGCACACCACATGGGTTTCACAGGAGCTGCTGTTATCACTTGGACACCCCTGCTATTCACTTTGCACCTTCAGAGTGTCACCTTTTCTCTAAATTAAGGAATTTTTGGTGGGAAACATTTTTTCCAACAATCAGGAGGTTCAGGAACCAATGAACAAGTGGTTGAAAATTCTGGCAGTAGAGGTCTATTGCAGTGGCATACAAAAGCTAAAGAAATCTTATCATTCTCGACAGCAATTACTTTGAAAAATAGTTAAATATATTTTTGAACTATCCTGTGAATTTCAATTAAATACAATTTTTTTTTTTGCATCATACAAAAATGTTGTAACCTTACTTTCTGGATGGCCCTTGTATATTAATGCATGGTCTTAATAATAATCATATTGTTTCTTTACAGTTACTTCTGTCCCAATGTCCCTGGAAGGAATACAAGTCAGACAATGGTAAGACATACTACCATAATGTTAACACCAAGGAATCACGCTGGACAATTCCAAAGGAGCTGGAAGAACTGAAAGCTCGTATTGCTGCAGAAGAAACGACTACCACATCTGCACCCTCCTCAAGTGCTGCTGCTACAGTTGTGACTACATCAGCAGCAACCAGCAATAGGTAATTTACCTGATCCTTTGTTTTACTTAAAGTAGCAATGAATTTACCCTATTTATCTGACATTGGTTTTCTGTCTCCCCTCCCCTCAAACTGCTTGTTATCAAAAAAAACTTGTCATATTTCATTCCTGATGTGGTTTTTCCTTTCCTATTAGTATGATTAACATGCAGGAAAAGCAAGTTTTGCTCACCTGGGTAGTGTGGCAGTAGCCTGTCTGCCTCACATTCAAAAGGTCGTGAGTTTGAATCTCGCTTAGGGTGAGTTACCCGGATAAGGTTTTTTTCGGGGTTTTCCCTTATCCAGAGAAGACAAATGTCGAGTAACTTTAAGCTTCACATTTGAGCATCATTTCACCAATTTCATTCATCGTCTTATATGACCAAACTAGGTTAAAGGACGTTAAACTACAAAAAAAAAAAAAAAAAAAAAAAAAAAAAAAGTAAATTTTAAATTTTGCGGGTATGGGATGGGTGTCTGCAATACAGAAGCATATGGGAAATGAGCATATGAACCAGAGTTTGTGTATCATTTTGCATTGTAAATTTAGTGGCATATCACACTCAGAGCAAGACCTTCTGCATTATATCAGACCTTAATATAACATTAAGATGGCCATTATGAAGTTTGATGAAAACAACTGAGCAATGCAGTAGAAGCACAAAATATCACTAATTACTGTGACCCTCTCAATAAATAGAAACTGCATATATGAGGGTCATTTTTACTTTCTCTAAGTGTACTTTATACATAGTGTATAGAGAAGGTATTGTATTGGACCCAAAAATTTGATATTGAGATTTCACTAGAAAAACATGTTTTGGGTCCCCCAAATCCAAAAAAACAATTTTTGGAAAAGGTGCACACATGCGTGTTTGAGTGCATCTATGAACAGCATAATTGAACACCATTCATAAACGAAAGGACCTTAAATACCAAACTTCGTATTTAAGTTTGGTATCTTCCAAGGATGTGATACGAAGATTTTCAAGAAAATCCTCCGACTCCAAAGTATTCTTTACATGGAAAAAATTTTGATTTTCTCAAAAATGACTTAATGATTTTGATTAATCTCTTATATTTAAGATATTTACATGCCAAATAAAATGTATAGCTTGAATTTTCTGGGAATAGGCTGGATGATTTTTATTGAATTTTGCATAACTGGTAAATCGTAAGAAATAGACAAAAACTTACTAGACAAAAAATGTAGATCACAATAAGACACACAATTTATTTCATATACATCTTTTTTCTGGACTTGGTCGTTTTCGAGATATTCCTTGCTATTGATTGCAGTTTTAAAATACTTACTTTTCTCATACGGGAACTTGTCAATGCTTGGCCATGCAAAGAAATGGATTTCAATCCCTTAGCAACCACTTTTTAAAACATTTGACCATCGGTTTAGTCTAGTGTATTTACTTATTTCCCTTCTGCTTATTAAGGAACTAAGTAATAAGACTGTTTCTGCTAATGTTTTAGCAATAAATAGATGAATAAACTTATTAACAATAATTAGTTACAGAGATGTAGAGAAAGTCATGTGAATGGAAAATATCAGATGTTTTAAATAAGAACCGTGTTGTAATGGAGTAAGAGAAACTTTGTTTATGAACATAAATTGTATCACAAACTACAATATGCACATTTTTTCACTTTTTGACAATAATCATCATTAACATTTAAACATTTATAATTTGATTTACTGAAAGTGGTACACTGTAAAGCTAGCAATTAGTTTTAATATTGGAGTTGTGCTTCACAAAAACTTACTTATGCAGAACTAGTTTCGCATGTGTGTTGCATGCATTGTCTACTGCTTTCGACTTGTCAGGCTCGACCTGCGGATTCTTGATGTATGACTGCCTTTCCTCTAGTGTTGGATTAATGAACTTCATAGCATGTTATCTTCAAAAGGATGGTCAAAATTCATGTATATTTTCTCCTATGTGTCTGTTGTACATTTTTCAAAAGATGGATGTTTCATGTCAGTCATTCCAAAAAAGAAGCACTATTAACAGCAAGGATTTCACAGAATTGAGAATGATATGAGACGGACCATATTTATATTTCTTTGCTTCTTTGGATGTCAGTTTTTGCCACATCATCTTGATGCTAGCTGGTTGCGGCTACAATACCATCTATGAGACATCAGGAGCAGTATTAAGGATGGAAGTGACCCAGACAACAGCTGTGCTGGCTGTGAAAACAAAGAGTATTCACTAAGACTGGGATAGAGAGACGACCTTTCAGTGGTGTATGTTGGGGGTGTAACAAGCCAGGTCACCTAGTGAAAGACTGCCCATACTAAGCTGACCATCAGGCAGAAAATGAGTAATGACTGGCATGATGAAGAACACATTGGGGCCGTTTTGAGTGATGCTAGGTGCCTTGGGCAGAAGAGTGGACAACAGCCTCATTGTAAATGGCTGGGTACAAGGGAAGTTGTGCCGGATACCAGTAGACACAAATGCAGCCCAGACTGTACTCAGACCTGACATGGTGAAGAGCTTGCCAATATGAACACCCAGTCGACCCTACCAACTAGTGACATCATACCATACTGTGAGCCTGTAGGTATTTGTCGTGAGGGTGGCTGAGAATGTAACACTGGGACTGGATGCCCTCAGGAGCCACAAGGTGATGGTCAACATCAGCCGGAAAATCTTGTGACTCAGCCAAGATGAAGTGTTGCTCCGGAGCCTCCACGAACATCCAGGGATCTGCAGGGTGATCCTGAGGAACAATATAGTTCTGCCTGTAAGAAGGAAGATGGTGATAAATGCTCCTGGAGGGGCAATGGTCATGGAATGTTGCATTGGACCGAAAAATACCATTGAGTGGATTATGCATTGCTCGGATATATTGCCTTATTGGGAGGAAGTGCCCATGAGGCTACTGAACCAATTGGACACCGACAAGGGAAGTGCAAGTCAGCAGTGAGTGTGTCCCTGTGCGACAGATCCAACTAGCCAGCACCATTATGGGGCCCAGGCTGAAAGACTTGCTGAAGAAGGCAACCAACCATCTGACCACATCACATTGGAGAACTCTGACATCTACTTGGTCGATACCAATAACAAAGGGAACATTGATTATGGTCGCATTGACCAAGTACACATAACCAGAGATGTATGACAACCAGCATCTACCAAGAAACCAATCGGGTGGAGGTACGAGACATGCTAGAAGACATGAGATCTAGGGAAGTCATTGAAGAGTCTGACAGCCCTGGTACTCCTCTGTAGTCTTGGTGAAAATGCTTCTGCCCAGTGGTTCTTGACTTTGGACTTGAAATCAGGATACTGGCTAGTGGCCCTAGATCCAAGGACCAAGAGATTTGGCAATTTACGATTATGCCTTAGCCTCTGCAATACGCTAGACATCTTACAGCACCTCATGGAATTAGTGATGAGAGGGTTGACTTACGACGCCTGCCTGCTATATCTAGATGACATAATCGTCGTAGGCCACAACTTCCAGGACCATCTTGAGAACCTGACCAAGATACTGCAAAGATTGCAGGCAGCTAATCTGAAGTTGAAAGCAAAGAAATGCCAACTTTTCTGCAAGGAGGTAAACTACTTGGGCCACATTCTCTCCTGTAGTCCTCCTGGGACAGAACAGACAGCAGCTGACTACATGGAGAATCTCATATACTGGCTTCAGGATATGCACGATATGATACAGCAACTGTGGCAAGTGATCTTGTAGTGAAGAGGATAAATGATATCATCTCTGCATTCAGAGGTCGACGAGCCCTGAGGAGGGAGCAGTGTGACTAGGCCATTCGGCTATAATTATTGCTTGTGTGTGAACAGCTTGCTTCAGAAGTCATGGCTGATTATTGCCATACATTGTTACACATGCATTAGTGAACACAGGTGCTGTTGGCGAGTTTTATTGACATCAAAGCTGTAATTGTTACACCTGTGTGAGTGGACATATGTATGGTCGGAAAGTTCTTTGACATCGAAGCTGTACGTGGTTACACCCAAGTAAGTTTGTGACACCAGTGATGGTTTGCATGTTTGACTGCATCTGGAAGTTTCCTGCCATTTTATTATAAAACTAATACAACACATCATTATAAAAAGTTGTACAAAATTTGAATTTGGACAGGATTTCATGCAATGGACGAGTAGGGAGAGGGGAGAATGGAAATGTATATGTGTGCAGTGCTAGGAGGGAAACATGCAGTTAAACCTCCCTGTTTCTGTTTGACCATTGCTCCTGATATATTAGGTGCAACCACTGATGTGAAAGAAAATCCTCTAATTTTACTATCTCTAGCACATATGTATGCACAATGTACATAGTAGCTAGAGAAGGTATTGTATTTCACCCAAAAATTTGATGAAGAGACTTCACAGAAACTGTGTTTTGAGGTTCTCTAAGTCCAAAAAAGTATTTTTAGAAAAAGGTCCATATGTGTGTGTGTGTGGGGGTGGGTGGGGGTGAGTGTTGGTGTTTTTATATATATAAAATTTAATGTTTTCTAAAGCCTCAAGTAGATGGATATATAATACAGAAGAAATTGGTAAATTGCAGGCATCAGTTACTTTTTTAATAACTGAGGACATGCAGCAAAATAATTTTGGTAGCTGCATAATTTCAGAGGTTATCATTAAGAATTTAGGTTCACTAAGCAACAGAAACCACGGTTTACTACATTCTTTTGCAATTAAGATTATAATACATGTGATGATTTCTGTTACCATCTTATTTGAAAGTAAATATGAATGCCAGTGAAACAACTCAGATTATTTTGAACCTGACAAAAGCTCTACACATCCAGATAGTGGCGAGGATTTCCACTTTATAAATAACTTTATCAGAAGTAAATGTTTTGAACATGGAAATTGTGTTCCTTTTCCTGCTAATGTTAAAAGCATGTTGTCATACGTTCCAAAACATAAACAAAAGAATATAGCATGTAAATTGTTTAACTATTGTTCATTCATATTGAAAGAAAGTAATTAGTATAACATGACACAGATTAAAGTTAAAAACTGACAAATCTAAAATGAAGTGTGGCTTATCTGCAGATATCAACATTTTAAAACCTGGAGAATCATGGTAGGTGGTTGGCGAGTTACATTTTGTGGCTGGCAATTGGTTGCAAAATTATGCTGTTTTACCATCTATATGTGAACAGGATAAGAAATAGCTTCTCTGAGCCTTGTGGACTCAGCTTTAAAAGTGGCAAGAATGTTAATCTGTTATAGCCTATGGTTATGGTATATAAGTAAATAATAGTATTTTAAACATATGTAGCAGAGTATCTTAAGCCATTTGTGTTTATTGTAACACTCAAACATGTATTTAAGGACCTCTTATATATCCACTGAGAGTGATTGGAGTAAGTGACATTAAACATATTCTCTTAAAGAGCCTTATTTTTGCTTCAGGAAATCAAATTGAATTCAGACAAAACTGTTGTTCTGAATTTTTGTCCCTGTTTATATAGACCAATAAGTAATTTTAGATGGGACTTCAGCACAAGTTCTGATTCACGTATTTTTATATGGATTGAAACAATAAAATATCAAAGGAATATCTGTTTCAATTAGAGTTGTTATCTTGAAATAGCAGCTGAAGGTTTGCTGGCAACAAACATTCTCTAGAAATTGTTGGGCTTCAAGCTTGAAGCCTGAGAACTTCTAGAGCAGGTTGTTACCTTAATTATTGTATAGAGAGCTCATTCAGAAATAACATTTTTGAAACACCAAATTAACAAATGGCAGATACAAAGTGGCAAATACAAGAAATATGCATTATTGTTCATAAAGCAAGCAGTTTTTTTAAAGTTCTCCTTGTTTGAAATGTCATTTTATGCTTGCAAAATAATGTGAAATCTATATTTTATATGATACTTATGTGTTAGTACAACATTCTTATTTTACAAATTTATTTGCTTTTTTTTGAGGTAGGGGATTTTTTAAAATTTCTTTGTGAAATCAAGAACAAGAAAATCACAATTAAAAAGAAAAAAGAAAGAAAAAAAGTCTGTACTTTGTCTTTCAGATCAGGGAAAAGAGAGAAAACATTTTTAAATGGTGTTCTTATTTTCAATAACTAATATGTTAGACCTAAATATACTGACCTGTAAAGTAAAAGGGGGCTGAATATGGACTAAACAATACCCCACTCCAACATAATATTGATCTATCACTGGATTAAACTCCAAGTGTACAGTTTTTAAAGCCTGACTGATTGCTTCATTGAATCAATTCTAATCAGTATAAATAACTCATAGAGTGGATTAATTTTTAGTATTCTGAGGACAGCTATGACTGAAAATTTGATTAATCATGGTTTTATGGGTGATCAGCGATGTCAGGTTTATAAAATCCTCCAAGCTTTCGGCCATTCTAACTCCATGGCAGGCCCTGAAGAAGGCAATGAGGTTAGAATGGAAAGCTCGGAGGATTTTATAAACATGATACGCTTATCATTCATGAAGCCATGATTAATAACGCTT
Source organism: Hymenopus coronatus (assembly GCA_030762935.1). Classification (NCBI taxonomy): domain Eukaryota; kingdom Metazoa; phylum Arthropoda; class Insecta; order Mantodea; family Hymenopodidae; genus Hymenopus; species Hymenopus coronatus. The sequence goes on along the minus strand of CM060892.1, from coordinate 154,227,612 downwards.
GCCGTGAAAGCTTCAAGTTTGAAAAATTTATGTTTGACAAAGTTTTTGTTGTGCTGATTTCCCATAAAATTAAACAATAAGCAACCAATACTGAGAAAGTAATGTCCTTAGTATACTTAAAATGATCAACAGCTCAGTTTGTGGCCCGCATTACTGAAGTTTTATATTCATGTTTAAATGAATTTCAGAGTGTAAAAGTTTTCACATTTTTAGTCACTATTTTGTTTTTTATTAGCATACCAGTGCCACTGACAAGTCCAGCCATTTCCCAGTCATTAATGACACCACTTCCAGCAGTGGTGCCCCCAGTTGCTACTCTGGGAATACCTGGTCAGATGAGTCCTGGAATTGGCATACCTCCAGTGCCTGTTGTACCTGCCACTTTGACAGCTCCTCCAGGAGTAGTTCCACCAGCTGCAGCAGCTCCACAACAAGGTTCAACAACCCCACCAGCAGCTAGTAAAAACTCAGGTCCATCATCAGCTCTGGATCAGGCAATGGCTGCCACCCTAGCAGCAATCAGCATTCCAACTCCTCCAGGAAAAACAGGTGACTAAAAATAAAAAATATGCTTTTAACTGGTCAACTAATTTTGTTTATTTGAGAAATGATTTGTTTCAAATCTAAACAACATATACGTTTTTCTATATGCACCTAAAGCCATTTAATGCACGTAAAAACAATAAAATAACATTAGTTTATTCACCATTTATCTTACAGTGCTTCTTAGTGATTGTTGACAGGATAACTTACCCACTGGTCTACGGGTGTGGTGCAACAATCCTTGGTCTCACATTCTGTGGGCGCTCACTAAAAATTAGGACTACATTCTAAGGCAGCACTGATTATGTGAAGTTTTTCCTTTGTAAGGATGCGACAGTTTTACTAGCTTTTTGTTATTTACAGATCCTGTTTTGTTAAATGTATCCATTAAGTTCAATAATTTCTTATATAGAAGTAGTCTATCAGAAAATTTAACTCTTTAATTTTATCTAGTTTTTCCATTTAAATTCTTATTTCTTAAAAACGTTTTAACAAGTACACTGTGTTCATTCCAAAGTCCAGTTTCACACTGAGCATGTCTGACTTGTAGCGAGGAAGCCAAACATTTTCTATCAAGTGCTTACGGCCAAGAGTTGTTGCATCAGACTCACAGACTGCTGGATAACAGTTATCCTGTCAATATTCACTGAGACATACTGTAGATGGAAAAATAAAGATCTGTGAAAATAGTGTGCATACATGACAATAAACAGTAGAGAGTAGAGAAACTCGCAGAAAAATATCATATCAGATTTTGATTTTGATTTGATTGAACCAATTTTATCGTATACTATAAGGTTCTGTTATTGAAATACAACAAACACATCTTTCATTGTAGTGGTATTTAATGCAGATTTATCTATATTGCAAATGTCTTTGACTGAAAAAGTCTTTAATTCACTGTTGCAAACAATTCACTTAATGCTTCAACATGTAGATAGTTGATGGCTTTCTCACATCACTGTTTGCATACTACTGCACGCTAACACTACAGTCAAAGTCTGACTTGCAACTTTTAACAACTATGGATTGCAGCTCTTCCTTCCTTTTATAACCATGAATGATGCCACAGAACTTTCTGGAAGTTAGTTGAAGCTACTAGATGATTCTAGCATCTGCCGGTTGATGTCTTGTGTTCCAAGACTTCCGGTTATCAAGTGTCGCTTTTGTGTTTACCACATACCAAGGCAAACGTGAAAGCAACTGCATATGATACTGTCATACTGCTTCCTCTTCAGGGCTGGTCATTCAGATGATCCTAATGTACTACCAACTTCTTCCCATTGGATGCGGTTGACTACTTCAAACCTCTCCACTAAACAGCATGGTCCTGCTCATGGTTATCCTGTTGCTCACACCATGCGTGTGTGGACAAATTGGATGGTTCATGATGTCCTTTGACAGCCAGTCTACCAGATGTACCCTCACAGCCACCATGCCTCTTAGCACCAGCACGACCATCCTTCAGGGTCACTCTGTGGACTCCAGAATGCTGTCAGAACTCTGGAGCACCATCTCATCCTTGCCGAGTTGTAGGATCTTCCTGTGTCAATGTCAACCATTGCATCGTGGCTCCTAAAGGCATCCAGTCCTTATTTCACCTCTTCAGCCACCCTTGAATGAACATCCACAGATTTATGGCACTCCGTACTCAGGCCAACTCCAGCAAGACTTCTTTCTCCACTAGCAAGGTTTTGCCTGATATCACAATCTCATTGGGCCGATTCAATTCCCTTATCGGCAAGCCCTCTGTCACGCCTGGTAGGATTATGATCATGGCTTCCAATGTATACTAGTATCTGGCACAGCTTCCCTTGTATCCAGCCGTTTGATGAGGCTGTCTTCCATCCCTCTATCTAAAGCATACAGCAGTCAAAGGAGGAGATGGCAATGACTCGGGTGTGCCCCTAGCCATGTCACACCTGCCAGTCAGTCCTTCACAAGATGCTCAAATCAATAACATCTCGGTAGCCAAGCTTTCCAATCTATGAGCAGGCACTGCCTGGTTATCGTCTTGGAGTGGAAAGTTCCATGCTAGTTGTCCTGACTGGCCACACCCCCAACACAAACCACTGAAAGATCTTCACAAACATCCCTGGGCTGAGTCAGTCCCTGCTGTAGTACTGAATACTTCTAATCCTCTGGGTAGTGACTCCATTTTCAGTGCTGCCATTAATGCCTCATGGATCATCTTATAATCACCGAGCATCAGCCACTGTCGTATCTCAGTGTCATTGTAACTTGGCATCATGCACCCCATCAACAAAGGAGTAGAAGCTTCCTGGGACACATAACTACATGGTAGGTTCACCAGGGCTTTGTTCATTAGCTGTTCGATGGCAAACTCTCACATGTTCTCACCTGGTTGTTACAGTCTTGATTTAAGCTGACTATGGTAGGCTGCAGCCAAGCGATGGTGGTTTTTAAGGTCTTTGAACATTGCCAATGTCAGGATCAAATTCAGTGCTTCTGCTGCACTTCTCTGGAGGCTGGCTATCAACTGTGCTGCTTCCTCTTCTGCTGACCATCAGTTGTGAGTGGCAATAGCAGTGAACTGTCAGCAGTAGATTTCAAAGGTTGATGTCCCATCATGCTTAGGTGATATGATGTGTATAAACGCTGTTTCATATCTTGTTGTCTGGACCTTCGGATCCTTAAGCCTTCTGTTGAGCATCCTTTGCACTATGGCGTTCAGTTCCTTGATGCTGCCCTTAGTTATTCCTTCCAGGGCATTGAGACTTTGGTCATAGTTTTTCATTGAACCACCAAGTTCTTCCATCTTCTCCCCAAGTTCTTCCATCTTCTCCCCAAGTTCTTCCATCTATTCTTCACACCTGAAAGCTCCTTTTCAGGTCTCCATTGTCGACTCCCATGTTTTCCATTTTTGATTCCATTTTCCCTATGCTGTATTCCATCTTCTCCATTCAATTTTCATTTTTTCCATTCCAGATTTCGTTTTCTCATACATCCTCTGCATACCCAATTTCATTTCTCCTATTTTTTTTCAGTCCTAATTTCATTTCGGTCTTCATTTTCTTAATTTCAGCCAACAAACTTTTCATCATTTACTCCGTGGGCTAAAAACTACAGAAAAAGTACAGTTTTTGTGTACTAGAACTAACAAACATTCCCACGATTAGCTAGGAGTAACTTAAGTCTGCCCAGGCAAACAGTAAGGCATGCTTGAGTAAGGCAATACTCTCTGGGAGGTCATCAGATATGTCAGAGGCTCTGTTAGTGACACATCTCCCATCTGCCATACACCCCTTTGCACGGGTCACAGCGGTAGGGGTGTTGGTTTGTGGCTATCTTTTGGTTATTTGAAGATAGGCTTCCTTAGTGAATTGGAGTCAACAGACTATTCTGGCTGATCAAGGCCATCACAGTTGGGTTTGATCCCAGGTGGCAGCAAGTGGGATTTCTTCTCTTCTGGCTCTACAGCCCTGGGTGAGCTTTGGCCTCCTGCACAATCCTCCTCCACATATCTCTATCTTCTGCTTTACTTTTCCACCCTCTGATTCCAATTTTTCTTAGGTCTTCCATCACATCATCTAACCATCTTGTTTTTGGTCTTCCTTTTTTTCTTCTAGCGTACAGTCTTCCTTTCAATATTCTTTTTGGCATTCTATCTTCTGTCATTCTCTCTATGTGTCCTAGCCATCTTATTCTTTGTGCCTTTATAAATTTCACAATATTTTGCTGCTTAATTAGTTCTTCTATCTCATAATTATATCTTATTCTCCATTGGTCTTTATCCTTTACAGGTCCAAAGATTCGTCTAAGTATTTTCCGTTCAAATCTTCGTAGTATTTCTTCATCTACATTGTTTAGGGTCCAGGTTTCTGCAGAATACGTTACTATTGGTCTTATTAGTGTTTTATAGATATTGTATTTTGTCCCTGTACTAATAAGCCTATTTTTTAATAGATTTAAATTTGCATAATAGGCTGCATTTCCACCTTGAATTCTTTCTTTTATGCACTCGTTTAAATTGTTATCATTATTTACAAGCGCTCCTAAATATCTAAATTTGGATACCCCTTCAAATGTTTTGTCTCCAACTACTAGATTTTCAATTATTCTTTTGCTTTTGTCTGCTGTCATTTTCAGGTATTTAGTTTTTTTTTCATTTACTTCTAATCCTATTTTTTTTGACCTTCTTTCTAATTCTTCATAAACTTCAACTAACATTTTCCTATCTCTTGCCACAATCAATATGTCATCTGCATATGCACATATCTGACTAGACTTAAAAAATATTGTTCCTTTAGTATTTATTTTTTCTACTGCTCTGTGCAGGGCTAGGTTGAATAGAGTCGTCGATAGTCCATCACCTTGTCTTACTCCTGTGTTATAATCAAAATCCGGACTTAATTTATTCATTACTTTCACTTTGGCTTTTGTATTTTCCATTGTCATTTTTATTAGTCTTATTATTTTCGGTTGCACTTTAAAACATTGTAAGGTGTTATAGAGAACTTCTCTGTCAATTGAGTCAAATGCAAACTTAAAGTCAATAAACAGAAAGCATAAATCTATGCCATGCTCATAGAATTTTTCCATTATTTGTCGTATTACAAATATCTGGTCTATCGTACTCTTGTCACTTTAAATCCACATTGATACTCGCCTAATACATTTTCCGCATATTTTTTCACTCTATTATTTAAAATACTTGAAAATATTTTATATGCTACATTTAGCAATGTAATTCCCCTATAATTATGGCATTGATATTTATTACCCTTTTTATATATTGGGCATATTATGCCTGTCTTCCAGCTTTCAGGCATCTGTTCCTTCCTCCATATTTCTAATATTAACTTATGTATTGCTTTCATAATTTCATTCCCACCATATTTAATTAGCTCAGCGATTATGTCATCTTCTCCTGGTGCTTTATTATTCTTTAGGCTCTGTATTGCTATTTTAACATCCCAAATATCCGGTTCTTCTTCTTCTTCTTCTTCTTCTTCTTCCATTTTTTGTTCATTTCCATTTTCATTCTCTCCTTGTTCCTGATTATTTATTGATTGTCGTTTATTTAACAATTCCTTGTAGTACTCAGCCCATCTTTCCAGTATATCTTTATCTTCTCCAAGAACATTACCTTCCTTGCTTAGACATTCTTTCATTTTATTCTGTTTCCCTTGTTTCATTTGCTTTAATGCCATATAGAATTTCTTTATCTCACTCTGTTGAATCAGCGTTTCTATTTCTTGGGTTTGCATTTTCCAATATTCTCTTTTCTTTTTCTTACATATGTTATTAGCGTCTCTTCTTCTTTGACGGTATTCTTCATAGTTATTTCTAGTTTCTTTCTGGAGCATTTTTTTCCTAGCCATGTTCTTTTTTTCTATAGCTTGCTCACACTCTTTATCATACCATTCTATGTTTCTTTCCATTTTCTTTTCACCTATACTTATTTTTGCTACCTCTTTTACTGTCTCCTTTATTACCTCCCATTGTTCTTCTACACCTTCTTCTGTTCCTTTTTCATTTAATTTGCTGCTCATTAACTTTTGATATTTCTTTTTTTCTTCTTTATCTTTTATTTTTTCTCTATCCCATCGTATATGTTTGTTCTCTTGAACCCTCTCCATCTTCTTTATTTTTATTCTCATTCTCACTTTAACCAAAAAGTGATCTGAATCACAATTTGGGCCTCTACAACTTCTTACATCTATAATTGATGATGTATGTCTTGCTTTAATTAGCACATGATCAATTTGATTTACTATATCTGAGCCTGGCATTTTCCACGTTCCTTTATGTATTTCTTTGTGAGGGAAGCAGGTACTTTTAATAATCATATTATTTCTAACTGCGAATTGTCCAAGTAGATTACCATTTTCATTACTTATTTGATGTAGTGAATGTTTCCCTGCCACTCCATTTAAATAGTCTTCTTTCCCCACTTGGGCATTAAAATCTCCTAGTATCACCAATGTATCATAAGTTCCTACTGAATTACATGTATTTTCTAAGCTTTCGTAAAACTCTTCCTTGTTTATCTCATCTTTCTCTTCTGTAGGTGCATATATAGATAATATAGTTATATTTCTGAATTTACCTTTAAGGCGTATTTTACAGATTCGTTCACTAATTGATTTAAATTCTATTAGGCTCTTTTTGATTTCCTTTGAGATAATAAATCCTGTACCATTAAGTTCAGCTTTTTTAGGTCCACTATATAATACCGTGTATTCTTTCTTATCTATTCTACCTTCCCCTGCCCATCTTATTTCTTGGAGCGCTACCACATCTAATTTATATTTTAATACTTCATTTGCTATTTCTTTCATTTTCCCAGGTTTCAGCATTGTCCTTACGTTCCAGGTCGCCAACATTAAATCATTCCGAGGCTTTTTTGCAGGTTTCGTAACAATAGCTTTTTTACAAGATTAGGTTGTTAACCTAATGCTTAACCCCCAACCTGGAGGACCAGGCTTCCTTATTTATGTCCCCAGGAAGCAGGGTGGTCCGGTTATACCCCCGAACACTGGGTAGCTCAGGCACCTCGGGGGCGCTACTCCCCGTACTCACCAAGGTGAGCCCCTGAGGGGGCAAGTGGGATTTGTGTTGGACAAAGCAGTGCAGGGGCAAGTTTTTTCCATGTTCTTCAGTTTCCTCTGCCATCCCATTCCACTGGTACTCCATCTTTATTCCATGTATTCATTCCTGCGGTGCCCTAGTAGTAAAAGCAGGTGTTAAACTTGGAAGTTTATAGCATTCCTTGTTGTCAGCAGTGGCAGATTTCCCCTGGATGTCCATTCCACCATAGACAGTGGCCACAAAGTTTCAGCTTGTATCAGTGCAAAATGTGGCCATTTTAAAAAATGGTTGGTGCTGTGTGTAATGAATGCCTGTAAGTACAACATACTAAAGGTAAATTAAAATATCTCTCATGATTTAAATGAATTGAGTCACCTTTTTACACTTTTTGTTCCAACTTTGCCTTCGTTTGGGAAGACCGGTTTCAGGGTACTTTAACCCTATCTTCAGTTCCGGGGTTGATTGACGCTACGTACAACAGGTGGTTGTGTGCAGCCTGGTGTTGTGTTGCCCTCTACTCTTATCAACAGGATGACATCAATGGAGGGGACCTCAAAATTCATAAGGGAATCTTCTTTGGTGATAATTATGTTTTCCCAAATTTGCAGTTCCAAAGGTTTCTTTACACATTTAATCAACTCTATTTCTTCCTTTATGTTATGATTTTCAGACCAAAAATGATGTGTTACTGCAGACTTGTCTATGTGCTTGATCTAATGCTTCTCAAGTGTTCTTTCATCCTAGTTATCAAATTTTGTTTTATTTTTCCAATATAAATTTTATTGTAATCTCAGCAGCTCATTTCTGATTTATTAGTGTTCAGTGTGGTACCTTTCAAAGGGTGTTTCAATAAGTTCCAGATATATATATTTTGAGGGGTCAGTTTTATATTAAAGTCTTTAAAAATCCTTTCAAATTTCCAGAACAGTTTTGGGTGAAAAGTAAATTTACAAAATTTCACTGATGGTTTTACCAGCTTTTCCAGAGCGATGATTTCATGTAGTCTTTTATTTCTTTTGTGTCTGTAAATCAATCTATTTGTAATGTTTGTATAGTAATTGTTCAGTTTGTCAACCTGATGAATGTATGTATATTCTTTTTTGCATTCTGTTTTATTCAATGTGACATTGATAAGCCTATGAAAGATGGCAAGTTGAAGTTGTACTGGGCTAAATGGTTCCATTTTATGTAATTGTCAACATGTGTAGCTTTTCTGTAGAAGCCAAATTTCAAACTTATTTCTGTTCTCATGCTTTTCAAATCTAAAAAGGGCAACAATTTGATACATCTCTCATGGTATTTGTGTTTTTCACTTTTAAGTTGTAACAGTATTTATGGCTAGACTAGGTAGATTAACATTGAAGAAAAATTGAGCATAAGTTTGCTTTGAGCATTAATGTTTTTTTAAACTAATATTGTCTCTTAAAAAGAATTAATGCTCACTCTAGAAGGCATTTCTTCTTATTAAAAGTTTTCAATAAACCCATGCTGATTTCTTGCTTTATTTGTGCTCACCAATAATAATTAGTAAGTATAGAGGGAGTGAGCGAAAAATTTGTAGGACTATTAGAGAGTTATTCAGATAATAAATCTTGTATTAGGATTGCCAACAACAAAGTAATGGATTGTGTATCAAATACAATTGAATTAAGGCAGGGTTGTAAATTAAGTCCCATTTTATTTTATTTGTTTATTGATGACATACAACAAATTCAAAAATAAAATTCACAATGTCCAGCAATATAAAATAAAGATATTCCAGGTTTGCTCTTTGCAGATGATCTAGTAGCAGCAGCAGCAATCACAAGTGAAAGTTTAAAGAAAGCAATAGAAATAGCAGAGAATTGCTGCTAAAAATGGGGTTTAAAAATAAATAAAAGTAAGCCCAAGAAAGGGAATCAACTTAGCAGAGGGGAGTTAGAGGGCAGTGAATTCAAAATTGTAGACAAGTTTGATTACTTAGGAGTAAGGGTAAGTAATAATGGAAAATGGACAGAACAAAGAGGAAAGAGGAAATTAGCATAAGAACCTGCTTAAAGAAAATACCGAACATGAGAGTAAACTGGCTAGAGAGAATATATGCAGCCACAGTGGAATCAAGAGTGATGCATGAAATAGAGATTTGGGGAACTGAAAAAGGGGGGATGTATAGATCAAATTCATAGATCCTTTTGCAAAATGATATTGGGATTACGAGATTAGCTCCCAATGGGGTAGCAGTGGTTGAATTGGGAAGGCTGGGAGGAAGGGATCAGTGGTCAAAAGGATAGTGAAACATTGGAACAGGATCCAAGTACCAGAGGAAGGAAATATTGTTAAAGACTGTTTAAGGGCCCAAGAATCAGCAAAATGGCAAAGAAGTTGGATATGACAATTAAAGGAAATTGTAAGAGAAGTTGGATTGAGCAAGCTAGCCAATCAACAGACAATGGGGGGGACAAAGACTATGAAATAAAGTGAAAGCTGGGATAGATGACATAGAGAAACAAGAAATAATAGTAGCTTAAGGGATAAGAGTACTTTAATATTATATAGGAGTGTTAAGAAAGAATGAAAAAATGAAAATAGAGGGTTTGGCATGGACAAGAACAGAAGCAATATTATTAAAAGGTCTAAAAGTTGATAAAGATCTATGCCCGCCATGTGGCAATGTTGATAACAATTTCATTGTACAATTGAGCATGAGGAAGCCAAAATGTTGAGAGAGATAATATGGAACAAAAACTGGGAAAAGTTCCAACAGAGATATTGTATTTAAAACTTTTTAGAATCAATAGGAAAGCTTTTCTGAAACAACTAGGTAATTATACAAGGAAAATAAGACAGAAATGGGGAAGGGGAATCGTCAAAGAAAGAGGGAATCTTAATAATAGAACTGATAAGGTTGCAATTTATAGAAGAGGTAAATAGATTAAGTTGCTAGGGTATAAAAATACACAAATAACCAGGGTATTAACTGCCTATGATACCAAATTCAGCAACTCCAGGAAAGTACCTGTATATTATAATGTTTGTAATTTGAAAAGATGAAATAAATTAGTATAGTAAATGAAATTCATGCATTTGCAGACATAAAATGCATTGAATTTTTAGCATTATGCATTTGCATATCCTAATTTCATATGCTGAAATTATGATATTTTTATCTTTGAAAAGTAATGAATATTTGGTGGATGATGTTGCAGCGGATGAAGATAGTGGTTCTAATAAGGACTCTGCACCTGGAAGTAGAACAAGTACTCCAGAACCCAAACTTGTCTTTAAAGACAAAAAGGAAGCTATTGAAGCCTTCAAGGATCTCTTACGTGAAAGGGTAATTCTTTATCACTTTGTTATTCATAAAGTTAATTATGTCATATGAACTTTAAGCCAATTGAAGTTTTAGGAGCAATAACATGCTAACAAGATAATGATAAACTCATATTAGCACTGCTCACATTTAAACAATCACTTTTGTAGGATTTAATATAAAGTTCACAGTTTATCCTGATAAACAAACTTGATTTTACAAAAATGTTTAAAGGTTTCATTTTGTAGTCGGCTTAGCCTCCCTTAGTTAGGACTGACACCCCCCCCATAGGACTTACAAGTAAATACCTAGGGATCAGAAGCCTGTCAATGGGCCAACGGCATGAAACCACATAATGGTGAACCTGCAATGAGTGGTCAGGCTGTAAGTCAGGTATGAGCGCGAGGACGTGGATGATATGAAATGCAAGTGAAATGGATAATAGGAAAGGTGATGATGGAACAGTTGGTGGAACGAGTGGTGGGAGAAACCAGAGGACCCAGAGAAAACCCACTCCGGCACTGCTTTGTCCACCACAAGTCCATGCTGTTGCTTGGGATTGAACCCAGGCTGCCTAGATGGGAGGCAAGCGGTCTAACCACTCGACCATGGCACCCCCATGTTTAAAGGTAATTAAAATATATTATAGCAGTAAAATATTGACATTAACCAGACGTATTGAGCATGATGATCTTTTAACATAGGGACTGACTTGGGTAAAAAAACTGAACTATTCATTGATTAATTGTTGTTAGTTAATTTCCCAATGATTTGAAAAAAATGATGACATTTGAAGAGTTGAAAAATGAGTCCTTATTTTAGTGTCTCTTTGAGTATTGAAATTACTAATTTTTACAGATTTCATCCGATTTAGCTGACATTTTTATTCCAGAATTGTTCATTATAATTATAGCATGAAAGCTTTTCATAACCCTATTTACCTGTTAAAAGTTTCCAAGAAAATAATTTTTAAGGTATGGAAATTAAAATCTTTTGCAAAATTCTCCATGTGAGGAAAATTTGGAAAAATTAGAAAAAGGCTATTGAGTCTATTCTTCAGAGATATAAAAAAATTAATGAAAATTGCATTATGGCAACATATTAGAGTGGAAGAAACAATTAATTCACAATAGAAACAAAGTGATCTTTAACTGCTGTGGTTCTTAGCCTCCCATTCTATACTGGGCATAAAGGACTGCTTAATTTTGCTCAGAGGCCTCTCTTATCAGGCTTGAGGTTCTTTTATATGCCAAAATCTATGATACAGGATCAACAGCTTTACTTCCCTTCCGAAGGAAGCCATGCTAAGGATTTTTATGCCTGAAAAAATTCATCGTCCTCTGCCAGGTTTGATTGACCTAATAGTTGATTAAAAACTATAAAGCCTGGGACTTAAAAGTACTTATAACATGAAAGGCACCGTTGGAGTATGTCATCTCAAAATAATTGTAGTTCTTGTGTGATTTACCAAGAAAAATATGAGTCGGTTGGGGAATTTAGTGCTGTATTGGCATGCTGCCAGGTAGCCCAGTGGTTAGAGAAATTGAATGAGACAAAGGAATCCATGGTTCAAATCCTAGTTATGGCATTGAATTTTTCAGTTGACTAGCTTTGCAACTTCTGTTGTACACACTGGCTAGCGTGCAAGAAAATTAATTCACAATTCTAGAGTATCATTTCACAGACCAGTCGGGTGGACTAGTGTCAGTGTGTTGATAGCTATACGTAGTTATTTTCATGTGTGAATGTATGCATTATTCTGGCTTTGTGGGCTTTGTTTAGTGTTAAAACAGGCTTTTTCTTGCTTGGTGCCTTATTTTAATATCCTGTAAGTATTGTAACGGCTAACTTCTTTTCGTTTAAATTCTGTACATTGTTTCATAACTTCTTTCTTCATGGTATGATGTAATGTATTGTTAAAGTTTTATTTTTGTAACTTGAAATATGCACATTTTTCTATACAAAATAAAAAAATTGACATTTCTCATTTATCGCTAAAAACACATTATTCTTGAAAATACAAAAATTTTCAAAAATTTGCCACAAAAAAAAAGTTATACATCATTCCAAAGTTATGTTAAATGCATGCAAAACATTTTGTTTTTTAACTCAACAACTTTCTCATTTATCCTGAAAACAAATTGCCAACAATTTGATTATAAACAAATAAAAGTAACTGATGTCCTTATTGCTTTAAAATATTGTCCAATGAAATAGTGGCTTAGCCAATCAAAAACCAGAAATAAATAGTTCTATCATGTAGGTAATTACATATTTATACATAAATTATTTAAACAACACTAATTTTTTGGATTTGTTTTTCAGGATGTTCCCAGTAATGCTAGTTGGGAAACAGCAGTAAAGTTAATTTCCTCAGATCCCCGTTACCCAACTTTACGTAAATTAAATGAGAAAAAGCAAGCATTTAATGCGTACAAAACACAGAAGATGAAAGAGGAAAGAGAAGAACAAAGGCAGAGAGCAAAAAAAGCTCGAGAGGATTTAGAGGAATTCCTTATGACATCAGACAAAATTACTTCCACCACAAAGTATTATCGTTGTGAGGATCTCTTTGGAAGTATGGATGTAAGTTGAATCTGCTATAGTAAAGTCTAGAGCTGTAGCATAGCACAGGAGGCATGAATCATTATTTTTAGTTTATATATATAATATCATTAATGTGAAAGGTAATAAAATCTTTCACAAATTTGATTTGCCATTATAAACATCTTAAAATTTTCCACTTACATGTAAGACAATGTAATAAGACTAGTTTCAAAGGAGTGACCTCCCTATCTTCAATTCTTTCACCTACCATGCATATCATTTTCAACTTAGTTCTGCATATTATGAAATATGTAAATTCTGTTTTGTTTACTGTGTGACACTATTTGTATGATAGCAAAAGCAACTTTGATAGCATATGTTCAAGTTTCTGTCCTGCATGTAACATGTAAGGTAACATGTGAATTTAGAAAGAGATAGCTGTATTCTCCCTTCTCTTTGTTTATCTTTACCTGTCTGAGTTATTAATGTTTTACAAATACACATGTTTTACATCTAATTACTCATTGAATTACCATTTACTTAATAGTTAATCTTTTATCTCTCAATATATTGATGAATAGCTTGATAGTATTTGAAAATTTAAGTACCTGTTTATTGCATTATTTTCATTCTCCAAGGATTTGCAGTTGTTAGATGAGCTAATTAGAGCTGGGACATCTCCATATAAACTTTACACATAATGAGCATGTTGCCAATATGTAACATGTGATTAGCATTGACTACACTAACATGCTATCTATCTGTTAATGCTGGAGTATAGACAAATAGTAATTTTCTTTAGTTGCTGTTGACCTGCTTTGTTCTTGTATCGGTTTAGATGTTTCTTGTGAATGAGAAGTGTCTTTGCATCGTCCCATTTGTGTCATTATTGTCTTGCAGGCCACTTGTGTTGGGGTATATGTGCATATATGTTTGAGTATTTTGGCAATAAGAAGAAAACATCCAACATTGCTGATTAATGGACAAAACTATTGAAATGGCTGCTGATCCTAGGCAAATATCTTGTTATGCAATGCTTTCACTGAAATATCTGGTGATGCTCATCATAGTCCAGATCACATGCACGTACCCACAGACATGCATACACACACATATATACACACACATGCATGCATGCGCGTGCACACACACACACTTACTTTTGGAAATCAGACATAAATTTATTTCATAAATGACAAGCTTAGTAGAAAGAGGCAGAAATTAAACATGTGGTCTCCAAGCAAGAAGATCATTGTTGTCAAGATAGAAACTCCTGAAAAGAGGAGAAAAGATGTAAACATATTGCAAACCTAGAACCTTTCCTGTAGGTTGCTATACCCAGACATAATTCTGATTATAGGAGAATGACATTCTATTACTGTTATTATTTTGTTTAGTCATTCCATTTATACCCTGCCTTGAACTGCACAGTCACATTGGCAGCATTCACCTGTGGAACATGTATATGCTATCATTAGGTTTCTAGTTTTCTTCATTAGATCACACATTCATCCACACTTCCAGATTTGGCCGTACCGTGGCCGAGTAGTTAGACCACTCACCTCTGACCGAGTGGCCTGGGTTCGATACCAAGCGATCACATGTTGGGATTTGTGGTGGACAAAGTGGTGCAGGGATGGGTTTTCTCTGGTTTCCCCTACCATCACATTCCACCAGTGCTCAATATTGTGGCCTGCAGTGCCACAGTAGTAAAAGCGGGTGCTAAAGACTACAAAAAAAAATCTTTCTAGGAAGGCTAGGGAATATCTATGCTAGAGAGGAGTTCCTACCCTCCAGGAATCAAACGTGGGACCCCTTGCACAACAGGCAGGTGTTCTACCAATTGAGTTATGGTGCCAGCCAAAAGGACTTATTTGGGTAACTCACCCTAACCAACATTCAAACTCAGGACTTTTTGAATGTGAGGCAGACATTTTACCTCCCACACTACAAAATTGAGCCCTGTTATTTTAATTTCTACATTTGTGCAGTTACATTTTGAGAGTGTGAAAGCAATATTATTTTTGGGGTAGGAAAAAAAAATTATTCTCCCCCCCCCCAAAAAAAAAAAGAAAAATACTAACATTTATAATTACCTAAATATAAATTGTGAAATCCTGCTCATTAATTCATTGATAAATTTAGTTTACATCCAGTAGTTCAATAAAGGAAAAAGGTCATCTAATAGCATAGGCTTGAAAAATTAAATCAACAAAGAGTAAAGGAGCTGAAGATATGAATGAAAGTTTAAGAAACATATCCTCTATTGATTATTTTAAAAAAGACAAATGAAGCTTTTACCCAATATACATGATTTATTACTGTAAATGCCTTAACAAGTAATGAACTAGATGTGGATTATCCTGATATATGGTGGACTTTGAGACAGTGATGTGTTTTAACAATTAAAATTTAGTTGAGTCGATTTTGTAACACTACATCACTTACTTTTTTATTTTGGAAAACATGTTTCAGAAGCCATGTGCTTCCATTGTCAATTCCTTTGGTCGACTACCGGCATTGCTTTCTGTGGTGGTTGTCTCTGTCCCTGGTGGTGGTTTGATGAACTTCTGGATGAGTAGATCGCCTGGCGGGATTTCAAAATTGAAAACCCGGTTCTTGTTTTTCCAAATATATATGTTTTCCCAAACTTTTAATTCTGTCTTCCTTGTGATGTTTTTGAGGATTTTTGGACTTCTATTTATAGTGTGTTTCTCTTTCCAAAAATGCCAAGCTACTGCAGATTTTTCTTCTTGTTTGAGTTTAATATTTCTGTGGTGTTCTTTTGCCCTGGTTTTTATATTTCTTTTTGTTTGGCCGATGTAGATTTTTTCACAGTCATTACAGCTGAACTGATATATTCCTGGTTTGTTTTCTTGTGGGATATCATCTTTTAATTTGGAATTTAAAATGTTTTTTATAGAGTAATTGTTTTTAGGGGCTAGAATGATGTTATGTCTTTTGAAGATCCTCTGGAATTTGTAGAAAGTTGTAGGGTGGTATGTAAACTTCTTGTAGATCTTGTTTTCTTTCTGGTTTTGAGTGAGTGTGCTGACTTCTTTAATTCTCTTTCTATTTTTGGCTTTATTAACTTTTTTGTACACCAGTTCTGCCTGAAATCCATTCTCTGTAGCTATGTCCAAAATTTTATTAAGTTCACATTGGTATTCTGTTTTTCCCATTGGTACATTATTATTACAAACAAACATCTGGTTTAGCTATGGGCAGCCCGCTGTCACCTATATTAGCAGATCTCTTCATGAGCACTATGGAAACTAGGATTAAAAAGGCATTCCCCTGGATGTTCAAAATATGGTACCGCTATGTAGACGACATCTTTGCAATAGTCCCAGAAAGACACCTAGAAGATGCTCTAAAACTCCTAAATATGCAAGAAAAGTCTATAAATTTCACAATGGAGAAGGAATGTGATGGACAACTACCATTCCTCGACCTAAAAATCATAAAAACTAATAATCACCTTACATTTGGCATCTACAGAAAACCTACCCACACCAACAGCTATATAAAACAAAAGAGTTACAATCCCATTCCCCATCAGCATGCTTTACTCAACAGCCTTACACACAGATTGGTAAATGTACCAATGGGAAAAACAGAATACCAATGTGAACTTAATAAAATTTTGGACATAGCTACAGAGAATGGATTTCGGGCAGAACTGGTGTACAAAAAAGTTAATAAAGCCAAAAATAGAAAGAGAATTAAAGAAGTCAGCACACTCACTCAAAACCAGAAAGAAAACAAGATCTACAAGAAGTTTACATACCACCCTACAACTTTCTACAAATTCCAGAGGATCTTCAAAAGACATAACATCATTCTAGCCCCTAAAAACAATTACTCTATAAAAAACATTTTAAATTCCAAATTAAAAGATGATATCCCACAAGAAAACAAACCAGGAATATATCAGTTCAGCTGTAATGACTGTGAAAAAATCTACATCGGCCAAACAAAAAGAAATATAAAAACCAGGGCAAAAGAACACCACAGAAATATTAAACTCAAACAAGAAGAAAAATCTGCAGTAGCTTGGCATTTTTGGAAAGAGAAACACACTATAAATAGAAGTCCAAAAATCCTCAAAAACATCACAAGGAAGACAGAATTAAAAGTTTGGGAAAACATATATATTTGGAAAAACAAGAACCGGGTTTTCAATTTTGAAATCCCGCCAGGCGATCTACTCATCCAGAAGTTCATCAAACCACCACCAGGGACAGAGACAACCACCACAGAAAGCAATGCCGGTAGTCGACCAAAGGAATTGACAATGGAAGCACATGGCTTCTGAAACATGTTTTCCAAAATAAAAAAGTAAGTGATGTAGTGTTACAAAATCGACTCAACTAAATTTTAATTGTTAACTAGATGTGGGTTGAGCCCTTTCTCTTATGGAACAATATCCTTGACTTTCATTCTGTATTTGAAGTCATTTCAAGAATGTAGTACTTGTTACACTGAAAGGAAGTAGTTCTTCCAATTATGGAAACAATTCCTTTGGAAGAACTTGGGCACTTCACATTGAGTAGCCCTGAAATGACTTTTTCCACTGTAACTGCCACCTCTCCAAATGAGTCCCATGAAAAAGACAGGTCATGGTGCGCACTGCTCTGTAACGATGCAAATTACCGTGGTAATCTTAACTCTCAGACAAAATGTAATAACAAACATTATTACTATCAACATTTGTCAATGTTTCCTTTATTATTATTCCCTCACGTGCCTATTCACATCACTTATACAAGTATTTCATCATGGTATCCTAAGCAATGCTGTTTATGTTACTACACACAAAACATAAAGAAATGTATGTGACATAAATTGTGTGCCTTAATGAGATCTAGATTTTGGTTTACTAGTTATGTAAAAGTAATTCAGAATGAAGAGCATTTCAGTGGCTATTCCCAGAAACCTTTAATATATGGCATTTTAATCAAAATTGTTAAAATCCATTTACGAGAAAATGGAAAAATTTGAAAAATCTTCTGTTGTGAAGGATAGTTTGGGATAGTCAAATTTTACTCATATACTTTGTGCTGCATACTTGGAAGATACTGGAGTCAAATCCTTTTGGTCTCTATGTGATAGAATTAAAAATTTGGTTCTCTTTGCTTGGCCAGGAGTAAAACAAGAAAGATATGAAATGAATGAAGACCTCTCATTTGAGAAAAGTTTAAGTATTTTAAAATTGAAACCTATAACAGGGAATATCTCGCAAATAGTAGCTCAAAAAAAAAAGGAAGAAGAAGAATGCATGTGACAAATTGTGTGTTTCAACAAGTTTTTTGTGCAGTATTTTGTCTTATCTCTTAAGGTTTATCAGTTTTACTAAAGTCATCCAGAATGAAGAGGTCTACAGAGGCTTTCCCAGAAAATTCAAGGTATACATTTGATTTATTATGAAAATATCTTAAACATATGGTATTTTAATCAAAATTGTTAGTGCCATTTTTAAGAAAATAAAAAAAAAATTTAAAAGATGTTCCATGTAAAGATAGTCTAGAGTGTGGTGGGGATTTGCTTGAAAACTTTTGCATTGCATCCTTGGAAAACACTGAGCTTACATAGTGACCCACAGACACACTTACAAATCTTTTTCTAAAAACGTTTTTTTTTTTTTTTTTTTTTTTTTTTGCACTCAGAGGATTTCAAAACATATATTTCTAGTGAAATCTTGACATCAAATTGTTGAGTAGAATACAATACCTTTTCTACATGTACATGTAGCGAAAGTAAAATGTTCCTTTTGGATATAGAGGTACTCAAAACTGCATTTCTGGCAAAATATCGGTATTGGATTTTTGGGTAGAATGTATACCTTCTCTACCTACTCTGTACATTGTACATGGTAGAGAAACTAAACATTTGATATGCTACATTGATGTAATTTTCTCTATCTATCCTGCAGCAATTATTCTTAAAAGCTTATTCTTCTACTTCATGCATATAAGATAAACCTTAGCAGAAATGATTTTTTTGCAATATTATTTCCTTTTACAAGGGGAATAAGAAATCAATTAGCTGGTCAAATCTTTTAAAAGCTGACCGCTATGTGACATTATTGAAATTCCATTCTCTTTGCTTGATAAGGATGAAAGAATATGAATAATGACATCATTTGAGAAAAGTAAAAGTGTTAGAAAATTTAAATAGTATATACAGGACATAAAGTGTGTGTTTTTACAAGATCTAGATCTACATTTTTTTGTATAGTAAGATTTTGTTTATCTCTTACAATTTTCCAGTTACCAAAAGTCCTTTAGTATGAAGAGAACTTCAGAGGATGTTCTTAAGACATTCATGATCTTCATATTGTCATGTAAATATTTTTAATATACAATATTTTAATCAAAATTGTTAGAACCATTTTTGTAAATATCAACATTTCTAAAACAAAATTGATATTCTGGGGTGGGGTATTTCTTGAAAATCTTTGCTCGCAATCTTGGAAGATGCTGAACTTAAATTATCAAGTTTGTTATTTAACTGACTTTTCGTTTTTGAGTCATGTTGTTCATGTGCACAAACCCACACAGACTTTTTTTTCAAAATGCTTTTTTTTTTTTTTTTTTTTTTTTAATGTGTATTTCCAGTGAAATCTCAGTATTGAATTTCTGGGTGAAATACAATACCTTCTCTACCTATGTACCATATACAAAATAGAAGAAGTACAATACTTGTATAGACCTACATTTAGAATCTATGGGACACCTACAAAGAAAGTTAAATGATTTATTATTCTTTATGTTAGAAATACACAAACAATTTCTTGCCAGACTGCAGCATCAAGGCATTTTTACCACACCTACAAAAAAAATAAAATAATATTGTCAGTTCTACATACCTTGAATCATACTTCATGTTAAGGTTACATTAGGTTACGTTAAGGATGAAAAGTTGTTATTAAGACTAGTTTTAAATTTTAAAGATGAAGCACTTATAAAAACACTCATAAATATCTTATAATACGAATCACACTAAATATTTCTTATATTTTGTATAATTAACGTCTAATGCACACCAAAAGCAATGCATGTGGCCATTATGATCTGCCAAATTCCACACGGAAAAATACATTCACAATAATTGTATCTTTACAGTAAGCAATAAACAAATTATATGCTAAGACACACTGAAAATGCTAATGAAAGTGTATCACTTAATGAACAAATTAAGCCATTTATGACCAAAATCAGCCACTTTTAGAACAACACATGCTTTTATTGCTGCATTTTCAACCGGGACTAGCCAGTCGTGATAATCTCGTAATATGGCCTGTCTCTGTTGCGGGTCTTGTTCTAACCATTAAGATGGAGTAATACCAAATAATGAGGTGTCATTACCTTTCATAATAATGTGATGTTGGAATAAACTCTGATGCAGTAGGCAATGGAACTATGGAATTACAAAAGAACTGTCAGTTCCAAAAATCAGAATGGTAACTTTACACTTCCTCAAAGAATTCTTTGGAACATCTCTAACTCCTGTGACCCAAAACTGCAGTGAAAGTTTAGCTGACTTTCTGTTTGTTGTGCCTGTTATATTTATTTCTGTCTTTAGCTAATGTACTGTGTAATGTAAAGTATATGTTAATTTGAGACTGGTATTCTGTGATTGCTTTGTAGGTTTGGAAAAATGTATCAGAGGCAGATAGAAGAGATATCTATGAAGACGTAGTGTTTAGTCTGGCTAAGAGAGAAAAGGAAGAAGCCAAAACAATGAAGAAGCGTAATATGAAACAGCTAGCAGAAATACTAGATGCAATGACTAATATTGGTCACAGAACAACATGGCAAGAGGCACAGCAGATGCTGCTGGATAACCATGCTTTTGCAGATGATGCTAATCTTTTAGGTATGCACATCATCATAGTCTTGTTGTAAACATTCACATATATGTATATGTAAATATTGCATTTTTCATATAAAAGATGATTCTTATATCAATGTTACATTATTCATAACATAGTTTTGCTAGGAATGATATCAAATTAAAGTAAGATGCGCTTAGCCATAACACATGATAATAGTATTCAGATTTTTGTGGTAACAAGCTCTTAAGATGGAAAGAAAAGAAAGGGGACACAAAATATTATTATAAAGTTTCAAGCTCATCCACTAGAAGACGCTTAGTACAGAATATTTAAAAAGCACTAACACTACAAAAAAGTTTATTCAATAGAAATTACATATTTTAATGATCTCTACAGTTTTTTTCTCTCGTAAGTATTTGTCAATAGTGGTGCTGAGGCTGAGTGTTTAGATTGCTTTCCTCCCATCTAGGTGGCCCAGGTTCGATTCCAAGCTCCCGCCTATGGGATTTGTGGTGGATGAAGTGGTATCTAGGCAGGTTTTTTCCAGGTTCTCTGGTTTCCCTCGCCACTCGTTCCATCAATTGCTTCACCATCACCTTTCCTATCATCCATTTTCCTTGCATTTCTTATCATTCACTTCCTCATGCTCATGCCGGTTATGGGCCAACCACTCCTTCCAGGTTCTCCATCCTGTGGTTTTGTGCCATTGGATCTCAACAGGCATCTGACCCCTAGGCATTATTTGTGTGTGTCCTAGGGGGTGGGGGTGTCAGTCCTTATTAGGGGAAGGGTAAGTTAACTACGAAACAAAGTATTTGTCAATCTTTTAGGATAAGTGAGTGTAATGTAGAATTATATGAAATTCAAATAAACATCACAAAATTTCACAATGCATCGTATATATCGAATACAAGACAACCTCAAATGCTAGATGGTCCCCTATTTTTTTCAGAGCTTAATTTTTGGATTTAGCTCCTCATTTATATAAAAATCTAATCTGTTCCATTCACATGATTTTCCCTATATCTATGCAACAAATTATTGTTAAAAGCTTATACTTCTTTTTACTTCATGCTAATCAAGAAAAATTTAGCAGAAGTAGTTTTATTACTTGCTTCCTTGTAAGTAGAAGTGAAATAAGGGAGTACCATAGGTTAAAGTTATAGTCAAAAGCTGGTTACTATATGATTGAAGTTCCTTTGTTTGTATGGACAGGAGTTGACAAACTCCTGTATGAGAAAAGTATAAGTTTTTCAAGGCTGAAACAAAAAACAAGGAATATCTTAAAAACGATCAACTCCATGAAAAAAAAAAAAAAAAAAAAATATATATATATATATATATATATATATATATATATATATATATATATATATATATATATATATAACATAAATTGTGTGTTTTAATGTGCTATACATTTGTCTATGGTAAGTTTTTGTCTATCTCTTCCGGTTTTGCAGTTATGCAAAATTACGTAAAGTTCATCCAGAATAAAGTAGTCTTCAGAGGCTATTACCAGAAAATTCATGATACACATTTTATTTGTCAGGTAAATATATTTAATATACAATATTTTAATCAAAATCGTTAGAGCCATTTTTGAGAAAATCAAAATTTTCGAAAAAAGTTTCACGTAAAGGGTAGCTTGGGTTGGGGGGGATTTTCTTAAAAATCTTTGTGTTGCATCCTTGAAAGATACTGAACTTAAATACCAAGTTTAGTACTTAACGGTCTTTTCGTTTTTGAGCTATGCTGTTCACAGACACACACAAACACACGGTCCTTTTTCTAAAAATCTGATGTGTCCCATTCACATGACTTTCCCTAAATCTCTGCCTCAAATTATTGTTAAAAAGCTAATGCTTCTAATTACTTCATGCTAATCAAGAAAAATTAGCACAAATAGTCTATTACTTGCTTCCTTGTAAGTAGAAACAAAGTAAGGGAGTACCATAGGTTAAAGTGATAGTCAGAAACTGCTTGCTATGTGACTGAAGTTCCTTTGTTTGTATAGACATGAGTTGACAAACTCCTGTATGAGAAAAGTATAAGTTTTTCAAAGCTGAAACCAAAAACAAAAAATATCCAAAAAATGATCCAACTCCACAAAAAAATTGCATATAACATAAATTGTGTGTTTTAATGTGCTCTACATTATTTGTGTGGTAAGTTTTTGTCCATCTCTTACGGTTTAGCAGTATTGCAAAATTCATTCAGAATAAAGTAGTCTTCAGAGGCTATTCCCAGAAAATTCAAGATATCATTTTATTTATCAGGTAAATATTTTTAATATATAATATTTTAATCAAAATTGTTAAAGCCATTTTTGAGAAAATAAAAACTTTCGAAAAAAATTCCATGTAAAGGAAGAGTAGTTGGTTTCTTGAAAATTTTTGTGTAGCGTCCTTGGAAGATACCAAACTTAAATACCAAGTTTGGTAAAAAATAAAAGAATATGAGTAATTTTTTGTAGCACAAACATCACTTATTTTTACTTACTGGGGACCGGTTTCGGGTAACAGTTGTTCCCATTTTCAAGGGTTGAAGTAAGTAAAAATAAGTGATGTTTGTGTTACAAAAACCGACTCATATTCTTATACTTTTTATTTAGTCACATCACTGTCACAAGCTTCTATGCATATTTGCAAGTTTTTAACCAAGTTTGGTATTTAACAATCTTTTCGTTTTTGAGCTGTGCTGCCTACAGACAAACACATAGACAGACAGACACACACACGTATGGACATTTTTCTAAAAATGCTTCTTTTTTATTAAGGAGGTCCTAAAACATGTATTTCCAGTGAAATCTTGGTATCAAATTTTTGGGTGCTTTACAATACCTTCTCTATACACTATGTACATAGTACATGTAGAGAAAGTAAAAAGAATGTATGATAATTTAATTTTTAAACAAAACATATATGTTACGTACATATATTTTGAAAAAATTAAAGGATACTAAGCTGATTAAGTCCTTTATTGTATCTCATTTGAATTTACGCAGAAATGCACATAATGGGCATGAGAGAGAGAGAAAGGAGGGAATGGAAATGTATGGTATAGTGCAATAGGAGAAAATGATGGTGGCAACAACAGCAGCACTGCACTGCAACAGTGATCGATTGATATAATTTTCTATTTAGACAATGCACCTAATATAACACATCATTGTAAAGTTTATCTAATTTGAATTTGCAAAGAATTCATGTAATAGTGGAAGTGAAAGAGAGAGAGAGTAGAACATAAATGTACTAGTAATGTGCTTTAGGAGGTGGCAGTGCATACATATTGTAATAACAATGATGGATAAGATTTTTGCAGGAATGCAGTTATTGGTCAGAAGGGAGAATGGAAACGTACCTGGTATGTGTGCAGTGAGTGGAGGGAAATGTGTATTCTCATTCTGTATGACTATTGGCTCCCAATACATTAGATCCAACTACCAATATCAATATAAAAGGAAATCCTCTATTTTTATTTTAGTCTTGGAGAGAAATGATTTTTTCAATGAGAATGTTTATAACCCTTCTAGGTCCGTTAACAGCTAACTTTAGTTTCATGTTCTGTACTTTACGGCACAAAATGAAATGCATATCCTCTGTCTAATCTGTTGCATATGTCTCAATCTTGGAGATAGTCTCTACCATTTCCCACATGCTTTGCCACTGCTGTACCCACAAAGTTTGAAACTTACTTACATTTATCAACATGGTATTTGGAAAGCATATATTTTAATCAAATTCATTAGAAAATTATATGTAACAAACATTTTTCCACATAAAGAGTAGTTTGGGATGGTGCGATTTTCAAAATTTTTTTGTTGCATGCAGATTCTGAACTTTTCATTTTTGAGTTATGGTATTCTCATTTCTCCCTTATTTCTCTAAGCGTGTTGTTTTGAGGTTAGAAATCTCTGTATCAAATTAAGTAATTTAAAACTGAAACCAATAATAAGGAATATCGCAGAAAGTCAACTCTACAAGAACAATGTGTATGACATAAATTACATATTTTAATGAGATCTACACTTTTTGTGTACCTCGTAAGGTTTATCAGTTATGCAAAATTCAGTAAAATTCATCCAGAATAAAGAGGGCTTCAGGGGCTATTCCCAGAAAATTCAGGATTTACATTTTATTTGCCATGTAAACATCTTTAATATACAGTATTTTAATCAAAATCATAAGAGCCATTTTCGAAAAAAACAAAATGTTGAAAACTTTTTCCACGTAAAGGTTAGTTTGGGGTGGTAGGATTTTCTTGAAAATTGTTATGTCACATTCTTGGAAAGTAATACCAAGTTTGGTATTTAACAGTCTTTTCGTTTTTGAGCTATGGTGTCCAAAAGCACACATGCACACACACACACACACACACACACACACACACACACATATATATATAATTTTTTTTTTTTTTTTTTTTTTTTTTTTTCCTTTTTTTACTCGGAGACTTAAAAACATATATTTTAGGTGAAATATTGACATAAAATTTTTGGGTGGAATACAATACCTTCTCTAGCTATTATGTATACTGAGTGTACATATGTGCTAGACAAAGTAAATAAAATAATTAAATAATAAAGTAATTATTCTTCTGACAGCACTGACTTATGTGATGGTCAAATCTTATAAAAGCTGAATGCTCTGTTATTAAAATTTGGTTCTCTTTACATGACCAGGAGTAAAACAAACAAAACAAGAATGATAAACTCCCATAAGAGAAAAGTTAATTTATTTTAAAATTGAAACCACCTCTGAAATCAAACACAAAAGAGGTATTCACTCCTACAAAACTAGATCAGCCAATCACATATGTATAGAATCAGTTAACTCTACCACTCTACATAGTGCTACCAAAACTACAACAGTCTCCCACTTAACATTAAGCAATCGTCTAACTTATCCCAATTTAAAAACAAACTCTTCAAATACCTACTTGAACAATACTGTAATTCCTAAAAATTTGACAACAGAAAATCCCTATAGTGATTCTTGAAATATTGCATTAAGTTTAATCACACACCCATACAAATTATGTTAAAAATTGTGTTTATATATATATATATATACTTATATACTACTTTTTATATGTGTTAATGTGTTTTATTCTTTGTATTTTGCTTACCGCCTCACTAAAGGGTAGTCCCTACCTAGAGCAATATGCTCATTGGGACATTCTATGTAAATAAATAAATAAAAATAAATAAACAAATAACAAGGAATATTTTCGGAAATAGTTAACTGCATACCAAAAATGTTATAACATAAATTGTGTGTTTGAACCAGATCTATATCTTGTGTATTAAGTTTTTGTGTATCTCTTACAGTTTATCAGTTACACAAAAATCATTCAGGATGAAGAAAGATTTCAGAGGCTATCTCAGAAAATTTGAGATATACATTTTATTTATGATGAAAAAATATCTTAAACATATGATATTTTAATCAAAATCATTATAGCCATTTTTGAAAAAACCAGAATTTTTTAAAATTTTCCATGTTAAGGGTAGTTTTGGGTAGGGGAATATTCCCTCCCTCCCTCTCTCTCTCTCTCTCTCTCTCTCTCTCTCTCTCTCTCTTCTTCTTCTTCTTCTTCTTCTTCTTCCTCTCCCTCTCTCACTCTCACTCACTCACTCACTCACTCACTCACTCATTCACTCACTCACTCACTCACTCACTCACAGATTACATAATACTTTCTATAAATGGTTTTTAGAATTCGGGGGATCCTAAAACATATTATGCTGGTATAATCATGACATAAAATTTTTGGGTGGAATACAATACCTTCTTTACTTATTATGTACATAGTACATGTAGAGAAAGTAAAAGCTTAGTTTTATATTTGTTTTCAATCAAGGTATGCATTTGTATAAATAGATTTGTTACACATTTACATAAAATGAATCAATATTCATATATTTAAAAGTGGGAGAAGATCATTTTAAAAATGTTCTAGACTTGGTTAAATTTCTGAGTTCTGCCAGTTAGTAATATTTACTGCCAAATGGCAGCAGTTAGATGTCGTTCTCCAACATGGTTCAGAGTCTTACAGTAAAACTGTGGATTCTCTTACTGTGTTTCCTTCCTGCTTGTCATCCTAAGGTTGGAGGTAATAGACATTGACCACAATGAGCCACCAGGTAATAATTGGGACCAGTCATCATTTAGTAGGACCATTTTTGACCAATTGGGGAGCATTAGATTTAAAAACAAGGACATGCAAAGATTAAAAGAGCTTGGTTACCATCACAACCAATGAAAAGAATATCTTTTTTACTTTCTCTACTTGTACTATGTACATGTATGTACAGAAGTTATTGAATTCCACCCAAAAGTTTGATACCAAGATTTCACTGAAAATACATGATTTAGGTGCCCCTGAATCCAAAAAAAGCATTTTCAGAAAAAAGTGTGTGTGTGTGTGTGTGTGTCTGTGGACAACAAAAATGTTGAATTTCTCGAAAATGGCTCTAATGGTTGTGAATAAAATATTCTATATTAAAGACATTTACGTGAAAAATAATATGTATAACTTGAATTTTCTGGGAATAGATTCTAAAGACCTCCTTATTCTGGATGATTTTTATTGAATTTTGCATAACTGGTAAAACGTAAGAGATAGACAAAAACTTACTATACAAAACATATAGATCACCATAAAACACACAATTGATGTCATATAAATTTTATTTGTGTAGTTGATCGTTTTTGAGATATTCCTTGTTAGTGAGTTCAGCTTTAAAAAACTTATAACCTTTCTCTTACAGGAATCTGTCAACTCCTGTCCATACAAACAAAGGAACTTCCAGCTTTTTACTATTACTTTAATCTATGGTACTCCGTTATTTCCCTTCTACTTACAAGGAAGCAAGTAATAAAACCATTTCTGCTAATTTTTTCTCAATTAGCATGAAGTAAATAGAAGCTTTTTAACAATAATTTGTTGCTGAGATGTAGAGAAAGTCATGTGAATGGAACACATCAGATTATTTTCTTTTATAATCTAGTCAATGCTGTGAACTCAAAAATAAAAACATGCACTAGAGAAAGGTTCAGAAACTTTCCAAAACTTAAGAGGAAAGAAGAAACTACATAAATATAATTCAGTCCAAGTATTTTCACCTTGAATCCTCAGTAAATGTGTAGAATAATGCAAATAATAGCTTAAGAAATTTTGGTTTTTGTCTTTATTCATTAATATTTCAATAAATCTCTTTTATGGAATCATTTTCTTTTTCTCTACAGGAATGGACAAGGAAGATGCATTGATTGTATTTGAGGAGCATATCCGAGAACTGGAGAAGGAGGAAGAGGAGGAACGAGAAAGAGAAAAGAAGAGGCTTAAGCGACAACACAGAAAAAACCGAGATTCATTTGTTACCCTACTGGATGAGCTACATGAGCAGGGAAAGCTTACCTCTATGTCACTGTGGGTGGAACTCTATCCTATAATATCAGCTGACATCAGATTCTCAGCAATGCTGGGACAGTCAGGTTACTACAAATTAATGCTTTATTCCTGTTTTACAGCATTTAATTGCCTACAACTCAAGTTCAAAGAGTATGTTATTGATTGTGATTTGCATGAGGAGATTATTGTCAATTAATTAAATTACTTGTTTTTAAACGATGTTGTCAATTGCAAGGATCATATCTGTTCTGCCAGAATGCCAGAACAACATCACACAGGAGTGTTTTTACATACCAGTAAATCTATTAATCACTTTTAAGTACACTTAAAAATCATCAGTCTGGGCCATGTTCGAAACAGCAATTTTGAGATTATTGGCAGTGAGCAGTGATAAACATGTAGAGAACTTGTATTTGCAAATTCTTAAAAAGGATCATTTTAAAAATGACCATTTGGGAGAGATTATGGGTTCAAATCCTGAGGATCAGTGAATCTGGCTGGGTTTAACCCAGTGTAGAGAGATGGATTTTTACTTTCTCTAGCCTCATATGTAATGTACATAGGAATAGAGAAGGTATTGTAATGCACCCAAAAATTTGATACCGAGATTTCACTGGAAATATATGTTTTGGGGTCCCCTGAGTTCGAAAAAAGCATTTTTGAAAAAAGGTGTGTGCATGTGTGGGTGTGGGGTGGGTGGGTGCGTGTGCATAGCCCCAAAATGAAAAGACTGTTAAATATCAAACTTGGTATTTAGGTTTAGGATCTTCCAAGGATGCGACACAAAGATTTTCAAATTGATTAAAATTCCGTATATTAAAGCTATTTATGGCCGAAATAAAATGTATATCTCAAATTTTTGGGGAATAGCCTCTTAAGACATGTTTATTCTGGATGAATTTTGCTTAACTGCTAAACCGTAAGAGATAGAAAAAAAACTCACTACACAAAAAATGTACATCACGACAAAACACACAATCTATGTCCTTTATGTTTTTGTTGTGGAGATAACCGTTTCTGAGATATTCCTTGTTATTGGTTTCAATTGTGAAGTACTTAAACTTTTCTCAGACAGGAAGTGTCCACTTTTCTTTTGTTCTACTCCTGGCCAAGCAAAGAAGTGATATGCAATGGCAATCGTATAACGATAGCTTTTAAAACATTTGACAATCATTTTAGCATAGCACATTCCCTTATTCTCTACTACTTATTAGGAACTAATAATAACACTCTGCTAATATTTATCTCGATTAGCATTGTGTACAAAGAAGAATAATCTTTTGTAGGAGGTTCGTAGAAGAGCTAGAGAAAGTCATGTGAGTGTAACACATCAGATTTTTAAAAAAAGGTCCGTGAGTGTGTGTGTGTGTGTATGTGTGTGTGTGAGTGTGTGTGTGTCTGTCTGTCTCTGTGTCTGTGGACAGAATAGCCCCAAAACAAAAAGACCGTTAAATACCAAACTTGGTATTTAGTATCTTCCAAGGATGCGACACGAAGGTTTTCAAGAAAATCCCCCCACCACAAACTACCCTTTACATGGAAAAAATTTCGAAAATTTTGATTTTCTTAAAAATGGCATAACGATTTTGATTAATATCCCATATATTAAAGCTATTTATGTCCGAAATAAAATGTATATCTCAAATTTTTTGGGAATAGCCTCTGAAGACCTCTTTATTCTGGATGAATTTTGCTGAATTTTGCGTAACAGCTTGATTAGCCTTGTGTTCAAAAAAGAATAATCTTTTGTAGGAGTTTTGTAGAGCAGCTAGAGAAAGGCATGTGGGTGTAACACATCAGATGTTTCAGGATATTCTTAGCAAGGTTTCCTTTGAAAGGGAAGTAAAGTCACTGGTCACCTTGTATGTTTATTTGCACATATGTCATATGAAAGAAAAGGCCCCTAAGCTAAATTTGCCATATTTCGTATTTACAAGCTTTTTAACACACATTGTTGCAGATATATAGAGAAAGTCATGTGAATGGTACACATCAGATTTTTACTTTCTCTACACGTACTATGTACATAGTGTACAGAGAAGGTATTGTGTTGCACCCAAAAATTTGATACCAAGATTTCACCGGAAATACATGTTTTTAGTCCCCCTGAGTCCAAAAAAAGCATTTTTGGAAGAAGGTCCATGTGTGTGCATGTGTGTGTGTCTGTGGCAGCTTAGCTCAAAAACAATAACACTGTTGAATACCAAATTTGGTATTTAAGTTTAGTATCTTCCAAGGATGTGACACAAGGATTTTCAAGAAAATTTCCCCACCCCCAACTACCCTTTACAAGGAACTTTTTTCAAAAATTCTGGATTTCTAAAAAATGGCTCTAACGATTACAAGGCGTGATTCCATCCATCCTATACTGTCATCTATGGGCGATGAGTTGATCCTTCCTTACCATCTACACATAATGGCAAACTTGTGAACTATAAATTCTCCAATCAAGAAACCACTGTAAAGGTGGCACAATATATGCTAACATGGCATGATGGAACTTGAACTGAATTAATATATACTGGAGAAAATAGCATAAAAATGTGTTTAGAGGATAGTGGTACATTAAATAATTTTACTTCTGTAAATTACTCGCACATTTTTACTTTCTCTATACATACTATGTACATACTGTATAGAGAAGGTATTGCACTCCACCCAAAAATGCGATACTTAGATTTCACCGGAAATATATGTTTTAGGGTTCCCCGTATCCAATAAAAGCATTTTCAGAAAAAGGTCTGTGTGTGTGGGTGTGGGTGTGGGTGCGGGTGCGCGTGCGTGCGTGAATACGATAGCTCAAAAACAAAAAGTTGGTAAAATACCAAATTTGATATTTAAATTTAGTATCTTCCAGGGATGCGACACAAAGATTTTGAGAAATATACCCCATCACAACTTACATGGAACTTTTTTAGAACATTTTGATTTTCTCAAAAATGGCTCCAATGATTTGGATTAAAATTTTGTATGTTTAAGATATTTACCTGACAAATAAAATGTATGTCTTGAATCTTCTAGGAATAGCCTCTGAAGACTACTTAATTCTGGATGAATTTTACAAAATTTTGCATAACTGCTAAACTGTAAGAGATGGACAAAAACTTGCCTCACAAAAAATGTAGAGCACGTTAAAACACACAATTAATTACATTTACAATTAATTTACACAATTACATTTTTTTTTTTTTGTGGATATTCATTGTTTTTGGTTTCAGCTTTAAAAAACTTACACTTTTCTCATACAGGAATTTGTCAACTCCTGTCCATACAAACAAAGGAACTTAGTCACATAGCAACCAGCTTTTGACTGTCACTTTAACCTATGGTACTCCCTTATTTTGCTTCTATTTACAATGAAGCAAGTAATAAGACTATTTCTGCTAATAATTTCTTGATTAACATGAAGTAAATAGAAGCTTTAGCATTTTAACAACAATTTGTTGCAGAGATATAGAGAAAGTCGTGTGAATAGAACACATCAGATTTTTAAAATTAGGGACAAGTTGAAAATGTTTACCTTTATTTTTAAACAATAGAAAACTTAACACATAGCAAAAAGCATTAACCTTCCCCTACGCCAACCCCAAATGCAAATGTTAACTATGAAGTATGGGTTTGTACTGTTCATTACAGTGTCATTATCTTTGTAAAAGCTGAACTGTTGATCAATATCCACTTTAATCCAAGCAGGTAATAAGAGAAAAGAAATTTAAAGGATATAATAACAAAGTAATAGTATATCTATTCATATATATATTATATATTCCAAGCTTGAATTGTGCTAGTCTGAGTGATGGTAATTTCATTCAAGAGCAGACATACTTCTGCAGTGCTCTAGCAGGTAACTTAATCATAACAGTTCACATAAGGTGAAGAAATAAACATAATGAATCCTAATAAGATGTAATAATTTTTACTGCTTCACATATTGAAACTTTTGAGGACTACTCATTAGATTGTTGTCTGCATAATCACCTGCTGGCATTGGATAATTTTTAGCATAGGAACTCCTGAGCTTTGCTAGCAGTAACTTATGAACTTCAAAATCGAATTGTCCTTAGGCATAGCAAACTTTTTAATAAAATTCTTCTCCCATGTTCTGAGGTTGAAGGCCATATTTACCAGTTTTTGGCAATTTAATTTTTCTGCTGATATCATGGCTTCTGTCCCAGAAATGTGTTGGTATGACTGATTTATCTGTATGCTTTCGAAAATGTGAGAAATTTGGAAACTCATCTCAAAGCACATTTCTGTCACATTTTCAATAAGCATACGGATAAATCAACCATATTTTAAAGCCAACTATCTCAATATTACCTATCTGATGAAAGAGTGCAGTTGTTATGGGTGTAGAATGGCATGGTTTAGAGTGGTCTGAGAAGGCTGGAATATTAGTGCAGTACAATCTGACCATCAACACCAGCCTAGCATACATAAATAGGAATAAATTAAACAATCCACGACAGGTTAAACTTACTGTTTTCTTTGTCACTAATGAATATTGATTTTCTACTTTGTGAGCACTTTGCATGGTGGTGTTTGAATTTTGAGATGATTTGAAGTTGTCCACTGTAAGATACTCAATTGCTGCATTCCAGTATTACTGAACTGCACCGGGAGTGATGATGTAATGCTGCTTATCTGTATGTGTTTATGCAAGCCCGGGAGTGATGATGTAATGCTGCTTATCTGTATGTGTTTATGCAAGCTTCCACTCGTAGCCATCTGCATTCATTCTTCAGATAGGTAATACATGGAAAAATATTTTTATAAACAAGAACATCATGAACTAGACATTCCTGAGGGCAATGTGATTTTCAAGTTCATTAAGTCTCCACCAGCAGTGCTCAGGAGTTCCTAAGCCGAAAAATTATCCAACACTGCAAGTCGACAATAAGCTGATGATGCAAACAACAATCTATTAAAGATGCCCTCAAAATTTTTAGGAAATGAAGCAGTAAAAGTGAAAGTTAAATCATCTCATCTACTGTCTCTTTATCATAACTAGGGCTTGGAAGTTCATGCCCTAAAAATCAACCAATATCAACCCTTAAAACCTCAAAATATGTCAATAAATATCCTCCATAAAATTTAAAAAATTAACATCCTTAGGCAGCAGAAAGAGTGAGTTAGTACAAATATAAATTGATCAATTCACATTATTCCTTAGAGACTGAAGAATAAGTATTTTCCTGCCAAAATTTACTGATTGCTGTTCATAGCCATTACCTTACACAAATTTTCCAATGAAAAAGTTTGTCTCCAAAACACATTTGAAATGTGAGAAATTGCTCTGTGCATCACAGGAAGTTATGGGTGCATATTTTAATAATGTTAACTGCCATAGGTAGGGACGAGTTTCTCTGTGTGGTTCTTTTTTTTTTTTTTTTTTCAACAATTTTTGAACCACAGGTGTTGATAACCGGAAGTCTCTAGGCTGCACTGTGGCCGAGTGGTTAGACCACTTGCCTCTCTCACCTAGATGGCTGGGGTTCAATCCCAAACGACCGCATTGAGATTTGTGGTGGACAAATTTGGGAGGGGGGTTTATCTGGGTACTCCGGTTTCCCCCGACATCGCATTCCACCGGTGCTGCATCATCATTCATGTATCATCAGTGTCACCGCCTGCGGTGCCATAAGTAGTTAAAGTGGGCATTAAACACTACCAAAAAAAAAACAAAAAAAAAACAGGAGTATCTTTTTCTTTTTCTTTCTTTCTTTCAAGCTATATTTTTCATTTTCCTTGACTTTTTTTCCAATACCAAGAAAGGATTTAGTATGCATATTGCAGTAAGTTCATTTAAGGTAGTTCTTAGAGCTTTCAGTGAAGTGATATGAATCAGTAAGAATGAAAAAGTGATAGATTGAAAACAAGAACAGCTGCTTAATTCATTATATGACAGAATATTTTGAACTGTTTTTTCTCCCCCCCCCCCTCAGTCCAATGAATCTAATCATCAACCTCTTTGACTTACTGATAATGTATGAGCCAATAAAAAAAATCTTAAAAATATGCTATATAGGCATTAAAATACTGTAAATATTTTATCAAAATCACCAAAATGTATCATTATTTGCATGATAAAATGGCATTCAAATAACTGCAAATTCTATTATTTGTAAAATATAATGATTAACATACATATACAAATCTTATGAAAAAAATATGCAAATGCATGAACCAGTGAGCGCTAATCTAGTAACAATTGCTTTATTAAAACATTAATGGGAATGCACAGTGAAGTAACTAATCAAATAGGAGTAAAAACAGAAGGCTCTTATAGGCAGTTGCCTTTGGATCTCAGTTTTCTGCTTTAAATTGCACTCCTGTTGTCACTAACAATGCTTCTATCAGACCTTCTACGCTTTAAAATATAGGTCTAGCATGAGAAATGCTAGTGATATAAGACATTACAGTGGCATGATCTATTGTTTTCATGAAACGTAACTAAGGAAGATAATTTAAAAGGCTAAGACCTCATTACTTAATGCTTTTAAATACACATAGCTTTTGTTTTGTAGGTTCCACCCCATTAGATTTGTTCAAGTTCTATGTAGAGGATCTCAAATCTCGCTTCCATGATGAAAAGAAGATAATTAAGGAAATACTGAAAGAAAAGGGCTTTGATGTCCAGGTGAACACATCTTTTGAAGAATTTGCCACAGTTGTTTGTGAAGATAGACGCTCAGCCACATTAGATGCAGGAAATGTAAAACTAACGTATAATGCATTCCTAGAGAAGGTGAGCTTATTCTTTACTTCTCTGCTTCTTTTTAATACAATATTTTTCTTTTGTTGTTCCTCATAATTTATTTTTGGTTTATTTGATATTTCAGTAGACTGTGGAGAGAGATACAGGAAGCCTCTATTACAAGATTTTAGTGCAAAATTTCATTTCTATTAGTATTTAGTATTTTTTATATTCCAAAAAATAATCATAGCCCATTTGTACACATACAAAATAGCAGTCCTTTCACTTTGCACAAATGTAATCACTGAGTATTTTTGTAACTGGTTCCAAAAGTATTGCTCTTATCATCAATTGTGTTGTAACAACATTTACAAATGTTTGCATTTGCAACATCTTTTGTGGATATATTTTACTGTCAATTTGGATTATTCTATTATTATTATTATTATTATTATTATTATTATTATTATTATTATTATTATTATTATTATTATTATTATTATTATTATTATTAGTATGATGATGATTATTATTATTATTATTATTTTATTTATTTATTTATTATTATTATTATTGTTATTATTATTTATTATTATTATTGTCAAGGTCACTGTTACTATTACAATTATTGTTATTGATCTGTTGTTTTATTGGCTTTGTATTATTATTATTATTATTATTATTATTATTATTATTATTGTTACTACTACTACTACTACTACTACTACTACTACTACTACTACTACTACTACTACTACTACTATTGTTGTTATTGTTATTTTGACTTTGTGACGGTGTTCTCATTGGGCTGTGCCCTTAGCAGTGAAATAAATATCTATTGATTTCTGGAATTGGTTGTGAGAAATGTACTGAAAAATAATAATTTTTCCATCTCTAAGCATTTTTGTGATGAGGAAGAAGCTGTATATTATGGCTAAGTACATGCTTTCAGATGTATAAGTAAATTTTAAGCACAAAATATGCTTGTTTTTGAATTACAGGCAGAAGCTCGCGAAAGAGAGAGGCTTAAAGAGGAGGCAAGAAGACTGAAAAAGCTAGAAGCAGGATTTAAATCCCTCATGAAAGCTTTGAATGTTGATTATACCTCAAACTGGGATGATGTCCGAGCCAAGATGGAGGGTGAATCAGCTTTTGAAGCTATCACACTTGAGTCTGAAAGAATTAGGATATTCAAGGTGTGTTTAATACATTGCTTGGTTCTTTCATTATTGATCTTGAACTACTAATGCTTTCTGTCTTCAAACAGTTCTTAAAATACTGCATGTTCTGATTGAAGGTATCCAAAATCAAAATTAAATGTCTCGCAAACTAATTTACATACATGCAGCTAAGTTATGTCACTACAAAGAGAGTCTCTAGAAGTTTTGTTTTGCATTGTTGGCAAGGTTTTACATATTGTTTGCTTTTGTTATGCACAGATAAAATGATGATATTGCAAGAGCAGGTTCAATTGTTTGTGGCTGGCAGAGTTGCAGTCTGTCACGTCTATACAATTGTGTGCGTTTACATTCCATGAGCATAAAACACTGCTTCATCAGAGAAACTTACATGTTGTACTTAGTTAGGTAGCTCATCATTCCTTTGTAGCATTTCTAATGAGAACTTCTTATGTACAACTTTTTCATTAGGTTTTATTGCATGAATTTTATGCAACACATCACACACTGCCAGACATGAAATACGTAAGTGTAAAAGGGCTGCATGATGAGATTTATGAGAGTTTCTTTGAAATAAATGCTTCTTTAATTCAATCTACATTTTCTTTGGAAATCCTTGCTTTCCAGGAGATTTAACACATAACAGACTAACTGTGGTTCACAGTTTATTGTCCTAGAATCAAATGCTTTTCCCCATAGTCAGTTGACATCCACTGAACACACCAAACCCGCACCTACACTGTTGCCATTTTATCTATGTATAACAAAAACGGTATGCACAAACTTGCAGAAACTTCCAGAAACTCCCTTTATAGTGACGAAACACAGCCATGTGTATATTACTTAGTTTGTAGGATATTAAATTATGAGTTTTGGATAATTTCCATCCAGACACCATATAAATTATTGTTGCTATTTGCTGCAGTGAGATAAGTTTGCATTTCTGATAGCCAGAATTGCTAACAAAGAATAACACTAGTTGTAATGCTTTTAGGAGTTCCAGCATGAAACCGAAGAGGCTTGCGGTCATCATCATTCTCGCTCCAAGAAGTCAAAGAAGAACAAGAAACAAAGAAAAAGATCACGAACTCGTTCAAGAACAAGATCTGTAAGTTTTCTTTAGTTGATACTTTCCAGTTATTTGTTTCTTCTATCTAGTCTCTCTCTCTCATGACCATACCCCTGTCCCAAATTGTTATCCACTTTATTAGAAGTAATGAATTGGCCTTGTTAACACTAACATTACTTAATAGTATTTCTTACTTGAACATGTTTCGGAAACAGTTTGTTTCCATCTTCAGCATCTATCCAGCTGGCTTGATCTGTGGTTTGTTGGGTAGGTAGACTGTTTGTGGTGGCATCTTGTGGTTGTGAGATGAACTTTCATAGTGAATTTCCTTGCGGTAAATCAAAGTTTAATGTGTGTAATTTGTTTTATGATTGTATCTTTTCCCATGCGTTAAGTTCGGCTACATATCTGGCTGGTTTTATCGGTTTTATATTTGGTTTGATTTCATGATTGGTAGACCAGAAATGATGGGTTAATGCAGATTTTTTTTTGGTTTGTTTACATTTCACACATTGTATATGTTCTTGTAGTCTGGTTTATATATTTCTTTTCCGATGTGAAACTTGTAGCAATCTGAACAATCAATTCTATATGCACCTGATTTTTATGTTATTTAAAAGACTCCATTCCAGAATAGTTGGATAGATGCAAACAAACTGTTTTCGAAACATATTCAAATAAGAAATACCATTAAGTGATGTTAGTGTTAACAAGGCCAACTCATTACTTCTAATGATAAATACATCACTGTTATTAACCTTCTACTTAATAACATTATTATTCATTTGCCATTCTTGTGTTTTTGGAAAGGGAGCAATAATGGAAGAATTTGCCTCCTTGTAGTTAGAATGTCAAAGTGTGAATGGCAACTATGGAAAATGGTTCAATCAACTAATGATGATTATCTGGTCTTCTTCCTTTTCTCATTTTTTCTGTGAAAGCCAATGTAATTTCAAGTTTATTTCCTGAAGTTGTTCGATTTTGAAAATACTATAATGTAAAGGGATCTAGACTAAGGTAATAAACATGTTTTGATTCCCTCTTTATTTAAGTGTATTTGTGTTTTTAGTATTTTGGTTTTGTAGCCATTATAGCAGATTGAAAATGGGGATTATTTTGGCTATTTTAATGTCTAAAAATCCCACTTGATGGCATAAAGTAGAGGAAAAATTTGTTTAAAATTTTGGTAAGGTGTGAATCATGTATGTATAAAAGAGACTAGTGCACAGGCAATCAATTTATTTTTATTGCCATCAGTGATCTGCATTTGTGATCTGCATATTTAGAGCATATCTTCTTGAAGAGTAGTTGGTATGCAGTCTGGAAGTGTAACTTTTAGGATACTTTCTTAATTCATTGTTAATTTGCAGAGTTTTGGTTCTCCTTGGTAATATTTCAGTTGATAATGTTTTTGGTGATATTTTCAAAAGATATGTATGTTGAAGCTGTTTTATGGTATTATTTATGCTAAGTTGTGTTCTTCATATTTGTATCGGAGGTTTGCAAATCTATCTGTATGCTGGAAATGGGGCTGGTTCTATAAGCTCCCAGAATTATCATAAAGCTAAATGTTGCACTAAGTACTGCAGGCTTAAAAATTTTGTTTGTATAAGCTTACCTGGCATGTAAATACACCTAAATGTATCCATCTGCATTCCCTTCTCATGGATTGGCGAGGTTGTTTCTGCCATAAATATGGCTTATATACCTGGTGGAGTGAACAGATGACGTAACTTAAATGGAAAAAAGACATGTATGACTCGTGCAAATTAAGACTTGGAAACATGCAACAAATGTATATCAAATATTAACTCACAATTATGGAGTATCTGGTATTGAGCAATCCCTTCCTTATCAGAATCTGATTTCACGACATAGTTTTGTTGTTAGATGAATTTTCAGTAAGGTTAATGAAAACACTCTGAGTAATATTGACCATGGGCCCAAAGCTAGAACCTCCTTGTTACAGTTGCATAACAAAATCTGAAACTCTGTTGTCCCTTACCAGTGGAAGAAAGCCACTGTAATTCCCATCTTAAAGAAGAACAGATTGGCTAAAGACTAACAACTTCAGACCAATGACACTTAAAAGTATTGTAGCTAAAATCATGGAGCAAATGGTAACCAATAGACTCAACTGGTAACTAGAAACTTACAGTTTAATCCATCTGGTCCAAGCTGGCGTTAGACAACATCGATCAACCAAACAACAGATAACTATGCTAAGTCAGCACATCAAGGATAATTTAGACAAAGGTCTAATAACACAGTATATATTGACTTCAAAGCTGTATATGAAACGATTTGGAAATCAAAATTATTATTGAAACTCCTACACTATGAATAAAAAGGAACATGCTGAATTGGATCAAGGGTTTTACAGAACAACAGTTCTGGCAGGTCCACTATGGATCAGCTACCTCAAAATATAAATTACTCCAAACTGGTCAACCTCAAGGTGCTGTCACCAGCAACCTCTTTATCAATGACTAAAGACAGAAATGTTAAATCTCTCCTCTATACTAATGAACTGGTTATTTGGAGCTCTGCTCTGAAGAAGAAGGCCCAACAAGTCATTAAGAAATCTCTCAACATTGTGCTAGATGCTTTAGTAAATGGTGCATAGAACATTCAATGATTGTAAATATATAAAAAACTGCATGTCAATTTTTCTCTATGTCACAGTCAACTGAAGCCAAACATCATTTACAACAACTCTGCCCTAAAAATGTGTCAGAATATAAATATCTTGGTGTCACTTTCGACTGCACATAGAAGAATCACATGGAAAATATAATTGAAAGAATGAAAAAGGACTTAATATCATCAAAAGACTATCAGGAAGCAAATAGAGCTGTGGGACATACATTGACCACAACCTATAAAAGCGAAGTTTGTAAAGCCAATCATGAAGTACTTCAAAATCAACAGATTCTAGAAATCACCTTCAGACCTAGCCCAGTAATACTCCCAGAAAACCCACTCGAACAAATACACAGAGATCTGTCTCAGAAATGCATTAAAAAGGACACCTTGCAAGAAATACTAAGAGTCATAGCCACAGAGACCATCCATACACCTATCCCAAAGAGGAATAGTTACAAAATAGAAAGCGGTGGAACAACCAGAGCTGGCATATACTGCAGACTTTTCTCCACATTCACTTTGCCAAGAAGAGAATACAGCTTTTGATGGGGAGATAAAATTAATACAGAGTGCCTTGAAACAATTCTTTTATCAGCCATCTCCATTTTCAAAAGTGGCCATATTAAGTTATTCTCAAGCTGCAATATTTGCTTTCACAAACTTCACCAGCATTCCTATTTGTAATGACATACTGGACTGCAGAAAGCTTTAAACCTAACTGTACAAAACAAGGAAGTAGCCATACAATGGCTTCCTTCCCTCCCACAGCGAAGTTCCGTCTGCCAGAGCAGCATCCATCATACACCAAAAAATATTTAAAGCACAACATGATCTCCTAGAAAGTAAAATCAGTAATTATCATGAAAAAACCAAATATGTCTATTGACAAACTGGCTGAGAAAAGAAGCAGTTGCTAAATTCAGATTAGCCACAGGACATCACTGCCGAGCCAAATTTGTGCATTACATCGGCATACTCCAGAACCCAAACTTTTCATTCTGCAATCAGCGTACAGTGGACTCCAACCATTTCAACAGCTGCTCCTCTTTGACAAGAGAAAATGATGGCCATAATTCCACAGTGAAAAACTTTATACATCTTTATACATCTACTGAATATACTAAAAAAATATATATATATATATATATATTTTTTTTTTTCTAACTGTGTAATTCATTTATCTATTTGTTGAGTGTACATATGTGTCTGAATTTATTTTATTTGCATTAACGAGTATTGTAGTCATAGTTATGGCTGATGATAATAATCAAAAGCCTTACATTAAATAAATAAATAAATAAATAATACAGTATGAAATACTTTGAATGCAAAAATTTAAAATGTAACGTGCAAAAAACTAAAATTATATGATCCTCCACATCAAAGAAAATCTCTAATGCAGAATTTAAATTAAATAACAATACTATTGAAGAAGTTAAACCATATAGGTTTCTTGAAATTATAGGAGATAAACAATTATTATGGGTCCAACGTGTGGATCATATATGTAATACCATAAGTAAATCTTTATGCTTACTTAGATATTTTCAAAATTACAAAGACATAACACTTCTACAGATGATCTATGGATGCATATACCCACACTTTGATAATGAGATTGAAATTTAGGTTGCAACTGCAAAATATCACATGGACTGGTTGTTAATTCTACAGAAGGAGTGTATCAGATTGATGTATAACCTTAAAGTAAGAGAGCCATGCAGGGAGACATTAATTAATCAAAACTTGTTCACTGTCTACACTTTATATATAGAATTATACAATTTGTAACCAATAGGTTTGATCTGATAAAAAGCAATCAAGTTCACAATTGTAGTATAAGAAGCAGTGATAGATAGCACAGATATATTAGCTAATGTGTCAGAGAAAAGGTATTAGTATTAGTGGTATTAAATTATACAATAAACTACCTAACTCAATCAAATCTTTGACATATATCTCAAAAGCAAAATTTAAACATGAATTAAAAGAATATTTGTTGAGTAGTTGTACATACAAACTAGATGAATATTTGTACAATTGAACCTCACTTATACGTTTTTCAAGGAAGACTACTAAAATACTGTATAAATGAAAAAATGTGTAACTGATTTTCTCTTCTGTTATGGACCTCATCCAGAACTTTTAATTTTTCACTAAGAGTTCAGGGTTTTCTTGTTTTCCTCCTTGGTGGTTGATATTCACACATGTTTCTTCTCCTGTTTGTAACTCAAAACTCCACATAAAATAGATAAGTGACTGTTGGAATGATATGACAATCAAAAGGTAAATGACAATGAAAACAGTACACTAGCAGTACTCGACTTAAAGCAGAGAAGTGACTGTTGGAACCAAGGTTAATAGATTGTTGAAATGATATGACGACAATGAAACGATAAGCGTCAATGAAAACTGCAAACCAGGCAATTCCAAGGCTATACACTGCAAGCAGCATACCATAATACATTTTTTAAAAACGTATAAATGGTTACATTTTGTGTATGGGGATCAGAAAAAGTGCATTACAGAGAAAACATACAACCAAAAATGTACAATTGAGCAAAATTTTAATGGAGAACTACTGGTCCCTAAAATTTTAGCATATATGTGCAAAAAATGTTGAAGTGAATAAAGTATAAGTGAATTTCAACTGTATATGAAGTTGCTAAATATATTATTATATTGTATGATGTGTACTATATATATGTATTACTTTCTCTATAGGCACTATGTACTATTATTATTATTATTATTATTATTATTATTATTATTATTATTATTATTAGCTGATATTGTCAAATACTTCTATTTGGAAGCAGTAACAATAAAGTGGCATTATTATGACAAAAATCATAATTCATTTTCCTACCTCTCACAAATCTTGCTACTTAGTCATCTTAGTGTTACTTTAGAATTTAGTGAAATGAAGCTGTGTTTACTTCCCTTTAAACTCTATGCTTGAAATGTATACTGCTGTTTCAGCCTATGATGTCAGATACAGATGATGATCATGGCCACTCACGAAGCAGAAAACGTAGGCATCACATATCCCGATCTCCCAGCAATGCAAGCAGAGCTGCCTCCATTGAGAGCTCAGACAGCCAATATTCTTCTGCCAAGAGAACAAGACATAAGAAAAGTAAAAAGAGAAAAGCTCGCTCAAGAACGGTAATTATTAGCAAGCATAAATTGTTCAATGCTTTAGAGCATGCTAAACAAAGATATAAAATCTACTAATTTTTTTTTTATTGAACTAAATAACTACATTAAAACCTGAAACACTTTTGTTTTGCAGTGTGTGTGATATTTAATTAACTTATTGTTTAACTTATAGAACTGTAAATATGTTGTGCTGCTTTGGTTCAGCCTAAATATTTTAATGAAATAAATTAAATGCTTGTTCATATCTGTGTTTCCAAGTTTTGTTCCACTGTAGATAGAGAGAGCTAAATCTTGTTAGTTCAGAACAGAACAAGAGTTTGTAAACATGTTTTAACACGTAAACAATTATGCTTCATTTATGTCAAACTTAAAAATCAAAATAGTTTGTGGGTGAATTCTCCCCATTATCACTTGATCGTGAACTATTGCAGTTAACTGGCTTTCTTAGATGTGCTGCTATCTGTCTTAATAATTGCATATCTGATGATGTGATGCACTGGTAGGATTTCAAAGTTCATAACTTTATTAATTTTTGTAATTAATACTTTTTGCTTTCTCTACGTGTACCATAGTAAGTACAGAAGGAATTATATTCCACCCAAAAATTTGATGTCGAGATTTCCCATAAATTATATTTTGAGACCTCCTGATTCCCAAAAAAAGCATTTTAGAAGAAGTTCCATGTGTTTGTGTGCGTATGTGGAAGGCATAACTCAAAAATGAAAAGTCTGTTAAATAACAAGCTTGGCATTAAGTTCAGCTTCTTCCAAGGATATCACATGAAGATTTTCAGGAAATCCCCCTCCTAACTACCCTTTACATGGAGCACTTTTTGAAAATTTTGATTTTCTCCAAAATGGCTCTTAACAACTTGGAGCACTCAGCTTTTAAAAGATTTGACTATTGCTTTTGCCTAGTGTATTTGCTTATTTCCCTTCTACTTACAAGGAAGCAAAAACATTTCTAATAACATTTATCTTGATTAACATGTTGTAGAGAAAGTCATGTGAATGAAATGCATCAAATTTTTTCTCTTATGTTGAGTGCTAGTAGCATTTGATTGCAAATTGTGTTTGGAAGTCCAAAAGTAGTATGTATTGGGGATGTTTCTATTTAAACCAAATTTAGAATAGGAATCCATACAACAAAGGTAAAAAAAAAAAAAAAAAAAAAAAAAAAATGAGTCAAACTTAACACTCTTAAGCTTTGTTATTTTGGGTATTTGCCTAGAGTATGTTTTACAGGATGTTTCCTACAACAGCTAGATTTAACTGTCTTGAGTCTGTTGAGAAACTGGAGTGGAAGTCATGTCCTTCTCTGGTGTGGTAGGCTCGGCAAACCCAAATTTTAATGTTTCTTTTTGTTTAACTTGGCATCATAAGGTGTTCCTTCATCCTAATTTCCAAATTCCTTTTTGTTTTACCAATATATTATTTGTGTAATAATGTTATAATAAAATATGGTGAGAAAACAAAAAGGAATACAAAAATTAGGATGAAGAAATAAACATTGTAAGAATGCTGAGTATAAACAAATAGAAAAATACATAATAGCACTCTGATTTTGGATTCCCGACCACAATGTAAAATATGATATAAAATTACTAAATCCAATAAAAAAAAAAGCCACTAGCACTCAGCATAGAGAAAAAAGTGATAATTATAAAAAATCAACAAATAAGAAAAGATATTCAT
This sequence comes from Hymenopus coronatus, assembly GCA_030762935.1. Lineage (NCBI taxonomy): Eukaryota > Metazoa > Arthropoda > Insecta > Mantodea > Hymenopodidae > Hymenopus > Hymenopus coronatus. The sequence goes on along the minus strand of CM060892.1, from coordinate 154,182,973 downwards.
TATAAAAGCTAGCAAGAATTATAAACTTTGAAATTACATCAGTGGATAACATGTTCAGATAAGATAGCAACATATTTTCAACGGAAGAGCCAGCTGACTGTACTGGGAAGAAATATACCAGTCAACGACCAACTGATGAAGAGGGAATGATTCCAGAAACAAGTCTTGGAATTTTAGATTTGACATAAGTGATTACATGTTGAAATGTTTTACAAACTTGTGATACTTCACTGTATTTATTATTTCATTTTAACTTTAAGAACAAAGAGCGCTGAAAACATCCAGTTCAAAGCAATGAAAAATAGATGGTAGGTCATTATGGAAAATACACAGTAAGTATTAAAGGTGCACTTGAGTGTTTCAAGGATGTACAAGGTCGTTTGATAAGTTTTCAGTCACCAATAGTGGTCATTGCGGTTCTGACACAATAATTAGCCACCCTTTATGAGTGCACAGGTGGGTTTCAGTGCTCTGAGTGGAGAGTTGTGTTGTGGATGACTAATTATTGTTCCATGTAAAAATTTTGAAGATTGAAAAAACTGAGATTTGAGCAGTGACAAAGTAAAGAAATGTATGAAAGCAAATGAAATTCATGTTGACTTGCTGAACACATTAAGAGACTGCTCTTTCATATTCAACTGTTGCTGAGTGAACCAAGAAATTTAAATTTGGTCGGGAGAGTATAGATGATGATCTGCATAGTGGTTGGCCAAGATGTGTCACCACTGCAGAAATGGTTACAAAAGTCCACAAAATGGTCTTGGAGGATTACCAACTGAAAAAATTGAGACATTACTGAAGTTGTAGCGATATCAGGTGAAGGAGCATATCACATTTTGACTGAGGAATTGGGTGTGAAAAAATTATCTTCCAGATGGGTGCCACAATTGTTAACACAAGATTAAAAATGCATCAGAGTGCAAATTTCTGAACAATGTTTCAGAAAAACTCATAAGATTTTTTTGTACTAGTTTGTGACTGCAGTTTGAAACTTTGTGAGTATGCTATTTCTCCACCTACAAAGAAAATAAGGGCAATATAGTTGGAAAGGTCATAGCAACAGTTTTCTGGGATGCAAAAGGGATTCTGCTTATAGATTATCTTTCTAATGGTCAAACAATTATGGAGAATACTTTGCTAACCTCTTGGACCAATTACAGTAAAGGTATAACAAAAAAGGCCAGGTTTAGAAAGAAAGTCATCTTCCATCAGGACAGTGCGCATTTGCACACATGCGTCGTCATGGCAAAAATACATGATTGTAAGATTGTTGCCCCACTGCCATATTCACCTGTTATGGCTCTTCAGACTTCCATTGCTTCCCTAAGCTGTAACGTTTCCTCAGTGGATGGAGATTCTCTTCAAATGAAGAACTGATAGTCTAGTTGACAAGATTTTGCAGCCCTGAAGGAATCTCATTTTCTAGATGGAATAAAGACATTGAAACATTGATGGGTCAAATGCATTAGAGTACAGGGAGACTACATTGAAAAATAAAAAATAGTGTGAATCAGGTCAGTTGTTATTTTGCATTTCATTCTAAGAACTTAACAAACAACCCTAATATGAAGATCTAAATTGAAAGAAAATCATCTAAAGTCCTCTGAAATTTGAATTTTTCTAATATCTGGGATAATATTTTTATCTTACCAGCAGCTACAGAGGTTATTTCTCACCCACCTAGTGTTCTCTCTCTGTTCTCGTAACAAATTGAGCTCTCTTCATGTATCAAATTAAACTCTTTGGGAAAATTTGATCACAAATGCTTGCTGTTCAGAAATGACTCATCATATCATCATAGCCATCCACTGTGTCTTATTTGCCTAAGGCAGTCATTAAATGTGCTTGCCTTATGTCAGATGAAAACCTCTTCCACAAGTCAAAATCCTTATCATATTAGCTTTGCTGATGTGATGTTTACAGTTGCTAGCTTGTTGCATAGGGATAAATATACACATATGTCATTTCCTGCAGTTGACTCAGTTCTCTGCACTCAATGTTGCAGGTTCAACCCTGGCCCAGTTGATGTAATTTATTTGGCACATAAAATTTTGGCATATTATTATTAGCATGATCATCCTGGCAATTCCTAGCATAATTAGATGAATTTATAATCTATCGTCATCATCATCATCATGCTGATATTGGTGGTCGGAATCATAAAGACACAGACTCATAAACAGGTGATCTGCTGTTCATATCCCTACAGGACTGTCCTTTCTCTTGCAATAATCATATAATTACTTGTCTCATCAATGTCCATAGTTTGTGGTGCCATATGTGGTAAAATGAACATTAAACATCCCTTAAGAAAATCATACTAACATGGATGGCTGAGGTCATTAAGACTAGGGCTTGTGATCATGAAATCTTGGTTCAAGTCCCATCAGGACTGTACTGCCAGACAGACTTTCCAGATTTTCCTCACTCTTTATATTGACAAATACCAGGGAGGTATCCCAAGGTTAGGCTTGAAATGTTTCCATCCCAAATTCCTGTCCCAATTATCATTTAATTTCATATATCATAAGTGTCCACCACTTATGGTATTGTATGTAGTAAGAACAGGCATTAAACAGAACCTAAAAAAATTATCATGTTTAGTTTATGTTCACTACAACTTAATATCCAAGAACAAACTAAACTGTTTAATATAAACTACTACAGAGTGAAATATAATGGGAAATGCATCATAGTATTTGGTTTTCTCTTTTTAATATATTATCTTGACATCAGCATTAGTGTAGTTAAAAATTGCAGACCTTTAAGCATAAAAATGCTAATATTTCACAAAAATTGAATATTGCATTGATTAGTTACTAGAGATGAAAAAAAGGAGAGAAGAGAAGAAACTACTTTTATGCCTCAGCTTCACATATACATTTAAATGTAGCACTTGTAATTTCTTCTATGATTAACTTGTCTTTATAATTTGGATATCCACTTTTATCTTATCTATATACTTCCATAAGTTTTGTCAGTAGTTTCAATGCATATACTACTAAATAAAACTATGCAAATCCATTAATATACATATATTCTGAAAGATCACAAAAAATGGTACAAAATTAGTATACTCTCATTCAAAATGATTGTCATGTGCAGCAACACAGTGGTGAAGACATTAAGGCCACTCATCAATAGCTGCAAATCGTGTCCACTGGAATTTTCTTGACAGCTGATGTTATTGACTTTTTTAGCATCTCAATATTGCAGTACCTCTTTTGACATGCTATTGCCTCAAGCTTCTGCCACAGAGAATAATCCAATGGATTGAAGTCAGTACTTCTGCTAGCCCAGTCATCAGCAGCGATGAATTGTGGGACATTGGTTGTCAACCACTGTTGCATGGTTTTTGCTTTGTGTTTTTGTTCTCCCCATATGTTGTTAACAAAGTCTGGGACTGAACCCACTATCTCCTTTAACTTTTCAGTTAGCAAACATGTAAATCGTCCTTCAAAATACATGACTCGTTCATGAAGAGATGTTCATTTAATGAGATAGAATTGTTTGTTTATGCGAAGGATTGCATTTAATGTTGTCCTTGCACGAACAGTGTTCATAACTTGTTTTGTGCATACATACCTAAGATAGCTAGATCTGACACGATCAACAGTTGCACCCATTTCTGTAAACCTTGCTATTGTCTGAAACATGAACTGCCAACATCAAGCTCCCTTTCCATGTCAAAATAATGTCAATTCAGTAATAAGATTTTCGTACACTCCCCACTCCTTCTTTCTCCCTTGCCTGTTACTGGCACACTGCAAGCCAATTACTCATAAAGTAGTAAAGGTGACCTTGTGGATGACAATATACAACATTGCTACATTTCTTCATTCACAGTTTCCATACTACAGCATGTTTAAATTTTACTGTGTACAGCTGCCTTTAACTGCTCTCATATATTCTTAACTCTGCTTTTGAAGCAAATGTTGGACATTACATTTATGGGAAATATGAAAAGAGCAACTTGAAATTCTATGTACTACAGTATGATTTAATGGGAACTGCATATCAGCTAGCTTTCAGTATCTGTGCCTCTTTGCAACTCATGAAGTATAGAAGCAGCAATAATTCTGATGATCTACAGACTGATTTAAGGTACCTACCAATTAGTTTTGTCTAAGAGTTTTAGATATTTGAATTATTCATCTGCATATTTTGTGTTTAGATGTATGAGGGCAGTTCAATAAATATCCTTGTTTCAAAATAGATGGTGTTTCTAAGACAAGTCGATGTTACCATTGTATACTGTCATTTGTTATACAGTGCCAAAAAAATGGCAGTGATTCATGGGTTAGCATCATGGTTAATTGTTCATTGTGTTTTACCTAAAATGAAAAAAAAAATGCAGTTTTATTCAGTGATTGCTTTTTACTTTTGAATGGGAAAACTAATGAGGAGACAGAAGGGAATTTGAAACTGTTTATGGGGATCTTTCGCCATCTACGGCAACATTATTGGTTCCACAATTTTAAATGTAGTCAAACATCCATTTTTGATGAGCATCAAGGATGCTTTTCAGATTGATTCTTGGTGATCATCAGACAAAAGTTCACAAAGTAGCAGAGGCCATAGATGTGTGGACAGGAACGACAATTCATATTTTGTATAAGCTGGAGATAAAACGTCAGCCCAACAAGTGCTATGATTATTCACAGTTGACAACAAGTGGTTATAGTTTTTAACTTTGAAACTATGCTTGAAGCTATTTAAGCAAAATCCAAAGAACTAATGCATCTAGTTATCACCATTGATGAGACCTGGATTCATCATTATACACCTTAAACCAAGCAACAATCAAAACAATGTGTTTCTTCTGGCTTATCTGTTTCAAAGAAGAGGAAACTGTCCCATTGACAGGAAAAATGATGGCCACAATTTTTTAGGATGCAAAGTTGTGTTCACGACTTCTTAGTAAAAGGAAGAATGATTACTGGACAATACTCAGTGGTGAAGAAGAAAGGTCTGTTTTCCATAACACCACACCAGTACATTCTTCAGCCACAAACTGCATGAATTGCTGTGGCATATGCCTGGCTTTCTGTAATTTCTTTTTGTTCCCAAATATGAAGAAATGGCTCATAGGAACAAAATTTAGATAAAACGAGGTCATCATCAAGACAGAGGTGCATTTTGCAGAGCTTGACAATTCCTATCTTTTGGAAAGGTTAAAAAATGGCAGGAGCCTGGAAGTAATTCTACATCCCCAAAAGGAAATGTTGACAAATAACTAATTTGTGTTTGAAAAAATAGCATCTTCATTCTTATTGAACTGCCTTTTATATACTGTAACTGCCGTAATACATGAAGTAGGCCACCATTTCATCCTTCGATAAGCAAACTATGTGAAGGTACCTTTTTTTTTTCCTGCTGTAAAGGATGAACAATAGACATAAACACACTGCTGAAAATAAGCCCTTAAGAAATAATGAAGACAAGAGAAATTGAAAATACAAGTGTAAAGATTATAGATTTCCTTTAATTGTGTACCTTAAAAACACAATGCATTCGGAAAGTCATGATGCACTTTTGAACGGTCACAGGAAATCAACAAAACAAAATAGAAATGTGAAATCTACACCAGATTAAAGGAAAACTCTTGAAGTTTTGTACCTATTCTGTGCAGTTCGATATGGCTTCCATTTGTTGCCCTACACACATTCAAACAATACTCAAGCTCTGCCCACACACGTTTAAGGATGTCTGGTGTAACATATGAATAACGTCTGTGATTCTGTGTTTTAAATGATTAATATCATTGACAGGTTCACTGTGCATAAGTGTATGGGCATATGATCCATGGATCGTAGTGGTCATGGCTTGACATAACCCTGTCTTTCCATTCCTGAAGAAATGTTGTATCCATAAATTCACGAACAATGCTGATGTAATGTGGAGGAGTGCCATCATGCTGAAAGATGATACCTTATGGAAATTGTGGCACTGCATACAATTCCAATACGTCACAGTAATATTTTGCCATCACACTGTGCTCTGCAAAGAAAAATGGGCTATTACTGTATCATACATCAGGCCACACTGCACGGCCACTTTAGGAGCTTTACGTTTGTACTCAACATAGGCACAAGGAGTTTCAGAAGCCCATATGTAGGCGTTATGGTGATAAATATTTCCACAGATTTGGAGTGTTGCCTCACCGTTAAACACAATCTTCTGCAGAAATTTTTCATCATTGTTGATCTCATGAAGCATACCTGTAGTAAATGCAATTTTTTGGGTCTGTCCACCGTTTTGTAGCATGCAAAGCTGCAACTTGTAACCTGAAAGCTGTAGACATTTCTTTAACACCTTGCAAGGTATAATTATCGAGCACATGCACACAGAATTTTTAGGGCTCTTTGCATAGCTCTCTTGTATGGCATCTACAGACTCGTCGCCTAACAGAAGGGGGTTTGTCCAACAAAATGCCAGTATCCTTCAACTGCTTATCCCTCCGAGTAATGGAGGCACTTTGTTGTACATGAGGCGATATCATGTTGCACTTTGGTCACGGATTTGAAATTGGCAAGCTACAGAACCACTGAACTATTCTCTGTACCATCCATATCTTGACTGGTGTGTTATGAGCTGAACTGCTGCTGTGCAGTTTGTGGTGTTGCATCATCACCTGCATGTGCTCACACTTGCACATCATACTATTGAGAGTTTTCCTTTAATTTGGTGCTGATTTTACATTTGTATCTTATTCCGTTGATTTCCTGTGACCAGTCAAAAGTGCACATGACTTCATGGACACACTGTATGCATTAGTTATGCACATAAAACAAACAAAGCTATCTTTTACTTTAATAGGGCCACTCTACAATCTGCTGATAACTTGTCAATTAAGAACAGTGCTAAATTTGTTTAATGATTGAGAGTTTCACAGTCTCTGGTCAGGGCAGTCACATAAATTCTGGGCTTGACAAGTCATGGTGAGGCCTCCTGACAAATCTAAGAATAGGATAAAGTTATATTTACTTATCTATTGTACTGATATTTCATATTGTGGGCACTTCTTGGCTGCCCAAAATATGTCTGCTGTGACTTTCCTTATAGGCAGGTCTATAAATTATTCACTGTTGGGTGCAGCCAATGTTGTCGTGCAATTTAATCTAACCTTTTCATGTTCATGCTCATATGTATTAAGGTATTCAAGTAGTAGTTAAAATGAGACTGCCAATATGTTCTGTTTGATTATATCAATATCCAGCTAACTAAAATTTGTGAAGGACTAATACTACTTATAATTACAAGATCAACTTTATACAAAAAATATAGAAGCAATAGATTTCTTGAGCAAATTGCAAATTTATAGCCATTGAACCAGATATGGCTTTTAAATAAACAATAAACTATGAATTTTATGTGAGCGAAAAACTAAACAAAATATTGAAATCATCACTTTCAAGAGGTCCTGAGTTTGAGGGTGAGTAATGCAGATCAGATTTTTCTGAAGTTTTCCTTTGTCCTGAAAAGATGGATGTTGAGCAACTTTAAACTCCATGGACCCTGGGCTTATTTGAGAATAATTTTCACCAATTTCACTTATCATGCAATTATACTTACCAAATTAAAGGACATTAAACTAAAAAAAAAAATCCATTATGGGTAGCACTAGATAGTTCATTACTTCATAAGTGCTGATATTCAACAACAAAAGTAATATACACTGGGTGTTTCTTTTTATCCTTAATTTTCTACATGCCAGTAGACCAAGAATGACATCGTAATTAACTGATGTGCCTATAATAAAACAGTAACGATCTCTACTGAGAAGGATCTGTGATCATTTTAGAAAGAAAAAGCATTTGCCTGTACTTAGAAAGAGTGGTTATGATTTCCAGAAATAAAAAATCACTGCGAGTTCTACCTAGAAACAGCGACCCCTACTTAGAAGGAGGTGCTTTGTGGTAGGAAAAGTAAACCACAATGCTGTGGCTGTTGTGTTACTAATATAACTAACCTTCCCAAGCACCTCCTATCACAATGATGAGTAACAATCAAAGGTTGCGCTGTTCTTTGTTGACAAGCTGAACATGAACATAACACATCAGTGTTTGTGGTTGAGTATTGGTATTGTTCTATTGTCAGGATAAGAGCAACATATAAATATGATTTATTTTGCTGCATAGCTACTCTGAACCATTAAGTTAACACCTGATGCTAGAGGGACAGAATTCAAGTCGTCTCATCAGGATGACACCACATTAAGTAGGATCTCCTGCCACTAAAGGGACACTACATCAACTTATCAGTGGCGGCATTGGTGACAACATTTCTTGCATGGGAAATCACAGAATAAAAATGAAAATCCAGTATATCATTATCACTGTTATGCAACCAGCAGAAACAAAAATACATCAATACTTTCTCAGAAGAAAAATGCCTTTTAAAGCATTATGAATTAACACAATTATACCTGCTTTCCATAATATCAATTCTGTAAAGATAAAAGTTTGAAATTTAGTTGAGTCGATTTTGTAACACTACATCACTTATTTCGGAAAACATGTTTCAGAAGCCATGTGCTTCCATTGTCAATTCCTTTGGTCGACTGCCGGCATCGCTTGCTGTGGTGGTTGTCTCTGTCCCTGGTGGTGGTTTGATGAACCTCTGAATGAGTAGATCGCCTGGTGGGATTTCAAAATTGAAAACCCTGTTCTTGTTTTTCCAAATATATATGTTTTCCCAAACTTTTAATTTTGTCCTCCTTGTGATGTTTTTGAGGATTTTTGGGCTTCTATTTATAGTGTGTTTCTCTTTCCAAAAATGCCAAGCTATTGCAGATTTGTCTTCTTGTTTGAGTTTATATATTTCTGTGATGTTCTTTTGCCCTTGTTTTTATATTTCTTTTTGTTTGGCCGATGTAGATTTTTTCACAGTCATTACAGCTGAACTGATATATTCCTGGTTTGTTTTCTTGTGGGATATCATCTTTTAATTTAGAATTTAAAATGTTTTTTATAGAGTAATTGTTTTTAGGGGCTAGAATGATGTTATGTCGTTTGAAGATCCTCTGGAATTTGTAGAAAGTTGTAGGGTGGTATGTAAACTTCTTGTAGATCTTGTTTTCTTTCTGGTTATGAGTGAGTGTGCTGACTTCTTTAATTCTCTTTCTATTTTTGGCCTTATTAACTTTTTTGTACACCAGTTCTGCCCGAAATCCATTCTCTGTAGCTATGTCCAATATTTTAGTAAGTTCACATTGGTATTCTGTTTTGCCCATTGGTACATTTACCAATCTGTGTGTAGGGCTGTTGAGTAAAGCATGCTGATGGGGAATGGGATTGTAACTCTTTTGTTTTATATAACTGTTGGTGTGGGTAGGTCTTCTGTAGATGCCAAATGTAAGGTGATTATTAGTTTTGATGATTTTTAGGTCGAGGAATGGTAGTTGTCCATCACATTCCTTCTCCATTGTGAACTTTATAGACTTTTCTTGCAATTTTAGGAGTTTTAGTGCATCTTCTAGGTGTTTTTCTGGGACTATTGCAAAGATGTCGTCTACATAGCAGTACCATATTTTGAACATCCAGGGGAATGCCTTTTTAATCCTAGTTTCCATAGTGCTCATGAAGAGATCTGCTAATATTGGTGACAGCGGGCTGCCCATAGCTAAACCAGACGTTTGTTTGTAATATTTCCTGTTAAATGTGAAAACATTTTTATGTATGCACAGATTCGTTAATATGATGTATTCTCAGACTTCTTCTGTTGTTTTCCCTATTGCAAGTAACCAGTTTTTGATGTGGGATTGTATGCTTTCTGTAGGTATGCTTGGAAACAGAGCAGTAACATCAAAGGAAACTAACATATCGTTTTTTTCTAATTTTATGTCTTTAATTTTATCGATCAGATCTAGAGAGTTTTTTATACTTGCTGTTTCAAATTTAGGGAAGGAAGAGAATCTGTTTGTTAACCATTTTGCTAGATTATATGTAGGTGCACTTATATTTTTTATAATTGGTCTCATTGCATTTCCCGGCTTCTGTATTTTTGGAAGGCCATAAATTCTGCGTGGAACTGGATTATCAACTTTAATTTTGCATTTTTCTTTTTTGTCTATTAGTTTACATTCTTGAATACTGGCATTTAATTTAACTATATATTGGTTTAGAGGGTTCTTTTGTGCTGTAGAGTATTCTTCTTTTTCTAAAAGTGTTTCCATTCTTTCTACGTATTCAGTTTTGTCCTTAATTACTATTGTGTTTCCTTTGTCAGCTTTGCTTTAAATTACTGGTTTGCTTTTTAATGCTCTTATTACACTTTTTGGGGGGTTAGTTTTCTTTTTGCTTTCTATTGTTTCGATAATTTGGCAACATTCACTTTTTATTATGCTTTTATCAATATCATTTATCCGCAATGTAATCGTCAATATTATCTGAAAAATCGACGCAAGAATGGAAACACTTTTAGAAAAAGAAGAATACTCTGCAGTACAAAAGAACCCTCTAAACCAATGTATAGTTAAATTAAATGCCAGTATTCAAGAATGTAAACTAATAGACAAAAAAGAAAAATACAAAATTAAAGTTGATAATCCAGTTCTGCCCAGAATTTATGGCCTTCCAAAACTACACAAGCCGGGAAATGCAATGAGACCAATTATAAACAATATAAGTGCACCTACATATAATCTAGCAAAATGGTTAACAAACAGATTCTCTTCCTTCCCTAAATTTGAAACAGCAAGTATAAAAAACTCTCTAGATCTGATCGATAAAATTAAAGACATAAAATGAGAAAAAACCGATATGTTAGTTTCCTTTGATGCTGCTGCTCTGTTTCCAAGCATACCTACAGAAAGCATACAATCCCACATCAAAAACTGGTTACTTGCAATAGGGAAAACAACAGAAGAAGTCTGAGAATACATCATATTAACGAATCTGTGCATACATCAAAATTTTTTCACATTTAACGGGAAATATTACAAACAAACATCTGTTTAGCTATGGGCAGCCCGCTGTCACCAATATTAGCAGATCTCTTCATGAGCACTATGGAAACTAGGATTAAAAAGGCATTCCCCTGGATGTTCAAAATATGGTACCGCTATGTAGACGACATCTTTGCAATAGTCCCAGAAAAACACCTAGAAGATGCACTAAAACTCCTAAATATGCAAGAAAAGTCTATAAAGTTCACAATGGAGAAGGAATGTGATGGACAACTACCATTCCTTGACCTAAAAATCATCAAAACTAGTAATCACCTTACATTTGGCATCTACAGAAGACCTACCCACACCAACAGTTATATAAAACAAAAGAGTTACAATCCCATTCCCCATCAGCATGCTTTACTCAACAGCCTTACACACAAATTGGTAAATGTACCAATGGGCAAAACAGAATACCAATGTGAACTTACTAAAATATTGGACATAGCTACAGAGAATGGATTTCGGGCAGAACTGGTGTACAAAAAAGTTAATAAGGCCAAAAATAGAAAGAGAATTAAAGAAGTCAGCACACTCACTCATAACCAGAAAGAAAACAAGATCTACAAGAAGTTTACATACCACCCTACAACTTTCTACAAATTCCAGAGGATCTTCAAACGACATAACATCATTCTAGCCCCTAAAAACAATTACTCTATAAAAAACATTTTAAATTCTAAATTAAAAGATGATATCCCTCAAGAAAACAAACCAGGAATATATCAGTTCAGCTGTAATGACTGTGAAAAAATCTACATCGGCCAAACAAAAAAAATATAAAAACAAGGGCAAAAGAACACCACAGAAATATTAAACTCAAACAAGAAGACAAATCTGCAGTAGCTTGGCATTTTTGGAAAGAGAAACACACTATAAATAGAAGCCCAAAAATCCTCAAAAACATCACAAGGAAGACAGAATTAAAAGTTTGGGAAAACATATATATTTGGAAAAACAAGAACCCGGTTTTCAATTTTGAAATCCCGCCAGGCAATCTACTCATTCAGAGGTTCATCAAACCACCACCAGGGACAGAGACAACCACCACAGCAAGTGATGCCGGCAGTCGACCAAAGGAATTGACAATGGAAGCACATGGCTTCTGAAACATGTTTTCCGAAATAAAAAAGTAAGTGATGTAGTGTTACAAAATCGACTCAACTAAATTTCAAATTGTTAAAACACATCACTGTCTCAAAGTCCACCATATATCAGGATAAAGATAGAAGTGTTTACAAAAACAATTTTGTGATAAGAAAATTAGTAAATAAACATTTAAAACATTTTGGAACTGCTAAGTATGCACCATATTTGGAATTTGTTATTATTTTTATAACTATATTTAACACCTTCATTGACACAAATTTCTTAATATGTTGTCATCCTCTGAGGTCTAAGGATAACATGTTAGCCTATGCTTACTAAGGTTGAGGGTTCAAACCCAGCTGAGGGAGATGGATTTTCGTAAAAATCTTTAGCATGGTTTCCTTTGAAAGTGAAGTAGAGCTGTTGGTCCTGTATCATAAATTTACGGCTTGTAAAAGAACATCAAGCATGATAAAGAGGCCTCTGAGCAAATTAAGTGATCTTTTCACATCCAATATAGAATAGGTTGCTGAGAACCGCAGCAGTTAAAGAGCATGTATAATGAAAACCCAATTTAATTTGAATTCTTGTCATTATGGGAAAAAAAGTTCTATTTATCTATATTTAATATGCCAGTGTAACATAAATTGATGATTGGAAAGTTGAATCAAACTTGAAAAAGTCAATGCCATAGTCTGGATTTGAACCACAGTTCTTGAACACTCTGTGCTGATGCTCTTATTATCTACAATCTAATGTGAAAGAATAATTGTCAAAGAAAGCAATGATTATTATACAAGAATAGTTGATGAAACTTGTATACATCAATCATACTCCCTGCCCCCCTTTTTTCAAACGTTGTTAGTAAAGAACATGTATACTTGTATATAGTGATGTTTCATTCATGTACTGGTGCTGTCCAACACTACAAAGAGTAAACAACTAAAACATTTTGGTTTTGGAAAATGATTCTCACTTGGTCTGTAGTTTATATGTTCTTCAATAGTAGTCCTTAGTCAAATTCATAGTGGCAAATAATTGCTGCATAGTGTACAGCAGTATGATAAGTTGTCACTAATACTAACTAATTAATAGACTCTAAAAGTGAAGTCTCTTACACAGCTCTTACAGGGTGTATCTGTATTGCTTTCAAATATTTGTGGGGTGCCATCACAACAGTAAACATGAACATGGATTTGAAAATTGTATGTTTGGAGCTATTAAAGGATTTGCCTCTTCATTGACACCAATACCAATTACTTGAATTAAAGCATTCTCTGCTGATTTTTTTGTGTTGTTGATTATTGTGGAGCATGGAGGGTAGAAGAAAATGTATTCTGTGAGTGAATATGTGCATTACATTGCAAATGGGAATGCATCACAAACACTGTAGCTTTATGCAGAATTTCATCCCATAGAAATTCTTTTACATGTCAGCTAATCTACTGACATAGGGCTGTCACTTTTAAGCACATTTAAAAGCTATCGGTCTGGGCCAAGTTTGAACCTACAATATTGGAATTAGAAGGCCCAGTACCCAACTAGCTGGGCATCCAACTGATTTTATGCAGAAATTATTCATGAATTAATTATTCATGAACATTCTTACAAATTCACCAATGTTTGAGAGAAAGAGAAGAAAGTGGCTTACTTGAGAGGATTATTTCAGATGTTGGGAGAACAATAGAGGCACAAAGCATTGTTTGTGAAAAATGAGTTTATCATGAGGTGAATGCAAACCCATCAGATGATGCAAGACATATTATAGTAGAGGAATACATTAGTCACACAACTATCTGGAGAATTTTGCATAAACATTTGCTGTGCCTGTTATCAACTTCAGTGGGTATAAGGATTAAAAGTGGCAGACTTTAAGTCAAGAAAAACTTTCTGCCATTGCATGTTTCAGAATTGAGCTATGTTCATGAATTTCTTAGCATGCACCTTATTCACTGATGAGGCTGGGTTTACTCACAACAGTATCTTCAATTTTGATAATACTCATAACTGGGCCAATGAAAAGGCACATGAAGTATGACAGTCTGCGTAAATGTTTGGGATGGACTTATTCACAATCATCTTATTGATCCTTGTTTCTTTCCTTTGCACTTGGATGCAGAATTATATCTACAGTTTCTCAGAAATGAGTTGCATCATTTAATTAATGGTGTTCCTATGGATAGTTGTTACATAATGGTGTGCCCAGGTATTTCAGGTGAACAGTATGTAATTTCTTGAATGATAAATTTCCACATAGATGGATTGATTGAATGGAGTTCATTGCTTGACCTGTTTGATCTGATTTGAATCCATTGAATTGTTTCATTTCAAGTCCCTGGTTCAGGAGATTCCTGTATGGATATTGACACTTGGAGAGCCCATATCCACACTGGATTTGACCAGAAATGAAATGTACCAAGAATTTGCAACAGAGTGTGCAATAGCATGGAACACAGGCTTAGGGCATGCTTCAAAGCAGGAGGAACCCACTTTGAACAGTTTCTGTCACCTTCTATTAACTTGGCAATAAGTTATTTCAGACGCACATTCATCTGAACCTTTTACTCTTTTGATGTTGGGAGGCATTCCCAAATATTGATACCGATAAATATACACTCTGAATAATTCAAAAGAAAAGATAAATCAGTTATCTAATAATTGACCAGTTATTCAATCACTCGAAATGTAAAAGTCCACCTCTACAGTTTAGGGTAGCATGTCTGCCTTGCATCCAAGGTACCTCAAGTTTGAATTTTGCTTAAGGTGAGCTATCTTGATAAAGAGTTCTTCCAGGGTTTTTCTTATCCTGCGAAGACAAATGACAGATAAGTTTAACCTCTAGGTTAGAGCAATTCAATTATTTCATTCATTCACCACCCAACATGACCTTAAAGGACATTAAAAAAATGTAAATGTTGCTCAAGACTGGCAGCTACTGGGTCTGAACTTTTCTGATTAGTATTATGTCAGAGGTTCAAAAACAAGCCTTTACTTGCGACCCAAACTAGCTAAACTCTGTGGTGCAACAGCGTTAAGGCCTACCACGTGACTGTTGCATCCCCTACCTCTGCCCATCAGAGGTATCATGAATGGAGTGCAATACGGGAGAGTGGGACATGGTTGCTACCCTGAGTCCCTCCCAGCCAGTTAATGCAATCTTCAAATCTTCACAACCTGGCATAATTTGTAATACCATGACATATTGCATATCTCTGAAATTATGCTTTTGCTATGTAGAGTAAGATATTTTTCGCGATATCACAATGTAATTTAAAGTACAGAATTTACAGAATATTTTCTCCTTATGTTCATGGTTTAACCATCACAAATTCTTGTGCTATATTTATGCATGATAAGAGACTGTATGGGTGTATATTAAGTCTGTTTGGATAGTAAAGCTTACTTGCATATCACAAATATTGTTTATTTGTACTAATTTGCTGTCCGAAATTAAGAATCTGAGATTGTTTATAGAAATGTTTTGAATTACTTCTATTTTTGTTAACTTCAACCATTTATTAGGGCTGTTCTTGCATTGTTAATTTTGCATAACAACTAGAGTTTATCAGCCAGCCATCACTGATGCTATTAACATGAAACATTGTAACTTAGCCCTTATCAGTACTACTGTATATGCACTATTTTTTAGATTAAGAGAAATTTCAGTTTTAAAACAAACAGAGGAGACATTTGTTGTCACATAAAGGAAATCATCAAAAGCAAACGGTGAGTTATGGTGCAGCTTTTCAAAGGATGCTTGATGAACCAATTTAGATACTTTAACGTGAAACTTTGTATAATTAATGATGCTTGGTTCTTATAGGTGGTATATTTGTAGTAATATATTTTAATAGTGCTGGATGAACTGTGAGGAGTGCCTTAAGGTGAGGAGCAGCTCTAAGGAAGCGCCACATAGTGAGGCAATACATTGGCAACAGATTCAGCCAAGAAGCTGTCTTCTGGGAAGACTAGATACAATAGACACAACCACTGAAACTTAGGCAAAGAAATCATGTACTGAATTTCAGACAAACCAGAATATATTGAAGCTTTGCTGACAATAAGATGATGTATAGCTGAAACTAAATGAAAATCCATACTAAAGCATGTTAAAAAACAAGGATGAAGTTCTACGATGAAGTCCATATGCTTTTTAAATGTTGAAATTGCTTGAAAGGATTGCAAGATATTTTGTATATTCCTTTGAAAATCTGAAGTATTTGCAAACTTAAATAGAATTGTATGTTTCAAATGAATTGAGTGATGTGTATCTTTGTTTTTGGATTGAAGATTGCTAAATTATCCTGTTTACTCTTCAACATCCTTTTTGCATTATTTAGTACATAGTACATAGAGAAAGTATTGCATTCCACCCAAAAATTCAATACCGAGATTTCACCGAAAATACACATTTTAGGGTCTCCTGTATCCAATAAAAAAGCATTTTTAGAAAAAAGATCCATGTGTGTGTGTGTGTCTGTGAACACGATAATTCAAAAATGAAAAGTCAGTAAAATAGCAAACTTTGTATTTAAGTTTAGCATATTCTGAGGATGTGACACAAGATTTTTGAGGAAAACCCTCCCACCCCAAAGTACCCTTTACATGGAAAAAATTTAGAAAATTTTGATTTTCTTAAAAATTACTTTAACAATTTTGATTAAATACCATACATTAAAGATATTTACATAGTAAATAAAATTTATATCTTGAATTTTCTGAGAGTAGCTTCTGAAGACCTTTTCATTCTGAAAGACTTTTGCATAACTGGTAAAGTGTAAGAGATAGACAAAAACCTTCTTCACAAAAAATATAGATCGCATCCAAAAACACAATTTATGTCATACATTTTTTTGTGGAGTTGGCCATTTCTGAGAGATATTCTTTGTTATTGGTTTCAGTTTTAAAATACTAAACTTTTCTCATATGGGAATTTGCCAACTCCTGGCAATGCAAAGAAAATAATTTAATTAATAGCAACAAGCTTTTAAAGGATTTGACTATCACTTTAGCCTAGTATACTCCCTTATTTCCCTTCTATTTACAAAGAGGTAAATAGTAAGGCCATTTCTGCTAATGTTTATCTTGATTAGCATTAAGTAGATAGAATAAGCTTTTTAACAGTAATTTATTACAGAAATACAAGAGGAAATCATGTGAATGGAACACACCAATTATTCTTAGTTTACCATCCTTTTATTGAATAAAATCAGTCAAATGATACTGAAATGAGCCTGTAATCCATAAACCTTCTGTTACCTGACCTTTGTCTTTTGGAATAAGGAAAAGTCTATGAAAACACCTTATCCAGGTAACTCCCCTGGCATGAACTTGGGGCCATTTGAATGTGAGGCACTCCTTTCCTTTGAAGTGGGCTGCACCCTTTTAAATTCTGAAGGCAAAATTTGCGTTCAAGCTTTAGCAAACCAAAGACAAAAATCTCAAACTCAGTGCACTCCTTGGTTGAAGAAAATATCAAATAATCTGCATCTTTAGAAGAAAATTAATTGTTTGAAACTGAAAAATTGATCCAGAAAGCAATGACCATTTCAAATTAAAAATCTGTATGCATAACTAACCTGCAGCTTTTTAAGGATGTATCAGGAGTTGAAATAAAGCTCTTATGAAAACTGACCTGGAGTTCTAAACCAATTCAAATAATGTGTGTTTGCTTTTGTTACTCTTTAAAATAATGAATAATAATGCTAGTCACTTCTTGGTATGGGGGAAAAAATGGATAAATAATTTTGTTCTGGCTGATTTACAATCAAAACAGATTGGTGGATTAAATTGTTACCATTTTATTGAACTGATTTAACATTAACAGAACTCACAATAATACTTACATTATCTCAATTTTATGATGGAGTCTCCCTTTTCCCTATTTTCTTTTTCTTGCCTTTTTCCTCTTTGATCTCTCATTTGCATCATCTTTGACAAAACTTTAATTAAAAAAAGTTAACAATTATGTTTCCTTCTTTGTATACCATGAAATTAAAGCATAGCAGTCTTTTTATATATGCTCAAGAAAGAGAATACATATTATGAACAACAAAAACAAGGCATTATTATTTACATGTGCTGGAATGGTGTTTCATAATGTAAAACATTTTCAAGATATTCATTTTATGGGAAATTTATACCTTTAACTTCAACTGGTTTAATAGTGTCAAATTTTCCTTTAAATGGAATACATTTTTACATTTAGTATGAAAGAGTGCATACATACTTTTTAGTTAAAAGTTTTATAAATTAATAACATCTAAATTATTTGGCTTTCACTGTTCGGTATATCCCTTCTTTTCTTTTGTAAGTGTAAATGCCCTTTTACCAGGCAAGTTATACCAAATGAAAATGAAAGCATGAATTGACTGTAAAATGAACTTGAGCACCTAGAATGCTAAAGCTGCTGTATATTTATCCTAAGGTTTGAGAAAAAAGCCTGAATAAGAAACCTAAACCAGGCAGCATAATTTGAACTTAGGTCTTCAGAATGATAGACCAGCATTTAAGGCATTTGAAAATGTTCTCTTTTCCATGGTAAATATAAAAAGATGACAGAAGATATTAAATATTAATACATTGAAAATAATAAAGGTTTATTACATCAAGAGCATGAATAGGTTTGGAAATGAATTTACTCACCGTAGTTTCCTTTGCTTTTTTTTTTAAAAAAAAAAAAAACATATTCTCAAAGAAGCTTCTTTAAAATATTTCCTGCTTTGCAAAATACATACATCCACTGCCTGAAGGAGAACAGCAGTTTTGACAGCTAATAATCAAGGGAAGACCCTTTGAAACTTGCTCTGGATAAACAATCGAGATAACTGATTTTAATTAGTGATGACATAATATAACATGTTACTTCTTCATTCCATTTTAATACCATTTTTATTACCAATACCATTAAAAGAGATAGAAAAAAATACATTTATTTCTACCAACCCTATGCAGCATGCAATAAATGAAGTAAATTAAGAATTATATAATTATTTACAGAAAACATATGAAGATATCTGACAGCTATCTTTAGAGGAAAAAGTGGATAAATCTCATCAAGCGTATGTGATCTCCAAAGACTGGGTGCTGAAAACAGTGCTACACTTTCAGCAATAATGGGTGAGTAAGATGTATGCAACCATGCCTGTAGCTTTCCCATTTGTAATTTTATGAGAATATTTTTAAAAAAGAATTGAAAGGAAAAAAGTAATATTCTGAACATGTTTTCAAAACTATCTATTATGTTATTATTTTAGAAATTGTGTGCCAAACTATATTCAGAGCGAAGAGGAATTGATTTCCATAAATAAAGCTGGCAACAGAAACAGAATGCAAACAAACTCAACAATGTTTCTGTGTATCTTCTATGGTTGTGAAACAAAGCAAATGGTTTATTTTAAAATATAAAAAGTCATTTCATATTGATTTTGAAAAAAGGAAAAGAAATCCTGTGCTATGTTCTTTGATTATAATTAAGACTGATGTCCAAACAATTCATATATACTTTTTCAAGTTTATGTTAAAATATTCAAAATTGCAAAAAATGTTAATAATTTATCCATCAATTTCTGCTTATCCAGATATTATATAAATAGAATATACAAATGGGGATGCATGAAAAACAATGGAATACTTCCATCTTTCCTCATTTTGTACATCAAATTGCATCCACCTTTTTGCATTGTGTATTTCGAATTGTGCTTGGACACATTAGATTTTTGTTTTTTTTTAAATTGTCTGGTAAAGCACACATAAGATTTACCAATGCTTCATGCATTGGAACCATATATTTATTTTTTTCAATTACGAACTTACTATTTTGTTTTCTTTCCTTTGCTTTCTCTTCCACAAATCTATGGTAAGTAGAGGAAGCAATGTAGAATTCTATTCCACCAAATAATTTGAAATAAAACTACCATAAATGCGTGTTTTGAGGTCCCATAATATTTAAAAAACTTTATAGTAAAAGATGTGAAAAGCATAATTCGGAATTTAAAATGTGATTAAATAACAAACTTGGTGTTTTGATTGAGCATCTTCCAAGTATCAAAATATCCTTTAAGTTGAGGGAAATTTCAGTATTTTTTATTTTCTCAAATATGTCTGCAATAATTTTTATTAAAATAATTTTTCAAGAAATTTACAGGACCAATAAAATACATACAACAGAAATGTATAAGAAGTGCTATTCTTCTGAATGAATTTTGCAGTTTGTATAACTAGTAAATCATAGAGAGAGAAAAATTTACAACACAAAAAATGTAGACCTTGTTAAAACAGGCGTTTTATGATTCTTTTGTGGCATCATCTATAAATAATATTCATTGCTACCGGTTTGATTTTTTCCAGAAATTTTATACAATTTTTAAAATGTGAAGTTACCATTTTTTTGTATCTCTTGGTGTAATTTAAAGAGCACAGATTTTCAAAGCCAGCTTAGCAACCTGCTTTTTAAAAGATTTGACTATTGCTTCAGCCTCATGTGTTCTATTTGACCTATGAAATGCGTAAAGAAGCCATTTTGCAAACAGTCATCCAGATTAAAGTGAAGTAAATAGAAAACTATGCCTTTGTATGATAATTTATAGAAGAGATATAAAAATAAATGTTTGTCCTTAGAGAAAGTTGTGTGTGTTTAACACATCCAATATTTTTTTACTTATGAATCATTATTATGGTAATGTTTTTATAGATGAATACAAACTGAAAATCTAAGCATATGGATATATTAAAAAGTGTAGTTATACTTTTGGCACATTTTTTATTCAATATAAAGGTAATTTATGAAAACATGGTCAGAATATTCCTTTTTTTATTTGTTTGTTGTAACTTTATGTGTAAATTTTCTTCAGAGAATTAAAAATGAGAAAGCTTCAGACTTGGTTCCATACATTTTACTTACCCAAGTTGTGTGCTGGGTGTAAATGACTCGATTTTCATATTTGACTTGCTTACTAATGGAGTGCATATTCAGACGTGCAAACAAATACTGGCTCCTGAGACATAGAAAAGAGCTATTTTCAGGCAAAATATGCATAATTTATAAAATTCAGATTATGCAGGAATAAACATCTATGTTATATTTATGTGAAAATGGAGTTATTTATGGAACGAAGATCTATGATGTAACATTGAACCATATTTGCACTTCCTTTGAGCAAATTGCAGAGATGGCCTCAGTAATCTGAAATTCTGAAGCTAAATGCACTTTGTATGTTAGATATACTTCCTGCATAAACAAGATTAAAATTAAATATGTGACTACTCAAGAAGTTAAATTGGTGTTTGTAATGGTGAATTATTTAACTTAACATTTATGTTAAATATGTTATGTATTTGTTCATGCATGTGTAAGCAGCATTCTTAAATTTTTTGTTGTATTTATGGTGGAGCAAAACTCTATGGACAACACTACAGTTCTATATTTAAATTGCATGCAAAGCGTAACATAAGTGTTTGTGCATATACATCAGTTAGCTTTTTGAAGTCCAGATGTTTCATTATTTACAATTTCAACTGTGTTATGCATGGAGGTTCTCTTTTCTTGTTGCAATGTTTTGGAATTTGCATGGCAGCTTTGTATTCTGCTCTAAGCTGGAAGAAAGAAGGCTTTATTGAACTGTTAAAACATTCAACCATGCAGGTCTTACATACTTCGTTATTATTGCAGCCAATGTCACCTCCTCCAATGCATCATTCTGGAGGCTCTGACTCAGACCATAAACCAACAAGGAAGCGCTCTGCTAGGGAAAGTCGTTCTGATGAGAACATTTCTCCATCAGAGATGGGTGCCCCAATATCTGGCAGTAGACCATCCAATAAATCCGAAGACGGAGAACTCAGTGAGAGTGAACTTGAAAAGCGACGTCTTCTCTTACTTCAGCAGCTTCAGCAAGAGAACTGACACAGGGCCACGTAAGGTGTCATTCTATTTGGGGGCATCTTGTGAACTTTACCAGAGACATCATAATCAGAGAAAATAACTTAGTATATAGCTAATAAACACAGTATTTATATTTAAGAATGACATCAGTTGTAATGCCTTGATACTGGATTTCTAACAAATCAAGCATTATAATTGATTCCAAGATTTCTCTGATGGACAATAGATATAAAGTGTGGTTTTTTTAATCAGTGTTAAATCATAATAGGTGTTCTTTGGGAGCAGAAGCATTTTAATAAAGGCTAAAATTATTTCAGAATATGTAAAAAAATGTGATTAAACAACACAGTAATATATTACTGGAACTTTACATTTTGTTTTTCCTTATTTAATTTTATTCTTATGTTATCAATGTTGACTGTTTTATAGTAGAAGGCTTTTGCAACAGCATAAATGATGAAATAAACACTAAAGTCATATCTCTTACTGTAGGTTTTTTAACTAAAAAAAAATATTCTAATATATACATAAAAATCTGATATGTTCCATTCACATAACTTTCTCTACTTCTGTGTAACAAATTATTGTTAATAAGCTTATTCTTCTATTTACTTCATGCTAAACAAGAAAAAATTAGCAGAAATAGTCTTATTACTTGCGTCCTTGTTAGTAGAAGTGAAATATGGGAGTATCATAAGTTAAAGTCAAAAGCTGATTACTAGGTGATTGAAGTTCCTTTGTTTGTATGGACATGAGTTGACAAATTCCTGTATGAGAAAAGTATAAGGTTTTCAAAGCTGAAACCAAAAAACAAGGAATATCTCAAAAATGATCAACTCTTCGAAAAAAATTTATATAACATAAATTGTGTGTTTTAATGTGCTCTAAATTTTTTTGTGTGGTAAGTTTTTGTCCATTTCTTACGGTTTAGCAGTTATGCAAAATTCATCCAGAATAAAATAGTCTTCAGAGGCTATTCCCAGAAAATTCAAGATATACATATTATTTGTCAGGTAAATATCTTTAATGTACAATATTTTAATCAAAATCGTTAGAGCCATTTTTGAGAAAATCAAAATTTTCGAAAAAAGTTCCATGTAAAGGGTAGTTGGGGGTGGGGGAATTTTCTTGAAAATCTTCATGATGCATCTTTGGAAGATAACAAACTTAAATACCAAGTTTGGTATTTAACTGTCTTTTTGTTTTTGAGCTATGCTGTCCACACACGCACATGCGCGCACTCTTTCCAAAAATGCTTTTTTTAGATTCAGTGGGATCCAAAACATGTATTTCCGGTGAAATCTTGTTATCGAATTTTTGGGTGCAATACAATACCTTCTCTATACACCATGTACATAGTATGTATAGAGAAAGTAAAAATTCATAAAACCATGTATATATAATAAAGAAAAAAACAAATAATTTATATTATTATGTAAATTTTAATTTTCCTATGTTTTGCTAGTAAGAATAATTTGTTTGCAGAACAGATAGAGAAATTCATATTAATGGAACACTTCAGATTTTCTCTAAATAAACCATATATTTCAGAAGACCCAGCAGGAGATCCCTGCTAAGGAATAAAAGTTATGTAAAATACAAATAAATGTAAATCAGAACCAAGTAAAATACAGCAATAAATGCTTAGAAAATCCAAAAAATTACACTCGTAGCATAAAAAAAAAGTTTGTATTCAGTAACCGTTGTCTCTTACTAGATGACAGTTAAAGTTTCAGCTATATCCATTTCCATCAGGTGGTTTTGTTGCCATAGGTGATTGAGTCAACAATCTTGTTCATATTTAGAAAGACGAAGAAAAAAAAAAAGTTTCATGGGGTGATTTAAATGACTTAGTACTGACAGAGATAAAAGCAGAGTTGAAGTTCATGGCACATCTGCTGCTGTGTTTGCAACAATTTACAATTGGATAAATGAATTTAAACATGGCTGTACATCCACAAATGATGAGCATCGTTCCTGACCTCCAGTAGAAATGACTTTGTCCAAAATTATTGATAAAATTCAGAATATGATTTTGAATGATCAATAAATCAAAGTTTGCAAAATAATAGAGGCCACAGGCATATCACAAGGTACAGTGTTCCCAATTTTGCACCAAAAATTAGGTCTGACAAAGGTCTCAGCAAGATGGGTGCCATGTTTGCTCTCAATATCGAATAAATACAATTGTGTGAATGATTTGGTAAAGTTGATTTGGTACTTTTCCATCACAACCCTGACAAGTTTCTGCATCGATACATAACTATAGATGAAACATGGATACACTACTAGAGACAAATACACAATCAAAAAAATGGGTTTTTAAAGGCAAATCGGCTCTGAAGAAGGCAAAGGTAGTGAAATCTGCAGACAAGGTGATGGTCTCAATGTTTTAGGATGCATTGGAATCATTTACATTGATTACTTGCAGAAAATAAAAACGATAAATGGAAAGTATTATGCACCATTATTGTACCAGTTGAATGGAGAAATCAAGAAAAAATGCCCTTATCTGGCAAAGTAAAAAATTCTTTTTCATCAAGACAAGGCAAGGGTGGACACTTGTGCAGTTTCGATGGCAAAAATTGTAGAATTAAGGTTTGAATTACTACAATATCTACCATATTCACCAGATTTGGCACCAACTGACTTTATTGTTATTTCCAAACTTGGAAAAAATGGTTTTGCGGAAAATAATTCACGTCTATTGAAGAGGTCATCTCCCAAACAGATGTCTATTTTGAGGACTTTCTGAAATCTTACTTTTAGGAAGGCTTAAAACAGTTGGAGAAATGCTGGGAAAAGTGTATCAAGCTAAAAGGAGATTATGTTGGGGGAAAAAAAAAGTGTACCAAAATAATTTGTATTTCTGTCTTTTTCTAAGGACTTACAAAATTCCCCTTGTATCACATATTCACTATAGTTTATGAAAATTGCAACACTATAAAAGTATGAATTCAAAGTTGGTGGATATGTAGAACAATATGTAAGCAATAAATGATTAGGATTGCAGAGAAATGAGCTACACTAAGCCCAGCAGGGCCATTCATGTTTGTCCATCAGGCCAGTGTTACGCTAAGGGTAGTCGGTGAAAAGCTATCAAGCAAGGTGGAAACAAAGTAAGTGCCAGTATGCCTCATCGAAGTCAAAAGGCTCAATCAATATCAGTCTGCAACAGAGTTTGAATGGAGCAGAATGATCAGTCACCAGGAAGGAGGTTTGTCATACCATGACATTTTAGCTCATGCAGGGCTATGTGTAACCAGTGGATACAATGGATGCATCTTTTCTTGGGTGCTAGCTTTACAAGGAAGTGAGGGCAGGGGAGTACTCATACCATTATCTCTTGGATTTAAACAAATTAATGCTCAATGGGTTTTGAAGTTGTTAATCTAGCAGCAGAAATGGGTCAGGTTGGAGATTAGTGAGAGACTTCTGAATCCTGCAAGAAGGGAAGGTTTTTTAAATCCTTTGCTGCCGCACGTCAATCAGATTGACAGTATTTGCCTGGCACAAAAGACACCATATCCATCAGAGAGTCATCTTTTTCCAAGACAACACTATGCCTCACAGCACAAATTTGACAAGGGACACAGTGGAGGACATATACAGGAAAACCCTTGAACACCCTCCCTACAGTCCAGATTTATCCCCCTGGACTATTTTTTGTTTGCGCCATGAATCTCTTGGAGAGGAACGGTTTGAAACAAATGAAGAAGTTGAGGAACATATGCGTGAATTGATTGACGGTGCGTCCTCCAACATTTTTTGGACAAGGAACGTTCAAGCTTCCAAATCATTGGCCAAAGTGTGTAGAGTATGAAGGAAGATATACAGAGAAGTAGAGAAGGTGCCACTTGTGTATATGCTTAATCAATAAATCTACTATAAAAATGTAACTATTTATATTTGAATCACTGTTGTATTAAACAAAACACAGCACATGTGTATGTGCATGAACTCTGGGATCTACAGACGGAATAAAACCTTAACATTGAAGCTGCTAGATATCAGGGTGTATTGGGTACTTCATGTCTTAATGTGTTTGCCTTGCTCTTCTTTTGAATGAAGACTAGGGAGATGAATGCTCAAGAAAACTTGTGTGCATAATAGAAGAAGGTTGTACACAGTGCCAAGTAGATTCTGGATCACAGAATATGACTGCTATCTTGTCTGCATAGCGATAACGAATTATACAGCTTCATTAACAGTGTTGGCTTGATGCTGGAGCATTGCAACAAGTGTTAAATTATCTGCCTCGTCGGTTTTTCGCTGTCTGCCTGCAACATTTGGGCCATCATTGGTGTAGTGAGTTGTAAAAATTTAGTTTTTTCATATGAGTCCCACATCAACCATCCTACAGTGATGGCTGCATATGTGCTCAGCGGTACTATGGCGAGTGCAATCTGGAGACTTGTGTTGTTGAATAGCATAGTGGACAAATACCAGGTGTGAATGGTTTGTTGTGATCTATCTTACCTCCCATAATTGAAAATGGTCTGAACAGCAACTATGGTGCTCCAGTAACCACTGTCAATGATTTGTGTATGCAAACAATCTGCAAGGAAGGAGCTTCCCCAGGAACATATCCAGAACCTTTTTGATTCCATGTGATGATGTTTAGTGGTTACACACATTTTTGTGTAGCCCATGAAGGCTACACAAAATGCTGAATATACAGACCCACAGATTATGTACGGATTTGTGTGCTTAATCATTTGTATATTGTCATTTATACCGAACCAGTGGAATAAAATTCATTTCAGTCATGTACTTCCTTCTTGGTGGTGCAAATTTCATAAACAGTAGTGTATGAAACCACAGCGCAACAGCCAAGTACAAGAACTACCCAAAAGCAAAGGCACTGCCTTCCTGCCATATTTTAAGGATGTCACTGACAGAATAGAATGCCTACTCAAGCACCATAATATTGAAACAGTGTTCAAGCTGACCAGATAGATAAACGCATTATTAAGCTCTGCCAAAGACCCCAGGGATCCGCTTACTTTGGCTGGCATCTATCAGATCCCCTGCTCTTGTGGTGCGGTATACACAGATACCACGCAATGTGGCGTCAACACCCGGCTTATGGAACTTCAAGAGATGCTGCCATCCAGGTCAACCCGAGAAGTCTGCGGTCGCTGAACATGCACTTTGGGCAGAAGGGGAACACATAATTCAATATCATGAAACAGCCATTCTCTCATCTATGCCTTATTACCATGCTAGATTACAACGTGAAGCAATAGAAATTTATAAACAACCCAATAACTTTAATAGGAAAGAAGAAACTCAAAAACTAAGCAAAAACTGGCATCCGCTACTTGAGAACATCAAACAGGCACAAACCCAACGGGATCATCCGAACCAATCAGGAATCAAAAGCACCGGAGTGGCTAACCCCCTCCTTTCACCACCACTGCACATGCAGCTCCAGTCAGACCAATCGTGTGAGAGCAGTCTGAGGATAAATACTGCCACTATTTCAGCCAACGAGTCAGTTGCGACCAAACCTTCACCGAGAAGACTGAGACCACACCACTGAAGATATTTACTGCAGGAACTGGTAACAAGAGCTTGATTATCAAAGCTAATTGTTTAAATAAAAATAAAACTACAGCATTGTGAAGAATTCTGGATACTTTTTCTTTTTTTATTAAATTAACTTTCAAATGTGATGATTACATTCATCTTATTCAGGATCATTTTATCTGATAAATTATAGCCTAGATATATTATTGAACCTTTTCTGAATTTTTTTTGTTAAATTTATTTTCAAATTGGATTATTGCATTCATCTTATTCAGGATCATTTTATCTGACTATTTGTTCATGACACGTGATCATAGGAAGTGACCAATCCAGTACATTGGAGCAAAAAAGTTCAACCAATCAGAACTCATCTCTGCATTTTAATTTTTTATTATTATTATTATTATTATTATTATTATTATTATTATTATTATTATTATTATTATTAACATCCACGTGCAATTGTTTTTATAAATTTATCGCACCCACATGCATTTGTTTTCTCTCTGAACTAATGTTTGTCTCATGATAATAGTATTAGTGAGCAGTGATATTCCTGTACATAATGGCGGAAGATCCAAAACATTTTGAAGAAAGGTCTATCGCTGAAATAGACTTATTAATTGAAAACTCAAAGCCGCAGAATCCTAAAAACAACACAGAGAGTTCAACGAATTCTGTAAGCAATGAGGCCCTGATTTATGATATGGATATCAAGTTGCATGATTTTGGTGCAAATATTTGTCAAGAAAAATGGGATTTTGGAATATTATTCTTCGTGTCCATATAAGCTAATCATTGTTATTTCATTCACAAAATAGTCTTATTAAATATAACTTGAGCTACAACTTTTCTCTAGAGAAATTCGCTCCCAACAAGATGCTCGGGAATTTATCGAAGAAAGTTTAAGCTCTTGTTATATTATTTATGATAAATTACATCCAGGAAATGTTACCATGATACATTATTGAGCTCTTTCTAGGAACTTTTTTGATGTTAGATTATCTTTTAAATTTAATTATCCCATTTATCTTGTTAAGGAGCATTTTATCTGATAAATTATAGCCAGTTATCATAATACATTATTGAGCTTTTTCGGGATACTTTTCTTGTTAAATTTACTTTCAAATTGGATTATTGCATTTATTTTATTCAGGATCATGTTATCTGATAAATTTATTATTTTACATTATATTCAATGTGAAAATGGGAATTACTGTTCTATAATATTTCATACTGGAACCAGAATAAAGTAAAAAGTAAAATTTCCAAATGGAAATACTTTTTATTTTATTCTCATCCAATATGAAATATATGAATTATTATTCTCTTATAATAAGGGGACTTAAAATTAGGAAAAAGTGGTATTTTTAAGACTATGATGCTCATGATATTAATGTCATAATCCCAAAGTTAATAGCCTTCTTCAAACTTTGAACTCCTCTATTAAAATATGACAGCAATAAATCTGATTTTTTTATTGGACAATATAAATTTAAAAAATATAGTTATAAAATAATATATTTTCCAAGATTAGAATAAAGCAATTGATTAAGGCAAAATTCATTCACGTTTATGTTAAAAGTTTCAGTAACGATTTATGGTAACACCACCAGATAAAACAATTAGACCAATTACACCAAAAGGTACACCAAAAGAGATCAGGTTTAGCAAGGAAGAAAGTCCATCTTCCACACACGTGTGCCATTGCCATGTTAAAAATACACAAGCTCAGTTGGGCAACACCTGATATGGCTCCATCAGACTTTCAGCACTTCCCTGAGCTCAAAAGTTTGGGCAGAGATTCTCTTCAAATGAAGAACTGATAGCTGTAGTTGATGAAAATTTGCAGCCGTGGAGAAATCTCATTTTCAAGATGGAATAAAGGCATTGGAACATTGATGGATCAAATGCACTAGAGTACAGGGAGACTACATTGAAAAATAAAAATAATTTGAATCAGGTTAGTTGTCATTTTGGGTTTCTATCCAAGAGCTTTTCATCCAACCCTTATACATAGGCCCATATTATACACAACAACATAAGAGTTGAAATTGGTACATATAAATATCCTCACTCCAAGGTCACCAAGTTAACTGCTTTGGAAAAGATATTTAGGTAGTCTGTTGTTAAGCAAATATCATCTCAGCTATTCATTATAAAATATTGTTTGACTGCTTTCAAATGTTAGCTGAAGAACACAATTTTCTCTCTTTATATAGTTATTTAACACTCCCTGCTAATGATTATAACAAACACAGTTTTCTTGATTGTGGTTTATTAAAATGAAAATATGTTGCACTCAAATCATATCATTATAAGCAGATTTGATTCTCTTTTGATTTTCTGTATCTTAGTTGATAAATTACAATCATATACACATATTGCTTGGAGTGAAATATCTGCAGCATTTGTCTTATTTAGAATGCATATTCTATGGAGTAGCAATAACTATTTTCTACTCTAGGGTACTCTCAATTAATCATCAAGGCTTCTTCAGAAGCAGTTCTTTTGCAACTGCAAAGTGGTCATGTCAAGTTCACATACACATGTGCAAATGCACACAAATCACAATTCCACTCCCTCCTCTTCTCTCCTAAAATTCCTTTTAGATACAGGGGATTTTAAAACATGTATTTCCAATAAAATCTATATCAACATTTTTAGGTGGAATACAGTATTTCCTCTATTTAATAATAGAAAAGTATTAATATACAGCAGCTCAACGTATAAACAGTAAAATGTGACTTTCTCTTCCTGTTTGAAACAAATTATTAATACAAAACCTTATTCTTCTATTTACATACTCCTTAAGATAAACATTAACAGAAATTGTCTTATTACTTATTTCCTTGTAGGTACAAGAGAAATAAACAAATATATAGGCTAAAGAAATAATCAAACCTTTTAAAACATAATTGCTAACTTTGAAATTCTGTTCTCATTGCATGACCAGGAGATTTTCCCATTGAAAAATTTAAACCAATAACAAGGAATATTTAAAAAAATAGTTAATAGTGACTCAATTCATTTAAATTATGGCGCTCCACTGACTAAAATATTTCTTTTTATTCAATATATTCACATAAATTGCAGATATTAACAAGATCTACAATTTTTGTGTATCTCTTAAGATTTGCCAGTTATATAAAAGTCATTCAGAATTTATTCCCATAATTTATATTTTATATGTGATGTAATATTTTTAATATATGGTATTTTAATCAAAACTGTTAGAGCCATTTTAAAGAAAATGAAAATTCTGAAAAATCTTCCATGTAAAGGTTAGTTTGGGGGAGTTCCTGAAAATGTTTATGTTGCATGCTTTACATAAGAAGTTACTTTTTGCTGTTTACAGACACACAGACTTTTTTGTTATTCAGGGGTGAAATCTGATGAAATTATGGTATTGAATTTTTGGGTAGAATGCAACCTCTATATACATAAGAACATAGTAGAGAAAGTAATAATAATGCATGGCATTACATCAGATAAATCAGTTCACAAATAATGCATACCAAGAAACAGACTTTAGAGATAAAGTATGTTCAAAAGTGTTTCTTGTATTTATGATACTACTGCAATCAACATATGTGCATCATAAAGACTTAATGAGACACCATCTTTAAAAGTGGAGAGTTGTGATGGATCCAGGATTTTTTTTATTTATGGTAGTAAAATAGGGAACATAACCTGAAATTAGAGTTTTTAGTATTTAACTCTAAAAGAAATTCTCTATTATCTGTAATACCATTAACTATTTTATACTGAAATAACAGTTGCGTCTGAATTTTCTTATGATTTTCAAATTATGTAGTTTGTGTACAGTTGCTTTCCTTAAGCAATTCAGTATATTAAAATGTAACTTAAAAAGTTTTGTTACATTTTACATTTTTTTCTGTATTTCTTCATTGTCCTATGTAAGATTTATAGTGCAGAGTGCCAGATAAGACAACTGTATTCAAGTTTGAAGCTTACAACATAATTGAAAAGGCAATGCAATTACAATTACAAATACAAATTTGTTCTTTCAAAGTGTTTGCTGTTTTGAATTATGGAAACATATGCTTTTAAAGGTCTATTCATGTCTTTTGTGATCTCTGTATTAAAATGTTCTCCTTTGAAGTTCTAATTTAAAACTTGAAGTTAACCTCTCTGCAGTTAAAGAAATTTGTATTTGTAAGAAAAGAAAGGTTATATAATTATGACTCAGTTTCATGCTGTATGATGTCCCTTATTATTATTATTGTTATTATTATTATTATTATTAGTATTAGTAGTATTATTATTATTGTTGTTGTGATTGTTGTTATTATATTATTATTATTATTTATTATTTATTTATTTTGGCATCTGTTCCATCATTCTTCAGCTTAGAGATAGTCACTATAAGTGTTAAAAATGCTTATGTACTGTCTTTTGTTACTTTATAAAGCTGTCATACAAATCCTGATGTCATATAACTTTTGCATTTGCTACCCTCCACAAGCTCAAAATTTTCTTCTTCTACTTACCTACCGTAAAAAGAATTTGATACCAAATTGTATTTTATCAGAAGTACACATGTTTTGAGGCTCTTTGAAACCTTTGTCTGCACTGTGTCTGTGAACAGCATAACTCAAAACTTGGTAGGTACTTAAGTTCAGTATATTCCAGGAATGCAACATGAAGACTTTCAAGAAATCCCCTCACTCCAAATTACCCTTTACATAAAAAGTTTTAATTTTCACAAAAATAGCTCTAATGATTTTGACAAAAATATTATAATGACAAATAAAATGAGTATGTTGAATTTTCTGGGAATAGCTTCATTCTGAGTCACTTTTGTATAACTTGAAAACCATAAGAGATAGACAAAACCTTCCTTAAAAAAAATGTAGATGTCATTACAGCAACCAATTTATGCAAAATAAAAATGTTATGTCATCTACCATTTCAAAACTATTCATTGTTACTGGTTTTAAGTTGAAAAGAGGTAAGTAAATACAAGTATATTTGTGGAGTCAGTTTTTACAGTATATGACTTATAATTTTTATTTATGAGGGACTAATTTTGGGAGCTGTTGCATCCATTTTAAACATCAGGGGTATGACTGCCACTGTTGTTTGCAGTTGCTTTCAGTCTTCTCTTAGGCAGTGGAACGATGAATTTCTTCACTAGACTGTCAACTGCAAGTAATATATTTTTTCCCTTGTGGTCATACAAAGAGCCCAGAATTTCAAAGGCATTATATAGCAATGGACTTGACTATTTCTCCCCTTAATATCTGCAATGACATGTGGAATAAAATCATTTCTGCATATGTTTATCTTGATTAACATGTAGCATATAGAAGGATAAGCTTTTGTAAGAATAATTTGCAGAAGAGTGGGGAGAGAAAGTATTGTTAATTTAATACTTCAGAAGTGATTTCTCCACCTAATGCCTACTAGAATTGATTCCTTTCATAGTTCACTTTACAGATTGTTAGTTTGTTTCTAATGTAACCATTATACAGACTACATAAAACAGCCATAAGAGATCCTTAAATAAAGAAATGAAAAAATGAAATGGAATGGAATTTTATTTATGGATGTTCTTTAACTGCTGTGGTTCTCAGCATCCCATTCTATACTGGGAGTGAAAGACCACTTTTTCTCAGAGACCTCTTTATCAGGCTTGAGGTTCTTTTACGTGCTGTAAATCTTTGACATGGGACCAACAGCTTTACTTCCCTTCCAAAGGAAGCCATGCTACAGATTTATACACCCAAAAAATCCATCACCCTCCACCGGATCTGAACCTGCGACCTTGGGTATACAAAGTTAGCACAGTAACCATTATACCACAAAGGGCGACCTTAAATAAAGAGGTTTAATACATTAAAGTGATAAATGGAATAGAAAAGCTATAAGTAAATGATTTTTTTTTTAATTAATTAAAAAAACAAAAAGCTAAATGCCAAGAATTTGAAACCTTATAGGAGCAAGGGACCTTCCAAATTTTGATGTGGAAAATATTTCCAAAGGCCTCTTATGGGTAATAGGGGGGAGGAATTTTAAAAAGGTTAAAAGTATGATTTTTTTTCCCTTCTTCTTCCCCATTCTGGTTCCCCTCAATACATTTATTAAAACTTTTTTTTTCTCTAAAATAAATAGTTCAGGTGTTATAGCATATTTTCACTGAAGTTAGTACTAAATAAGTAAGTCAATAAATGCTCAAGTGATCGCTTTAAATTACTTTATTCAATGTTCAAAGTAGTCCCCATTATAATCTAAAGTTCCAAGCACTTGGCTATTCTTTTGGGAAGAATTATCAGTTTGATAATTTCTTCTGCATTCATCTAGTTTTAAATTATATTTACCTTCACAACTGAATCTTGAAGAGCCCATAGTAAATTATTATCTAGATGGCTAAATACATAGGTGTTGGATTTATGGGAAAGCAAGTGAAGAAGAGAGAGTTTGCCTGCTTGTCTTTCTGCACTGTTGCCAATCAAAGAAATTTTCCTTCTTTGAGGCTCTCAGCCATTATGGTGAATCTAATTTACTGTGAACTGCTGAATTATTAAGTGAAACACAGCACATGTGTATGTGTATGAACTCTGGGATTCACAGACAGAATAAAACCTTAGCGTTGAAGCCACTAGATATCAGGATGTATAGCACACTTCATGTCTCAATGTTGTCACTGTACTCTACTTCCAAAATTGCACGACACCTACTGAATGAAGACTAGGGAGTTGAGTGCCCAAGAAGACATGCATGCACAGTACAAATAGCATTGAATTTTGGGAGTTCAGTTGGCTTTGAAATCATACAGCGTGTCATTTCATTTGATTTTCATTTCCTTCCGAGCTCATAAGGTAACAACTATCTATATTAACCCCAAATAAAACATCCTATAACAGCTTAACAATTCCTTTTAGAAAAAAATAATGTAATAAAAGTTATGTACCACAGTACCACATTGAGAGCAAATCCTCTATATAGTCTAAATGAATTTTATACTGTAAAATTTACTTGATTTGTTAATATAATTGTACAGTTTTTGACGATGTCATGAATACTTGTATTCCTATGGCAAATAAATTATCTATCTATCTGCTGTCTGTCTGTCTGTCTGTCTGTCTGTCTATCTATCTATCTATCTGGTTTATTGAGGAAAATTGAAGTAAAGTAAATAAAACATTTTGATGTGATTCATTCACATGACTCTCTCTACATGTTCTGCAAAAAATCCACAAAAGATTATTCATTTATCTGCATCATGCTAATCAATATAAATGTTAGCAGAAACAGTCTTATTACTTGCTTCTTTGTAAGCAGAAAGTGAGACGGATTATCACCCAGGTGAATAAGCGCATAACCGATATTTGCAATTGATTAAATTATTTAGGTTAATTAGTAAGTAAGATATCATGTATTTATTGTATATTAGATGTTCAGAGAGATTGTACCTGGAAAGCGTTTCTGACTTCAACCCCAGAGTTATCAAGCGATGAATTCAGCTGTTTATGTTGTTTCTTTGTATATTGCAAGGGGGAAAGGCGCTATTGTGTGGTCACGTCTCCGCAAAAGAAAGTGAAGGCGACATATAAACCGGGGAACCACGAGGAAATTTAGGTCAAGAGTCACCAATTACAATTAAGCACGTCACGGTAGAAGCGCACCCCAAGCCATTTTCGGCGCCAAAAATGGGCCAATGAGATTACGAGTTGGGAGTTTTGCGCATGGGTAGAATTTGTTATAAATATAGAGTATTCGCCGCGATTTTCAGGCAGTTGGGATGTAACTCCAAGGGGAAATCTGCGACACCCAAAACAAGAGAACGCGCGAATTGGCCGAGTTATTATAGTGATTGAGGCAGTTGAGATGTAACTCCAAGGGGAAATCTGCGACACCCAAAACAAGAGAACGCG
This sequence comes from Hymenopus coronatus, assembly GCA_030762935.1. Taxonomy (NCBI): domain Eukaryota; kingdom Metazoa; phylum Arthropoda; class Insecta; order Mantodea; family Hymenopodidae; genus Hymenopus; species Hymenopus coronatus. The sequence goes on along the minus strand of CM060892.1, from coordinate 154,147,617 downwards.
CGAATTAGCCGAGTTATTATAGTGACTGAGGCAGTTGAGATGTAATCCCAAGGGGAACCTGCGACACCCAAAACAAGAAGTAAGCGTGAATTAGCAGAGTTATTATAGAGGTTGAGGCAGTTGGAATGTAACTACACGTAGAATCTGTGATGCTCGAAACAAGAATCCTCATAAGTATAGTAAAGTTATTACAGTGATTCACACAGTTGAAATAAATGTCACGCATAAGGAAGCCACGGCGGAAATTTAAAGTGTCTACAATTATTCTGCACATAAACGTTGCACTCGTCGCCGCGTAAAGTTTAGTTACTTTTATGCGCGTTACGCTCTTGGTCGAGGGAAATTATCGAAACTCAATCGCGCCAGGAACATTCTCGGGAACGCTTGAAAAAGAGAAATAAACCATGATTGAACGAACAGTGCCGACGTTATTTAAGTTAATTCCCGTACCACTACCTGGAGATCACCGTAGCTAAATACCAGAGCTAGATATAAATAGGTCTCAATTGCTCATCGTTGAGTCCATCAATAGCCGAGGAGCATCGAGAATCGACTTAAGCAGCTGCAACGTCGGAGAGCGGACCAGTCGTCGCTGCGCAGCCCAGCCTCACCAGATACGTCCACCAGTTCCCGCCTCAAAGGGAAACTTAAGAGTACTCTAGGCTAAAGCTATAGTCAAATAGTTTAAAAGCTCGAAATGATTGAAATTTGATTCCCTTTGTGTGGCTAGGAGTAAAACAAAAGAGGTATGAAATGAAAGATGAATTCCATTTAAGAAAAGTTTTAGTAGTTTAAAATTGAAACCCATAACAGGAATATTTGGAAACAATTAACTTTACACAAAAAATGTATATGATATACATTTTGTGTTTTAAAAAATCTATTTTTTTGTGTAGTTAGTTTTCGTGTGTAATTTATGGTCTACCAGTTACACAAAAGCCATCCAGAATGAAAAGGTCTTCAGAGGCTATTCCCAGAAAATTCAAAATATACATTTTGTTTGCCATGAAAATATCTTAAACATGTGTTATTTAATCAACATCATTAGAGCCATTTTCGAAAAAATAAAAAAATTTGAAAAATGTTTCACATAAAGGATAGTTGAGGGTGGAAGGATTTTTTTGAAAAGCTTTGCTTCACATCCTTGGAAGATTTTGAACTTAAATACCAAGTTTGGCTTTTAACAGACATTTTATTTTTGAACTATGCTACCAACAGACACACACTCACACCTGACATTTTTCTAAAACTGTTTTTCTTTTCAGATTTAGGGGTCTCAAAATATGGATTTCTGGTGAAATCTGAGTGTCAAATTTTTAGGTAGAATACAATACCTTCTCTATCTGCTATGTACATTGTGGATGTGTGCTAGAGAAAGTAAAAGGTTATCATTTCATTTAAAATCCTGAGATTGGCCCCCTTTTTGCCCCACATTTGTAAGCCCCTTTGCTGCAAAAACATTTGGAATTCTTTATTTGATTTTTTCTATTCATTTAAGAAATATTTATCTGTAACACTTTATGTGGGCCATCATGCATAGGAAGGAACCGTTTCATAATACCCAATGTTGTAAAGCAATAAAAATCACATTTACTTCTTTTAGAAAGCTCTTGTGCTCTATCAAAGTTGGTGTTTATGGTTACTGTGGAATTCCATGGAGCAAAAAAGTATTTTCACTCAGAAGCTAAAGGTTTAAAGGTGAAATGAGAGAGTGAAAGTGGCCGTTTACTGCCCATCCACATTCAGATGTGCAATATGGTCATCCTATTGCTACCTTCTGAATGACCTACTTTCCCACAGACATAGGTATATCTCAGGAAAACTTCAGAAAATAAAAGTAAATCCTTGATTGTTTTCTTTCACTTAAATGAAATAGGGAACAGGGTGAATGAAAGTAAAGGAGAAGTAAAATAAAGTTATTATTTTCATATATTTCGTTTGTCATGAAAATATCTTAAACATGTGGTATTTTAATAAAAATCTTTAAAACCATTTTTCAGAAAATCAAACATATTTGTACATTTTTATCATGCAAAGAGTTGTTTGGGGTGGCTGGATTTTCTTGAAAAATCTTCTTTGAAGATAGAGAAATCCAAGTTTTGGATTTAAGTGATTTTTGTTTTTGAGTTCTGTTGTTCATACAAACACATATATAGACACATTTACACACATATAGACCTTTTCTAAGAATGCTCTTTTTGGGTTAAGTTGGGCCTTAAAACATAGTACATTTGGTGAAATCTTGACAGAATTTTGGGTGAAACACAATACTTCCCCTGCTTAATATACATAGCAGAGAAACTATAAATATATAATATATCTTGAGTTTTATGCAAATAGTCTGTAATTTGCATTGATTTGTAATGAATTTTGTAAGCATTTTTAACCAGTAAAACATAAGAAAAACAAAATGTACCACTCAATAAATGGAGTTCTCTTTAGAGCACATACCCCCCCCCCCCCCCCCGGTAGTATGGCAGTAGTGTGTCTGCCTCACAACATTCAACTGATTGTGAGTTTGAGTCTCATTAAAGGACATTAAGCTAAAAAAAAAAGTTATTTTATGGTTCTATGGTTTTGTTTTGAAGAAGTATGGAGTTTAAAATCCAGCACATAGTGATTAAACTGAATTTCAATATCACTTCTTCCATCTTCAATGCAAGAGCTATTATAGTCATTATCAGTTTTATTTTTGCCATTATCATTCTTACTACTGGAATCATCTTAATCATCTCCAAAAATACACTTGATTTTAAGCTGTATTTCAGTTTAGATTGAGATAAATAATATTATAAATAACACATTATTAATATTTTGATCCTTATTGTAAAAGTAATTTTTGGGCTCATCATTTTTGTATTGCTAGGTTTGTGATATTGTTTATCACAGAAGAATGAATGCCTTTCATACTTCTTTTTTTTTTAAGCTGAACTACTTTAACGATCGGGCAAAAATCCTTGTATGTAACTGATTTTGATGGACATGGATAAAATATAAATTGGCCTGAATAAAGTTGTAAATTGCAGTTGAAATTGACTTAGATAATTTGCCTCTTTTTCAAATAAAATATAATCTCGATTGGAAATTATTTATTTATTAAAATTTTCATTATGATATATTTTATATTTTATTGCAATGAATTTAAGTAGTTTAGATCCTTTTAAAAAGTACTGTAATAGCACCCTGGCACAATTCCTATATATTAGATTAAAAAATATCCTACACATAAGAGAGTTTAAATAAAAATGGTAAAAAGCTACATTTTGTACCATTATGGTGTCATAAATTGGTGAATAAGCTGAATTTATGCACTAAAGAGTTGTGTATTAAATTGTTACACCTTCTTTGTGATAAATACAATGTATCAATGAGTTTAAAGGATTTGTGAGTAAATTAAATATGTATGTTTTATGAGAGAGTTAAATAATTCAAAAGTATTGAATATTAAAACAACATTGAAACTCCGACACTATATTGACTGGTTCCATACAGCTGTAGTGGCAGGGCTTTCTATTTGCCATGTATAAAACAGAGGCTAAGCATTCATAACATGTTTATGAAACAGGATGAAAATTAACCTGCAGCATTAAGCAGTTAATGGAGACAGGATGAATGAAGTTGTAGTTAAGAGCATTTGGCTGACAGTATAGCAAATAAATTCATTGCTGCTTTCACATGTCTGTGGGTGTCAAGCAGATTTAAAGATATACAATGCCAATGTGTTAAAAATTCAAATTTGCTCATACTAGCTGTACTAGATACCTATCTAAGATTGTTTCTTTCAAGAACACACTGTTTATTTTAATAGTTTTTAATGCCTGCTTTTACTACAGATGGCACTGCAGGCTTTTGACATTAATGATACATGGAATGAAGATGGAGCACTGGAGGAATGCAATGGCAGGGGAAACCGGAGAACCCAGGGTAAAACAAGTAGATAATGTTAAATGAACAGCTCATAATTTTGTTCTTTGCATCAAATAATATGTCATATCAGTGACTGGCCCCATAGCTCAGTCAGTAAAGCGCAGTCTGCTAAGTAAGCATCCCAAATTTTATTCCTAGCTGGGTGGTGGAAATTTTTCTCTAACCAAAATTATTCCCTACCTTTCATAGAGTCTGGAAGTATGAATAAGAATGTGAGTGTGTACATGATCTGATAAACAAAAATCTAAAGAATAATAGAAACCCTATGACGACAGTATATGAGTTAACACTATTGTCAATAGGTTCCAAAGGAAAATGCTGCTGATATGACTGTATAGTTAAAAGAGGAGTACAAATGGGAAAGAAAGAAAGAAAAAAATGTCAAATCAATATTAAACTACTTTTTAGATCTGTTTTTCATTTTTATTCTAAAATGGCTCTAATGATTATGATTAAAATACTATTTATGTTTAAAACATAGTCCTCCTAGGACTTATAAGTCTACACCTGGGATCCTGCTGAGGAGCAGTTGGACTGGATTAGAGAGAGTAGCCAGGATGGGTGATCAACCTGATTCTAGTATGAGAGTGAGGAAGATGATATGAAATAACAGTGAAATGGATGAAGGTGATTGTGAAATAGGTGGTGGAATGAATGAATGGTAGGGAAAACCAGAGAATCTGGAGAAAACCCACCCATGCTGCTTTATCCATCACATCCACATAGTCTCCTGGGATCAAACCAGGGCCAGCTTGCTGGGAGGTGACTGGTTTAACTCTTGGTCACAGTACCACCTAAAACATTTACATGACTAATAAAATACATATCTTGAATTTTATGCAAACAGCCTGTGAATCCTCTTCATTTGGAAATTTTGTATAATATTGCATAGGTTGTAAACTATAAGAGATAGGCAAAATTTACTGTATAAAAAAAGTAAATCTCTTTTAGATTCAGAATGTATTTCAAATCACATTTTGTTGGTCTTGGCAGCTCAGTTTTTGCAACACCATCGTTTCTGAGATATGCATTGCATCATTTGCTGAAATGCTGTCACCATTTGGTTGTTTCTTGCAATGTAAAAACAAAGAAAGTAAAAATGTTTGTTTGTCTACTTCTTGTTAATCATATAAATGGTTTTTGAAGTGTGTGCAATAACAAATTATTAGTTACAAAGAAGCATATGGGACCCAAATATGATAGTCAAATGTTTAAGCTCATTATGTGTATCCTAGACTTGATGTTTTGAATTCATTTTGCTTGCTCTGGTAAGAAACAGAAGATCAGAGATAAAATTGTTAAAATATGTAGCTAAAATATTAAAATTCTGTGCAAAATAAAATATCTTATGAAATTCTAAAGCTGCAAATTATACATTTTAGAAACCTCTACCTCTACCTTTTCCTGAAGTAACATTTTATGTCTCCTATGGTTACAAAGTTTCATGAAATTCTCTCCAAGAAGGTGTCTCCTCAAACCATTCCCAGAAAACTCAACTTGTGTCAGTATGCTTATTATATATTTTAATAACAATAACAATTGTTGGGCCATTTTTGAGAAAATAAAAAAGAACAAATAAGTTTCCATGTAAAGAAAGGGTAGCTTGGTTTGAGAGGCTTTATTGAAAATATTTATGTCATCATGGAAGATGCAGAACTTAAATAAATTTGGTATTCATCCAATTTTTATTGAATTATGTTGTTGTCATTAAATCCAAGTAATCTTTATCAAAAAAAAAATTCATTCTTCTCTTTCTTTCTTTTGATTCTAGAGACTCCAAAATGTGCATTTTCAATTAAATCTCAATATCAAATTTTTGGGTTACTTATGTAACTAAAGTTAGCTGAAAATTGTAAGCTATTCTGTGTGATTACAAAGCTTTTTTATAAGGCCACTTGACTTAAAAGTTGGTTATTTTACATTACACCTTAAAATGACTAAGGTAATGAATTAGCACCCAGTAAGTGTAGCAGATTTGTCATCTTTTGTGAGTATTTATTTGTCCAAGGCATGAATGCCACTGGCTTTGCAGACTGCATAAGTATAAAAGCTGCCAATACAAAATATTTCAGCATAATGAATGTACAACATTAATGAAAAAAGACAAAATAGAAATATGTATTTAAAACCTGGTAGAAAAAACTGAAACAATAAAATAAAATAGAAATAGTAACCACATAAAATTAAAAGTTGGTTGGTATCTAATGTTGAGCAGTTGGCAGTGAAGTCATTCACTCTCTTGCATTGCAGTATTTTGATGCTAGATTATCATGTTGACTAAAGGTTGTGCAGCACAGTAGATGGTTTCCATCCATATCTTCTTTAAGTGTACAGAAAGGACACAGAGGAGATCTCACTATACCAATCCTAAATAAATGTTAATTAAGACAGTCATGGCCTGTTTGAAGTCTAAAAATTGCTACAGAGGATTTTCTTGGTAATGATTAATTCTGGTTATGTTATTACATAAATTTTTCCAAAGTTTTCCTTTTGTTTGTAATACATTATCTTCTTTAATTTTGTTATTATATGTTGATATAATGATTCATTTGATAGAGTGATAACTTATTGGATCATATGAATTTGGTGTAATTTTACTACCTTTTTTGGCTAGAAAGTCAGCTGTTCCATTACCCTGTATACCGCAATGTGCTGGTATCCATTGAAGTATTAATCTTTTATTTAAATTAATTAGTTGTTTTATGATTTTTGCAGCATTCTACAATATTAAGTTATTAGGTATAAAATTAAAAGTGAAATATAACTATTAACTACAAATAGATAATGTATAACATTTGGAAAGATCATTTCAAATATGAAGAGCTACTTATTAATTTATTGCTTAACTAGCCACATATATCTGAATAATGACAAATTTTTCATATAATTTTCATGCTTCAGGTGTATAAACTATGTTAATAGAGAAGAACAGAATTTTGTTTGCCTTTATTAGAAGTTTAAACAAATCACTTGTGGAAATATATAAGCGTGATGATGATAATATATGTTGTATTATCATTTATTATTTTTTAAGTTTAACATCCTTAACTAGATAGTTTACATCAGACTATAAATAAATGAAATGGTTGAAATGATATTCAAATGGGTCTGGGGTTCCTAAAACTTTATTACCCTTATTCATCTTTTCAGAATAGCTTAAAGGATCTTATACTAGCCCTAACCAAGATTCAAGCTCAGGACTTCTTGAAAGTGGGATAGACCTTTATTTTGTTATCATTATTATAAATGTGTAATTAATAAAGAATTCAAACAATCAATATCACTCTTATGAATTCATTGTATCTCTTAAGGTGAATAAATTCTATTCTATTCCTCAAAGCTCCTCTTCGTAGCCTCTTAAAACTGAGCATTTTCTTGACCAAAGTGTTTAGTATTTTGCTTATTAAAGTATGGTTACAACAAAACTTAAATAGGTTATAATGTATTTTAAGTAAATAAACCAAATGTACTGAACATATTTATGATTATGCAACAGCTAGAGTTTTAATTATATGTTTAAGTTTTAATTTGTGTTTAATTTATTATAAAAAAAAAAAAAGAAGCAGTAATGCGCCTTCAATTCTATTCCTTTGAACCATCCTTTCTCTTCCTCTTTTTTTTATGACTCCTTAGTTGCAGAAACTGACATTAATGTATGCTGTTATATACTAACAAATTCTTACCAACCAGTTTTACCAGTTTTATAACATGTATCTTCTTAGGTTTTTCATGTGTAAAATGCTACTGAATCTTGCTACATGACAGCTATATCAAAGTAGTAATAGTAATCTTGTTCCTTTCACATATTAATGATTTACCTAATAACATCTCAGTAAGGCACCTTGCCTTAGGCATTTGCAGATGATACAAATATTGCAGTAAGTAGTGCCAGTATACAAGTGAGGCCAAATTAAAATTGGCACTTCATATTTTTTTACGCCCGCTTTTACTACATATGCATCGCAGGCGCTGACACTGATGTTACGTGGAATGAAGATGGAGCATCGGTGGAATGCGATGGCAGGGGAACATGGAGAAAACCCGCCCCTGCGCCGAACCCCAATTAAGTACAGTTTTCTTCAAAACATGATGACCCTCAAACGGGACTGCTCCCCCTTAAAACTGAGCAATAACCATTAGCAAACAAAAGTCGACCCTGTTTTAGGGAGCGAGAGGCAACGTAGTAAAATCTGTTTCCTGGAGACATTGCTTGCAAGTGGAGAATCGCGCCTCAATTAAGGGACCAGTACGTGGAAGAATTGGCAACAGCGTGGGTTGGTTTCCAGCCGTGCACACCCTAATCCCAAGTTTTAAAGAAAGACTATGGAAGAAGAGTGGGAAAGGGTCATCATGTTCTGAAAATCCTTTACAATCCATGTAGTGCAGATAACAGTTGTACGTCATTCCAGTCAGGATTGCACCTGAGATACCATATTTCTTAAACTCCTTGCCCTTACATTTGTCATCCTGCTTGTATTTCATAAATGGTGTATGTTTTCAAGGGGCTTATATTTCAGGGTCCTCATATGTTACATTAAAAATCTCTCGTTCAAAGGTTGATGTTCGTTGGACTACCTATTATTCCTTCCCACATAATTTGATCCAGGTATCATAGCTTGCATATACGGAAATCCACAAACTTCTGTGCACTACGAAGAACTTCAATTATATATTTCCAGCAGGATGGAGTGACATTTCGCACATCGCGCATTTCTCCGGAAATTGTGATTTTTCAATGCGACTCTATAATAAACAGGAAAGATAGTAAACAACACCGAAGAAATTTTGCTAATAAAAATTAAAGTAATTGCTGACAAAATTCTTACAAATGAGGTACATTGAATTCATTTCCTTCTTAATGGAAATGACGATGTGTCTACCAAATTATATTTCACCATGTGTTTCATAAAATGACATATTGACAAATAGGTTAAAACAATGTAATTTGTTTATATGGTGTTTAGAATAAAGATAAAAGGAGTCTTTGAGGATTATAAGATCTCCATGATTTTTACCAAATGTGTGCGCGTGCGTGCCAACCCCACCACCCCACTAAATTTAAACATTTTTATTTTCTCAAAATGGCTCTAAAGAGTTTGATTAAAATACTGTATATTTAAGGTATTTACATGACAAATAAAATGCATGTCTTGAATTTTATAGGAGTAGCCTCTTCATTCTGGATGACTTAACAATCTGGTGGGTAAACCATAAGATAGACAAATTAAATTGAGTTTTATTTATGGACGCTCTTAAACTGTTGCGGTGCTAAGCGTCTCATTCTATTTTGGGTGTAAAAGATAGCTTAATTCTGCTCAGGGATCTCTTTATCATGCTTGAGGTTCTAGTATGCGTCATAAATATACGACTCGGGACTATGCTAAAGACTTTCATTCCCGAAAAATATCCACCATCCTCCACTGGGTTTGAATCCGCAACCTTGGGAACCAGAGGCTAGCATACTACCCCTAGATCGCGGAGGACGGCAGAAATAGACAAAAACTTACTATACAAAAATTGTAGATCTCGTCAGAAAGCACAATTTATGCTCTATACATTTTTGTTGTGGAGCTAACCATTTCCGAGATATGTCCCTGTTGTTGTTTCCAATTTTAAAATAATTTATCTTTTATCAAACAGGAAGTAGTTCGTGTTTTTTTGTTTGTTTTTCTTTTTAACCCTTGGCCATGCAAAGAAGCGAATTTCAATGACAGTAGCGGTAAGTTCAATAGCGGTAAGTTTTAAAACATTTGACTATCGCTTTATCCTAGTGTAGCCCATTGCTTATAAGGAATTAATAAGACTATTCAGCTAATGTTTATCTCGATTAGCATTAAGTAGAAAGAAGAATGATCTTTTGCAAGAAGTTTGTTTTCAGAGTAGGTAGAGAAATTCATGTGAATGGAGCACATAAGATTTTTAATGATGGTTTTGCAAGTTTTGAGGTTTTCTTGCCAACGAATATACATCTCTGACTACAATTTTGTATTACACAGAATATGTAAATTCGTTACTCCATGTATTACTGATTCTATTCAAACTGCGCGACTGCATAGCGAGTGTGTTTTGTTTTTGTTTGATTCCTTTGCGTACGATTAAAGTTGATTTTGATTTGTAGCATTTAAATGTTAATAGCTTAAAGGGAACTGAATTTCAAGGGTAATATCAACAATTAGCCCAAAAAGTATAATGCTGAAAAGGAACACTGAGATGAAAAAATGAAACAGCAACTACCTTCATTAGAACACGTATTGCAGATTTCTTCCGAATATAGCAATGATGAACAACACACTCCAAATTGACAAGGTAGGAAGTGAAAATGAAAGTGTCCATGATAAGTTTACTCTGAAATAACTTTCAGTGCCAATTAATTATAAGCACCTCATTTGCTGGCGTGATTCCAGTGGTAGAAAACTTAATCGGGCTATACTTTTGTTAATTACGATGGTGGTTCAATAAGTACCTACCCGTGTTAGGAATGAAGATGCCAATTTTTTAAACACAGATTATTATTTCTCAACATAGTCCCCTTTTAGAGATGTAGCACACTTCTCCCAACGTTCCTGCAATTTTTAACCCTTTTCAAAAATAGGAATTGCCAAATACTAATGTATCTGCAAAATATGCCTCTGTCCCAAATAACTTCTTCATTTTCTCTAAATTCTGTTTCCGCGAGGCATTTCATCATGTTTGGGAATAAGAAGACAGAGAAAGCCAGGTACGACAGTAATTCATAGCTACGCTTCGGAACATGATTTTAGGTTAAGTTAACTTCTAGTATTGGTACATCGTTTACAAGCGAGCGGAGAGGTGAAAAGCAGAAATCTCGTATATTTAAAAAAAATTGTATTTGTTAACGACGCTGCCAATTGCCAGGATCATATCATCCATTGTACCGAATTTATAAGTAATATTCGTTGTTTACACCAATTTAACTTCTATAAAACTATCTTGGAATTATTTCTTCATTTTTACTCACCGCAATATCCTATTACAAAGGTTTAAGACTTTCTCAAGTCTATTTTTGGTCTTTATATTTTAATAAAGCACAGATTTATATTGAAATACACCTACCAAAAGTACTTTGTTTGCTTTAGTTTCTTACAACAATGTCCTTGTTTCACTAGCTATTGAACAGGCAGCGTTCAAATCGTTCATATCATTCATTGGCATTCATATCGCAAAATTCAGAACTACTAATATTTGAATACAAATTATGACTAGCCATTAAAAGATTGTAGAACTAGAGCGAAGCGCCGTGTTAGGTCTAGGTTAGCAGGTGTAAATAATCTTATTTTTCTACGTGTGTGCCACAATAAACTGTTTTTGTGTGTTTACTTTTTTGTAATTTCTACTGATTTCTATACGTTGGCAGCATCTACATTTCATTGCTTCTGGTTTGGAAACAGTTTCGCCCTCCGTAGTGTAATGGTTACCATGCTGACTTCATATACCCAAGGTCGCGGGTTCAAACCCGGCGGAGGACGATGGATGTTTTCGGGTGGAAAAATCCTTGGCATGGCTTCCTTCGGAAGGCAAGTAAAACCGTTGGTCCCGTGTCGTAGATTTACGGCACGTAAAAGAACTTCAAGCCTGATAGAGGCCTCTGAGCAAAATTAAACGGTCTTTCACGCCCAGTATAGAATGGGACGCTGAGAACCACAGCAGTTAAAGAGCGTCCATAAATAACACGCCATTTACATTTACATTTGGAAACAGTTGCTTCCCACTTAACAAACGTCGTTATATCCACAGATATAGAGAGAATATAGGAAATGCCTTATGCTTATGCATTGTGGTTTGTGAAGCACGTTTTTGTTCAAGCCGCCATATTTCGATTCTACACTTCTGAGATGAATACGGCTTTTGTGGGTTAAATGTGCGCCCAAAAATAAGATTGTGTGGTGTTAAATGTCAATTAAGCAATACACTTGGACTGTAGGCTTTAAATCAGTATGATGAATACGTGTGTGGTGTTTGGTTGTAGTTTCTCGAATAGTAGGAGCAAAAACAAGGAAAGGGAATGTGCTTCGATGCATAGGTTAGGGCACTTATTTTAGTGATATTGTGGTGTTGACCAGTATAATGGTCAATGCGTGTGTGGTGTTTGATTGTAATTTCTCGAATAGCAGAAGCATAAACAAGGAAAGGAAAATGTGTTTCAATACATAGATTAGTGCACTTATTTAAGTGATTCCTCGGTGGTATACTTAGTGAAATATGTTATACATTATCAACAGAACGATTCTGTACTGTTTGTTAGATTTTAGATTTTCAGCTCGGAAACCGTTGAGAAGCAGCCAAAATTGGCAATCTTCTCCGTTTTATAATAAATTTCTTGCTCATTCGCCAATTTGGTAGCTATCGCGAGAAACAGTATAAAATTATGTGCTTATGATACCAGAACCGTGAGAATAGAGGACGGGTTCCTCGGACTCGGAACGCAATACAAGCAGTCCACAGGAAAAATCATTATAATCTTTGGGATAGTCTGTGATACTTGTCACTTTTTTTTTTTTTTTTTTTTTTTTTGCGTGCACTTATTTATAAGTTTATGTAGTGGAATTAATGGCTATAGGCATAAAAGACAAACAATAATGTTTGGTCGAAATCTGATATTTTGCACCCCTTCAGTTTTAGACCAAGAAATTAGAACAAAGTTAAATTATGACCTTGCGGCAATACTTACTGCAGTAAACCAATTTATCAATAATAACTTCTGACAGGCCGAAAAATGTGATTGTATTAAATATTCCTTTAACTAAAGATCTCTCCCATTTCATTGTCCTTTGTTTTTTATTTCAAAAACTTGGAAAACAATTACTTTGTTAGTTGTTGCGAATAGTTACAATGCGTGGACGACTATTGCAATAGATTACAATACATTTTCTGAATGTATCAAAAGCAAAACGTCTTCAATTGAAAGTTGTGCCTTTAGAATAAGCTATACATGCACTAATATTTTGCTTAGAGTGTACGACCTACAAAGTTTGAGGAGAGGGAGGTCCAAGTGAAACCTTAGGTGCAACCAGAAACCATTTTCCAACCAGAGTGTAACCAAATCGCAACTATGCCATAGCGCAGTTCATGTAGTTTGTCTGCGATAACCTCGGATGAATAGCACATTGCTGCGTTGGAATGGTCAAACAGTTCTTTCTTCTTTGCCAAATGGAGCCGTCTTTGCTTCAATTTCTTGTCGAATCGGGCCAATATCTCACTGTAGTATTGAGCAGTAATCGTTTTTTCTTTTTCTAAGAAGTTAGTGAGTATGATACCCTTCGCATCCCCAACAATCTTAATCACGTTTTTGGCTGATGAGATAAGCTTTGTCATTTCTTGGAGCAGTTTCACCGGAAGTAATCCATTATTTTCACTGTTGCTTGGTTTCCGGAATATAATGATGATCTAGGGGTCTAATTGAAGATAACAAATTGATGCAATAAGTTCTACGGCGGATTCCGCTTAAATAACTACAAACACAGATTCGAAGTTGAAAGCCGCAACCGCTTGTTGTCAACTTTGAGACTCGCGGCACCCATCGGGGCGATAAAATTTTCATCTCCAACTTGTAATGTAAGCATGAATTACGACCATGGTCTAGGAGTAGCATAGTAATATGCTAACCTCTAGTTCTCAAGTTCGCAGGTTCAAAACCGGCGGAGGGCGATTGATTTTTTTCGGGCGTAAAAAACCATAGCATGACTTCCTTCGTAAGGGAAGTAGTCAAGTGTCGTAGATTTACAACAGTAAAAGAACCTCAAGCCTGATAATAAAAAGACCTCGGAGCAAAATTAAGCGGCCTTTCACGCCCAATATAGAATGGGACGCTGAGAACCGAAGCAGTTAAAGAGCGCCCATAAATACAACTCAGTTTATCGTTCCCGTCGACACATCTATGTCTTCTGCCTCTTCGCGAATCTTCGCTAGATTATCCTAAGTAATACCACGAGTGTTTTCATCCTGTCGATAATTCACAACCGGAGCGAAGCGACGGGCTGAAAACATGCGTTTGATAAGGCAAATCAGTGAAATAGATTATTAATAATTTATAATATATAGGAAGGGATATTTTATCAGGTTATGATTGTAATACTTAACATTAGTTCTCAAACGGTAGATGACGCATTCGACCATGTTTACTTACCAAATGCTTGTCTTTCTTTCTTCCTGAATTATAATATGGCTGACCGTATCGACACCCAATGTACATATATCGATAAAAATCTGATGTGTTACACTCACATGACTTTCTCTAGCTGCTCTACAAACCTCCTACAAAAGATTTTTCTTCTTTGTACACAACGCTAATCGAGATAAATATTAGCAGAATGTTCTTATTACTTAGTTCCTTATAAGAAGAAGGGAATAAGGGAGTGCGTTATGTTAAAGTGATTGTCAAATGTTTTAAAAGCTATCGTTTTGCGATTGTCATTGCAAATCTCTTTGCTTGGCCAGTTTTTTTTTTTTTTTTTTTGGTAGTGTTTAACGCCCGCTTTAACTATGTATGGCACCGCAGGCGGTGACACTGATGATACATGAATGATGATGGAGCGCCGGTGGAATGCGATGGGGGGAAACCGGAGTACCTGGAGAAAACCCGCCCCAGCGCCGCTTTGTCCACCACAAATCATTGCTTGGCCAGGAGTAGAACAAAAGAAAAAGGACACTTCCCGTGTGAGAAAAGTTTAAGTACTTTACAATTGAAACCAATAACAAGGAATATCTCGAAAACGGTTACCTCCACAACAAAAACGTAAGGGATAAAAATTATGTTTTGTCATGAGGTACATTTTTTGTGTAGTACGTTTTTTTCTATCTCTTACGGTTTAGCAGTTAAGCAAAATTCAGCAAATTCATCCAGAATAAAGAGGTCTTCAGAGGCTATTCCCAAAAAATTCGAGATATACATTTATTTCGGACATAAATAGCTTTAATATACGGGATTTTAATCAAAATCGTTAGAGCCATTTTTAAGAAAATCACAATTTTCGAAATTTTTTCCATGTAAAGGGTAGTTTATGGTGGAGGGATTTTTTTTTGAAAATCTTCGTGTCACATCCTTGGAAGATACTAAACCTAAATACCAAGTTTGGTATTTAACAGTCTTTTTGTTTTGTGGCTATGCTGTCCACATACACACACACACACACACACACACACACACACACACACACACACAGACACACACCGACTTTTTTTTAAAAATTCTTTTTTCGGACTCAGGGGACCCCAAAACATATATTTCCGGTGAAATCTCGGTATCGAATTTTTGGGTGCATTACAATAGATAGGTAGGTAGGTAGGTGGGTGGGTAGGTAGGTAAAGTAGGTAAGGTAGGTAAGGTAGGTAGGCAGGTAAGGTAGGGTAGGTAGGTAGGTTGTTTATTTGCCAGAACAATACAGAGTTTGTGTAGCAACGTCAACAAATGCATAAATAACAAAACAGGTTACAAAAACATATTACTTTTACAATTATAAAACTCTGAAACAGTGTACAATGGATTGGAGAGCAGAACAGTCTTAAGGTTTCTTTTGAATAATGATAAGGGCAAGGTTTTTACATTATTAGGAAGGCTATTAAAAAGGTTTAAAGATATGGTTTCAAATGAGTTTTGGACTTTGCTATACTTACATTTTGTAATATAAATGTTTTCAGTATTTCTTGTAGAATAATTGTGAACAGAGGAACACAATGTATAAGAATTTATATTCATTTTGACGAATAGTAAACAACTAAGAACATATAAAGATACCATCGTCAACATACCCAATTTAATAAAAAAAGGTTTGAGATTTGTCCTAGGGGATACACCACTAATAAGCCTAATGGCTTTCTTTTGAAGCACAAAAACTTACACTTACCACAATACTTTCTCTAGCCCTATGTACATTGTACATATAGGGCTAGAGAAAGTAAAAATGCTTTTTTTTTCGGACTCAGGGGACCCCAAAACATTTATTTCCGGTGAAATCTCGGTTTCGAATTTTTTGGGTGCATTACAATACCTTCTCTATCCCAATGTACATTGTACATATGGGGCTAGAGAAAGTAAAAACTGTAAATAGGGAACAATTAGTTTGTTTCAGCCTTTAATAAGTAATAGATGAAATGGAAACAAATGTTATTTTATTTGAAGTTATTACACTCATCTCATACATAAGAAATACAAATAACTATTATTTTCACCCTTTTTATAACTAAATATATTATAAAGTGGATAAAACTTTAAATAAACATTGTAACTGAATTAATTGAAAATACAAATATGGAACAAGCCCGCCTGGGTAGCGTGGTGGTAGCATGTCTGCCTCACGTTCAAAAGGTCGTGAGTTCGAATCTCGCTTAGGGTGAGTTACCCGGGTAAGGTTTTTTCGGGGTTTTCCCTTATCCTGAGAAGACGAATGTCGAGTAACTTTAAGCTCCATGGACCTCGAGATCATTTGAGCATCATATCATCAATTGCATTCATCGTCCGATATGACCAAACCAGGTTAAAGGACGTTAAACTAAGAAAAAAAAAAAAAAAAAAACTGAGTTATTCAAAATGAAGGTTGACTGCCTCGATTGTTAACAATAATCAAGACAGGAGATTAAACATACGAGCATCAAGTGCGAAGATTTCAAAGAAATGAACATCAACTGCAATAAGATTTTTCGACAATATCTTTCGTATTTCACGTATTATTGAAAATTCGACATTTCTTAACTTTCTTTTATCACACGGTCTAAAATAGGTGTCACGAGTGATTAATTGCTTGCACAAATTCATTCAGGGCTCGAAGTATCTCAATATTCGATGTTTCCAAATGTGTGTTATTGTTGCAGATATATTCTGCAAAGTTGAATTGCAATCCATTTGAAGTAAGAGATTTTACAATCTTGATTGAAGAGCATGCACTATCATCAAAGGCATCAATTACCTGTAAAACAGTATTACAATATATAGCATAGTAAACTGCCACGTTCCCCAACGCGCTACTACAGGTTGTTTATTAGCGGCGCGTGCAGTCGTCAACGCAGGTTGGTCTCTACTCGGTAGGTATGCAATTGGTATCCACATATGTCCCGCTATCGGTCCCCAATATGCTATCCCTAGTTATGTGAATGATACAAATCAGATTTGTATTTAATTCAGCCCTCCCAAACTGAGCTAATTCACTCCTCAGAAATCTAAACATGGTTAGTTCTGTTCCAATAAAATAACCACATAGATTTGTCTTTCCGCTACAACGTAGCACATTACAATTAAGTATAACATTTTCAGAGGCTAATATGATGGATTCAAATTTTGCCTCCCCGGTCTCCCGCGAGACAGGCGGGATACCAACCACTACACTACCGAGGACAGCGAATCGAGGGACTACAACTCTTTGTATCATGCTAAAACAGTATGATTCATTATTTTACCCATTAATATCTCTTGTGGCATTTTCGACCAGATGTACCGCACGTGAGTAAAAATCGGATGTCTTACATTCACATAACTTCCTGTACCTATTCTGCAACGAACTATTTATACAAGAGCTTTCTACGTATTATACCTATTTCACATATATCGATAAAATTTTGCAAATATACTTTTATTACGTACAACCGGAGAACCCGAAGAAAACCCGCCCCTGTGCCGCTTTGTTCACCACAAATCTCACATGCGGTCACTTGGGATCTAGGTGAGAATCGAGTGGTCTAACCACTCGGCCACGCCCTAGCGATTGGGGATCCCATGCATGAGTAATCCTAATCCTAATAAAAACGTACATCTTGGAAA
The DNA here is from genome assembly GCA_030762935.1 of Hymenopus coronatus. Classification (NCBI taxonomy): domain Eukaryota; kingdom Metazoa; phylum Arthropoda; class Insecta; order Mantodea; family Hymenopodidae; genus Hymenopus; species Hymenopus coronatus. The sequence goes on along the minus strand of CM060892.1, from coordinate 154,129,922 downwards.
CTACTAATGCTACAACAATTATTAGAAATAAATGAATTTTAAACACAATTGAATTTTATCTTCCCTGCCATATACATAAGGTAGCAAAGGTATTGCATTCCACCTAAAATTGATATTGAGATTTCCCTGAAAATACTTTTTTAAGGGCTCCTGATTCCAAAACCCTTTTTCAGAAAAGCGTCCGCTGTGTGTGTGTGTGTGTGTGAGAGAGAGAGAGAGAGAGAGAGAGAGAGAGCGAGAGAGAGAGAGAGAACATGATTAAGAAACGAAACGTTCCTTAAATACCAAACTTGATACCTATTTAAGCTCTGCATCTTCCAAGGATGCGACACGAAGATTTTCAAGAAAGTCCCCACCCCTAAGTACCCTTTCGAGAATGTTGATTTTCTCAATAATGGCTCTATCAATTTTGATTGAAACCCCGTGTTTTAAAGATATTATTTATGACAGAATGTACATCATCAATTTTCTGGGAATTGCCTCTGAAGCCTTCTTCATTCTGGAGGACTTTTGCATAACTGGAAAGTTGTAAGACATAAACAAAATGCTGCTACACAAAAAAAAAAGGCCCGTTAAAGCACATAATTATATCAGGTAGGTACCTACTTTTTATGGAGTTGACCATTTCCGAGGTAATCCTTATTATTTATTTAAGTGTTCCAATGGCTATACTTTTCTCAAACGGGAAATCGTCATTCGTTTTTATTTTTTTATTCCTAGCCATGCAAAGAGAACCGAATTTTAAAGTCCGCTTATAGCCACACGCTGTTAAAATGTGTTATTATCGCTTTAGTGTAATGTATTCCCTTATTTCCCTTCTACCCACAAGGACAGGGTAATAAGACTATTTCTGCTAAAGTTTACCTCGATTAACATGAAGTAGATAGAATAATAAGCTTTTTAAAGACTTCTTTGCTGCAGAATAGCTAGAGAAATCACGAAAATGGAATACATCGGATTTTTATACCACTCTTTTGGTTTACTACCTATACACAATTTTATTATATAAAATTCGTTTCGAATGAAGAAGACGTCACAGTCTATTTTCAAAAAATTCAATAATGTATACAGGGTGGCCCATATTAAGTGCTACAGGAGAATATCTCTTTAAACGAAAAGAAAAAACCAAATGCCAAGAATTCTAAATCTTGTAGGAGCAAGGGGTCCTCCAAATTGTGGTATGAGAAATATTTCTTGGGACCCTTTATGGGGACCATTGAGCCCAACGGCATGGTACCTTTTTGTATATTCTGGCTCCCTACAATAAAGTAGGCACTTTTCATTAAAACATTTCTTTATTGTTTTATTTGTATAGCCCCCCATTAACATCTAAGGCCAAATCGAGAGCTTTGCATTAGAAACAACTCATTGTCTGTAGGTGCTTTAAGGTGGGTTTAAATCGTTTTCTTTTCCTCACAAACACACACGCACCCACACATATTCACTCTCACATATATACTTCCAGACTCTGTGGGGGATAGGGAATAATTCTGGTTAAAGAAAAATTCCCCAACCCAGCCGGGACCTCCGGGTGTGAAATCAGCTCGCTGACCACTCGACCACGAAGATAGTCTAAAGTGAATTGTTGAGCTGTTATAAAATTATTTTTTTGAAAACGCCTCCCTCATGAACTCAGAAAATAAAGCATAAAATGAAGGAACGTGGGTATTGTGGTTTAAAAGCCGCCCGAACTCCTAAAACACAAGACCCTACGTAGTTAGCTTGTAGATTATTTACTGTGACTCTTCAAAATTAATAAAATTATAGATTCTGATGTAGAGGCAGTTATGATAATAGTACTAGGTGAATGTAACAGAAGTTATCGTACAGCATCAGCAGTGTTTAATGAGAGATACAGGATGCAAATGTCACATATGAAATCTAAGTGACTGGAAACACTACGTAAGTATGAAAGTGTAAAGAATAGTCGGTTGTAGATGATGAAAATAGTATCAATATTGTTGCTACTGTAGAAGTAAATCCACAGATAAGTATACTTGAATTGATCAAAGCCACAGAAGATACTAAAGCAACAGAAATACCATCCTTATCATACCTACATGCACGTATCAAAGTTCTCACAAAAAGATTCTCAGCATCGAGTGGTTAAATCAGAGAAATTTGATGATAGGTGGATTGGAGTGCTGGATCTATAATCTGGCCTCCTCGTTCACCCGACTTAATACTCTTGTACTTCTTTTCATGGGGATACATCAAACGGAAAGTCATATTTAAAGCGCCTATAACCAAAGAGAATATAACAATTTCAAACGTGGAGCTTGTCGCTCTATTAGACCCTGTACGAGGGTCGGCTGATAAGTCCCAGACCTCACACAGATACGACCCCCACTAGGCCAGTTAGACGGTAGCATCAGACAGTTTAACTCTACACTAGCTTGTATCCATAGTTACAGGTCAATAGTTTGTTTAGTTTTCGAATGACAGCATTTTAAACAAGACAACTTTAGAGTTTTGGAAAATGGAGGATTTGGGAAAACGAACAGTGATTAATTACTTCCATTTGAAAGGCTTAACGCCTAAATAAATCGAGGAGGAAATGGACAGTACATTGAAAGACTCTGCCCCTTCAAATTCAATTATTAAAAGGTGGGTTGCAGTGTTTAAAATGGGACGTACGAGCACTAGTGATGAGCCTCGCTCCGGACGCCCCGTAGAAGCGACAACTCATGAGATCATTGAAAAAATTCATCGTCTAGTACTGGAACACCGCAGATTAAAGTTGTTTGAGATAGCAGAGACTGTAAACATATCAAAAGGACGTGCAGGTAAAATTTTAAGTAATATTTTGAGCTTTCCCAAGGTCTGTGCAAGATGGGTGCCGTGTTTGCTGACACCTGATCAAAAGTTGCAAAGAAAAACTGTTTCTGTTAAGAATGTGGAGCTGTACCGTAAACATCCCAGTGAATTTTTGAGGCGGCTTATTACCATGGATGAAACTTTGATATATTACTACACTCCAGAAAGTAAATCACAGTTAAAACAGTGGATTGCGCCAGGTGAACTAACTCTAAAAAAGGCAAACTCAATTTTGTCAACTAGTAAGGTTATGGCGAGTGCACAGGGAATTATTTTTATTGATTACTTGGGAAAGGGTAAAAGTATCACTGGTGACTACTATGCAAGATTACTGCAACGTTTGAGTAAGGAGGTGAAAAAAAGACCCTGTTTGGTAACAACAACAAAACAAATCTTTCATCGCGACAATGCTCCGGCCCATTGTCCAGTCATTGCAATGGGAAAAACGTGCGAATTAAAGTTCAAATTGCTTGAACATCCACCCTATTCGCCAGATCTAGAACCCAGTGACTACCACCTGTTCCCAAACCTCAAAAAACTTCTCGGAGGACGAAGATTTCACAGCAACGAGGAGGTCATTGATGCGGTAAACAGCTATTTTGAGGACCTTGATGAATCGCACTACAGAGATGGTTTAATTAAATTAGAACACCAATATGACAAATGTATTAGCCTTTCTGAAAATCATATCGAGAAATAAAGCAAAAAAAAAAAAAAAAAACTTTTTTTTAAATGCTGTTTTCATTGAGATGTCCGGAACTTATCAGCTGACCCTAGTATGTTGTTAACAGCTTGAGTAAACGATTCCAAAAGAAGTACTAAATATTTAGATGTTAATGAAGGCAACTTTGAGTATTTAATAAAGTAATCATAGAGGTAATTTGACTTATTTGTTTGGTACTGTTTCCCACTAATTTATAACTAATTAAATGAAAACATCCACAATAGTTTATTTTAGAATTCCCGTTGCAATGTAGCAGGTTGCAATTATGTACATTTTCGGAGGATAATAAGATGCATTAAAGTTCTTCCTCCCCGGCGGGAAATCCAACCCTAATCTCTGGCGTGATAGGCGGAGATACTAACCACTATACTACCATGGACTACGACAAATGTTTCTTCAACTCATTAGTGTCATGCTAAAACTGTAATGTAGTACCCATTATCTATTTCCGGCGTTTCGATCAAATTTGACGTACGGGAGTAAAAATAGAATATCTTACATTCAATAACTTTTACTAGCAATTCTTAGAAGAGTTTATTATTTCCTCACACAGTGTATGGTACATAGGTAGAGAAGGTATTGCACTCCTCTCAACAATTCGATACACGTTTTAGGATCTTCTGTATCCAAAATTAGAATTTTTACTTTTTCTGCACGCACAGTCTACATAGTATATAGAGAAAGTATTGCATTCCACTCGATACCTAGATTTCACCGGAAATACGCGTTTTAGGGTTCCCTGCATCCAGAAAAAAATGTTTACTTTCTCTAGCTCGTATTGATAATGTGCATAGTGGGTAGAGAAGGTATTGTATTCCCCCCCAAAATTCAGTGTTGATATTTCACCGGAAACACGTTTTGAGGTACCCTGAGTCCGATAAAGCATTTTTATAAAAAGATTAGTGAATGTATGTGTGTCTGTGGACAGCATAATCAAAAACGAAAAGACCGTTAAATATTAAACTTATCTTTAGAATCTTCGAAGAATGCGACACGAAGATTTTCTAGAAAATGCCGCACTACAAACTACTCTTTATATGGAAAGATTTTTCAAAAGTTTATTTTTCTCAAAAATAGCTCTAACGCTTTTGATTAAAATATTAAAAATATTCACATCATAAGTATAATTTATATTTTGACTTAGTAGGAATAGCCCTTGAAGACCTTTTTATTCTGGATGAGTTTTGCAATACTTTGCACAACGATTAAACCGTAAGACGTAGACAAAAATTATAATATAAAATATGTATATCTTGTTATATATAATTTATTTCATGTAGAGCTGACCATTTCTGATGTATTCCTTATTATTGGCTTAAATTTTAAACTGCTTAATTTTTTTTTTTTTTTCAAACGGAAAGTGACGTTTCGTTTCATTTCTCTTGTTTTACTGCAGACCCTAAAAAGCGAACCAGGCTTCAATTGTTTCACATAGAATCAGTTCTTAAAAGATGTTATTATCGCTTTAGCCTAGTGTATGTCCCTTCTACTTGTAAAGAAGCAAGTAATAAGACACTTTCTGCTAATGTTTATCTTTAATGTTTTAGTATATCCTACGGATACTAAAGCAGCAGAAATACCATCCTTATCAATGTGTTTGTACAATAGATCGCACAATGGGATTCTCAGCATCGAGTTGTTTTGCGTTGTCTTTGTAGAGAATGGTTCATTCTTAGCAAACGTAGTATTTTCCGATGAAGCAGCATTCTCAAATACTGACCAAATTAATAGACATGATATGCATTATTGGGCATCTGAAAATCCCAATGGATGAGAATTGTACCTTTACAGCATCGTTGGTCGCTAAATGTTAAGTGTGGAATTCTTGATAAACTTGTCATCGGCCCTTGCTTCTTTGAAGGCACAATTACTTGTGAATCATATTGCCATTTTTACTTTCTCTATAGGCACTATGTACATAGTGTATAGAGAATGTATTGCACTCCACCAAAAAATTCGATACCGAGATTTCACCGGAAATATATGTTTTAGGGTCCCCTTTAACTAAAAAAAGCATTTTCGGAAAAAGGTCCGTGTGTGTGTGTGTGTGTGTCCGTGTGTCCGTGTGTCTGTGAACACGATAACTCAAAAACGAAAAATAGGTAAAATACCAAACTTGGTATTTAAGTTTAGTATCTTCCAGGGATGCGATACGAAGCTTTTGAGAAAAATCACCCCACCCCCAACTACCCTTAACGTGGAACTTTTTTCGAAAATTTTGATTTTCTCAAAAATGGCTCTAACGATTTTGATTAAAATTTGAAATATTAAAGATATTTACTTGACAAATAAAAGTATATCTTGAATTTTCTGGGAATAGCCTCTGAAGAGTAGTTTATTCTGGATGAATTTTACTGAATTTTGAAAAACTGTTAGGAGATGGACAAAAACTTACTGCACAAAAAATGTAGAGCGCATTAAAACACACAATTTATGTTATATACATTTTTTTCGTGGAGTTCGTCGTTTTTGAGACATTCCTTATTTTTGGTTTCTGCTATGAAAAACATATACTTTTCTCATACAGGAACTTGTCAACTCCTATTCATATAAACAAAGGAACTTCATTGACATAGCAACCAGCTTTTGACTATCTCTTTAACCTATGGTAGTCCTTTATTTCGCTTCTACTTACAAGGAAGCAAGTAATAAGGCTATTTCTGCTAATTTTTTCTGATTAGCATAAAGTAAATAGAAGTATAAGCTTTTTAAGAATAATTTGTTGCAGGGATACAGAGAAAGTCATGTGAATGGTACACATCAGATTTTTCAACCGTGAATTACCTCCCCAATTGGAAGAAGAGAAATGTGATATCAACAGGATAGTGCACCACCACATTTTGCAATATGCACACCTCATCTTTTAAATGAGAAATTTTATGATAGGTGGATTGGAGTGCTGGGCCTATTATCTAGCCTCCTCGTTCACCCGACCTAACACCCTTGGACTTCTTTTCATGGGGATACGTCAAACACAATGTCATATTTAAAGCACCTACTTCCAAAGAGAATATAACAATTCGAATACGTGAGGCTTTTCGCACTATTAGACCCTGTATGTTCTTAAAAGCTTGAGTAAATATTTCCAAAAGAAGTGCCAACTATTTAGATGTTAATGAGCATTTAACAAAGTAAGTATATGAGTAATTTGACTTATTTGATTATTACTATCTTCTACTAATTTATAGCCACTTAGTAAAACATCCATAACAGTTCAAACATTCATTTTAGAATTCCCGTTGCAATGTAGCATATTACAATTATGTACAAAATTTTTGGAGGATAATAAGTTGAATTAAAATTTTACCTCCCCTGCGGGGAATTGAACCCCGGTCTCCTACATCACAGGTGAGGGATACTAACCACTATACTATCGAGGACTACGACATATACATATATATTTTCAACACATTAGTGTTATAATAAAAGTGTGTGTTTTATTTTAACAATTGCCAAATGTTTAGATGTTAATGGAGGTAATTTTGAGCATTTAATAAAGTAATTTGAAGGAATCATCTGATTAATTTGACTCATTTGTTTGGTACTATTTTCTACTAATTTATATCTACTTTAAAGAAAACATCCCATAACAGTTCAACAGTTCATTTTAGAAAAAAAAAAGTTTTAATGAAGGCTGTTTAGTTTATAGTGGGGAGCCAGAATACACAAAAAATGACCATGGTTTCATTTAAATTGCTGGGGTTGGTCCCCATGGGCCTCATATGGGACCCCACGAAAAATTTTCTACATAGTTTGGAAGGCCCCTGCTCCTTTAAGATTTGAAGTTATTGACATTTGGTTTTTTCTGTTCGTTTAAGGCATATTCACCAGTAAGCCCTTAATATATGCTATCTCGTATATATGTACTAAATTTGGTATTTATCCAAGATTTTGATTTTGAGTTATGTTGTTCACACACATAAATATGCTCTTACATACATACCCACCTACCTGCACGCCTATCCGGCCCCCACTCACCCACCCACCTACCTACACAGGACCTTTTTATACACTTCTCTATATCAAATGGTTCTCAAAACATATATTTCTGATGTAGTCTAGAAATCGAAATTGGCGGAATTCAATGCTTCCTCTGCCTTCTACGTAGTAAAATAAACAAATAAATATTTGTTTTAATGACGCTGTCAGTTGCGAGGATTATTTAAGTGCCGCCATTGTGCCGGAATTTCATCCCGCAGGAGTTGTTTTACGTTCCAGGACATGTACTGACATAGCTATTTGTTGTTATTCTTCATAGCGTTGTTGGTGTTTATATACGTGTATTTACAGTAAAACTCCGTAATTTCACTCTTCAAGGGACTGTGGTTTAAATGTACAATAATTGGGGTAAGATTCAGTAGGTTTATCACTTTTAGAATCAGAAAACCAGCACCTGACCAACTGAGTCAGAACGATCTTGTAGGTAGTGGTAGAATTTGTAGATAAGCGGGTAGAGAAAAATCATGAGAAATTTACTTTATAATGTTTTAAAGAGTTAAAATCTGAAGAAATGTATAGGGATGCTGATTCTAAGCAGGATTCCTCTTTAAATTGTTCTGTAGCAATGAATGCAAGTACCTGCTGTTTCGATGTTCAAACCAGCACACTGCAGGAGAGCGCTTAGTGGCCACGGAACAGACGTGAATTAGGGCGTGTCTGTTTAATTGAACATAACGCTTCTCTGGCCGCAACATTAATGTCATACCTCGGAGTGTTTTACCATTTATACACTTTAAGCGGATACTCTTGTTGCGGTCAGAGGTCAGCTGTTGCCTCATTCGTGAGGTTTAAGTGTAGAGCAGGTTATGCTTTTCCAGGTCGATGTTCATATCGGAAACGAATCTGCTTAGCCCTTTCCTATGCAAGTACATATGTTATGGAATTTCCTTTGGTGATGTAAAGTAACTTCTTCTATAAAAAAATATTTTTGTTCCATTCACATAACTTTCTCTACTCAGTCTAAACCATTATTTTATGTAAATGCTTTGTTCTTCTGTGTACTTCTTGTTAATTAACTTTTATCACACTTCACGCATTTCCCAGGCATAAAAAAGGATACAGTAGGTTGAAGCGAGATATTGTTGTTATAGATTTGAATTTTTAAATACATTTTTATTTTTCTTTCTCTGCTAATAAGATTTTAAAAATCTATTTCTATACTTTTCTGTAGCTGTCCCATATAAAACTATTTTTAGAAAAGATTCTTACAAAGATTATTCTTTTATCTGCATCATGCTAATCGAGGTAAACATTGGCAGAAATAGTCTTATTACTTGCTTTCTTGTAAGTAGAAGAGAAATAAGGGAATGCACCAGGCTAAAGCGATAGACAAATCCTTTAAAAGCTTAAATGAAAATGGAGTTTTATTAATTGACGCTCTTTTAACTACTGTGGTTCTCAGCGTCCCATTCTATACTGGGCGTGAAAGATGCTTAATGTTACTCTGAGGCCTTTTATCAAGTTTGAGGTTCTTTTAAGTGCCGTAATTCTACGACATGGGGCCAACGGTTTTACTTATAAAGCCACATAAAAGATTTTTACCCGAAAAAATCCATCGCCCTCCGTTTGAACGATAAATGAAGAGTATTATGCGTTTGAACCTAGATATCAAGAAAAAACGCCCTCATCTGGCAAAGAAAAAATATTCTCTTCCATCAAAACATTGCAAGGGTGCACACCTACGCAGTTTCGATGTAGAATTAAATTTGAATTAGTACAATATCCACCGTATTCATTAGATTTGGCCCCAGAGGCTTTTTTCTTTCCAAACTTGACAAAGTGACTCGACAGAACACGATTCACGTCTAACGAAGAGTTCATCTCACAAACAGATGCCTATTTGAACTAAAGGGAGATTATGTTGAAAAATTAAAAAAAAGTCTACCAAAATAATTTGTTTTTCTATCTTTTCTAAGGACTCGCACTCGCCTGCGGTGCCATTGCAGTAAAAGCGGGCGTTACACACTAACCAAAAAAAAAAAAAAGTCCCTCGAACTCAGGCTATTAGGGGTCACCATGCTCTATGCAGCAGTGTAATCTGAACTGAACATAGTGTACAACTTTAGAGGGGTACGTGAATTGCAACTATGTTTTTCATTGTTCGGCTGCTTTACAAAGATCGAATAAGCCCGCCTGGGTAGTGTTGTGGTAGAGTGTCTACCTCACATTCAAAAGGTCGTGAGTTCGAATCTCGCTTAGGGTGAGTTACTCGGATAAGGTTTTTTTTTTCGGGGTTTTCCCTTATCCTGAGAAGACAAGTGTCGAGTAACTTTAACCTCCATTGACCCCGAGATCACTTGAGCATCATTTCGCCAATGTCATTCATCGTCCGATATGACCAACCGAGTAAGGACGTTAAACTTTATATAAAAAAAAAAAGGATCAAATATCGTTCCAACTTATTCTACACGCTCCTCCAATTATGAGTTATGGAGCTGATCCGTTCTATCTCAATTGCTTCTTCATACCATAAATCAAGGTGATCAGGAACAATTACAGGTGATGAAATGCATTGATGTAACAGTGTTGTATGACCGGAAGAAAAACTGGGGCACAAGCTAGTAGAAGTGAAGCGATATTCTGCTGGACCGGTCACTCCAGCTTTGGTATTAAGCGATAGTACATCTTGTACTTCATGTTTCCTCAACGTGTCCTAGGTGAAATAATAATAATAATAATAATAGTAATAATAATTATTATTATTATTGTTGTTATTATTATTATTATTATTATTATTATTTTGTAATTCAAGATAATTTTATTGTACATAATATATAATACAGTTGTGCTGGTGCAATATACATATGTGAAAATACACAAGAAACGTGTTTTGAGATAGGAGTCCTATGACTGTCTCCAAACGTATACTTTATAAGTAGATGTCAATGTGTGTCTCTTTAAACTCCGAGGATGGAAGTTGAGTTGGAATGCAGTTGAGCAGATTATTGGGGTGGTTTTCTATTCTGCGGAAAAGACGTCTATAACTGGAGCTCTGTGTTGCATCAACGGTTGGTACGTTAAAATCTTGATGCAGGTTGTCATTCCGGACGTACCATGGTGCATCCGCGATGGGTGGAAGCATCCGATTCTGGATTAAGCAATCCAGAATCTCGTTTTATCTGGGAGTTTGATGCAAATCCCCATATTGCGCAACCATACATTCATATAGGTCTAATCAATGACAAGTATATTATTCTTTTCTTAAGTGAAGTGGCAAGGGAGAAGATCCTTTGATTATATGTTTAACTTTATGCAGTCTGTTATGAGGATTTCGAATTAGTTTATTTATTTGCATCTTCCAGGTTAATTTTGCATCTAAATGCAAGCCAAGGTATCTCACGGAATCATTATGTATGACTTCCTCGCCTTGTATAGTAAAAATCTGAATCTTATTTCTGTATGTGAAGACAACATTTGATTTTTGAGGATTCATTTTTACTTCCTTTCATTGCACCATTCGTCTACTAAGATCAAAAACTGCTGTGTCAGTGAGATTATGAAGCTAAAATATAATTTTTACTTTCTCTATACGTACTGTGTACATAGTGTATAGAGAAGCTATTGTATTGCACCCAAAAATTCGATACCGAGATTTCACCGGAAATATATGTTTTGAGACCCCCTGAATCCAAAAAAAGCATTTTTAGAAAAATGTCCGTGTGTGTCTGTGTGTGTGCGTGTGTCTGGGCAGTATAGCACAAATACCGTTAAATTTGGTATCGTCCAAGGATACGACACGAAGATTTTCAAAAAAATCCCCCATCCCAAACTACCCTTTACATGGAAAAAATTTGGAACATTTTATTTTATTAAAAATGGCTCTAACGATTTTGATTAAAATATTGTATATTAAAGATATTTTCCTGACAAATAAAATGTATATTTTCAATTTTCTGGGAATAGCCTCTGAAGACTACTTTATTCTGGATGAATTTTACGGAATTTTGCTTAACTATTAAACCGTAAGAGATGGACGAAAACTTAAAATACAAAACATGTAGAGCACGTTAAAACGCACAATTTATGTTACATACATTTTTTTCGTCGAGCTGATCGTTTTTGAGATATTCCTTGTTTTTGGTTTCAGCTTTGAAAAACATACTTTTCTCATACTGGAATCTGTCAACTTCTGTCCATACAAACAAAGGAGCTTCAGTCACATGGGAACCAGCTTTTGACTATCACTTTAACCTATGGTACTCCCTTATTTTGTTTCTACTAACAAGGAAACGAGTAATAAGACTATTTCTACTATTTTTTTTTCGATTAAATGAATAATTTGTCGCAGAGATGTAGAGAAAGTCATGTGAATGGAACACATCAGATACTTAACAGAGAAAAATGTTATCTCTATATATTTGAAATTTGTCTACATTTTCATCAATTAAGTAGGTAATGCAGTCAAACTCAATAAAGTCCCAACTATTCAGCGACCATCCATCTCCCGAAATACCTCCTTTTCACTTTCTCTACCACGTACAATGTACATAGCAGGTAGAATGTACAATTTACATAGCAGGTAGAGAAAGTATCCCACCAAATAAACAAAACAAAAAAACTGATGTGTTCCATTAATATAACTTTCTCTAGCTGTTCAACAAGCAATTTTTTTCTTACAAAATATTATTATTTTATCTACGTCATGCTAATCTAGTTAAACTTACTAGCTTCATTATAAGAAGAAGGGAAATAAGGGAATATATTGTACTAAAGCTGTTCGCTATGTGAAACAATTGAGGTTCGGTTCGCTTTGCATGATCCCGTTTGAAAAAAACAATTAGGTAGTTTAAAACTGAAACTAATATAAAGAAATGTCTCAAAAAACGGTCAATTATACAATAAAAACGGATCTAAATTTTGTGTGTATTAAGTTTTTGTCTATCTCTTACGATTTAACCGTTATGCAAAATTCTGAACAAGTCTAAAATACGAAGATGTTTAGAGGCTATTCCCAGGGAGTTTAGAACGTACATTTTATTTTTATGTAAATATCTGTAATATACGTTATTTTAATCAAAATCATTAGAGCCAATTTTGAGGAAAATAAAGTTTTAAAATATTTCTCATGCAGTTTTTGATGGGGGATTTTTTTGTTTAAATCTTCGTGTCGCATCCTTGGAAAGCACTGATTCAAAATACTAAGTTTGGTTTTTAACGTTATTTTCATTTTTGAACTATGGTGTCCATAGATATATACACACACGCGCGCGCGCGCGCGTTTTAAAAACGTTTCTAAAAACGTTTTTTTCGGATTCAGGTAACCTTAAAACATATACGTATCTCGTATTTCCAGTGAAATCTCGACATCGAATTTTTGAGTGGAATAACATACCTTCTTTAGCTACTATGTATATTGTACGTGCTAGAGAAAGTAACAAGTTTTATCATATGCAAGGGGATTTAGATACCTTTTCAGAATTCGGATGATGTGAAAGGCATGTGGATTGCGATTAAACCACAAACAGGAGTGTGACGCCGCATGGAAGATTCCTCTAAGGTAACAGCAACAGTTTTCGGTAGAGGCGATATCCTTACCTCGTTAATCGAGACAAAAGCACCTCGGTCAACTTTCTCCTCTACAATCACTATAATCAAGCTTATTGCTGCAGGTCATCCTTTAATCTCTTGCTTCACTTTACGGAACAAATTAGTCTCGGATGTAACGCTTAAAGCTTCCATTAATGAATCGTTATGTTTATTGCACAGTAATTTGCTCTTTGCGAAGATCATTACCCGTGAAAACCTAGGAGTCGTAATTTTAGTAAACACATTCTTAATTATATTTTTTCTTTCCTTTTTCTCTTCCAATTTTTACTTTCTCTGCATGAACTATGTACTTAATGTATAGAGAAGGTATTGTATAACAACAAAAAATTGGATACTGAGATTTCACCGGAAATACACGTTTTAGGGTCCCTGTATAAAAACATTTTGAGAAAAAGTTCCGTGTTTGTCCGTGTGTCAGTGTGTCCGTTTGTCTGTGAACACGATAGCTCAAAAACGAAAAGTCGGTAAATTACCAACCTTGGTATTTAAGTTTAGTATCTTCCAGGGATGCGACACGAACATTTTTAGAAAAATCCCCCACCCCAAACTACCCTTTACATGGAAAAAAAATTTGAAAAAATATTGATTTTCTCAAAAATAGCTCTAACGATTTTGATTAAAATAGCTATATCAAGATATTTATATTGCAAATAAAATGTATATCTTGGATTTTCTGGGAATAGCCTCTAAACACCTCTTTATTCTGAATGAAGTTTGCTGAATTTTGCGTATATGGTAAACCGTAAGGGATATGCAGAAACTTACTACCCTAATAATGTAGCTCACGTTAAAACACACACTTTATGTCATAAACGTTTTTTTCGCGGAATTGACCATTTCTGAGATATTCCTTGTTATTGTTTTCAGATTTAAAATACTTAAACGTTTTCTCACACGGAACGTTATAAACTCCTGACCCTATAAAGAAACAGATTTCAACGTCATGGTAACCAACTTTTAAAGAATTTGACTATCGTTTTTGCCTAGGATATTCCCTTATTTTCCTTCTACTTACAAGGAAGCAAGTAGGTAATTAAGACAATATCTGCTAATGTTTATCTCACTTATCATAAAGTAGAGGATTAAGCTTTTTAACAATAATTTGTTACAGAGATGTAGAGAAAGTCATGTGAATGGAACACATCAGATTTTTATAACTTTAACTTCTTAAATTGTACATAAGTAGAGAATGTATTGCATTCCATCCAATAGTTCGTTACCAAAATTTCACTGAAAATACACATTTTAGGATCCCCTGAATAAAAATGCATTTTACTTTTTCAGCACGTATGCACAATATACCTAGTAGATAGAGAAGGCATGGTATTCCACCCAACATTTGATGCCTAAATGCATGTTTGGATAACCCCTGAACCCATAAAAGTATTTTTTAGAAAAAGGCCCTTGTGTTTGTGTTTGTGCGTGTATGTGTGTGTGTGTGTGTCTTGGATAGCATAACTCAAGATCAAAAAGTCGGTTAAATACCAAACTTCATATTTAAGTTTAACATCTTCCAAAGATGTATACAAAGATATTCCACAAAATACCCCTACCCTAAACTAACCTTTACACGAAAAGTTTTTCGATAAAATTGATTTTCTCAAAAATGGCTAAAACAATTCTGATAAGATTCCGACAAATAAAATATATATCTTGAGTTTTCTTGGAATGGCTTCTGAAGTAGCGTTCATTTTGAATGACTTACACAACTGGTAAATTGTAGGAGACAGATAAAAAGTTACTGTACGAAAAATGTAGATATCTCACAACTTCTTTGCTGTGTAGCAACAATTTCCAAGATATTCCTGGTTAATGGTCTTAGTTTTCAAATACTTATACTTTTTTCAAAGAGAAAGTCATTATTTACAGATTTTTACCCTGGGCCAGGCAAAAAAACAAAAAAAAACAAAAAAAAAACGAATTTTCCATACCTTCACATAGCGACCGGCTTTTAAAAGGTTTGACAATGGCTTCAACTTATTATATTTCCTTTTTACAAAGAAATAATATGCAATAACAGCATTCTGCCAATGTTTACCTTGATTAGCATGAAATAGATAGAAGAATAAACTTTTGTAAGAATAGTTGTTGTAGCACAGATAGACAAGGTTATGGAATGTAGCTAGAATCAGACTTTTTCTACAGTAGAGGGGATATATATACCATACAACAATAACAACAAAACACTAATAATAATAGTAATAATAATAAAAATAATAATAATAATATCGCGACTAGACCGGGTGTCTATGCTTTGTAGTTCAAGGACATCCCCACCCAAGAAAAATTCCAACATTACCTCCGTCCGTGTGCGTGTTTAGGTGTTGTTTTTATTCTGAATTATCAAATATATATGATATCTTTTCATGGTCATCCAAAGAGTATAGAATTTATAGCCTCTTTACAAATTTACCGCTCTAGCCTAATATCTCTATGAAATGTGTAAAAATATGATTAAAGTTCATCTCCACCATCCAGAAGTATGTAACAGCTGATTTTCTTTCTTTCCCCCCTTTTGTTATTCTTTTTAGTCTAATGTATATATGTTAGTCCCTTTTTGTACGTATATATGTGTATGTATACATATAAATAAATTGAATTGCCAGGGACACATAGCGCCACTGGTGTCCGTGAACTTCGTCCCGCAGGATTGTTTTACATGCCAGTAAGTCTACTGTCGTGGGGCTGTCGCTTTTAAGCACACTTAAAAGCCATCGGTGTGGGCTACGTTTGAATCCGACCTTGGCTATGAAGGCTGGCGAATCAGACATAGTACAACAAAGTAGACCATAAAAATAGATTTTAGGGCTAAACAGAACAGCAGCAAAATGGATAGCAATGATAGAGTTAGGAAGACCGGGAAGAAGTAAAGCGATTCTAGAAAGGGCATTGAAATATTTGTATAGGTAAATAAAGAGACAATGTAAGATTCTGATAAAAATGTGTATGAAACAACTCAAGATAGTTAAACATAAGAAGTACTGGTGGGTGGAGCTAGAGTATGTTTACGAAAATAGGGATGGGAGACATATGAAAGAAGGAAGAGGAAAATGAAAACGGATTCTGAAAATCAGTGTGAAATAGGACAGAAGGAAATAAATTACACCGAAAAATAAAGAAAGAAGGGATAAGAAAGGAGTGTGTAGATACATGTAATAAAAAGAGAGGGAAAGATTAGGGCGAATGAGGACAGGAACATTATTTTTGATAGGGATGAGGAGAATACGTTGTATCTTATGCGGTGAGTAGGACAGTATTGTAAATAGTTAAGCATTTGGAGAAAGACATTTTGGAATACAATGGGATAGTATGCCAGGAGAGATGAAAATGTTAAATGTCAAAGGGGCAAAACAATTAGAGAAATAAGGTAATATTTGGAATAGGTAGAAGAAAAGTGGATAAGAAGAAGAGAGATAGAGAGAGAGAGAGAGAGAGAGAGAGAGAGCAGCAGAGAAAACACGCAAGTTAGGGCTGAATAGGAACTCAAACAAAAGGGGAACAGCCGGGAAGCTAAGCGATGTAGCGCCTAAGGGGAAGTCAAACCTTTCATGCTCAAATTTTGCTTACCAGTTAAGCAAAATTCAGAAAAAATCACTTAGAATAAAATGGTCTTCAGAGGCTATTCTCAGCAAATTCAAGATATACAGTTTATTTTCCATATAAATATCTTAAATATAAGAGATTTTAATCAAAATCGTTACAGCCATTTTTTGAGAAAATCTAAATTTTCAAAAAATGTTCCAAGTAAAGGATAGTTAAGGGTGGGGAATTTACTTGGAAATCTTCGTGTCGTATCCTTGGAAGATACCAAATTTAACGGCCTTTAGTTTTTGAGTTATGCTGCCCACACACACACACACACACACACACACACATCAGAAGATCGCGTGTTCGAATCTCGTTTAGAGTGAGTTATCCAAATAGGTAAGTTTTTTACTTTCTCTACTCCTACTATGCACATAGTGTATAGAGAAGGTACGGTATTGCACCTGAAAATTCGATACCGAGATTTCACCGGAAATACGTGTTTTGAGACCCCCAGAATATAAAAGAATAATAATTTTTAGAAAACTGTCCGTGTGTGTCTGTGTGTGCGTGTGTGTGTGAGAGCGAGTGAGCGAACGAGTGAGATCTTTTCAAGCAAGAACGGTCCAATCAATTATTTTGGAAATTGTTATAGGTAATGTACCGCAACCTCACGCCACACTATAAAATAGCTGTTAATTCTGAGGTGCAAATTGAAGGAAGGAATATACATATATTGTAACCTAAAATACTGTATTTAATGAAAACATGCTTTTACATGTTATTTATGTGTTTCCAGAAGACTGCAAAGCAAGATGCGCAAAAACTGGGTTTTCCGGATTACGTGTAAAATACAGAGGTAAATTATCTACCAAGTGTGAAAAGAGTATTTCTTACATAATGTGTATATATTCAGAGGTGAAACTCTGTTCCGGATAAACTTGCCGAATGTTAATTTACCGTATTAATTCTTGCATGATTCATAATCAGTAATGATCCGCGGATTTCAAAACTTCGTGTCTTAAGTTATCGTGTACTTACTGAACACGTTGATGTAGAGTTTGTGCTCGATTAATTATCGATTAGTGGAAAATTATGAGTCATTATTTGCGTATAATCTGTAAGATTATAATCCCCCAAGAATGTGCATATTTAGATACATAAATTCTATTTTTGGTTAATTTTTACTTTTTCTATTATGTGCATAATATTTAGTGTATAGAGAATATATTGTATTGCACCCAAAATTTTGAAACCGAGATTTAACCGGAAACACATGTTTGGGTCTCCCTGAATCCATAAAAAGAGAATTTTTGAAAAAAAAAAAAGTCCGTGTGTGTGGGTGTGAGTGTGGATGTGTGTATGTGCATGTGTGTGCATGTGTGTATGTGTGTGTCTGTGGTCAGCATAGCTCAAAAACAAAAAGACCGTTAAATACCAAACTGGGAATTTAAGTTTGGTATCTTCCAAGTATGCGACACGAAGATTTTCAAGTAAATCCCCCTACCCCAAATTACCCTTCGCATGGAAAATAATTAGAAATGTTTGATTTTCTCAAAAATGGCTCTAACGATTTTGATTAAAATCTCTTATATCTAAGATATTTACATGCCAAATAAAATGTATATCTTGAATTTTCTGGGGATAGCCTCTAAAGATCTCTTTATTCTGGATGATTTTTATTGAGTTTTTAGCATAACTGGTAAACCGTAAGAGATAAACAAAAACTTAATGCTCAAAAACTGTAGATCTACTTAAAACACACAATTTATGTCATATACATTTTATTCGTGAAGTTTATTGCTTTTTAGATATTCCTTGTTATTGGTTTCAGCTTTAAAAACATACTTTTCTCATACAGGAATTTGTCAACTCCTGTCCATACAAAGGAACTTCAGTCACAAAGCAACCAGCTTTAACCTATGGTATTCCTTTGTTTCCCTTCTAATTATAAGGAAGCTAGTAATAAGACTATTTCTGCTAATTTTTTCTTGATTAGCATGAAGTAAATAGAAGCATAAGCTTTATACCAATAATTTGTTGCAGAGATGTTTAGAAAGTCATGTGTATGAAACACATTAGATTTTTAAACTTGGAAAGTGTTGTATTCTATGATAAAGTTTAAATATGTAAGGTATCAATATTCTCTTCCAATTTACCACACTAATAGTTTAACACATCTTGGCAACTTGAGTCTAACATGTTACACCAAGACCACGAAAGACGTCTGTCTAACATATATAGGTACATTCTGGTATGCATAATTTTGTGAAGTGAATGGAGCATAATGGAATTATTTTGACACTATTTACTTATTGATTTTTATTTGCGTTTTATTTATTTACATGTTTCCTTTTTATGCATTAACTCTCCAATTTTCCTCTTTTCAGTAACTTTTACATTTGTAATGTAAAAATGTTATAGTCCAGATTACAAAATCAAATCTCATTTTCATTTACTCTAATTCGTCTTCTTCTTCTTCTTCTTCATTATTATCATCATCATCATCATTATCCACTTCTTTACGGTTTTGGCCAATCTACGTTCCATCTCCAAACAGAATTAAAATTGGTCCTGTCATCTTTTTTTGGGTTTCCTATTGATCGTTCCTTGTGATTTATAATTATATATAATTTTTAAAATGATTCAGTCTGGCATACGCCGTACATGTTCTCTCCATCTATTTTGAAATTGTTTCTCTAAAACATTTTGTACAGTTAATTCTGGTCTAATAGTTTCAGTTTCAGCTGGTGTTTTTTTTTTTTTTTTTTTTTTAATACAGCAGCGTATATCCTGCTGAAAATCTTAAATATCTCATCTCGGCTCTAATAGCTTCAGAAATTATAATTTATAAACCAAACTTGATATATAAGCTCGGTATCTTCCAAGGATGTGATACGAAGATATTAAAGAAAATTCTCCGGGTTTTCCGATTTCTCCCGCCATCGCATTCCACCGGTGCTCCATCTTCATTCCATGTATCGCCTGCGGTGCTATATGTAGTAAAAGCGGGTGTTAAACACTATAAAAAGTTGTTTATATAAAGCTAAATGCGATCACCCGTTTAAAGGCTCTCTTTGTTCACAAATACAAATATGTGGAAGAATCCAATAAATTATAGGGAAAGTAGCGTCACGGTATCTGCCAATAGAATTAGCAGCACTATAATAAAGGTCATATTAGAGGAATTAATTCAGAATAAGATATCCGAGGTATAAGATAGGTGCACAACTGATAAATCGACTTTGATCATATATTCGTAATGCGACAAATTATTAAAACATCTGTTGTATTCTATTAACTCCACTTTCTCTACAGCTCTGTAACAAATGATTGTTAAAAAGCATATTCTTCTATGTACTACATGCTAATCGAGATAAACATTAGCAGAAACGGTCTTATTACTTGCTCCCTTATAAGTATATGGGAAATAAGGGAATACTCTACGCTAAAGCGATAGTCAGAATTTTAAAAGCTGGTTGCTCTGTGATTGAAATTAGTTCTCTTTGCATGGCTCGGAGTTAACAAATTCCTTTATGAGAACAGTTTAAGTATTGTAAAGTTGATACCAATAACAAGGAATATTTCGGCAGAAATGGTTAATTCTACAAAAAAAAAAAAAAAAAAAAAAAAGTATATTACATAAATTGTGTGTTTTAACGAGTTCTATATTTTTGTAGTATATTTCTGTTTATCTCTTATGGTTCATCAGTTATGCAAAAGCCATTCAAGATGAAAAGTACTTCCGAAGCTATTTCCGGAAAGTTCGAGATGTACATTTTATTTGCTATTTAATTTTTTTAATATACGGTATTTCAATCAGAATCGTTAGAACCATTTTTGAGAAAATTTACAATTTCGAATTTTTTCCATGTAAAGAGTAGTTTGGGGCACGGGAATTTTCCTCAAAATGTTCCTTGGAAGATATTAAACTTAAATACTAAGTTTGGTATTTTACTGAGTTTTCGTTTTTGAGTTACTCTGTTCTCAGACACACTCACACACATTGGCCTTTTTATAAAAAGCGTTTTTGGATATGGAAACCCTAAAACGTCTATTTCAGGCGAAATCTCGATATATAATTTTAGGGTGGAATGCAGAACCTCCTCTGCCTATGCACTGTGTACTAAGCAGAGAAAGTAAAAAGCTAAAGGAAAAGAAGTGTATTGTGTGCTGGTTAAATTTGAAAAGGCATATGATTCAGTCCACATAACGAAATTACAAAATTACTCATTTAGTTTACAATTGCTCCTGTAAAAGTGGGGAATACTTATCCGAATTGTTCTATGTAGCTAAGGAACTGAGGTAAGGCTGTAGTAGGCTGTGGTATTTCACCAACATTATTTAAAACATATTTGGAAGAGATGTTAAGAAAATGGTACATATGTATATGCTGCAAAATGGGTATTGAAATTAACGACAAAACTGAGTATAATTTATTATTTCCTGACCAGGTCAGGACAAGATAAGATGCTGAATTTTTGACGCTAAACTTGGGAATGCTTTTAAACAACGTGGATTTAAATTAAACCTTGAAAAGACAAAATGCACGCTTTGGAAGGGCCTTCATAAACCCTTAAAATAAACGACTGTATAGTGGATACTCGTATCTTGGATCTATCATTGACAGATCATGCAGAACTGAATATACCTACCTGCCTACCGACATAATAGAATAAATATTGCAAGACAGGCCACTAGTTCATTGAATGGATTCTTTTAGAACAGAAATTAGAAAAGAAAAACAAAATTGAATATGATAAAGATAATGGTAGAAAGCATTTTAACACATGGGGTGGGGGATTTGGACTGATGCGAAAGAAAACATATGTGGGCGACAGAAATGTATACATTGAGAAGGAGCGTGAGAATATCAAGAATTCAATATATCATGAATAATGATATGCGACTGTAAATGGATGCAGAATAGACGGTGAGTGATGGACTAAAACAGGCATTTTAAACACGTAAAGATAATGAAGAAAGATTGCCATTGATGGACTAAAAACAGACATTTTAGACACGTAAAGAGAATGAAGAAGGATTGCCATATACGTAAGTATTATTAATTAACTGGACGACTCCAGGGAGAAGAAAACGACTAAGGCCTTGACATGAATGAAGTCAGTATGTCATGCAGAAAAGAGGACTGAAAGAAGGGCAGTGCAAAATAGAACAACTTGGAGAGTGCAACAGGGATTAATGCCATCCATTGAACAGTGAAAACCTGTAAATGTAAAAGCAAGTAAAATATGTAAAATGTAGGTATAGGATATTGGAACGGATGGGAACACAATGAAATATTGATTGTGGCAACATTTCCGGGAAGTAAGGATGAGATGGAGGAGCCGGACGAGGTCCCAGACTCGCAGAGACGGACCCACAGCAACGCGCAGAAGTCCCTAACGTTTTCTGTTTGTACAGCCAGCGTTTGTACCATTAGAAAGCAATCCTAGGAGGGCCATGTAATGACCCTAGAAGGCGTGATGCTCATTCTAGCGTTCACGGGGAGAAATGTTTCCATGCGCAAGCAACTGCGCCATCTGCCCAACACCACCAATGCGGCAGAATCTGAAAATACACCTGAATTGTAAAACGGTAATGAAATGAGATAAAGGAGAATCGTGGTAAAATAATCACAGCGGCATTCGCCTTGGCTCCAGTGAAAACCTCACGGTCAGAGTGGATGCTCGTCGGTCCCCCCTCCCCCCCCCCTCAGGGGCCTACTACGGTAGGTACGGGTTAGGCACCCGGGGTCCCGAACTACCTTTGACTCCCTCTGTTGGCAACCTCTAAGTGGTGAGGAAGTCAGTCGGTTAAATTGCCAGCCCGCGTTTAGACCGTGCGTGTAGACCGTGCGTGGAGACCTGTGTCGGTGGAAAGGAATATCCTGGTTGGTTGAGGGTTGCGTATCTGAGCCTGAGCCTTGTGTCTTTTCAGTGACTAGGGAGGGTGCGCAGCCTAATACACCACTTTGGTTTCTGCTTTACTTAAACGGGAGGCTAGGGACTATCCCACCCCCAGTTAATCGGCCAGCACTAGGTATTATACCGAACTCCAGGGTGAGAGGGTTGGCGAGCCTGCTGTATCCCCTGTGTAACCTGTCATTCCAGTGGGGTGACCCCTTGTTGGACTCCGTGGTGGGTGGGGAGCACCGGGGGATGAAAATTAAAATTGTGTTGCAGAAAAAGGTTCTCACAGTCAGCTCACTTCCTAGGCCTTCGACTTCAACATCTTAGTCAGGAAAATTTTTATTCATTGGAATAAATCATAGTTTTTATAAATACTTTTTTTTAGTTTGGCAGCTTTAGGCTACATCTGAAACTGTAAAAAGCGCTAAAGTTAAATCGCCGCCAAAGCAATCAACTTCGACCAACAAGACTGGCAAGCTAATAAGATATAAAGAACCAGAAAGAAAGCTTAAGAACACCTATGAGAGAACCGACTTCCTCAAGCAAAGCGTAAAGGTTATTCCCAAAACAAAGGGAAACAGGATTTCACGGAGGTCCTCTTCTGAGGATTCGTCTGGGAAGGACTCAGGTCGGCGACATTCATCTTCGCCAGTCTCTATTTCCAATCGGTTCCGAGGTACTCGAACCGAAATTTTCAATTGGAAAGGGGTCCTCCCAAGTGGAGGAGATGGAGGAAGGTGATACTGACCTCACTGCCAGAAGGACAGTGACAAAGAGGCAGGACCATCCTCCTGTAGAAGGTATTAGCCAGACAGCTAAAAAGAATAAACTGAACCGACCTCCGCAGCCTTCAAAATAGAAATAATCACAATGTACAACTTATCCCATTATAAAGAACATAGCTGTTCTACAATGGAACATACGTGGAACAAGAACACATCGACCTGAGCTTGAACTGCTGCTTAACCAGAACGATCCTTTGGTCGTATGTTTGCAAGAGACTAAACTCCGTCCACAAGACAGCTTCAAAATCAAACGGTACACCCCTGTAAGGTGTGATCTATCACTGGAAAAGGGTGTACCTGCGCAGAGGTACTATGATGCTCATCAGAGGTGATGTATTCGCGCAATCAGTATCATTACAATCAGACATCCAGTCAGTGGCTGTAAGGATTAAACTATCACATATCTAATTCACCATTTGCAATATATACCTTCCTCCGAGCGACGACCTCTCGCTCACTGATTTAGAGGATCTACTCAACAATCAACCCTTTTCTTTTGGTATGAGATTTAAATGCCCAATATCCACTTTTGGGCTCACCTCGGGCTTGGGCGAGAGGTAAGTTAATTGCCGATTTCTTGAATAATTATAACCTGATTCTCCTGAACACCGGAGAACCTAATTTCTTTCTGATGCTTTCAACAGTTTTTCACACCTGGATTTAGCAGTTTGTTCACCACCATTAGCATCTTCCTCACAGTGGAATATCATCTCTGATTTACATTCTAGTGATCATTTTCCATGTTTTATTAGTCTCTTGCCACAATATACATATCCCACTTGTTTACTAAGATGGTGCATAGATCAAGTCAACTGGAACCTTTACTCCCGGTTGGCTGTCTTTTATTATAACGAGCACGACTGTGTGAATGTTCTAGTGGAGCACCTCACGAAAAACATTCTTGATGCTGCTGAGCAGTCTATTCCACGGTCGATGACCCAAACCTGTCGTCGATTTCCGGTACCTTGGTGGACGGATGAATGCCGGAATGCCATTCGTGCTCGCAGGCGTGATCTCAGGAGTTTCCAACGTCGCCCAACACTGGATAACCTGATTGAGTATAAAAAGATGCGTGCCAAATCTAGCCAGGTTATTAAGGACAGCAAAAAGAAATCATGGAGCAAGTTTGTAGCATCATTCAATCGACATACACCTTCCTCTGTCGTATGGGATAAGTTAAGGCGCGTGTTCTAAAAAAAAAAAAAACGACTCATACGCCAATCGCCGGTCTTAAAACAGCTGTAGGAGATGTTATTGATAAGTTTGACGTGGCCAACACTTTTGGCAGTGCTTTCGCTCAAGCAGAGAATTATTCGCCTAAGTTTCTTCCTGTTAAGGCTCAGGTGGAATCTCAAGGTTTCAACTTTCGATCTAAAAATCTTGAAGTTTACAACCGTCTCTTCACCATGAGGCAGTTAGACCATGCACTTTGATCTTCGCGAAACTCTGCGTCAGGTCCTGATGGAACACACGTCCAAATGTTGCAACATCTCTCTCCTGAAGGTAAGACCTTCCTGCTTAAGGTCTATAATTGAGTTTGGATTTCCAGAAAATTGGTGACAGGCCACTATCGTACCTATTTTCAAAGCTGGAAAGGACCGTTTTCTTCCATCCAGCTACCGTCCAATTTCCCTCACAGTTGCGTTTGCAAGGTGATGTAACGAATGATCAATGGACGCTTGATATGGTGGCTGGAAACTCACAGCCTACTGACCAACACTCAGTGCGGTTTTCGACGCCGTCGTTCAGCAGCTGACCACCTTGTCTCGATTTCGACGCAGATAATGAATGGATTCATGAAGAACTGTCAAACCGTTGGAGGTATTCTTTGACCTCGAAAAGACTTATGATACGTGTTGGAATAATACGTTCCCTATACAACTGGAGCATAGCGGATGCCTTCGTTATTCATTCAGGAGTTTATGAGGGACCGCGTTTTCCGAGTAAGGATCAGCTCGGTTTTATCAAATATTTTTGTTCAAGAGAGCGGAGTGCCACAGGGATCGGTACTAAGCGTCACGCTGTTTGCTATAGCAATTAATTCTATCTCGAAATGTATTCTCCCAGGAGTATCGTCCTGCTTATTCGTACACGGCTTTGTCATCTATGGTACTCAGCGCACACCTTTTTTGGAACGCCGTCTGCAGTAGTGTTTAGATAGCCTTTCAGATTGGAGCTCTTAAAACGGCTTTCGCCTCTCTGCTGAGAAGTCACTCTGCGTGAACTTCTGGCGCCGCAGTAGGCGATTACCCCCTTCGCTGCGGTTTGGTACAGTTTTGCTACCATTCGCGGATGAGACGAGATTCCTTGGGTTGATATTCGATAGAAAACTGTGTTGGTCACCACATATGGTACAGCTGAAAGCGTGCTGTAACCGTTCTCTGAATATTTTACGGATACTAAGTGGCAAATCTTGGGGAGCGGAACGGATAGTCTTGCTGCGACTTTATCGCGCACTGATCGGAGCCAAGTTAGATTACGGATGCATAGTTTATTCTTTGGCAAGACCATCTGTGCTGAGAAGATTAGGCACTGCCATAATCAGGGTATTCGTGTGGCTGTTGGAGCTTTTCCGACCAGTCCAGTAGCCAGCCTTTATGCTGAATCGGCAGAACCCCCTCTGAAGTGTAGGCGTGATATCCTGTTAGCAAATCGTGGCTATGGGCTAAAGTGCATGCCTTCGCATCCAACGTTCACTCCTTGTTTTAACAGCGAGCTGGACGGACGTTATAGAAATATCTCAATTAGTCCACGGCCCCCAGGCATTCGCTTCCGAGAGCTTCTTCAAAAGCATGATATCGTAAAGCCTAGAATGTTTCCCAAGGGTCGCCCTCTGTGGTGTAATGGTTACCATGCCTAACTTCATATACCCAAGGTCGCGGGTTCAAACCCGGCGGAGGACGATGGATTTTTTCGGGCGTAAAAATCCTTAGCATGGCTTCCTTCGGAAGGGAAGTAAAGCTGTGGGTCCCGTGTCGTAGATTTACGGCACGTTAAAGAACCTCAAGCCCGATAAGAGAGGCCTCTGAGCAAAATTAAGCGATCTTTCACGCCCAATATAGAATGGGACGCTGAGAACCAAAAGTAGTTAAAGAGCGTCCATAAATAACAGGCCATTTCGTTTCCCAAGGTGGAAAGGATGCACCCACCTTGGTTACGTACATCCTACGTAAACCTCGGGATGACGGCATATCGAAAGTCTACAATGCCTTTTTCTAGTATCCGTAGATTTTTTTTTTTTTAATTTTTGTCAAACTACAATGACCGAACTTGTATATATACTGACGGAAGTAGGTGCACCGTTGGTATTGGGTGTGCCTTTGTTTATGGTATCGAACAATATACATTTGGTTTTCATAGTGGTACCTCCATGTATAGTGCGGAGCTGTACGCAATATATCAAGCCATTCTGCACGTTGGCCGTCGAGTTTTGAGTGACTGCCTTATATTGAGTGATTCCCTGAGTGCACTTCAGAGCCTTAGTGATCTGTACAACCAACATGGATTCCTAGTCCCATTGGCTTGCCGGGGAATGAACTGACAGATTTTGCAGCAAAGACGGCAACCACCGAACCCAGTACAGAAATGTTTTGTGTAACATCGGAAGACTTTAAGCTTGTTGTGCACAGGGCGATACTTTCGTGCTGGCACGAAGAGTGGTCAGCTCTCCGCGGAAACAAGCTTCTCGTCAATCTCGTCGGGAGGAAGTGATTTTTAGCTCGTTTGCGTATTGGCCACTGCAATTTTGCACATAGTTTCCTTCTTAAGAGTGAATCTGCTCCTGTGTGTCCGCTATGTGGAGAAGATTTATCTGTGCGTCATGTGTTGGTAGAGTGTGTTAATCTAGCACATATTTGGGAATCACTGCAACTGCCGGTCAGTCTTGCAAAAGTCCCGGCGGACGATAATCGAGTGGCAGCTAAGATTTTTAAATTATATGAAAGATAACTTTCACATTGCGGATTTAGTTGCTTTTACCCTTATTTTTGTAATAGTTTTGAATGTTTTGTTGTTCTTAAATTACCAATCTGTGGCTTTTTCCATGATTACTTTTATACATTGTTTTTTTAGATTTATCTTTCTTTCTTATTTATAAATTTCTTATTTGAGCTTTATCTCTGGCTTTTGCCATGATTTGTTTGATAAGGGCACTGATGACCTTGTAGTTGAGCGCCCTTAAATACTAACCATCATTATTGTCGGTCCCTCCCGAATGTGATGCTCATTTGTTACCGCAGAGCCATCTAGTTAGTTATATAAGACTGCTCTCTGTGCATTATGCGGTAAGAAATGTTTTCTCTCACTTATCTCGAAAACGAGCTCCAAGGGGTCTATTCTACACATTTGGGGAGTGTATTTAGATTAACATCCTTTATACTCTATGAGATGTAACTTGTCCGGTTTGGTTCTGTCCTTGTCTTTAGGACATTCTATCTGCTCTGTCTAAATTCTTGGAAAGCATGCACCCCCTCCCAACCCTCTATTACGTGTTAAATGGCTACATGCTCTTTGGAAATACAACTGTCATCGTAAGAGAGAGATAAGGAGAGGGTAAGTGTTTCTGTCTCTTTCTTTTCTAGACCTGACGAATTAAATCTCACAGACTCTAACTGCTAATTCATATAAGACGATGAATGAATTAAATGGGCGAAATGATACTTAAATGTACCCAGGACTCATTACCCGACATTCGGCTTATCAGAATAAGGGAAAATCCCGGACGACTCATCCTAACCAAGATTCGAACTCGGGACCTTGTAAATTAAACACGTAAGACGAACACTATAGAGGCGGACTATGCACTTTTATTCATTCGATATATGCTTCAGCGGATAACAACATTTATTTCAATTACGCATTTTATTGCTTTCTCTTTAATTCAATTCGGTGCCATTAACCTTCATTACAAGAAAGATAGAAACGCAAGTTCAATCTGACAAGAGCAAACGGCGCAATTACCTTCTTGCAGTTGTTGCTCACGAGTAAGATCTATCAGGGAAACGATACCTCCAAGTCACGATTAAATCTGGAAACATGATGTACAATAAAATTAAACAACTGGGTTTCTGCGGCTAGCAAAGTCATACACTTCTGCAGATTCCATTCTGTTATCTGGATTCAGTAAAATAGCGAGAGAGAAAAGAACTAATGTGTTCCATTCACATTATTTTCTCTACATCTCTGTAACAAAGTATTGTTAAAATGCTTATGCTTCTATCTACTTCATGCTAATCGAGATGAAGATTAAGAGAAATGTTTTTTGTAAGTAGAAGTGAAGTAAGGGAATACACTAGGCTAACATGATAGTCAAATCTTTTAAAAGCTGGTTGCCATGTGGATGAAATCCATTTCTTTGTATTGGCGGGAGTTGACAAATTCCCGTGTAAAGTTTTACGTATTTTAAAACTGAAACACATAACAAGGAATATCTCAAAAATGCTCAAATCCACGATAAAAAGATATATGATCTAAATTTTGTGTTTTAACGATATCTATATTTTTTGTGAGGCAAGGTTTTGTCTGTCTCGTACGGTTTACAGTTATGCAAAATCCAGCAAAATTCATCCAGAATAAAGAGGTCTTTAGAGGTTATTCCCTGAAAATTCAAATTTTATTTGACAGGTAAATATCTTTAATATACGGTATTTTAATCAAAATCGCTAGCGCCATTTTCGAGAAAATAAAAATTTTCGATAGTTTTTCCATGTAAAGGGCGGTTTGGGACGGGGAATTTTCCTCAAAATTTTCGTGTAGCTTTCTTGGAAGATACTTAACTTAAATACCAAGTTTGGTATTTTACCGCTATTCGTTTTTTGAGCTATCCTGTTCACAGCCACAGGGACACACTTACAGCGGACACATGGATACATACACACACGGATATTTTTCTAAAAAATTATTTTTTTTTTGGATACAGGGGACCCTAAATGATTATTTCCGGTGAAATCTCGGTATCGAATTTTTGGGTGGAATGCAATACTTTCTCTATGTGTAAAGTAAAAAAAAAAATCTGATTTGATGTATCACATGACCTTCTGTACTCACTCCTGTACAAACTGTTCTTACAAAAGCGTATTATTATATCTTATTAAATCAAATAACTTCAAACGCACATTTCAACTTTCGTTTTAGGAGTAGGTAAAGCGACAGACTAATTTTTAAAGAGCTTGTAAGTATGTTATGGCTTAGAAATTCTATAGTCTTTTCATGACTAGGAAAAAATCGATTAGCGACTATTCAGTTGAAAAAAGTATAAGTACTTCAAACCAATAGAATAGTTCGAAAAAGATTAACTGCACAAAAATACTTTTTATTAAGATTTTGTCTATTTCTCGTGGTTTATCGTTGTATAAAAGTCATTTAGAATGCAAAAGACCTCAAGGCTATTTAGTGGAAATTTAAGGTGAATTACATGTTGAAAAAAGGGGATTTAAGACAAATCTGTATTTACATTTTTGTGTGATATGATGTCACGTATTTTCTAGTTTTCAAAAATATATAATTCATATGACATTTCTTACCAGAAATAGGTTTAAATTAGGGTTCTATACTATCCTGGAAGCAAATTGTTAACATTTCATTTCATTGTTTCTCAGAATTAAAATTTTCATAATTTTTGCCATTTTAAATCACAAAGTAATATTCTTAAAATTAAGCTTATTCATGCATAATTTTTGGAGCTTATTAAACAGAAAATGATGTAAACTAACATCTTTGGCCTTAATCTAAGTTTAGATAAATTCTTTAGTCATTTTAAATAAAAATAAAATTCACAAAAATACATCTTTTGTGCATTTTCTCAGAAACAAATTGGTCTGAGATATCTATATTTTTAGAGATTATATTTGGAATTGAAAAAACCTCTACGACTGCCAAATATTTTTTAATTGTTGATACTGTTAAACCTTTTTAGCTTGCCGTGACATACCTCACCAAACCTGTTTAAGACAATTAGACTAAAATTTTAGATTTTTTATCCCTACGTGTATATGAACGTTAAAGTATACATTTTATTAAATATGCAAATATCTTAAATACACACTATTCTAATATTGGGCGTTTTTGTGTAGCATCTTTCAAATATTCTGAGTTAAATAATAAGTTGAAGCGGATTATATAAATATATAATTCTTAAATGATTACTTATTTGTTATATTTGATTATGAATGCAAATGACTTTAATATTGTTTTACACACACACATATATGTATATATATTAATTTATTTAATTTCTCTTAATTGCGATGTTATTCATGGAGTATATTGTGAATCGATTTTGTGTTACTCATATTAGAAACGTTACATTGAATTTACGTTAATCTTATGCTAAATTAAATCACCATGGCTAAGGTTAGTCTACAAACGATATGTTATGAAATGAGTGAATGCCTTTTTACGCTTCCATGTAGATTAATATACAACAAAGTGATTATTCTGCACTGTGAAAAATAATAACTAATCAATAGTGATGGATCGCCCGAGTTTCTTCTGATTTACTCCTACACAAAGAAGCGAATTCCAATTACAACTCATAGCGATAGCTTTTAAAACATTTGACTATCGGGTTAGTCTAATGTATTCCCTTAGTTGTCTTCTACTTACAAAGAAGACAGTAGTAACACTGTTATTGCTAAAGTTTAACTGGATTAGCATGATCTAGATAAAAGAACAACTTCTCGTAAGAATAGTTTGTTTGCAGAACGGGTAGAGAAAGTCATGTGAATGGAACACATTAGATTTTTCTACTACATATAAAAGGGGAAGTATTGTATTCTACCCAAAAGTTCGACGCCAATATAAGTAGCAACCAGTTGTTAAACATTTGACTATCGCCAATCTCTTAATATCTAATATGCAACGTACTCTAGTTATTACTGCAAAGGTTCATCTCGAATAAAGTAAACATAAACAACTAAGAATAGTTTCTATACCCACCAATAAACGATAGAAGATAGAGAAAGTTTTGTGAATATAGCACATCAGATATTTAAATTGATATATTCAATACAATGAAGAAAAGTCCTAAATTGCTTAGTAAACTCAAATTATAAAGTTATTTTCTTCACTGTTTGCTAGTTCCCAAATTGCAGGCTAAGTGAAAAGAGGAAAGTGAGCAGCATCTAAGCACCAGGAGTGTACTTGTGCCAAGGAGAAACAGTAAGTTGATCACGTACCCCAATAAACTGAGAGAGTTGCACGCAGAACAGTGCAAACCTCCACACAAATGACCTCAACCTTTGCTGGCAAAACCCAAGAGAGAAAGTTACACACAAAAGAGAAGACGATAATAACAATGATGTGTTTCACATGAAGATGTTGTTCTCTCCCTTGTCAGTATAATTACTGAACGGAGCATGGAACAACGTTTAATTATTTTTAATTTCATATCATGATTTTGTATTTAGCTCAAGTTATACTAAAATCTCTTCGCTACTTTCTTTCTTTACCTCTTTCTCTCTCTGCGTACATGTGCATCCTGTTTGCTTTGTTATTTTTCATCCTACAGATAGGTTTGATAATATTCATAGTCAGAGGAAATAACACACGAAGCAATCCATGAGCGTGTTTCGTTTTCAATAATCAGGTTTGTATAGTGTATAGTGTTTATGTAGTTGTTTATATAAAACGTTGATATTAATTTATACGAGCTTCTCTATACACTATTGCTTCCTTTTATATTATCGTATATCCAAACTATTATTAAAAAATATATGTTCCATTCACACGACTTTCTCTACATCTCTGTAGCAAATTATTGTTAAACAGCTAATTACTTTATCTACTTCGTGCTAATCGAGACAAACATGAGCAGAAACTGTCTCATTACTTGCTTTCTTGTAAGAAGAAGGGAAATAAGGGAGCAACCTAGGCTAAAGCGATAGTAAAATCTTTTAAAAGCTGGATGCCCTGTGATTGAAATCCGTTTATTTGCATTGCAAGGAGTTAACAAATCCCTGCATGAAAAAAAGTTTAAGTATTTTAAAACTGAAACCAATAACCAGGAATATCTCTGAAATGGCAAACTCCACAAAAACAATCCTCATACCCAAACTACCCTTTACATATAAAAATGTATAAAAATGTTGATTTTCTCTAAAATGATTAACGATTTTGTTTAAAATACCACGAATTAAAATATTTACTTAAAAGTTAAATGTATATCTTGGATTTTTTGAGAATAGCCTCTGAAGACCTCTTCATCCTGGATGACTGTTGCATATTTGGTAACCCTTATGAAATAGGCAAAATTTGCCTACACAAAAATTGTATATCTCGTTAAAACACACAATTTGTGTCGATATACATGTTTTTTCCGAGGAGTTATTCATTTTCAAGATAAGTATTCCTTATTGGTTTGATTTTTAAAAATTCTTATCTTTTCACAAATGGGAATTCGTTATTCGTTACTTTTTTAAAATATTCTTTACTACCTATGTCTAGTAAATAGGGGAAGTATTGCGTACCACCCAAAAATTCGATGGATTTTCACCGCTAAATGAAAACAAACACATTTTTAGAAAAAGGACCGTCTCAGTGTATCTGGTTTGATATTTGAGCTCAGCATCTTCCAAGCCTGCAACACGAAGATTTTCAAGCAAATGCCTCACCTCAAATTACTCTTTACATGGAAACATTTTCGAAATTTTTTAATTTTCTCAAAATTCTCAATATGTAGAAGCCATTTTCAGGAAATACATATATTGAGTTTTATGGGACTTTGTAGTTCCCTTCATTCTGAATGACTGTTTCCAACTGGTAAACCACAAGGGACAGACATTTTAGTACAAAAAAAAAAAAAAAAAAGGATATCATGTTAAAACACAGAATTTATGTTGTTAGCCATTTCCAAGACATTCCTTGCTATTGGTTTTAATTTTAAAATTCTTATAATTTCCTCAATGGGATGTCGCTATTCGTTTTGCTTGCTCCTGGTCAAACAATGAGAACGTATTTTCAGTGCTATTACATAGCAACCAGCCTTTAAAATATTTGACTGTTGATTAAGCATAGAGAACTTCTAATTCCTTTATATCCGAAAGGAAATATATAGCGAAACATTTATGTAGATTGACGTGAAGTAGATAGACAAATAAGTTTTTATAGAACAGTTCGATGTGAACACACAATATTATTTTAAAGCTATTCAGTTGGTTCTCTCGATGTTATGGAAAGTCCAGCATATAGCATCTAGCTTTTAAACATTTAACTATCGATTCGCTTTCAATATCCCCCCCTCTTGTAAAATAACGAAATGTGTGAAAAACACCATTTACGTAGGGTTATCTCGATTCATGTAAGATACACAGAAAAATTAATGTTGTAAGAATAGTTTGAAAAAGCCGTATAAAAATAAGCAAGGGATGGTAGAGAAGGTCACGACTCCTGTCCATGCAAACAGAACCGAATTTTAAAGTCATCACTTAGCGACCGCTCTTGGAAGATTTGACTCGCTTAAAGCCTACTGTATTCCCCTAAATTCTTTATACTTACAAGGAAATGTGGAATTAGCAAATTTCTGGGAGTGTTAACACACAACCTCCCAGTTACATATTTCCATGATGTAGGAATGATTTCTCTCCAAGCTGTAGTCGCACTCCGTGGTGTAACGATTACCACGCTAGCTTCCTGTATCCAAGGTCGCGGGTTCAAACCCAGCGGAGAACGAAGGATTTTTTTTCGGGCGTAAAAATCTTTAGCATGGCTTTCTTCGGAAGGGAAGTAAAGCTGTTGGTCCCGTGTCGTAGATTTACGGCACGTAAAAGAACCTCAAAGACACCTCTGAGAAAAATTAAGCGGTCTTTCATGCCCAATATAGAACGGGACGCTAAGAACTACAATTAAAGAGCGATTCTATTCGGTAATCATATTCAGAATATCTGGGATCTCACTCACCATCGGGACACTGAGACATTTCTTACTCTTACTCTTTAGCGTTTGTCAAAAACTTCTTATAAATTGTGCTTTATATCATAAAAGCAACAAAAATAATGAAGATGATGGTGATGATGATGATGATGATGATGATAATAATAATGGTAATAATAATAATAATGATAATAATAATAATAATCATTATTTCCGACGCTGAAATATAAGGAAAATTTGTAACATTATCTACTATTTGGAAAATAATTTTAAGAATCTCAAAATTTTAGGAGTCTCGTTATATAAAACGCTCCATATATTTTAATTACATTTGAAAGGTAACGAAAACTGTTTTTCAAATTCTACAACATTTCTGTTCCTTGCATGCAGCAATTCGAGCGTTGTTTCAGAGAAGATAGAATACAGATGAACATCAAACTTAGCAAACATACCTAAAACCACGGAATCTTGAGTAAGACTTACCGTGCCTAAAACAGTCCCTGAAGAAGTCGAGTTAATCGCACAGCGCCAGATCTTGGTCAAGGTCAATCGCTCGCTCACTTTCTTCGATTTGTATGCAGCGTCTTCAAACATGCAGGTTGCCTTGCAAGTTAGCCTTCACCTTCTGCGAGGACTTAATGTTGAGGTTGAACAACCTCTTCGAACTGTTCTCTGGAGCTTGTATTATTTTCAACATGGGGCTCCGCTTCTAAGCATTGAGTGGTCTTTGTTTTAGAATTGAAGGCCTTTAGGCAAATAGCTGAAGCATGCTTATACTGGCAGTGTCAGAATTACTTCTTACTTTTTTTAATGATACAATATATAGGGTGTGTCAAAGTTCACTTCAAACTTTAAACAACTATAAATATATTTGAGATAAGCTATAAACAATAGAGGTCACCTACTGGGCAAGCAATGGACGTTGGCTTGTTTACTTTCTCTACACGTACTATGTACATAGTGTATAGAGAAGGTATTGTATTGCACCCAAAAATTCGATACCGATATTTCACCGAAAATACATGTTTTGGGTCCCCCTGAATCCAAAAAGAAAACATTTTCAGAAAAAAGGTCCGTGTGTGTGCGAGTGTCTGTGTGTGTGGACAGCATAACTCAAAAACAAAAAGACCGTTAAATACTAAACTTGGTATTTAAGATTGGTATCTTCCAAGGATGCGACACGAAGATTTTCAAGAAAATCCTCCCACCCCAACTACCCTTTACATGGAACTTTTTTCGAAAATTTTGATTTTCTTAAAAATGGCTCTAACGATTTTGATTAAAATATCGTATATTAAAGATATTTACCTGATAAATAAAATGTATGTCTTGAATTGCCTTATTCTGGATTAATTTTGCGGAATTTTGGTACTCCCTTATTTCGCTTCTACTTACAAGGAAGCAAGTGATAAGACTATTTCTGCTAATTTTTTTCTCGATTAGCATGAAATAAATAGAAGCACAAGCTTTTTAACAATAATTTTCTGCAGAGAAAGTCATGTGAATGGAACACATACGATTTTTCAGTTTACCGATACCATGGGTACAGTTTTTTAAATTAAAATATTAGTAATTTTTATTCATATTACTATAAGGATTTGTAAGCTACAAATCATTATTTTATCACTAAATGATAGAACACAGCCAATTCAATGATTTTACGAAAGCAAGAGGAGTATTCTCAATATCTGAGAAAATTTAGAACTCTTAACAGTTTAAGAGCAGACCCATGTTTTATTCGTAAATATAGAGATTTAGTCAGGAAGTTTAAGGAAACTGGTTTTACGCTGGTAAGAAGAATCTGTAAGGCCAAAGGTAATTCACGACGTCACTGATTCATATCTTCACTCCTGCAAAAGAATTAACCACCCAGATCTTTGGCGATCGTTTCAAATAAAGCGGCCGCCATGATCTCCAGATTCCAATCCGAACGAATTTTGGTTGAAGAACGAGTTTCCTGATACTTCCAACAATCAGGCGGCGACTGAAAGATTCTATCTCGCAAGTAATTGCTAATATCCCAAGAAATCACTGCAAAATACTGTGCATGCAGTCGCAGAAATAATGGTATATGTACGTTGAACAAGAGAACGGAGGACATCTTCCCAATGTTTTATAAAACCCCATT
This sequence comes from Hymenopus coronatus, assembly GCA_030762935.1. NCBI lineage: Eukaryota > Metazoa > Arthropoda > Insecta > Mantodea > Hymenopodidae > Hymenopus > Hymenopus coronatus. The sequence goes on along the minus strand of CM060892.1, from coordinate 154,093,619 downwards.
ATTGCCCAGTATTTGACGTTTAGTGACAAAGCCTTCCTTGATTGAGTAAAGTCATCACGTGATATGTAACGATAATTTTATAAGTTCTTCGGACTTCACTGACACTTCCCTTATTCGTCTTCCGTGGTTTACGAGTAACAAGATAGCCTCTGGTTCCCAAAGTCGGCGTTCAAACCCCGCGTAGAGTGATGAAGTTTTTCGGGCCTAAAAATCCTTAGTATGGTTTCCTTCGGAAGGGAAGTGAAGTCATTGGTCCCGTGTCGTCACTTTACAGCGCATAAAAGAACCTCAAGCCTGATAAAGAAGCCTCTGAACAAAATTAAGTGGTCTTTCACGCACAATTATTTAGAATGGTATGGTGAGAACCGCGGCAGTTAAAGAGCGTCTATAAATAAAACTCAATTTAGTTTTGAAACTTTACTTAGCTCCTTAATGCATGGAATTAATACTGTAATAATGCCTTTATCGACTTCAAAATGTATTACAAATAAAGTCTTGTTTCACAGCTGCAAATAATTCACTCGACGTTTCGACGCGTAGACAGTTGACGGTTGCACGCCATCCATGGCTCGTGCATCGCTGCGCGCTAACATCCAGTCATTCATGACTCAGTACAACTCACAACACACTACCGGCTTGCTGTTCTTCCTCCTTTTATAGCTAAACATGGCGTCACAAAACTTTCTGGAAGTTTGTAGAAACCGAAGGTTCTGGAAGAATCGAGATATCTGGTTACCTGAGTGCCACACTTCCTGCGTTGTTACACATTCTAAGGTCTTCAAGTGCGATGACTCACACACCAAGGCGAATGTGAGAACTGCTGCAGAAGATGACACTACTTTACTTAGTTCCTCAATTCATGAAAGTACTTGAAAAGAAATCCGGCTTTCTGCGTTAACCAAGGAACAAATATCTTGGCTCTTACATTTTCTGAGTTTCGTATTGAAGTAAATCTCAATCATTGTCATTAATAATTACACCTATACATATTTATAAGCATGAACAAATGATGGATGAGGTCGTTTATTATATCAATAAAGTTAGCGCCTCAAATCGTTTCGGCCGACATTTATTATGCTTGCAAGGAAGTAGAACAATAAAACTGGCGTGTTTCATTCACATGACTCTATACCCGTTCTTCAAACAAGCTATTCTTAGAAAAGATTTTTCTTTTATCTACATATATCTTGCCAACCAAGATAAACATTGGGAGAGATGGTCTTATTACTTATTTCCTTATAAATAGAACGGATATAAGGGTAACCTATACGCTCGATTAAAACGGTAGTCGCTATGCAATTGTCATTGATATTTGTTTCTCTTTCCATGGCCAGGAGTAAAACAAAAGAGACGACTTTTCGTTTGAGAAAATGTTTTTGAAATGGTTATCTCCAAAGAAAAAAAAAATGTGTATGGCATAAATTGTGTGTTTTAATATGATCTACATTTTTTGTATAGTAGGTTTTTGTCAATCTCTTACGATTTACCGGTTGTTCAATGCAAAAGTTATTCAGAATGAAGAAGTCTTCAGAGGCTATTCTCAAGAAAGTTAGGATATTGGTGTATTTTATTTGTCATGTAAACATCTCTAAATTACGGCATTTTAATTAAAATCGTTAGCCATTTTTTTTTTTTTTTTTTTTGGAAAATCAAACATTTCGAAAAATGTTCTATGTGAAGGATAGTTTGGTTTTTCCTCAAAATATTTGTGTCGCATCCTTGCGAGATACTAGACTTAAACCGTTTACGACAGAGAGAGAGAGTGATAGAGAGACACATGTGGACTTTTTTTTTGTAAAAATGCTTTATTTGAACACTGGGGTCCTCAAAGCGTGAATTTCCGGTGAAATGTCGATATCAAATTTTTGGGTGGAATACAATACCTTTTCTACATACTATGAGTAGAGATGGTCGTCTCCTTAATGTCAAGTGAGAGACCTGGCTTCGATTCCCGGTATCGACGTGGGGAATTTTCTCCCGAAGGGAGACCTAGTCCGGAATGCACTCAGTCTCGTGAAGTACCTGGGTTGGGTGGGGGCAATTGAGGAGCTACCGGCTCCAGATCGAGAAGACCGCGTTAACGGCCGGGAGGGACTCCAGGCGCTGATCAAGTCTCACCCTCCAGCACTGCACCCCATTCATGATGCCTTCGGGCCGAGATGGGGCATGCAGCGGGCGGGCGGTAGGCCTCAGTCCCTTGTGGACTGTTGTGCCATGGAGTTAGGACTTTATGGATAGAGATAGTAAAATGTGTTTGTGACTAGATTTTTGTGACACACTCTGAACTAAGGATCGAAATATAGTGTATCGTCTAAAGAATAACGTATGGTTTACTATTTTCTAGGTTTCTACAGGAACAGTGTGTGATGGATAAAATTGACGAATATATTAGAAGCAAAAAGGTATTCATATTCAGCAAATCCTACTGCCCGTTTTGCATTAAGGTGAAGAAATTATTCGACTCCTTGCACATCGAATATGGGACACTTGAATTGGATCATATGGGAGAGGAAGGGAGAAGAATACAACAGCTATTAGGCGAAAAGACAGGTGTGAAAACCGTGCCTAACGTCTTTATCTCAGGCCATCATATTGGTGGTTGTGACGCCACACACAGAGCTTTCGAAACCGGAATTCTTCAGACCCTCTTAGAACAAGATGCACCTTCAACAGAGGCATGTCGGCAATATGACTTTGACTTAATCGTTATTGGAGGAGGCTCAGGTGGGTCATTTTGACAGTACAAACTAAACAATTTTTCTAATTATTCTCTTTCATTAAACTGCAAAGTGTATTTCAAAAGAACACAAAACTAGACATGAAACTTATTTTCAAAATACAATTAAAAAAAATGAATTACATGTATTACTAAAGGTCCACTAACTAAAATTAACCTCAATTTCAGAATCCAATATGCATGTTTCTAGATCAGTCTTTCTTCACTTCAATATTCTTGTATCACATTCTTGTATCTCGTATAGTTAAAATTCTCTCTCTCTCTCTCTCTCTCTCTCTCTCTCTCTCTCTATATATATATATATATATATATATATATTATATTCCATGGGGGACATATATATATACATACATATATATCCCCCCATGGAATATAATACACGTTTAAAAGTCCGTGGGAATACACATTCCTTAAAGAAACTGATGCACTCCATTCACATTGGTTTCTCGTTCTGTTCTGCGAACAAACCGTTCTGACAAGATTATTTATTCTTTTATCTACACCATGCTAGTCAAGATAAACATAAGAAGAAATTCTGATAGTCAAATCTTTTAAAATCTATCGCTATGCGATTGACATTCAAATTCGGTTCTCTTCCCTCCAGGGGCCTACTACGGTGGGTACGGGTATGGCACACCCAGGGTCCCGAGCCAACCTGAACTCCCTCGTATGGACAACCTCCGAGTGGTGAGGGATTCAGTCTATCAAAATGCCCACCCACGTGTTGGCCGTGCGTGGAGACCCGTGTCGGTGGAAAGGAATATCCTGGTTGGTTGAGGGTTGCGTATCTGAGCCTGGGCCTTCTGTCTTTTCAGTGACTAGGGAGGGTACGCAACTTAATACACCCCTTTGGTTTCTGCTTCACCTAAACGGGAGGCTAGGGACTAGCCCACCCCTAGTCAATTTCCAGGACTAGGTATTATACCGAACTCCAGGGTGGGTGGGTCGGCGAGCCTGCTATATCCCCTGTGTAGCCCTGTCACCCCAGTGGGGTGACCCCTTGTTGGACTCCGTGGTGGGTGGGGAGCACCGGGGGATGAAAATTAAAATTTAGTTCATGGCAAAAACCAAAAAAAAAACATGAAATGTGGTACTGAGTTAGGAAAAGAAGTAGTCGAGTGTTGTGGTTCTCGCTACTTAATTGTTAATAGAACGGAGGAAGGAAGAAAGTTCTCTAGCGTAAGCCCTTTTGTTATTCAAAAGGGTCTTGATAACATTGCTGGTCCTGTAAAATCTTGTATAAGAGCTCGTAATGGCACGCTCCTGTTAGAAGCAGAATCAGCATCTCAGGCTGCAAAAATACTAAAGGCCAAAATGTTAGCTAGCTATCCAGTAAAGGTCGATGTACACAAAAGCATGAATTCCTCACGCGGTGTGGTAAACTGGACGGCTTGACCTGTGAGGAAATTCAAGAAAATCTTGCTCCCCAAGCCGTAACATCTGTGTATCGTGTTCAAAGAAAAGTAAATGGAGAATTCGTGACTACCCGTACCCTGTTTATTACCTTTGATCGGGTAGATCTCCCACAAAGGATATGAATCCATTGAGGTAAGACCGTATATACCGAACCCGCTCAGATGTTTTAAATGTCAGCGCTTTGGCCACACCAATGAATTCTGCAACGGCGAGTCTACCTGTGTGAACTGTGGCAAAAACTCGCATGACGGAGAATGCACGTCAGCTCCAACGTGTGTTAACTGTAACGGTGAACATCCATCAAGTTCCCGTAGTTGTCCCCGTTTTGCAGAGGAAAAGACGGTCCAAGAGAGATACGGGTTAAAGAGAAGGTATCCTTCTTGGAAGCCCGGAAACTCTTACGAATCCGCCAACCCTCTGCCCCGAAGTATGGTACCTAAAGCTCAGTTGTAGCTAAATCGGTACAAAGTCGGGAAATCGCAACTCAAACCTGCGATATAAACGGGGTCACGATTGCAGAAAAGATTCTCACAGCCAGGTCACTTCCTAGGCCTTCGACTTCAACATCTAAGTGAGTAATAACATCTCCTACATCTGAAACTGTAAAAAGCGCTAAAATTAAATCACCGCCAAAGCAATCGACCTGACCAACAAGTCTGGCAAGCTAATAATATATAAAGAACCAGAAAGAAAGTTTAAGAACACCTATGAGAGAACTGACTTCCTCAAACAAAGTGTAAAGCCTATTCCCAAAGCAACAAAGGGAAGCAAGAGTCCACGGAGGTCCTCTACTGAGGACTCATATGGGAAGGACTCAGGTCGGCGACTGCCATCTTGGCCGGTCTCTATTTCCAATCGGTTCGAGGTACTCCAACCGAAATTTTCAATTGGAAAGGGGTCCTCCATTGGAGGAGATGGAGGAAGGTGATACTGCCCTCACTGCCAGAAGGACAGTGACAAAGAGGCAGGACCATCCTCCTGTAAAAGGTGTCTTCCCGACACCTAAAAAGAATAAACTCAACCAACCTCCGCAGCCTTCAAAATAGAAACAACCACAATGTGCAACTTATCCCATTGTAAAGAACATGGCTATTCTACAATGGAACATACGTAGAATAAGAACACATCGACCCGAGCTTGAACTGCCGCTTAACCAGAACGATCCTTTGGTCGTATGTTTGCAAGAGACTAAGCTCCGTCCACATGACAGCTTCGAAATCTAACGGTACACCCCTGTAAGGTGTGATCTATCTCTGGAAAAGGATGTACCTGCGCTATGGTGCTCATCAGAGATGATATATTCGCGCAATCTGTATCATTACAGTCCGACATCCAGTCAGTAGCTGTAAGGATTAAGCTGTCACATACCAGACTCACCATTTGCAATATATACCTTCCTCCGAGTGACGACCTCTCGCTCACTGATTTAGGGAATCTAGTTTCTCAACTATCAACACCTTTTCTTTTGGTGGTTATGTAAATGCCCACCATCCACTTTGGGGCTCACACTGGGCTTGAACGAGAGGTAAGTTAATTGCTGATTTCTTGAATAATTCTAACCTAATTCTCCTGAAGACCGGAGAACCTACATTTCTTTCTGATGCTTTCAACAGTTTTTCACACTTGGATTTAGCAGTTTGTTCACCACCATTAGCATTTCCTTACAGAGGAATATCATCTCTGATCTACATTCTAGTGACCACTTTCCATGTCTTATCAGTCTCTTGCCACAAGATACATGTTCCACACGTTTACCTAGATGGCGCATCGATCAAGCCAACTGGAACCTCTACTCCCGGTTGGTTGTCTTTTATTACAACGAGCACGAGTCTGTGAATGTCTTAGTGGAGCACCTCACGAAAAATATTCTTGATGCTGCCGAGCAGTCCATTCCACGGTCGACGACCCAAACCAGTCGTCGATTTCCGGTACCTTGGTAGACTGATGAATGCCGGAATGCCATTCGTACTCGTAGGCGTGCTCTCAGGATTTTCCAACGTCACCCAACACTGGATAACCTGATTGAGTATAAAAAGATGCGTGCCAAATCTAGGCAGGTAGTTAAGGATAGCAAAAAGACATCATGGAGCAAGTTTGTAGCGTCATTCAATCGCCATACACCTTCCTCTATCGTATGGGATAAGTTAAGGCGCGTGGACGGAAAAACGACTCATACGCCAATCGCCGATCTTAAAACAGCTGTAGGAGATGTTAATAAGCTTGACGTGGCCAACACTTTTGGCAGTGCTTTCGGTGAAGTGTCTAGCTCAGAGAATTATTCGCCTGATTTTCTTCCTGTTAAGGCTCAGGTGGAATCGCAAGGTTTCAGCTTTCGTTCTAAAAATCTTGAAGATTACAATCGACTCTTCACCATGAGGGAGTTAGACCATGCACTATCATCTTCGCCAAACTCTGCACCAGGTCCTGATGGAATACACGTCCAAATGTTGCAACATCTCTCTCCTGAAGGTAAGGCCTTCCTGCTCGAGGTCTATAATCGTGTTTGGGTTGACGCTATTTTTCCAGAAAAGTGGCAAGAGGCCACCATCGTACCTATTTTGAAAGCTGGAAAGGACCGTTTTCTTCCATCCAGCTACCGTCCAATTTCCCCTCACCAGTTGCGTTTGCAAGGTGATGGAACGCATGATCAATGGACGGTTGATGTGGTGGCTGGAAACTCACAACCTACTAACCAACACCCAGTGCGGTTTTCGACGACGTCGTTCAGCAGCTGACCACTTTGTCTCGATTTCGACGCAGATAATGAATGGATTCATGAAGAACTGTCAAACCGTTGGGGTGTTCTTTGACCTCGAAAAGGCTTATGATACGTGTTGGCGAACAGGAATAATACGTTCCCTATAAAACTGGAACATACGTGGACGCCTTCCGTTATTCATTCAGGAGTTTATGAGGGACCGCGTTTTCCGAGTAAGGATCAGCTCGGTTTTATCAAATATTTTTGTTCAAGAGAACGGAGTGCCACAGGGATCGGTACTAAGCATACGCTGTTTGCTATAGCAATTAATTCTATCTCGAAATGTATTCTCCCAGGAGTATCGTCCTGCTTATTCGTAGACGACTTTGCCATCTATTGTACTTCTCAGCGCACACCTTTTCTGGAACGCCGTCTGCAGCGGTGTTTAGACAACCTTTCAGATTGGAGCTCTAAAAATGGCTTTCGCTTCTCTGCAGAGAAATCACTCTGCGTGAACTTCTGGCGCCGCAGGAGGCGATTACCACCTTCGCTGTGGTTTGGCACAGTTTTACTACCATACGCGGATGAGACGAGATTCCTTGGGTTGATATTCGATAGAAAACTGTGTTGGTCACCACAAATAGCACAGCTGAAAGCGCGCTGTAACCGTTCTCTGAATATTCTACGGATACTGAGTGGCAAATCTTGGGGAGCGGATCGGACAGTCTTGCTGCGACTTTATCGCGCACTGATCCGTGCCAAGTTAGATTACGGATGCATAGTTTATTCTTGGGCAAGACCATCTGTGCTTAGAAGATTAGACACTGTCCATAATCAGGGTATACGTGTGGCTGTTGGAGCTTTTCCAACCAGTCCAGAAGCCAGCCTTTATGCTGAATCGGCAGAACCCCCTCTGCATTGTAGACGCGATATTCTGTTAACAAATTATGGCTGTGGGCTAAAGTGCATGCCTTCGCATCCAACGTTCACTCCTTTTTTTAACACCGAGCTGGACGAACGTTATAGAAATATCTCAATTTAGACCACGGCCCCCAGGCGTTCGCTTCCGAGAGCTTCTTCAAAAACATGATATCGTAAAGCCTAGAATGTTTCCCAAGGAGGAAAGGGTGCACCCACCTTGGTTACTTACAACATCCCATGTAAACCTCGGAATGGCGGCATACCGAAAGTCTACAGTACCTTTTTCTAGTATCCGTAGATGTTTTTTAGATTTTTTGTCAAACTACAATGACCGAACTTGTATACATACTGACGGAAGTAAGTGCACCGTTGGTGTTGGGTGTGCTTTTGTTTATGATACCGAACAATATACATTCGGTTTTCATAGTGGCACATCTATTTATAGTGCGGAGCTATACGCAATATATCGAGCCATTCTGCACGTTGGCCGTCGAAATTTAAGTGACTGCCTTATATTGAGTGATTCCCTGAGTGCACTTCAGAGCCTTGGTGATCTCTACAACTATCATCCTATCGTGCAGCGTATCCAGGATGCCCTCCACGTTCTATCTACTTCCGGGGTTAATTTGGAATCCTAGTCAAATTGGTTTGTCGGGGAATGAACTGGCAGATTTTGCAACAAAGACGGCAACCACCGAGTCCAGTACAAAAATTTCTTGTATAACATCGGAGGACTTTAAGCTTGTTGTGCGCAGGGCGATACTTTCGTGCTGGCACGAAGAGTGGTCAGCTCTCCACGGAAACAAGCTTAGAGTAGTGAAGGACCTTCCAACAAACTGGGTAACAACTACCTCTTGTCATTCCCGACGGGAGGAAGTAATTTTGGCTCGTTTGCGTATTGGCCATTGCAATTTTACACATAGTTTCCTTTTTAAGAGTGAATCTGCTCCATTGTGTCCGTTTTGTGGAGAAGATTTGTCTGTCCGTCATGTGTTGCTTGATTGTGTTAATCTAGCACATATTCGGGAATCACTGCAACTGCCGGTCAGTCTTGCAGAAGTCCTGGCGGACGATAGTCGAGCGGTAGCTAAGATTTTTGAATTTTTATCGAAGATACCCTTCAAATTTCGGATTTAGTTGTTTTTATCCTTGTTTTTGTATTAGTTTTGATGTTTTTTTTTTCTTTTCTCTAATCACCAATCTGTGGCTTTTTCTATGATAACCTTTTTACATAAATTTTTAGACTAATCTTTCGTTCTTATTAATAATATTTCTTATTGAGCTTTATCTCTGGCTTTTGCCATGATTTGTTTAATAAGGGCGCTGATGACCTTGTAGTTGAGCGCCCATAAACACTAACCATCATCATCATCATCATCGGTTCTCTTTCCATGACCAAGAGTAAAACTATGGGATATGAAACGGAATGGGGACTTTTTGCGTGGCAAAAGTTTAAGTATTTTAAAATTGTAACAATTGAAAGGGAATATCTCGGAAATTGTTAACTCTACAAAAAATGTTTAGACATAAATTGTGTGATTTAACGAGATCTACATTTTTTGCGTGGAAGTTTTTGTCTATCTCTTACTTTACCAGTTATGCAAAATTTGTTCGGAATGAAGATACTTCAGAGGCTGTTCACAGGTGTCATATAATTGTCTTTAACGTACGGTATTTTTATAAAACACGATAGAGCTGTTTTTAGAAAATAAAAGTTTTCGATTTTTTGGTTGTGATTGATTGTTTGGGATGGAGTAGTTTTTTGAAAATCTTGGTGTTGCATCCTTAACTAAGTTTGATATTTAACCGACTTTTCGTCGACACACGGACATAGATACGGACACACACATGGATCATGTTCTAAAAATCTTATGTGTTCCATTACATGACTTTCTCTGCATCTCTGAAACAAATTATTGTTAAAAAGCTTATTCTTCTATCTCCTTTATGATAATCGAGGTAAACATTAGCATAAATTCTCTTCATTATTTGTTTCCTTGTAAGTAGGAGGAAAATAAGGAAATACAGTAGGCTAAAACGATAGTCAAATCTTTTAAAAGCTGGTTGCCATGTGGTTGAAATCCGTTTCTAAGTTCTATTTTCCGCGTGAGAAAAGTTTACGTATTTCAAATCTGAAACAAATAACAAGAAATGTCTCAGAAATGGTCAATTCCATGACAAAAATGAATATGACATAAATCTGTGTTTTAACTTGATCTACATTTTTTGTGTAGTAAGTTTTTGTCTATCTCTTATGGGGTACCGGTTACTCAAAATTCATCAATGTTCATTTAGAATAAAGAGGTCTTTAGAGGTATTCTCCGAAAATTCAAGATATACATTTTATTTGCCATATAAATATATTTAATATACGGTATTTTAATCAAAATCGTCACAGCCATTTTTGAGAAAATCAAAAGGTTCGAAATTTTTTCCATGTAAAGGATAGTTAGGGTTGGGGAATTTTTCTCAAAATCTTCGTGTTGCATCCCTGCAAGATACTAAACTTAAATACCAAGTTTGGTATTTTACCGACTTTTCGTTTTTGAGTTATCGTGTTCACAGACACAAGGACGCACATACTCACACACATACACACAATCCTTTTTCAGAAAATACTTTTTTCGATACAGGAGACCCTAAAACGTTTATTTCCGGTGAAATCTCGGTATCGAAATTTTGGATGGAATGCAACACCTTCTCTATACACTGTGTACATAGTATGTGTAGAAAAAGTAAAATGTTTTTTTTTTATTTAGGAGATTCTAAAACATGCATTTCCGGTAACATTTCGGTATCGAATTTTTGGGGAGGGATGCAATACCTTCTCTGTCGATGTACTATGTACTAAATAGAATCCAGAAACATGCTATGGACATATTAACACTTAAGATGTTCTATTATGACTGACTCGTAAGCCGAAAGCACATAAGCTTGAAGTGCACATGGCTGTCTACAGTATACTTTTGGCTATGTCATTACGCAAAGCGTGCAGAGCCGTGGTAATAGTTTTCTGTCACCTTCTTTCCAAGAAGAAACTTCTCTTTTATCTTGTCCCTGAATTCGCAACGTTTTGAGAGGCAAAATGTAAATGAGATTATAGGAAATGAGGGTTAAGCTCTCTGTATATATTCAGAATTTTCTGAGCTCTTTCATTGTAGTCAGGAGATGGTTCAAACTTTTCACACATATCCAAATTCTTAGTTCCACTTCAAGGGTTTATTAAAATTCTCCACCGTTTCATAATTGTCTCCTGTGGCATCCACTAACATACGAAATGTTTTTGAACGTTGCAATTATAAATAGGAATCCTTATTAATTTGTGTTAATATTTTTATGGACATTTTTGACAAACCAATATTATGTGTATATTAGAATTGCTGGATATTCTATTCTCCTGGTTTCTGGTAAGCTTCTTAACACCATTCACATTTTACTAGCGTTCTTCAGATCGTCCTAGGATTTTGTAAAGCCCTTATAAGTCCATCAACATAGAAATTGTCTTCAAAATAACACAGGTGCACATTCCATTGGCGTCAGTGGTATTAAATGACCTCTAGAACTACATTTTATTTTCCTAAGTTTTTTTATAAATGTACAGAATGAATACTGAATATGGAATAACCCCGTGAAACACATTTGGGCTTTTCTAAAAGACATTATTATTATTATTATTATTAATAATAATAATAATAATAATAATAATAATAATATTTGCATAGGTGTGTCTCAGTTCATCAACAGGTGTTGAATGGCATTACAAAAGACCATTGGCCCATATAAAGAAAATAATATTCCAAGTATATATTCCACAGTATTTTAAAGGCGTTTCTTTTTAAGCCTGTTTTTTTTTTTTATCGTGGAATTATTGGATGTTTCTGTGATTCAGAAATAAGTAAGCCACCTACAAGTCAGCATTAGTTTGAGTGATCTTTGCATTCCCGTGGTATTGAACCTGCAAGAAACAAAAACTGTAATTAATATTATTATTATTACACACCTTTTAGAAATTATTTTACATTAAATCTAAGACGACTATCAAAAGCTTAAGATAGAACACACCTATAATAAATATTGGAAGGTCTATACATCATAACAAAAAGAATTCGCTTAGCCCGCCTCTGCAGTGCGGTGGTAGCGTGTCTGCCTTATCTTTTAGCGGTTCCGAGTTAGGATCTCGACTAGGGTGAGTTACCCAAATAAGGCTTTCTCTTATCCTGTGAAGAATGTCGAGTAATTCTAAGCTCTATGGACTACGGGCTCATGTGAGCATCATTTCAACCATTTCGTTCATCATACGATGTGACCTAACAGGTTAAAAGACCTTAAAAATTGCATATATTGCTAAGATAGAAAGGAAAAATGCTTTCATTTCAACACCAGACTATTACAACGCATGTCTTGAATGGAATTGCATATTTTAGAATTATCGTTAAAACACGGGTCTTGAATGTTTTGCTGCACAAGGACTACATTTAAATTACATAAAGGTACTAGGGCCACTCACAAGAATAAAAAAGGCTGTTTCAACCCCTAATGTCCCTTTCCTGAATAGATACTAATGGAGAACATGATATCAATGGAATTTTATCTTATATTAATAATTGCCTAAACGTTCGAATGTCTGTTAGGATGAGTTACTTGGATACGTTTCTTTAAAGAATCCCCATCCCATCCGAGCACATTTGAGCATCATTTCACGCATCATTCACACATCATTTATTCATTGTCCAAGTTGTATCAAGTTAAATGAACGTAAAAACTTTTATTATAATCTACTGATATTGGTGTAAGACAATGGGAATTATATATAAGGTATACAATGGAGAACACCTCGCGCACTGCGACTTAGGGGAGTTACTAATTCAGGAGGAAAGAATGAAATGGAGGAACGACAGGAGGCTATATGCCTCAGGCAGACAGGGCAGAGAGACGCGCGTCAGTACTGGTAGTAGCTAGTTAGAAGACCTACTGGAACTGCCCAGACCGACTGATCAACCAAGCAGTCGTCTCTTTACCGTGGGATTTCCATCTGCGCGGCACCGCCATAAGCCGCGAAATCTAGAAGCATACCTGAAATATGAGAGGGAAATGGAATAAAAGGAAAAAGATGGAAATAAAATCGTGGTAGATGAGAAACCATTCTAATGTTTTCCTATCGATCAAAGAAAACCACGAAAAAATCAAGGTTAGATTGAACGATCAACGGCATTCGAGCCCCAGAACTCCCGAATGCGAGCCTCACTAGTTACCGTACAAATCAGTAGAATTACAGGATAGGAGAGAAAAGTACATTTTTATTTATTAATTGAAACAACAACTCCCCGTAATTTACGGGCTGCCAACAAGGTCAGGGTAAAACAGACAACTTATAAATGAACTATCCAAAAGAAAAATAAATAGTAATAAACTTGAAACTCTTCTATAAAGATAATATAATATCGTCAGTTTTCATTAGTATGGCAACCAAAAAGAAAACTAAAAGGTGCAAAAGGACAATTAAACATAATATAAAATTAACATACAGTAAATAATTTATAGCAAATGAATAAAGACTGTGAAAATGGTATAAATGGCTATTGCACAAATGATTTCGAAGAAGAGAAATTGAATCTGTTATTACAGATATGGCAATTTTTTTTTCCTTCTTCAGCCCAAACCTTTTCCAAGATTTGTAAAAATGTAAAGGAATGCTACCCCCGAGCTCCAACTATCAGACCAATTATCTCAATGATATTTAGATTGTATTGTGCCTTGAAGTATGAGGTTGTGGGTATGTAAATATACAATTTCTCTTTATCGACGGCTTCTGGTTTTCCTTTGAGCTTTTCAAATCTAACGGTAGGGTCGATGATAAATCCTATTTCTGGGTCTTCTCAAATTGCAATCATGTCAATTCGTCTTGTGCTACTGCTAGTTTCCAATTGGTGGACTTGTTCGAAGACTTTGTAGTTCTTCGTTCCCAGTTCGTCGGCAATCATTGAGCGAACTTTTTTATGGTAAGAGATGCGTAATACTTCTCCATGAAGGCAAGATCCCAAGACGTGTGTAAGTGTTTCTATCTCTGTGGCATCGCCACAGAGGCTGCTGTCTTGCGACCTACCCGGTATGGAACGCACGGTGGATACTTTAGCTGTCATTTTTGTAGATTCACGACATATACTTGATGTTAGGTCAATACGGTTTCGAATCTATGAATTCGCTGTCTTGTATTCTTTGAACAATTTGACACCGAGTCCTTTCTGTCCTTCCTTTAGCCCACGTGTCTACTTCTCTTTCTCGAAGTTTCCTGCTGATACATCGAACGTCAAATCGTCTTCTGTTAAATTTAAAAACCTCAAGAGTTTATTCATCTCAGTAGTAAGGTCTCGAGTGGTCTGTGCCTATGGACTGAAGGACTGAATTATAGTTTTGCTTGAGTTTATGTGCTGCAGATATGCTTCCCACGCTGCTTTGAAGAGATCAAGCTCTTTTTATTTCATTTCAGAATATATTATGTGCTCTAATATATCCAAGAGTAGGTGTAATATTTCTTTTAAGGAGCTTTTGATAATTTTGAACAGTTGTTAAGAATTTGTTTTAGTATTTTAGACCGATCAGCGGTTTGGAAAGGGTAAATTACAGATGATACAAATGGGAGAGTTAATAACCTGAAATTTTTGTTCAGCTTTAAGTAAAAGGGATGACACTAACAGATCTAATTTGTTGTGAAGTATTTTTTTAACTACACCATTCTTATAAAAACCCAGCACGACGGTGAAGGTCACGTCCAAGTATTTTATTAAATCTCCTAATGCGACGGTTTCGATCTTGCAGGCCTATCTAAAGTTGTGCCGACTATATTTCCATTTTGGCTGTGAAGTCCTATGCATTTCCTTGGGTTGACCTGCAACCCTATCTCTTCAAATTGCTGATTGCTAGGCGTGTTAGTTCGAGATAAAGATAAATAAGAAGTAAGTGCTTCCCATTTTATTCGATTTCTAATAGCATAGTCATCAATGAATTTCAAGTTCTAAAGGCCCTGCGGTATGTTTCTCCTTTGTTTATATGCACATCACGCAACGGCCAGTCCTGTATTTGGTAAACTCGCACACCGCCGACTTGCGTTCACGTGACTCTCAGTGAGGAATCAGTGGACCGATTCAGTCGCAAACTTTCCCGTACATAATGAATGACTTTACATATGCTGCATATTCATTTAATTTGTGCTGCATTTGGGGAATCTGCCAATGCTACGTGTGGCATGTATCATCGGCGATTTCTAAACTATTGCCTCCCCAGAAGAGGAACGTAAATGCAGTGTATTAAAGAATCTGTGGCTCGGGTTCTCTTTATTCCCGATTCAAAGTTTTTTTTTTTTTTTAACTATTGAGGTTAAATTTTAATTTCTCATCTTTGTAAGGGCAATGAGGGTGACTTTGTAATTTAAAGAATGGAAGTGCAAATGCTTGCATGTTGAAGTTATTTATTTGTTCAAAAAACCCGAATTTAAAAAAAGCATGATGCTATAGTGTTTACTATTTTTAAGTTGAACCATGAATATTTTCTGAATACTAAACAGATAACGGTTACGTAGGCTGAAGTTTCATCGCGTCTGATATTCTTCCGTCACAGTACACCATCTATAGTCGAAAAGGACAAAGGACAGAGGAGGGTGAATCGTGTGAGTTGTTAGTAAACGACCGAACGTCTGAGATAAGGAATAATAGCCTATATTAAAATTATACTATCACCATAGGTGCATGGGATGTATACAGAGCAGCTGCCAAGATTTGTTTTTCACTAACCAACATTATTTATTGTCAGTTTTTAGTGAGCTATCGGAATACGATTGCTGATAATTCACGTTCTAGTGTAAAATTATCAGCTCTATTTCTTGAAAATAGCTAGCTCATACAGATGATATCTCAAAAAAAAAAAAAAAAAAAAAATAGGAGCTTTATCATAAGATAACGACCAGAGCTATAGGAAGTTCGTATCAAATTCCTTATGCAGGGTAAGACCGGCCAGGGTTGGCAATAGAATGCGGCGCTTCTTGCGCGAGCAAAGGTCAACGTAAAATGCAACCGATTACTGCAAAACAGATATTACTGTGTACGTCGGTAGGAAGGAAGGCGTTCGAACATCTTTGTTCTGCTTAAATGTGAGCAAAATTGATTTGTTTTACAACTTTAGTAAGGTTTCTAGTAGTACTTATTCAGGAAACGATAGCAGTTCAGTAATCAAACAGTCTAGTAAAAGAAAATCTTCACGGAAACATAGTATTGATTACAAATTTGTTCAGAAAGTTACCCACAATTATCGCATTGTTACAGTCCAGAGGTATGGAGCTGAACTAAATCTGTGCGGCATGTCAAGACGGATCTACTAATCCACGAGCATCCTACCTGAACTAAAGATGAAAATGAAGAGAATGCAGGATTCAGTATGAACTATCTATCGCATACAAGCTGCATTTTTAGATCCCAACAAATGTTTATTTGCTTGGCGATACTGATGCATCACGCGAAGTGGAACACACTTTTTCGCATCACAAATCTTGTTTGTCGGAACGTATAATGAGGTTTTCATTTGAAAATCTTCAGAAGTACATAATTATAGTTTTCAATAATACGGCTGCAGATGAGTAAAGATTTAGTGTAATCCGTGTTTTCGTTTTACCTGATAAGAGTCTGAAGATATTTAAGAAATTAATTTTATTATTTGGACATTATTTTACATTCTATCAATAAATATTACAATTCGTGTTATAATTGCTTCTGTGTTTTCATAATGTACATATGTAAAGAAAGAAATCAGTTAGTATCAGCCTTATATATGTAACAATTTGAATGTTGTGCATAATGATCTGCTTTTACGAATGGCTCATAAGTTATTCTATTTCTCTGGAAACAGTACTGTTTACTTGACAACAGGTTTGCTAACCTCTCCTCCCTTTATTCTTATCAATGACTTGTTTTGATGCGGGGAGATGATCGGTCGCAACCTGTAAGCGGAACGGCGAACGGTACGTATTCCCTAGCTCTGATAATAATAATAATAATAATAATAATAATAATAATAATAATAATAATAATAATAATATTAAATGCTTTGAAAACAGGGAAATAGGGTCTAAATGCTTGTAATGAAATTAGGAACTCAACATCACTAATTTTTACTTTCTCTACCACATACAATAAGTAGGAAATGTATTATATTCTATCACAAAAATTTGATACCGAGATTTCACCGGCAATATATGTTTTGAGGACCCTGATTCCAAAAAATTATAAAATGTCCGTGTATATATATGTATATATATATATGTATGTATATATATATATATATATATATATATATATATATATATATATATTAACCACATGCTCCATTACACTGTAATACTACAAGTTTGAGCTATATCTTCTTTCTTTAAATACAATATAAACATACTCCCGTATTGTGATCACTATTGGGAAGTGATAAATGTTTACATATTTACAGACTTAAATATTTAAATTGTCAATAAAATTGTGTATTTATGTACAGATATCCGAGATATGTTTCAAATACTACGGTATATAAGTTAAACACATTAAATTATCTGTGTGTTAACAACGCTGTGATTTGCCAAAATCATATTAGCGCCAGTAAATCTACTGACATGGGTTGTCCCTTTTTAAACATACTTAAAAACCATCGGTTTGAACCGTGAGTTTGAACCCGTGACCTTGGGATCAGAAAGCCAATGATTAACCAACTGACTGACTCAGACCGATATGAAAGTTATCTGAGATGTCTTTAATACAACATTGAACTTTCATTATATATAGGCACACACGTACCATAAATAGATATATTAAAATTTACAGAAATTGTCTGCTTAGTTTTTCATTGCCTATGTATGTTACTAGTTCATTATTTGCTACTGGTCACTGTCCTCGGATACGAAATACTTGATTCAATTGTTATATATATTTCTAGACGTTTCATTGACACACAGAACTAACTACTGTCTATAATTTGGAATCTGAGAATAAAGGATATTTTTTTTATTCCATGGCAAGTGCTAATTGCAGGCTGTTAGGCTCATTATCTTTGAGGGTGCGTAACCTAGGTCTAGACCTCAAGCGGCCCGCTACGAAATGATATAGAGAAAGTCATGTGAATGGAACACATCAGATTTTTTAATTACAATTATTATAAATGCGAACTTTTGATTTCTATTTGTTCCAAATCCTGATGTTGGGAAGCTAAATTCATCATATGTTAATTTAAAATTATCATATGAGTATATTTTATTTTCTGCACAGGTTAACATCCTAAAATTGGATTTATTGCATCTAAGATTTTATATATATATATATATATAAAATATATATATATTGTTATTATTATTATTTTAGCTTAACGTCCTTTAACTTAGTTGGTAATATCGGACGATGAATGAAATCGGAGAAATGATATTAAAATGATCTCGGGAACCTTGGAGCTTAAGTTACTCGACATTTGATTTCTCATAATAAGGGAAAACCCCGAAAAAACTTATCCGAGTAAGTCACCCTAAGCGAGATTTGAACTCGCGACCTCTTGAATGTGAGGGGGACACGCTACCCCCACACTACCAGGGCGGGCTCTAAGATGTTTTTTCTAGCTATCAACACATAAAGTGTGCTGTGTGAAAACAAAATTCAACCAAAAGACTTGAAAATTTTACAGCTAAATGAATAGTAATACAAATTTTGTCATAGCAGATCCCTATTTTATGGTGAACTAAAGACTTTCAAAGCGAAATTTAAATCACGTATACGGTAGTGTTTATTTTGCAATAAAAGTGTATGGTGTCAGCACAATTAGCATGCAATTGTAGTGGAGAGTAAGTAAATGGGTGTTCATGAGAACGCAGGGTGGCGCACGAAAAATCGGCCCGAGTATAGATAGACTGCTCGCCCGCCAATTAAGCAAGATTTGTTGCTCACCACAAGCAGATACAAAACAGATAAACATGTAATAATTAGATAATAAAGAAATAAAAAATAATGCAAATGTCTTATTTACTGAATTGAGCATGTCTTTTGCATTACATTGCAATACTGAAAATGACATTTCTGTTCTACAATGCGCGCGCCCTAACATATTAATATATAGTTTGTGCAATTCTGCCGCATTAATTTTCAACATTTAATTGAGAGTATTGTTCTCAAGTCTTCTAACGTTCTGGGGTTATTTGGGTACACTTTGCCCTTTAGGCTATCCCACAGATAAAAATCACGAGTGGTAAGGTCCGGCGAACGCAGCGTCCACAATCCTTTGCTGATGGTCCTTTATTCTGTAAATCTTTCATGAATTCGCGATATTGAACTTGGGTGAAGAATGACATCTCTTCATTCAGTTGAAAGACAACATGCTGTGTTCATTAGGGGTCAACTGTGCGTAACATTCCTCAAAGATTCTCATAAACAGTAGTGTTTACTGTGGTTTCAAAAAATATGCGATCCACAATCCGACTTGCTGACACGACACACCACACACTCCGATTTTTCACCATGAAGAGGTCGTTTGTTGACCAGTGTATGTGTTCTGGGAGTTCATGTGTCCTGTCAGATGGATCCAGACTTAATCACTTATTAAATACAGAACCGGATCCAACATTCCTCTCTCTATTGTTTGACAAAGACACGTACAGCAATTCACACGTTTTGTCTTATCTTCCTCCCCCAGTTCTTGGACATAAGTATAGATATTGTCTCATAAGTAATGTAGTTTTTTTAAGAAAAACAAGTATTTGAAATTTGTTTTTACAAGCAATTAACTAATCTTCAAAGTACAAACCATTAGATTCTATGGCCTTGAGCCATCTTTCAGCGAGGTTTATTATCCCACGATGGTACCAGTCTCTGGTTTTTGATGCGAAGAATTCGGTGAGACCCACTTGCACTGCTTCAATGTTGTCAAAACTTCTTCCACATAGAAAATGGACAATGGACCGTAAAATATGATAATCTGGTGGTGCGAGATCAGGGCTGTTTGCTGGGTGTGGTAACAGTTCGATTCCTCCGAATTCCTGAATTTTTTCCATGGTTCGTGCAGTATGGGGTGTTGTGTTGTCCTGTTGCAATAGAATTCTATTTCGGTTAACTAATTCTGGGTATCTCCGTCTCAAAATGTCATGAACTCGTTCCAGTTGTTGAGGATAAAGATCCGCATCAATCGCACTCCCAGTAAATCACACCTTCAAAATTCCACCAGTCACACAATATTACTGACCGAACCGATTTTTTTAACGATGACTTTAGCAGGTTGGTGGAGATCAAGCCACTGTTTCGAGGTATCAGGGTTTCGGTAATATACCCATTTTTCATCACAAGTGACAATTCTTCTAACAGATTCTATCATCCTTGGGATTACGGATAAGCTCACGACAGATATCCAGCCTGTTGAGGTGTCAGTTCATTAGATACAGCTCTACAGCTTCTGTATGATTTTCCAAGTGTCTTAATGTGGCGATGTATGGTATCTTTTGATGCATCAAGTTCTTCTGAAAGTCTATGGGTACTTTCTTGCGGATTTTCTCGCAAAACGTGGCGTGTATCCTCAATATTCCATACTTTAGGTCTTCCAGAACGTGGTAAATCTTTAGTGTTTTCGTCCCCATTCTTGAAACGTTGAAACCATCGTTGTGCCACACGCTCACTAACAATACCTTTTCCTTCCACTTCACATATTCATCGAGCTGCGGCAGCGGCTTTATAATCTTGGTTTCCAACAGTGCTTTAAAAGGACTCTAAGTTCAAACTTTGTTATCTCCATTTTGTGATTGTTTATTAACAACTGAAGACTGATACATGCTCGCAACACTGCCATAGCATCCTGTAAATAGCATTGCCAAACCAAATACACCCAATAAATGTTCAAAAATGCCAAAAAACCAACATTACTTATGAGACAACCTAATAATTTTCTTGGGGGTCATTCATACTGACAAGAGTTACGCGAAACGTTCACTTGTTGCGACAATTAAGTGTCGACTTCTTTGGACTCTGGATCAATCGTGCGTGAATATCCGCGGCCACAGTAGATGTACGAACGTACAGGGCTCGATTCTTTTTTGCGTTTGCAACTGATCCTGTAGTGCGTCACTTTGTCACCAAATCGTATATGTTGTTCTTTGCTGGTAAGATAGCCCCTAGAAAATTCTTTGCAAAAATGCCCCGCGTTTCCTTAAATGAATCGGTATGTTCGCCCCCACTGTTGCAATACTTTCTCGCTGAGATATTTACTTCACACATCTTAACCGAGTCGCAACGGCCTTCATATCGACAGCAAAAAACGTATAGTCATAAGATTTTTGTAATAATAAACGATATTGGCGGGCGAAAATGAGCAGTCTGGTAATCAAGGCTAGTTTATTGTGCGGACTTCTTAGTTGCTAGACACTTGAGTTTTCAGAAGGTGGGAGAGCTCCACAGTAACTCAATTCAACCGAGATTCATCTCGAGAAAGCTGAATTACGAGGCCCACCAAAAGTTTAACTTTATTTCCAAACTAACTTATGACTGAAACTAATTTATATCATTAGTATTACCAATTTAACTCGTCTCTGGTTTACAGAGGCGGTGAATGATATGTGTGAAATGAGCCGGGATATACACTTACCTTACGCACCATCCGGGACTCCACTTTAGAGGAGACTCGAACTCGGATCCTCTACCCTCAAAGTTAGAAGGCAGACATGTATGAAAAGAAAACCCGAGTGAGAGTTGTTTTCATGCGTATGTGTTTTGCATGCATGAAAGAGGTAAAGTGCAGATATTTGTATTGGCAAACTGTGTAATGAACAACACTGGTACATCAATTTTGCTTCATTTGCGGACTTATAACTTTACTTATTAAGAACAGTATGTTTTCAGTTTGGTTAGTACCTCTAAGTAGGCGTTGCAACCATAAGACATATGTGGTTAATTTCCCTGAGTTCGCGGATCGAAAGGCATAACCTTGAGTGAGCTGTAACGACCGTTGTATCGGAACTGAGTTTGAATGCTTTCTGCAAGACCAATGACTGCACACCATCTAGGCCAAACAGGTTAGATATTAGATGTGAAAATATTGATGCAAAATAGATATTATATATTGACAAGTGTTGCTCATTTCGCTGCGCAGTTAAGACCACGCAAAAAATATCGATTAGCAAATTATGTGATTGGTTTATACGAAAATTGTTAGACGAAGAGAGAGTGAGAGAGACAGAGAAAACTAACACACCAAAATAGGTACACATTAAGGTAACGTTTATCAAAATATTTGTATGTATACCTGTACATATCTATTTTCATAACATTTCACAATAGTTTTATATGTATTTCAGATTTGAGATTGTTTTACAGATATATCCGCTTAATGGGTTTTACAAACGGGTAACTCTTATAGACGAAGTATACAGTTTCTTATTTCTAAGTGCTTTTCTTCCACATAGTGGCCATTGTAGTCACAGTTCTACTTCTTCCGAAACAGTTATATTATATCCGCGCAACTGCCTCACATTAGCAGAGACAATTAACACGATATAGGCATATATCTTATTATAATAATTGTTGGAAATATTCTGTTTCTCTTCCTACACACTTCTGGCATCTTCTCAGAAAAAAAAAATGTTACCGATGTCAATAGTCAGGAAGATATCAGCGCCGGCATTGTGCCGGAATTTCGACCCACAAGATTTCTTTAACATGCCAGTAAATTTACTGACATGAGGCTGTCGCTTTTAAGCACACTTAAAACCACCGGTGTGGGCCAGGTTTGAACCCGCGACCTTGAGTTCTGAAAGCCAATGCATAACCAACTGAGCTACCCAGACCGACTCTTCTCAGAAAATTGTATTTACATCGAGTTCAGTATGATACTTCCAATTTTTGGTATGTGTTCCACACACTTAATTTTTCACTTGAATTTCAGAACTGGGTAACATTTTGTAATTGGATTTTGTGAAAAATAAATTACAGAGTAATTGATTCACACTTACTATTCTTCTCTGACAAAGCATGGTACCATTTAAATTGCTGTTCCGTCGTAAAATAATAAGTATTACTGAGGCATAGGGAACCCCAATTTTATGCAATAGAATCCCTTGCGTAACCGATAGTTTGTGTGATGTGTGTACCATATGTACATCTTTTCTTGGGCGCTTGGCTTCCTAGTCTTCATTCGGTAGATTTCGCACAATTTTAGAAACAGAGCAGAGCGACAACATTGAGACATGAAGTACACTATCCGCCCTGATATCTAGTGATTTTAATGGTAATGTTTCATTCTGTCTGCAGGTTCCAGAATTCACGCAATGCACATGTGCTGTATTTTGTTTAATAATTCAATTATTTTGCGGTAAAATAGATAACCTATTCACCATAATGGCTTAGGGCCTCAGAGAAAATTTCTTTTATTGACAAACTGAAGACAGTTAAGCAGGCGAGCTCTCTCTCCTTGTCTCCGGCCCTCGCTTCACGTAAAATTAGCGCCCAAGAAAAGGTGGACACATAATAAATTATAGGACTTATGTTTTCTGAATCTGTATCTTATGTACAAACAAAGGCAGAGAGGTACCGGGATGACTTACACAGTTTTTTCAACAGCTGGTCAACTTTGAATGTCACTCTTGAGTTTTTCCAACAAGACTTTTACTGCCAAGCATATAGTTGATGAGTCATTAAGTTTAATTCAGGGAATTTTTGGAGCAAGGAAATTAGAAGATCCCCCGGATTAAGCAGTATGTCATATACATTTATGGAAAAAGTTGAAAAAAAATGTGTATGCAAAAAAAAAAAAAAAAAAAAAGTAGATGAGTAAAACAAAACATCGGGAGGGATTCATTTAGTTTCAGATATTGGACTTTCATTGTGAATGAAAATGTCCTGAGAAGATGCCAAAAATGTGAGGATAGAGAAGGATAGCATTTCCAAATCTCTTTGGTTAAATTATGTGCAATTGTAGCTATGAAATATGAGGCGATTGCGGGCATATTATAAAGCTACATTTGCAAAAACTCACGGCACCATCGTAACGCAGCATAAGCGCTGAGGCGAGAGGAGACCATTCGAAATGCAGCGTTAGTCTAACGCAAGTATTGGCACGGGTTTCTAGATCCGGAAATTACATGGTATCTGCAAATCTATTAAATTGAAATCTATCAAATTGGATTACGTAACCAGCATGTGAAAATTCACCCAGTCCTATATAGATAAATAGGTTATTAAGTGATGTCATAGTTGTTTGACCGACATATTGTAAATATTGCAAGCATGGAGACTGCAGCAAATGATAAAGCTGAAAATTAATGCAATGTGCATTGTTTCCTTGTGCCCTACGATTTGTGAGAGCCAAGAAATCTAGGGCAGATGGTGAACACGTCCATTAGGTCAAAGGAGGATTCAACAAAAGAACAAGTTGAGGGAAATGAAAGATTGCGACGATGTTGAAACCAGCACAGTTTGAAACAATTTTGGATATGAGCGCTCCCCTTTTGCAAAAGAGAAGTAATCCTGCCCCCTTGCCACATCGATGGCATGCAAGATAAATAATATATTTTAAAACCTCTACCATCAGCGATAAGTGCCGGTTAAATGGAATAACAGCAAGTATGTGTGCACAGTAACAACTGTAAAATCTCGCAATGCAATTGTCTGCTACTGAATAGCAGGCAATGCATAAAGGAAAAAATGCAGAATTTTTCCTCTATGTACACAACGCAAACATAAAGTTTGGCGTTTGCAATTTCTTAACATTGCGTAGCGCTATGCGTGAATGTGAGTTTAGGTGAAAGCTTCCATTGAATAAACATGGATGCAAAGTTTTGCGCTTAGGTTGCGACTGCACTTACTTCTCATCGTGAATGTAGTTTTACTCCTTGTGCATAAGTCCGAGCTGTAACGGTCAACTAGCGAGCAGCCGTGCAATGGCTACACTGTGAAAGGAAAGCACAGCACATAAGCTCTATTCTAGAATAAAAACTAAATTCTGTGCTAAAGGTTAAATTTGTTACACATTTTAGTTTTCTGCTATTATGTAATACTTGTGCAATTTTGTAATCCAAGTCACGGTGCAATTACCCAGGTGGACTTGCTGCATCTAAGGAGGCGGCCAAGTTTGGAAAGAAGGTGGCAGTTTGTGACTATGTGGTCCCATCACCACCAGGTAATTCTTGGGGCATTGGTGGAACTTGTGTCAACGTGGGGTGCATCCCAAAAAAGTTGATGCACAAAGCTGCTATTATTGGAGAAGATATGGGAGATGCACCTTTATTTGGTTGGGAAATGCCTGCAGATGGGATAAAGCACAATTGGCAGAAAATGGTGTCAGAGATTCAAAGGTATATAAAATCGCTAAATTTTGGATACCGCAAAACACTCAGAGAAAAACATGTGAGCTATTTGAATGCCTACGCTAGGTTCATCAATCAACACACTCTACAGATCATGGACAAGAAAAATAGTATGAAGTTGATTACATCTGAAGCGTTCATAATTGCTGCAGGATGTCGCCCATCCTACCCTGAGGTACCTGGTGCAGTTGAATTTGGTATCACGTCAGATGATATTTTCTCACTGAAGTATAATCCAGGAAAAACTCTAATTGTGGGTGCGTCATATGTTGCTTTGGAATGTGCTGGGTTTTTGAATGCAATTGGTATCGATTGCACTGTGATGGTGCGTAGTATTTTACTGCGTGGTTTTGACCAGCAAATGGCAGAAGTGATAGGACAACATATGGCTGAACATGGTGTGAAATTTATACGTCCTTGTGTACCAACTAAGATAGAATCTCTTGAATTAGGAAAACCAGGACGGCTAAAGGTAACCAGTCAGATGTCAGATGGAAACATTTTAGAAAGTGAATACAACACAGTGGTGTTTGCTATTGGTCGTAGAGCATGTACTAGAGGAATAGGACTGGAGACAGTGGGTGTACGTATGAATCCCACGAATTCGAAAATACTTGTCAATGAACATGAGCAAACTTCAGCTAATAACATTTATGCCATTGGAGACGTAATTGATGGCAAGTTGGAACTGTCGCCGTTAGCTATACATGCTGGTAAGCATCTAGCTCAGAGATTATGTGGCAAGAGTTCTACACTAACGGATTATGTGAATATACCCACAACTGTATTTACGCCCCTTGAATACGGATGTGTAGGCTTGGCTGAAGAAGACGCGTTTAAAATCTATGATGCACAAGACATTGAAGTGTATCACGGTGTCTACCAGCCTTTGGAGTATGCCTTATCAGAAAGAAATAGCAACAAATGTTATGGAAAATTGATTTGCATAAAGAGTCTTCAAGAAAAAGTGGTGGGTTTTCACGTCCTGGGACCCAATGCTGGCGAAATAACACAGGGTTATGCTCTTGCCTTAAAGCTCGGTGCGAAGAAATCAGATTTCTCCAACCTTATTGGAATTCATCCTACGTCAGCAGAAGTGTTTACTACAATGAATATTACCAAATCTAGTGGCATCAGTGTTGATAGTACTAGTTGCTGAGGTTAAAGTACGCTGCCATGTAAAGGCGCCTTGATTTTAAGCAAATCAAATTTAGGTGCCTACCAATGCAGCAATAATACGACAGTACCAGATTTCTGTCACTTGACATTTATGACGCCTGTGTCTCAAACCTTAAGGTGGATATAGGCTGATGTTTTGAAGTACTGTCATAATGATAAGCTCTTCTTGAGAAGTTCAACCAATATCAAGAACCTAACTAAACCAATGGAAAAGAAATTAATCGCTTCAATTAAATAAGTAATTGTGCAGTAACTGTTAATTGAAATTGTTACTAAGAATGTTGTCAATGTATTAATTACTGTTAACAGTTTATTTGGTTATAAAAATGTGATTAAAATTGTCACCTAAAACAATATTCTTAGTTCCTGTTTAGTAAACCATCATCTACTTCGTTTGAAAGTGCATACAAGGAGATTTCACATCCGTCCCGTAATTTTCGAGACGCTATTGAATCAATCGTTGGCAACTTTAACCTCTTCTATTACTTATATACAGTAAATAAAGGAAGTATTTCATATCACCCAAACATTTTCAGTCCAGATTTCATTAGAAGTACACCTTTTGAGTTTCATTGAATCTCCAATAATTACTTTTAGAATGCGTTTGTGTACGCGCTTTTACTAATATGGCAGTTCAAGCAATGTCACTGAAAATACATGGCACGGAGATGGAGTACCGGTGGAATGTTATGGCGGGGGAAACCGGAGGACTCGGAGAACCCCCCCCCCCGTGCCGTTTTGTTCATCACAAATCCCACATGCGATCGTTTAGAATCTAATCTAAGTTTGCACACGAAGAGGATAAGTTAAAAACAAAACATCTGATGTCTAACACTCACATGACTTTCTCTAGCTGTTCTGCAAATAAACTTCTTACAAGAGATTATTCTTCTTTCTGTACAGTGCTAATCGAGATAAACATTAGCAGAATGTTCTTATTACTTAGTTCCTTATAACTAGAAGGGAACTAAAGGAATGCGCTATGTTAAAATGGTAGTCAAATGTTTTAAAAGCTCTCGTTATGCGATTGTCGTCGCAAATCGTCTCTTTGCTTGGCCAGGAATAGAACAAAAGAAAAAGGGACACTTCATATACGAGAAAAGTATAGCTACTTTACAATTGAAACCAATAATAAGAAATATCTCGAAAACGCTTACCTTCATAACAAAAATGTAAAGGCATAAATTGAATTTTTTGACGAGATCTACATTTTTTGTAGTAAATTTTTGTCTATCTCTTATGGTTTAGCAGTTAGCAAAATTCAGCAAAATCCATACAGAATAAAAAGGTCTTCAGGGGCTATTCCCAGAAAATTCAAGATATACGTTTTATTTGGGATGTAAATAGCTTTAATATAAGGTATTTTAATTAAAATCGTTGGAGCCATTTTTGAGAAAATCAAAATTTCCGAAAATTTGCCATGTAAAAGGTAACTTACTGGCTGGGGAATTTTGTTGAAAATCTTCGAGTCGTATTCTTGGAAGATATTAAACCTAAATACCAAGTTTGATATTTAACGGTCTTTTCGTTTTTGAGCTGTGCTATTCACAGAAATACACACACACACATTTGTCCAAAAACATATATTTCCGGTGGAATATTGACATGGAAATTTTGGGTTGAATACAATACCTCCCTATCCACTATGCATGTTGTACATAAGGGACTAAAGAAAAAGATTTGGGATAAATGCTAAACTTCATATCTAAGTTCAGAATCTTTACACAGATTTACCAAAATATTCACCTATTCCAAACCTCTCTTGACGTGAAAAAATATTTTTTTGTATTTTATCAAAATGGCTCTAAGGTATTAATATAATCATCTTTCGTTTTTTGATGCCATGGTCCATTGATTTGCCTTGTGAAACCTAAAGTTTAGTTCAGCCTGTTGGTGGGTATGTTCAGAGGTACTGAGAGAATGCTGCTGAGTTGTATCAGTATTTATAAAGACTAATCATTAGATTTCGGACAGGGTTGCGGTTTGGTTGCACTCTGACTGGAAAACAGTTACGCGCACACAGGATTCAACTGGGACCTCCCCCTCACCAAGCACTGCCAGTCATTTACTCCAAGCAAGCGATCGCATATGTACATCCTGTTCTGAAGCGAAGTCCAATGCTTTTGACACACTCAGAAAATATGTTGTATTCTATTGCAATAGTTGTCCACGCATGTAAATAGGCCGCTTAGTGGCCAGTGGTTAGACCTCTCGCCTCTCACATAGACGGCCCGGATTCCATCCCAGGCGACCGCATGTGGATATGTGGTGGACAAAGCGGTGCAGCGGTGGGTTTCCTCCGTGTTCTCCGGTCTCCCCCTCCATCGCATTCCACCGGTGCTCCATCTTCATTCCATGCATCATCAGTGTCATCGTCTGCGGTGCCATAAGTAGTAAAAGCGGGCGTTAAACACAAAAAGACAACAAAAAGCGCATGTAAACCTCATATTAAACTGATTGTTTCACCTGCCATTGTACACATTTATCATTTTGTTTATGTTGTTTATAATTTACAATAAAAACTTATGTTTATGCAGAACTTCACACTTACTTCTGTAGTACCTATACCCATAGCACAAGCGTAGAGACGCCCGACTTCTACCTCTCCTCTCACCACGCGCTTATAAACAACGTACCAGTATACTAGAAGTTAACTTCATCTTACTGATCTGATCGTATAGAAACTTCGTGGTCCTGCACGAGGCATATCTGTTGCGGGGAGTCGGAACGTCTGGGAGAAGCAAGTTCGAGCGAATATTGATTTTCTGTTCCCCGCGAAGTATGTCTGACTAAGGTTGGAATCCTTGTACGATTTAATCTATGCTATTCGCCCTTTTTTATTTATGATGTTGGTGTGTTTATATATTTCTATGGATTCTGTATAAATTCTTGTAAAATAGTAACCGGTTGTGGAGAAGACCTCAGTTTTCTCATAGGTACATAAGATTATGATCCTCAGATAATCTGGTCTGCAACAGCTGAATTTTCCACCTCCTCCTAAAGACATTTTTTTATGTTCTAATATTTGTGTTTTATGCTCCGTTTAGTTCCAATATAACTTTTCCACAACTGTATGAAATTTTGAACACACCATTTGTTGAGAACGGATCACGTGCATCTTTAACAGAGCGTAACACTTGCATTTTAGTTGTAAATGTTCTTTTTTTCTAAAAACGCTGCCTTTTTATTCAAAGAGCTCCCAAACACGTGTTTCCGGTGAAATCCCGGCATCGAGATTCTCTTGGGGGGGGGGGGGTGGTAGAATGCAATATTCTATCCCTGCTGCTGCTGCTCCTGCTGCTCCTGCCGCCGCCACCGCCGCCGCCGCCGCCACCACCACTCTACTTGATCAGTTGTAAGGAAGTAAAAATAATAAGAAACAATTCTGCTACAGTGTGTTACATATGTGTATGGTCACTGCCGTCTACAGTCATTCTCACGTTCGCATCGGTGGAAGGGCCCGCAAAACCCGCCCCTGCACCACTTTGTCCACCACAAATCTCACATGCATTCGCTTGGGATCAAACCCGAACCGTCTAGGTGAGAGGCAAGTGGTCCAACCACTCGGCCATAGCGTAGCCGAACTGCAAGACAACTGAGTGTACAGTGAGTAGTGAACCGAGAATGATTGCAGTATTAGCGCACAGTGGTGTGCAGCGACGTGAGAAAGCCGCCAACGGTCTACGCGTCGAAGCGTCGAGAGAATTGTTTGCAGCAGTGAACTAAATATTTTATTTGTAACCAAATTCTGAGTCAATAAACACAAGTGTTACCCTATATTATTTAGAAAAACCGATTGATTTGCGGGACCCACTGTGCGAAGGTTCCCCGATTCAATTCCCGCCTGGAGGTGGAATTTTTTTTTTTCTATCCAAGATTAGTCCCTACCCTCCCCAAACTCTGGACAGGAACGTGAATGTATGTTTAATCTAATGAATAAAGTTGAAGAAAATTAGAAACCTAAAGACAACAGTACACGAATTAACACCATTGCCGATATGCGTAGACAAGAGTTTTTGTTTTTAACGATACATGAGAAAGTTCTTGATTAAAATCATTTTTACTTTCTCTACACGTATTATTTAACATATTGTAGGGAGTAGGTATTGTAATTCACCCAAAAATTCGATACCGAGATTTCACCGGAAATGCATGTTTTGAGACCCAATGAATCCAAAAAAAGCATTTTTAGAAAAATGTCCGTGTGTGTCTGTGGGTGTGTCTGTGTGTATGTGTGTGTGTCTGTGGGCAGCATAGCTCAAAAACGAAAAGTCCGTTAAAAACCAAACTTGGTATTTAAGTTTGGTATCTTTCAAGGATGCGACACGAATATTTTCAAGAAAATCACCCCCCCAACCACCCTTTACATGGAACTTTTTTCGAAAATTTTAATTTTCTCAAAAATGGCTCTAACGGTTTTGATTAAAATATCGCTTATTAAAGATATTTCCCTTACAAATAAAATGTATATCTTGAATGTTCTGGGAATGGCCTCTGAAGACTATTCTGGATGAATTTTACGGAATTTTGCACAACTGCTAAACCGTAAGACATGGAAAAAAGTTATTACACAAAGTATCTGATGTGTTACATTCACATGGCTTTCTCTACATGTATGCAACAAAGTATTGTTAAAAAGTTTATTCTTCTATCTACTTCACGGTAATCAAGAAAAAATTAGCAAAAATAATTATATTACATGCTTTCTTGTAATTAGAAGCGAAATAAGGGAGTGCCATAGGTTAAAAAGATAGTCAAAAGTTGGTTGTTATGTGACTGAAGCTCCTTTGATTGTATGGACAGGAGTTGACAAATTCCTGTGTGAGAAAAGTATAGTTTTTCACAGCTGAAAACAAAAACAAGAAATATCTCAAAAACGAACAACTCCATAAAAAAAATGTATACAACATAAATTCTGTGTTTTAACGTGCTCTACATTTTTTGTATTGTAAGTTTTTGTCTACCATTTCTCGCAAGCTAAAGTGAAAGAGGCATTTCCAGAGGCATTATTTGTTCACTGCTACTGTCACATTCTGAATTTGGTTCTGCAACAGGCAGCTATGTGTATTGATAGATGCACAATTTTTTTTTTCAAACTCTATCAGAGTACTCTAATATCTTTAATCCTTCCACTAAAAGAATAGAAACATTGCGTGCTTTTATGAAT
The DNA here is from genome assembly GCA_030762935.1 of Hymenopus coronatus. NCBI lineage: Eukaryota > Metazoa > Arthropoda > Insecta > Mantodea > Hymenopodidae > Hymenopus > Hymenopus coronatus. The sequence goes on along the minus strand of CM060892.1, from coordinate 154,062,148 downwards.
AAAAAGTTACCAAAAGCGGCTCCAACGTGCTGGAACTTCAATTCACGCCTTGTCAATAATGTACAAGAGCAACGAGCTAACCTGATTTTATTCTTTGAATTCATGACAGAACCAGAAAAAAATATTGATTGGGAACCTGATACATTAGTTAAAGTACAAGGTTTTCTTTAATTTTAGACTTGGTTGGATACTGTCTTCCTCCTCAAAACATTTTCTGCAATATTTGCTCATTGCGACGTTCTCTTCCACATATTACAAGACAAGTCTATGGTATTGCATATTGCCATTCAAAAGTAATCCAGACTAAAAACACTTTAGAAGAGCTAAGAAGAGAAGGGTTCCAAAATATTTGGCGAAGAATTTCTACTGAAGTGAAGTTACTGAAGTTATGTTCAGGAGGATATTCTATGACATTTTGGATAATGTGCTCTATCAAATACAAAATAGGTTTTCAGATTACGAAAGTTTTCATTTCTTTGCTCTCCTTGATACCTCAAATTTCAAGCATTACAGAACTCTTTTCCTGATCACCATTGCTCAAAATCGTTGGACATCTATGGCTCAAATTTTGATTCGGTACGTTTGAAAAATGAACTTAGAGTTTGTACTCTTCGGGAGATTAAGATTTTGAAGGAACGTCAGTTGGTGAAATAGTAAAAATTATGAACGAAAGAGATCTGGCGTGGGATATGCCTGAAGTTTACAATTTAGCTTGTATAATTCTAACTGTACCAGCAACTGCAGCTTCTGTTGAACGACCATGTTCCACTTTAAATCGAGTAAACTCTCATGTAGGTCTACAATGTGCCAAGACAGATTATCCTCTCTGTCAATGATGTCCATAGAAAAACAGTTACTTTGTACACTTCGGAAGGATGTTTATGAGAATTTCACGCAAGCTGTAATGGAACTATTTTTGAAGAAATCTCGTCGATTGGAGCTAACATCCCAGTAAACTGGTAAGTACTACTACTACTAAAATTAACAATAATTTACGAATACAGGTGTCCCTCGCATTACGCAAGTAATGGTTCTCCTGAATTATCACGAAACACAAAAAAACGCGTAAAGTGAATGTGATAATGATATGGGCTATTTCAAGGTAAACATGAACAAAATGTGTTTTAAACAGATGCATCTATTTGTCATTTGCACAGTGTTAAAATCAGCATTTTTTAAATCGCTTTACCAAAAACGCGTAAAATGAGATCGCGCATAACGAGGAATGAATATATTTTATAGATTAAGAAAAACGATGACAAAGGGGGCGGTGTACCTAAATTACTGACCACGAGTCGCCACTGATATAAGTTATCAGTCGTCCACGAATTAAAACCCACAGATCACGGGAAAAGAGTTCAGTATTATGATTGGTTTCAGAGGTTTATTTTGCACTATAAAATTGACGTGTTAGATAAGACATTTTTTACTGACGAAGCTTGGTCCCACTTATCAGGATGCGTAAATTCACAAAATACGCGAGTATAGTTACAAAAAATCCTAATGCAATTCAGGAAATCCCTTTACATTCAGAGAAAATTGTGTATGGTGTGTGATCTCTCGCTCTCGAATTATTGGGTCAATTTTTTCCCAGAACTCAATTAATTCAGATGTTTATTGCTCGGATATCCTTTTTTCCATTTATTTCACAGCTAAATGAAGATGAAGTGAACGGTGCATTTTTTTAACAAAATAACGCCACTGTTTATACATCACATAAATCTATGGGATTGTTAGTGGAATTTTTTGGGGAAAGACTAATTTCTGAAGGTCTGTGGCCTCCGCGGTCTCCTGATCCTACCCCTCCGAGTTATTTTCTTTGGGGAGCCGCTAAAGCTTCGGTCTATAAGGACAATCCAAAAACAATCAATGAGCTGAAAACACAATAGAAGAATACATAACAGCTGTAACAAAGGAGACATTAGTTACAGCGTTCGAAAAGAAATTAAAACTAGTGAATTTGTGTCTTCAAGAAAATGGTAAACATTTTCAACATCTTCTTTAAACAGGTTAGTTGCATATTATTTTTATACATTACCTTTCATGCATGAATATAGTGAACCTAGCAGTTTTCTTAACCAGCGAAACGTTTTCACCATATGCTCGCGCCAGCCAGTGCTGCCACAGAATTCCCGACTCTAGTGGAATCTTGGTTACACGGGTGGTGAGGAGCGACTTCTCGATGACCCGTTATTGGAGCCTTAAATTATTTGTATTAATTATGATTTGCTTCTTTGCTAGAAAAAACTTTACGCCAACCTAGAACAGGTAACAATAAAAAAAAAAAAAAAAAAAAAAATCTGATGTGTCTATTCACATGTAACAAATTATTGTTGAAAAGCATATTCTCCTATTTACTTTAAGCTAATCCACACAAATATTAGCAGAACTGTCTTATTACTTGCTTTCTTGTAAGTAGAAGAGAAATAAGGGAGTATACTAGATTAAAGCGATAATCAAATGTGATCGCCATGTGGTTGAAATCTATTTCTTGTTGACCAAGAGTTGACAAACTCTCGTATAAGAAAAGCTTAAGTATTTTAAAACAAAGCAATAACAAGAAATAATTCTGAAATAGTCAATTTCACGAAAAAATGCATACGAAAGAAACTGTGTCTTTTATCAAGATTTACATTTTAATGTATGAAGTTTTCTCCTACGGTTTACCAGTTATGCAAAATTCAGCAAAATGCATCCAGAATGAAGAGCTCTTCAGAGGCTACTCCTAGAAAATTCAAAACATATACTTTATTTGCCAAATAAATATATTTAATATATGTTATTTTAACAAAATTGGTTAGAGACATTTTTGAGAAAATACAATTTTTCAAAAATGTTTCTATGTAAGAGTAGTTTGGGTAGGGGGAATTTTGTTCAAAATATTCGTGTTGCATTCCTGAAAGATAACAAACTTAAATAGCCAGTTTGGTATTTTATGGAGTTTTTGTTTTAGAGCCATCGTCGTCACAGACACACAAACATACACGGATTTTTTTTCTAGAAACCTGATGTGTTCCATTCATATGGCTTTCTCTAGGTGTTCTACAAACTTTCCTTATAAAAGATATTCTTTCATCTACATCACGCTTATCAAAATAAACACTGCCAGATTGGTCTTATTACTTTGTAAACACATAGATGGGAAATTAGGGAATACACTAGGCTAAAGCGATAGTCAGTTTTAAAAGCAGGTCGCTAAGTGAAACAATTGAAATTCGGTTCTCTATCTCTTATGGCTTACTAGTTATGCAAAAGTTATATAAAAGTCATCCAGAATGAAGAAGTCACAGAGACTATTCCCAAAAAATTCAAGATGTACATTACGTTTGTCATGAAAATGTCTTAACATATGACATTTTAATAAAAATAGTTAAGAGCCATTTTTGAGAAAGTCAATGTTTTCGAAAAATGTTCAATGTAAAGGGTAGTTGGGGGTTGGGGGATTTTCTTAATAATCTTTGTCGAATCATTGGAAGATGCTAAACTTAAATACCAAGTTTGGTATTTAACCATTTTTTTATTTTTGAGTTATGCTGCCCATAGACGCATACAGGGACATGTTTCTAATAGTGGTCTCAAAACATGTACGCCCGGTGAAATATCGATATCAAATACAATACCTTCTCTACCCACTATGTACACTGTGCATATGGCCTAGAGAAAGTAAAATGATTTTTTTTTAGATACAAGGAACCCTAAAACGTGTATTTCTAGTGAAATCTCGGTATCAATTTTTGGGTGGAGTGCAATACCTTCTCTACATATGTACCATGTTCTATGTAGAGAAAGTAATTAAATGTAGTAACAGCATTCTTGGCACTGAAAATAAAAGACGTCTTATCACGTTTTCTGTGAAAAGTTTCTTCAATGTCTTTGGGTACTGATATCAAACTCTGTCAACCAGAGATTTTTCTCTATGCATAACTTAGGTGTAAGTGGCAGAAGGACAACTGTGAAAAACGAAATTGTCACAACTTGATGCTGCAGTTTGTTTGTCTGGTATGATATTTGATTCTATTGATTACATTGATTTGAAATGAATGGTTTTGAATTTGGAGATAGGGGTTTTAACATTAATGTTGTTTTGGTTACATGCCAATTTTAATTTCAGTAATTGCATTATTACTTGATTATGTCCGGAAATCAGCACGAAATTAATGCGAAGTCATGTAAACTATTCAACAGAAAGTACCAGCAATTGAAATTATTAATATCTTTTCTACCTGTTCTGCAAAAACAAACAAACTATTCTTACAAAAAATGCTTTTATCTACACCATGTTAATCGAGATAAACAAGAGCAGAATCTCATATTACTTGCTTCCTTGTAAGCAGAACGGAACTCAGGGAATACACTAGGCTAAAGCTATAATCAAATCCTTTAAAATCTGGTCGCTATGTGAACAATTGCAATTCGGTTCTTTTTGCATGGCCATCAAGTAAAACAGAAGAGGGGTAAAACGAAATGTGACTTCCCGTTTGAGAAAATTTACGAAGTTAAATTAATATAATAAGGTCAAATCTACAAGAAAATATATGTGACATAAATTTTATGTGTTTTAGCGAAAGCTACATTTTTATGGAGTAAGTTTATGTTTATTTCTTATGGTTTACCAATTATGTGAAACTCATTCAAAATGAAGAGGCTATTCTCAGAAAATTCATCAAATGCATTTTATTTGTTATGTAAAAATGTCTTTAATGTATGGTATTTGAATCAAAATCGTTGGAGTTATTTTTGAGAAAAATGAAAGTTTCAAAAGCGTTTCCATGTACAGGGTAGTTTGGAGTGAAAATATAGTTTTCTTGAAACTCTTCGTGTCACATCCTTTGAAGATAATAAACTTAAATACCAGTTTGGTATTCAACAATATTTTCGTTTTTGAGTTACCTATACTGTTCACACATACATGGACCGTTTTCTAAAAGTACTTTTTGGGTCAGGGGACCTCAATACACATATTTTTGGTCGGAATACAATACTTTCTCTACCTACTATGCATATACCTAGAGGCCCAACAGCGCCATATTTCACTTATGCAGATAACCCTTCTTGCGATAAGGAAGTTGTTGAATTAAACGGCGCAATTAGAAGTAAACACCTGTCAGTGGCGCGTGAGCAAATAGAGCGAGCGACCTTCGTTGCATACCTCTTGCATATCAGCAATAGTGAGAGAATCGCACTCTCGCAGTTTCCAGACTGTCCGTGACACGGAGTCCGTGATGATATACAAGAGACCGAAAACGTTAGCTGCTTTCTGCTTCACTTACAGAACCTTTATTTGAGAGAATAGAGCAACCTATCAGTGTTCACCAATTGCTAGATGCATACGCTGTTCTTATTTAACATTTGAGACTAGATCCATTGTAGGAAAAATAAAAAAAACATTAAGGCACCGTAACAAAAACCACACATAAAAGTACGCAGCGTTCCACTGCATTAATAATAATAATAATAATAATAATAATAATTCATCTTACTATTATTTTCAGTCTCTTGTTTATCATCATGGACTCCAGTAAGAATTTGGAAACTGCGAGAGCGCGATTCTCTTCCATTTTCGCCGATATGCAAGAGAAAAGAAAGAAATGGCGTGTTATTTATGGACGCTCTTTAACTGCTATGGTTCTCAGCGTCCCATTCTATACTAGGCGTGAAAGACCGCTTAATTTTGCTCAGAGGCCTCTCTATCGGGCTTGAGGTTCTTTTACGTACCGTAAATCTACGACACGGGACCCACGGCTTTACTTCCCTTCCGAAGTAAGCCATGCTAAGGATTTTTACGCCCGAAAAAATCAATCGTCCTCCGCCGGGTTTGATATATGAATTTAGCATGTTAACCATTACACCACGGAGGGCGACGATATGCAAGAGGTGTGCAACGAAGGTCGCTATTTGCTCTGACCAGTGTTTACTTGCACTAATTGTTATGTTGAATTCGGCCACTTCATCACACGAAGGGTCATCTGTATATGTGAAATACGGCGCTTTTGGTAGTACGTGCAGAGAAAGAAAGAAGGGGAAAAACTTTAAATCACGTGAAATATAAAGGGCCAATTATGCACGATTTTGACGACTATAACAACTAGTTTATAATGGTAGGATTGCATGAAACCGTGGTTGTATTTAAACGGTAATACAGTATATTTTGAATCAGAGTTACTTCCGGGTCTTGTTGAACAATGACACGATAGCTACATAATTTCTGCTATAATATCTATGTATACATATCTCATCATACACGAAATGCTCTACTTTAACAAGTTATGCAATAACAAAATAATAGCTGGGCATTTAACTCGCGCACATCTCTCCAACTACTAGAAAGTGTTTGGCGTGTTAGGCAATTATTGTTCATGGATCTTGACATATTATTATGCCGTTATGGAGCAGTTAACTTGTATGCAACAAAAACTAATATCCCTTATCTAATTATCTCTTGTTTTCTGCTGGGCGCTTTGAAATCCGTAAGAATAAAGATGAAATTATTACTTCGGTGTGCACTTTCCTTTGCTAATTTATGTTACTCCAAATTTCCTATCTGAACGCATTAGGAAATAGGCTACAAATGTTCACTATCAGAGATGCTGGTTCTATGGTGTCAAGGATCATTTTAAGTTGATTTTCCAAAATTTCGATCAATTAACAGTAAAAGTTACATTTTGTTGTATTATTAATTTTGTATTTAGCTAAGTATATTATATTTTCTATTCCAAACAACAGGTACAAACAGCCATAACGCAGTTTAAAACTTTTCATAGTCTGCTTACCCTCTCCTTATTTAGAACGGACGGGCATCCCCTAGGACTTGCAAGCGGATGTCTAGGGGTCAGAAGCCTGTCGGGGAGATCACGAAACAACAGAATGAAGAACCTGGAATAAGTGGTCGGCCCGTAGCCAGGCGTGAGCGAGCATGACTTTGTCTACCGCTCGATTGTTTATTAGTGGATATACAAGCTATACTTTCGAAAATGTATATTTCCATCTAATTCACTTTAATTGCGGTTAAGCCTTTGCAGAAATAGCTACATTACACGCATTTTGCTATAAATACAGAGAAAATAGCATTAGTCAACTGTTTAACTGGATACTATTTATACTGGCCTTAAAATTCTATACCCTTTCCGTGCTATCGCGAAAAACAACGAAAAAAATTTGAAGAATCACCGAGTATTGAACGATTCAACACAATAACAAAGACATTTTAAGGTGGCTTAAGGCACACAAAATATATTTAAAATAAACTACATTTTTGTAAAGTACGATATCATATATCACTAAACATTCATCGGTTATAGCCACAAGACTTTACATTTCTTCAAAATGAAGAAGATTTCACAGGTTATTCCCAGAAAATTCAAGATATGTATTTTATTTGTCATGTAAATATATTTCATATATGGTATTTTAATTCAAAATTGTTAATGACATTTTTGACAAATCCTAAAATTTCGAAAAATATTCCATGTAGAAGGTAGTCAGGGGTGATCGGTTTTATTAAAAATCTTCGCTTCAAACTTAAATTTCAAGCTTGGTATTTACATGGATTTTCGTTTTTGAGTTATACCGTTCACATGCATATATACACCACACAAACGCATACCCACGCACAAACTTTGACTTCTTTTTTTTTTAAGCGATTTTTTTATTCAAGAAGTTTCTAAACGTGTATTTCCGGTGAATTCGGATATCGAATTTTACTTCCCCTACTTATCCTACTGGTAGAGGAATGAATAAGTGTTTAAAAGAACAATTTACAGAAGACAAAGAATTAACGGCAGGAAAGAAAGTCGTGTAAATATAATAAGTTTTTACACCCTCTTTTATATTGCTAAATGTTTAAAAAAAGAACAACTAGTGAACAAACAGAATACTTAGATTAATTTTTGAGTACTCGTGGACTTAAAATATACAGATTGTTAGAAGTGTAGGCAAGTGCAATTATTGGCATTGGTATCTGAGATCAGTAAAATGAACATTTGATCGTCTCCTTAGCGTGATGGTAGCGTGGCTGCTTACCAAGCAGGAGGCGCAGGTTCGATTCCCATACCGGCGAGAGGGGGGAGATTCGCTGGGAGACCTGGTCCGGGGTATACTCAGTCTCGTGAGATTCCTGACGAGAGCTACTCGAAAAAGTAGCGGTTCCAGGTTGCGTAGACCACATCAATCGGCCGTGCTATCCTCCAGTGCTGCATTCCCTCCATGACGCCAGCAATGGGCAGAGAGGGGGACGCAGCGGTCATGCGGTAATCCTTGACTAAACTTGGGGCTGTTGTGCCGCGGAGTTGAGTGGAGTAAAATGAACATTACATCAATATTTGCTTTATTAGTAGGATAACAATTAGTTATTAAGATATGTTTTAAAGTTGGTTAGTATACCCAGGTAGGATCGCCACATAAGCCATACGTATTTATTTTAACTGAAAGCGCAGAGTTGTTGGTTGGGAGGATTAAAACAGAGCGGGCAGGCCTAGCGATTATGAATGTTGTGTCACTTACACGAAACTAATAACAAATGGAGGAAATGAAGTCATGGTTTTGACTTGCTCAAATATTTATTATTTGTGTTATCTAAAACTTACACATTGATAGCAAAAAGAACTAAGGAAGAATGTTTAAATAGGCTTAATTGACGATTTAATACTTATCCTCACATTGTTCAATACATCTATGTTTTAATGAGTAGCTGAGTTTGAATTATTTCTGCAACGGTAGAGACCACAGAATGCCTGGGCTAGCGTCAGGCATTGAAATCTGAACAAGTGGAAACAAAACGTATAGCCTACAGGGTAGCCACAAAGTCCCGTTACCCCCATAATAACCAAGTAAACCCTTAAATTTTGTTAAATAAACTGAACTTTTTTTTTTTTTTTTTTTTTTTTTTTTTTTTAGAGCAGGTTTCTTCAGAAATGAATCATTACTTGTTTAATGTGTCTGTGTGCCGATATTTCCACTACAAAGGAACATATGTCACTATGTTCTGTGCGACATTTTTCGGAGCATTACTAGAGTAACTTGTGAAAGCTGTCTCACAGCATCTTTCAGTTCAGGTATTGCAGCGATTTTGTGAAACGACATCCTTTATGAACCCCCATAGCGCGTCAACTTCTGCACGAATCTCTCCACACACTCCTCGGCCAGCCGACATGTTTCTCTTTCTTCTTTTGGAAGGCCTGTCACCTTTTCCTTATCCTTCATATATCCTGCGGCAAAGAGTTTAGGTTTACATAGCATTCGTTTCATAGGTTTGTTTCGCAAGAAACTGCGCCCGAAAGTCAGCACAATCTTCTGCAATTCTCTTCTCTGTTTGATGTTTCTCCTGCACCGAACAACTAGCAAAACCATGTTCTTCAATACTGTAATTGGTCGTATCAACCATCATTTAGTTCACAATATCTAAAACTGTACCAAAAACAATTGAGGGGGTCAGCGCAACAGTGGTCTAACCCAGGAAAAGATTTGCACCACACTAATAAAAAGTGTTAAGTATATCTCAACATTATGTTAACAGTACTCAATGTGTTGTGTAATAATCTGAAAAAGTGTCATTGAACAATCAGTTCGATTAAAATGAGGTTTTCATTGTTTTTAAAGAAACCATGTGTTTAACTGAGTTATTCTAAATTTTTTAAAAAGATGGGTTAGACCACTGTTGCACTGACCCCCTCAATTTAAATTAACAGGACTTTGTGCCAAACTGTATATTACAGACGTTGTTCATTTCGCGGCGCAGTTAAGATCACACCCAAAATAATCATATGAGAGTTTATGGAAAATCTGTTTAACAAAGAGAAAAAATCTCTTGTGTTCCATTCATATGATTTTCTCTAGCTGTTCTGTATGGAAACTATTCTTACAAGATTATTCTTTTATCTTCATCATGCTAATCTAGATAAACATTATCAGAAATTGTCTTATTACTTGCCTCTTTTAAGTAGAAGGGAAATAATGGAATATACTAGGCTAAAGTAATAGAAGCCTTTTAAGATCTGGTAGGTACGTGAACAATTGAAATTTGGTTGGCTTTGTATGGCCAGCAGCAAAACAAGAGATATGAAAAGAAATGTGACTTCCCGTAGTTTAAAATTTAAACCAATAACAAGGAATATCCCCTTAGCTCTTCAAAATATGTGTTTTAAGACTTTTTTTTTTTTTTTTTTTTTTTTTTTTGCAATAAGCTTTATATATCTCTTACGGTTTAGCAGTTACGCAAATTTCAACAAAATTCATCCTGAATGATGAGGTCTTCAGATGTTATTGCTAGAAAATTCAAGATTTACATTTTATTTGTCATTTAAACATCTTTAATGTAATGTATTTAAATTAAAATCGTTAGTGCCATTTTTGAGAAAAACATTTTTCAAATATGTTTCCATGTAAAGAGTAGGTTGGTGTAGCGCGATGTTCTAGAAAATCTTTGTATCACATCCTTGGAACATACTAAACTTAAATGCCATAATGGTATTTTAGTTTTTGAGCTATGCTTTACACACACACACACACACACACACACACACACACACACACACACACACACACACACACACGTGTTTCTATAAATGCTTGTCATTTTTCGTTCTTTTTTTGGCTCATGGGGGCAATTTATAAAGGAAAAGCCTATGTCTTTATGAATTTTATTGCTTTTTCACTTAACTACGATAGGAATTGACTTATATCTAATGATGAATAAGAAAAATACTAATATATGAGAGTATTATAAGCTTAGCTAAATTTCTGAACAGCTTCTATTATGTGCAGGGAGGAAAACAGTTTTCTTTCTAACATAGTTGTTAGTTTCCTACAAACTTAAGCACTTCATCTAAAGTTTAACGCACTTCATTCCATTGAATGGTGCTCTAGAATGAGCAAGAAGGATAAACGCTAAACTCAGCTATTGAGAGATGTTAAAGGGTTTAACATTAAGAATAATGGGAAGTAATGGTTCGGATCGGTGAATTTACTTTATATAATTGTTTTTCTGGAAGGTTTTCGAATTAGAAATGTCCCAATAGTTTTCAAACCTAAACAACTTTGTCTTCGTCCCACTCGTACAGGAGTCGGCAAATTCGACTCCGCGATTGGAGAATGGTGACGTCAGGAAACGCAATTTGGCATACATATGAAGCGCGTTAGGAAGGAGAGGACTTAAGGCGCAGAGGGGGTTTTACATTAATTGCTTTCTATACTTAGTACGTAATACATAGGAAGAGAAGGTATTCGATACCGAGATTTCACTGGAAATACTCACTTTAGGTTTATTCGCATAAAAATTTTTTTTAGAAAAAGGTCAATGTATGTCCGTGTGACTGTGAACACGATAACTCGAAAATAAGACGTCGGTTAGATACCAAACTAGATATTAAAGTTCAGCATCTCCAAAGGATGCGACACGAAGATTTTCAAGAAAATCCCTTCACCATAAAGTGGAGATGGATAAAATTTCGAAAATTTTGATTTTCTCAAAAAGTTTAACGATTTCAATTAAAATACCGTATATTATACATATCTAGGTATATGACAAATAAAATGCATATCTTGAGTTTTCTGGGAATAGCCTTTAAAGTCCTCTTCATTCTGCATGACTTTTGCATAACTGGCAAGCCGTAATATATGCATTGACAAAAAGCTAATACAAAAAATATAGAGCTGGTGAAAACACACGATGTATTTCCTATACATTTTTGTTGTAGTGTAAACCGTTTCCGAGACTTTTCTTGTTATTGGTTTCAATTTCAAAACACTTATGCTTTTATCGTACAACAAGTCTTCCATATTGGTTTCGATTTACTCGTGGTCATGCAAATAAGCGGATTTCAATGACAATCGTAAAAAAACAGATTTTAAAACATTTGAATATCGTTTTAGCCTAGTGCATTCCCTTAATTCCCTCCTACTTGTAAGGAACTAAGTAATAAGGCCATTCTGCTAATAATTATCCCGATTAACATGGAGAAGAAAGAAGAAGAATGTTTTGTAACAAGTTTGTTTGTAGGACAGGTAGCAAAGTCATGCGAACGGAACACATCAGGTTGTTCACGATATTCTTCACTTCAATTAGTGTTAAAATTGGCATACATTTAACTTAATTCCCAAGTATTGCTGAAAAACAGAGCACATACGGCCGGAGTCGCGGACTGCTTTTAGGGTTTTAGAATCTTCAGCTGTTTTTCAGTAAATTCGCAACCTCAATTTGTACTTTGTTTCACTGTTATAGTTTTATTCTCCGCAGCAGATGCTTTACCTGAACGTTCACCTTTATATTGCTCCAGTTGATTTGCATACATAAGTTCTGAAAGTCAAATGAGTAATATTACTTACTGGTGCCAACTTGTGATTCTTAATGACATTTTAGGTATAATAAAATTAGTGTACTTTGTAATCCACTTATTCATTAGACTATGAAACATATTGCTACTTATTGGTAAATATGTACCTTTGTCACTAGTACTTTATAAAGAAGGATTCATTTTACAATATTCTGTTAAAATATCTAAGAATGTTCTTCCTGTGACTTGCTCGTGGCTTTGACTACGTTCGATGTGATCAAAACTTAGAGCACAATAGTCATTGCACATTTTCCTCCCTGGAGCAGCAAATAGTGTTCCTGCCACTCCTGCTGGAATTAAAAACTTTCTTTCCGTTTCGTGGTTTGAAAAGAGCTATGTCATATCGATGCGGTGCACACCGTTACTTGTTGATGCTTGAAGCGTGACGCAGGGAGTCGAGGGTTCGAGTCCCGCTTTGGGTATGGGTGTTTGTGTTCTTTAAATGTGTGCATATCTGTATAAAACGGAAAATAATAGGAAAACAAACAGGAACCCCAGAGAAAAAACAAAAGAAATAAAAAATCTTATGTGTTCCATTCATATAGCTTTCTCCAGCTGTTCAAAATACAAACTATTTATCTACATCAGGCTAATCGAGATAAACATTAGCACAAATTACCTTGTGAAGGGAAGTAAGAAAATGCACTAGGCTAAAGCGATAGTCAAATATTTAAAAGCATCTCGCTATGTCAAACAATTGAAGTTCGGTTCGCTTTGCACGGTCCCATTTGAGAAAAGTTAGGTAGTTTAAAACTGAAACCGATAAATAGTACTCTCTATTAGTACTTTGGGCGATTTCACACGACAACTCACATTTATGAAAAATGGAGAATAGACCAAATTTGCAATACAGGATCAACACGGTAACAGCAGATACAAATTATATGTGCATGATCTTTATAATGATAATTTATTTCATTAATAAACTATGAAAACTTAAACAATAACAATACACAATAAAACAATAATGTGCGTAAATAGTTACATTCCTACTTAACTCGAAAGGTGATTACAAAGTTCCCCATAATTTAACTTTTAACAAAGATGAAAAGTAGTGAAATGCACTATAGATGTAATGTGGCATATTATTTCAAATAACTGGCAACGAAATAACCAGATGAGAAATAATGACTGTTAACCTTTTCACAAAACCTAAATGAATTTAAATATTCGTTTCACTAAGCAATCATGTCCACGTAACACAAAGGAGATCAGTTTAGCCCTACGATAAAGAATTAAAGGCGAATCACCCACATGAAAGCACTTACTGCTCCACTGAGAGGACCTGAGACTGGATGACAGACAGATTTCCCTCTTTAGCCCCCCCCCAAAACAAATGCAACTCACGCAGCAAAATGCAGAACTACTTAACAAGTGCCTCTCTATAAGTAGCGTGGAGCGTAAGAACAGTGTTGCCACGTTATATTGTACCAGAATGGTACAGAGCACAGAAATATTTGAAACACAAAATAGACAAGTATGAAACAACATAGGAAAACGGGACATTGCAAGTTTAGAGTTAGGTGACATTGACTTCTTGATCACTGCATTAGAAGATCCGTTTTCACAAAATATTTCCTTGGCTCACACTGTGGGGCAAATAATTTCCAGGGAGTATCACGTCACTTTGAGGTACAGCACTAGCACCAAATGTAAAGTTGCACTGCCAGAACACCAAGTCGAAACTGTACTCGCTGCGTCTCAATAATACGCCAGAGCGTTGCACCACATGAGTAGAGAAGTATTTGTACTGATGATTCAAAGGCGAATATTAACGATTCCGATGATTCATAAGGCATTATGAAGGTTTGCTGGCGCCTTAATGGAAGCAGTCGTTAGTTCAGCAAAGCGCAGGACAGAAGATAGTGAGCAATATCCTCCCAGATCTCTTCCACAGAGAACCATCCAGCATCCCAACAGGAACCAACCACAGCGCCGACGTGCCAGTTTTTGTGCCGCGGAAAAGGATAGGAAGAAAAATGGGATGGCGCTGCAACAAAAATCAAGAACAACAGAACTGGGAACAAAATAGTGCATTTCATACAAAATTTAGTGGGAGAACGTAATTAAAATTGTTAAAGATTTTTTTTCTCACAAACACATAGGAAAATGCAAAAATGTGAAAGTTACAAAGGAGCTGCTAAAAATAACATACAATTTAATATAGATAAAAATATCATATAATATAAATAGAGATATTAAGTAGCATTGATTATATAAACAAATATAATTGATGATTAACACAGAATATGTGCACAAAGGTAATTTAGTATAGAATTACATTGTCACAATGAAATATTTTATATTAGATTATGATTAGCTTACATTACCTTATATCCATGATCTTGAACTTGAAATTAACGAAATTTTGATCAATTAAATATTTAGATACCTCTGATTTTGTGCACTAGTGAAGAATATATCAGACTCTGAAATATGGGGCTGGCCAGGCACTCCACAGCAAAGTTAAACACAAAATGATCACAAACAAACACAGAAACACATTGAACAGTGATGGGCACACACAAAACACACACAAGAAACTACGTTTCACAACACAAAACGCACAAATTCACAGCAAAGGAGTTCTCGTAAAGCACACAAAACTTCTTCCCGAAAGGAACGCGTGTACAACTTCGCCTTACACGAAGCGAGAAGGAAAAATATTACATAAGCGCCCAGTGCCGTGCAGGATAGGCAATATGGAAAGCTTACTCCAAGCAACAAAGATAAGGTCACATGCGCTCACACCAACACATCAACAAAACCGTGCAAAGAAAACAATGTAAATAAACGCTAAATAAAAACAAACACAGCCCAAAATAAACACGGATCCAAACAGAAGGAAGCACATAATACAAAACCACCCTAAGGACAGCTAATTTTTTATTAGCATCATATATGCGCTTTACTGGGTATGAGCTCGCTGCAAATTTCGAAACGCTTGTTGCCAGTTTCTACGTATAATTTCCGCGGAAAACTCTTGCGGAAGAACATTCTCAAGACGCCACAAGTAGACAAGGTGGAATTAGGTGCATATGCTAACATAAATTGAAACGGGGTGGTTAGATGAGACTCACGAGCCAAATTAAATGCGAACTGTGGTTTAGCTAAATTTGTATCCCACTTAGAATAATTATCGTAATGAAAGGCAACGAGTGCTGACTTCAGGTTACGGTTGAACCGCTCTGCGTGTGAAGGACACGGGTAATACGGAGTAGTAGTGAAAGCTTTGACTCCCCAACCAATGTCGCCCTCCGTGGTGTAATGGTTACCATGCTTACTTCATATACCCAAGGTCGCGGGTTCAACCCGGCGGATGACGATGGATTTTTTTGGGCGCAAATATCCTTATCATTGCTTCCTTCGAAAGGGAAGTAAAAGAACCTCAAGCTTAACGGAGAGGCATCTGAACAAAATTAAGCGGTCTTTCACACCCAGTATAGAATGGGACGTTGAGAATCACAATAGTTAAAGAGCGTACATAAATAAAGCTCCATTTACATTTATATTCACATTTACTCCCCAACCAAAACAAAGATTACGAAACTCCCGCGACGAAAACTGCGTGGCATTATCGGTGACCACAAATCGAGGTGCACCAAAAGCAGCAAAAATTGAGGATATGACATGAATGACACTACGTGAAGTTGCATTGGCAACAGCACCTAGCTACAGATATTTCGAAAAGGCATCTATTACTATACACACACACCTTGCGTCGATCGTGAAAAAGGACCAACAAAATCTATATACATCTTCCGTGGGTTTGGATGTGATTTCCGAAGCTAATCCGCTCCAAACAGTACACTGTGTTGGTTTTGCCATATCCCATATGCGGCAAGCCTTTACTCGAGCAGCAATGTAACGATTCATTTTTGGTCACACAAACTGTTCTCGTATCTTGTGTTTAGTCTTAGCGATACCCAAATATCCACCCAAAATTGAGGCGTGAAAGTACTCGAAAACCATTAAGACCAAAGCTTCAGGCAAAACAACTTTATCTGTCCCATCACATGTAGCGCGCGTTATAAGCACACTGTCTTTGAGATAAGAGGGAAGATCAGTTCCTGACTCCAGCCTAGCATCTTTACGCTGATGTTCGGTAATGCTTGTAAAAAGTTCGGGAAAGTTAGTACATACATTAATGTCAACTGCCGTCTCTTCCGGAGAAACACTCACTTTCGGTTCCGAGAATACTTGGATTAAGAGCATTCGCAACAAAATTATCGGGACCTCGGATGTGCGCTGGGATGAATTTAAATGCCGAAATACGGACGCCCCATCGTGCTGAACGGCCAGTAGATCTAGGAGAAGCGAATGACCATGTGGGGCCTGGTTATCGCACTCTAGAGTGAATTCTACATGTTCTGGATACTATTTGTATTTTCCCAAGCCAATCAAAACCGCTACAGTTTATAGCTCGTATACTGAATATTTCTTCTCCGCCTACCTTAGGGTACATGAGGCATAATAAATAGATCGTCGACCATTTGGAAAATCCCGGAGGAGGATCCCTGCTATGGCTCCTTTGGAGGCATTTGATTGAAGTACAAAATGTAATTTAAAATCTGGAAAGGCAAGCACTGACGGATTAGAAATAGCCATTTTCAGGTCCTCAAATGCATGCTGCTGCTTTTCGGTCCATAAAAATTGAGCTCTCTTACACCGCACCTGATTAAAAAGGGTTCCATTCTTGCAGTAAAATTGGGGATGAACTTACTAAAGAAGTTTACCATACCAATGAATCTTGCCAATGCCTTCAAATTTCTAGACGGGTTTCTAACCTAATGGTTTCTTACGGTCAGGATCAATGGTGATACCGGCCGGAGAAACAATGTGTCCAAAGAATGAAATTTGAGAAGTAGTGAAGATACTTTTCGACTTCTTTAAAGTCAAGCCAGCACGTTCTAATTGTGTAAAATCTTCACGGAGATGCTCAAAATGAGACTCAATATCTGGCGAATAAATAACCACATCGTCAAGATAGTGGTAAATATGTTTAAATTTAGTATCTGAAAATAGGTTATCTAGTAAGCGAGAAAGAACTTGAGCTCAGGTGGCTAAACCGAAGGGTACAACTGCCAAGGGGTGGCAAATGCAGTAAGGTGTTTAGAAGATTCTGCCAAAGGAACCTGGAAATATGTATTATTTAGATTCAGAGTTGTAAACACCTTAGCCTTGGAAAAGTAATGAGCAGTGGTATGCAAATCCGGAATACGATCAGTATGGATCGAAATCTTCTTATTAAGATGTCAGAAATCCACCACGGGACGAAAGTCATCTGGACCCTTAGGCACTAGAAAGCTAGGACTGCCATAGGCCGAGTATGACGGACGAATCACCCCTCTAGCCAAATATTATATATTTTAGCTTTTAAAATCGCCATCTTTGGCGGCGTCAAACGATAAGGAGGACGTTTGACAGGAATGGAATCCATCAGATCTATCGTGTATGTTATCATGTTGGTTTTCCCTAACCTCTCAATTCGAGAAGCCTGGTCGGCGTCAAATGAGAAAGGGGTCCCTGAATAGGAGTAACTTCCCCCCAACTCTCTCAGATAAATTAAGATCTGGAACTAAATTAGACTGGAATGAAATAAAGATGTTAGGTGCAAAAGCAAACGAGATTTGGCGTCGCTTAAAATCGACCTGAATGCCTGTACGTGCCATAAAATCGGCATCTAATGTCATTCTATAGGACAAATTGGGCGAAAGATAACAAAAATGTTTCCAAGTAAATTCAGGAAAACGGATGAATAACCGTAATTCTGTTTTGACCTCAAAAGTTTCCCAATTAACTGAAATACATTGAAAGTGACACTCTTGCACCTTTGGAGACGCTTTCCCCAAACAAGCATAAAGGAATTCCTCATTTACAAGAGAAGCCGAACTCCCCGAATCCAACAATGCTACTAATGGAAAATTTCCTATGGTTACGTGAACTAGTGGTTTAACGGGAGCTTGGCGGCCTACCATACGGTGCGAAAGTACGAAGGATGGACACTTTGGTTCATATTGCTATAAGGGGCGCTATCGGTTTTTGTCACCTCGGGCAACACTTTTAGGATGACCACATGATACACGCGGAACGACACAATGTCGAACTCTGTGGACCAAGGCCCCACATCTGAAGCATGCCGAGGCATTCTGAGCAACACCTCGAGTGTTTGAAGGATTAGAATATGACATAGTATTATGGTGGAGGCGGGCGTGTAGTATCAACACCACCAATAGTATCCAATGCGCTTTGTTCAGAAAGGCGAGGTAACATTAGCTCCAATTCGGCAAAATTAGTCGGTTTTGACGCAAAAACAAACGCCGATAGTGCACTCGGCGCCAAACCCGAAAGTATAATGTCAACAATTTATTTTCAGAATCGGGCTTTTTAGTATCCGAACATACAAACGTACCCTCTGCATGAAATCCACGAAAGATTCGGTATATCGTTGGGAATGCAGAAAATGGACCTGCATAAGCGATGCTAAGGCACTACGGGGAACAAAAGAATTCAAAACTTCTGCATGACATGAACCCAAGCGATCGACGTGCGGTTGTACTCGGAATAGAGTGCTAGATAAAATTCCCTTGGATTTTGCGGCAATAAGCTCATAATTGAAAATTAGTAATCCTTACAAAGAAGCATACTCGATAGCCTTGAATATGAACTTCAAAAATTCAACCACCGAATTCACATCGGTCACCTCAAACCCAGGCAAAGATTCCACAAAACACTGCAAAGGTTGGGGTAGCCTTGACGGTTAAAATTCAGAAATTGGGTCAACAGATAAAGAAACTGGCATATTAGTCGGAGGTAAGGGTTCCTCACCGTGTGATACAGTACGCTCCAATAAGGTCACAAATTCTGCTTGTAATTTTGCTGGTGAAGATGGTTACTAAACATTAAGTAAATACTTGATAAAATAGTCCATTGGTTGCACATAATGAGAAAGACTTTCAAAAATCCTACGAATTTGATGTTTAGTAAACCCCGATTCTTAATCCCAATCGGTAAAAACTCGTAAAACCCAGTTAAAGCTCGCTCACATATCGTCAAACATTTTGCAACCATGGGTGTGAATATCGGCCAATTTGACCAAGGTTTGTCCTTCACTTGCTGAAAGACTTCTAAAATGGCCGCCACATCGTCGGTAGCCGGAATATCTCCTCCACGAACACATACTTCAAACCAAGTTTCGTTCTTGCGTAGCAAAGAGGGATCTTGCACAGCCATCATTGTAATAATTGTAACAAATTTCACGCATTAAAGACACATACATATGTAGCATTATAAAACTACTGGATCCGAAAAACTTGCGACCTGAAATTAAATTAACCACCTCAGGCTACCAATTGTACTCTGTGTCAGTACTTTAGACGATTTCACCCGATAACTCACATTTTATGAAAAATGGAGAACAGGCCAAATTTGCAATACAGGATCAACAAGGCAACAGCAGGCACAAATTATATATGTGTTGCGCCGCTATATATACTAAACAAACCGGGATCCAGTATAACTTTTATAACAATAATTCATCTGATTAATAAACTATGAAAACGTTAACAATACACAATAAAACAATAATGTGCGTAATATAGTTACATTCCTATTTAGCTCGAAATGTGATTACAAAGTTCCCCATAAATTAACTTTTAACAAAGACGAAAATCAGTGAAATGCACCATAGAACGTCGTAATGTGGCACATTATTTCATGTAACTGGCAATGAAATAACTGGATGAAAAATAATGGCAGTTAGCCTTTTCACAAAACCCAAATGAATTTAAATATTCGTTTCACTAAGCAATCGTGTCCACGTAACACAAAGGAACTCAGTTTAGCCCTTACGATAAAGAATTAACGACGAATCACGCCATATGAAAGCACTTACCGCTTCTCTGAGAAGACCTGAGTCTGACTGACAGTGTTCCCTCTTTAGAAAAAAAAAAAAAAGTGCAACTCACGGGGCAAATTGCCGAACTACTTAACAAGTGCCTCTATAAGAAGCGTGGAGTGTAAAAACAGTGTTGCCACATTATATTGTACCAGAATAGTACAATAAGGAAACGAGATCTACATTTTTTGTGTATTTAGGGTACCCTAAACTGAAATTTCCAAATCTTGCATTTTCAAGCAATCTTTTTGAAAAATTTTTACTTACTGCTGTGATACAGTTATCAATCAATAGGATTTGAGTTTCTTTAATCATTTTGGATTTAAAAAATAATTAAGTATTTTTATTATGCCAATTAATCAAAAGTTGTGCACGATGCATAAATTACTTTTTTGGAAAACCAAAAATATTAGTACATTTGTTTCATGCTAGTAAATAAAATTGGGATATAGAATTTTTCTTATTCTTCTGGTTTCTTCAGAAAAAAAATTTAAACCTTTAAATATTATTATTTTACTATAATTTATGTTTATTGTTATATTGGTTGTGCAATATATAAGGTAATTTTCATTTGTAACAAAACTTATATGCCAATTTTTTTATTAATAATCTCTGAGTCTATGATGAAAATTTGAAGCAGACAGAACATAAACTGCAACGTGTGGAACAATTTGAAATTTTGAAAACGCTGAAAAATAAAAACACGAGATAATAAGTTGTAAGGTTTAACATACAATTTTACACTGTTTCTTTGTAAGTCTTAGAATTTCATATACTCGTGCAGATTTTTAAACCATGAATATCAGTCAACTCTCACGGACTGTTTACACAAATTCCGAGTAATATACACAAATTTCGAGTAATATATAAAGCAAAGTCATTTGGTCCTAGTCAAGCTGCACTCTGCCGCCAAAACAGTCTCTGAAAATTGCTGTTGGTGTGGTGTGGGAGGCCCGCCGGGTGCTCTATCTCGCCAGTGGTTTAGGATGGGGAGGGCTTAGGTTAAATAATCGGTGTTACGGCATACCTGGGTGATGAAGGGGCAGGTAGAAGAACCTGGTGTGAGACCTGTTTTGTAAATTTACTATACTCACTTTGTTTTAGTTATTAGTGCATATTATTGTATTTTCAACTTGAAATAGATATACTTAATACGTAAGGGTAAGTGTTATTGGTCAAAACCAAATTTCGGATTCTTCTTTTCACCATAGTGAAAGTGTTAAAGAACATAACCCCAATTTCTCTATCCTAACAATAATGTAAATGATATTACAATACAAGCTTAGCGCAGCCTTAAATATCCCATCCTCAGATTTAAATGGATAATCCCTTAACAACCTTCTCCTCCATCTGATTACCCTTCTCATATATAGGACTTATAGTATTTTTCAGAACATGATAACCCTGCCCCACTCTTCTTCCAAAGGCTTTAACTTTCAGTTATTAGCCTACAAATCGTTACACATGAAATATAATTATAATATCATTTTTTCATTTCAAGTATTCAGCAAAATGTTTACCTGTTTATCCAGCCTGCAACCACAGAGGGAAAAGAAAGTGCGGATTTCTGAAAATGAAACATATTAAAAATGTTCATTATGCGTTTTATTCAAGTCGCAACAAACAGCCAAAATGAGTTCATTTTTATTTTCTCTGCACGTATTATGTATCTACATAGTGTACAGAGAAGGTGTTGCATTCCACTCAAAAATTTGATACCGAGCTTTCACCGGAAATACACGTTTTAGGGTTCCCTGTATCCAAAAAAAGAAAAAAGAAACAGGTCCTGTGTGTCCGTGAACACGGTAACTCAAAAAGGAAAAGTGGGTAAAATACCAAACTTGGAATTTAAGTTTAATATCTTCCAAGGATGCGACACGAAGATTTTGAGAAAAATCCCCCACCCTAAACTACCATTTACATGGAAAAGATTTCGAACATTTTTATTTTCTCAAAAATGGCTCTAACGATTTTGATTAATAATATGGCAAATAAAATTATATCTTAAATTTTATGGGAATAACCACTAAAGACCTCTTTATTGTGAATAAAATTTATTGAATTTTGCGACATTGGTAAACCCTAAGAGATAGACAAAAACTTGGCTACACAAAAAATGTAGATCACGCTAAAACACACAATTTATGTCATATACATGTTTTTCGTTGAATTAACAATTTCTAAGACATTCCTTGTTATTTGTTTCACATTCAAAATACTTAAAACTTTTCTCACGCGAAAAGCTGTAAACTCCTGGCCCTGCATAGGAAGGACTTCAGTCATATGGCTCCCAGCTTTTAAAAGACTTGACTATCGTTTTAGCCTAGTATATTCCCTTATATTCCTTCTACATACAAGGAATCGGGTAATTAAGATAATTTCTGATAATATTTATCATAAATTAGGTAGAAGAATATGCTTGGTAGCAATAATTTGTTATAGCGATGTAGACAAAGTCATGTAATTGAAACACATCAGAGTTTTAAGTTTTGCTCAACTACCCGACCCGCACGACGACGCAATAGAAATTATGTGCGTTCATAAAAAAAAATGGCAAAGAATATA
The DNA here is from genome assembly GCA_030762935.1 of Hymenopus coronatus. Taxonomy (NCBI): domain Eukaryota; kingdom Metazoa; phylum Arthropoda; class Insecta; order Mantodea; family Hymenopodidae; genus Hymenopus; species Hymenopus coronatus. Next base: position 154,039,360 of record CM060892.1, on the reverse strand, counting down.
ACACTGTGAATCAGTGTGACGTTCGACCTTCTGTATGCTGGCAGACTTTCCTGTCAGCATTGGGGATTACAAAACACAGGGTCATAGGTGTAGTCCAACGTTTCAAGAGGGATGGACTTGATATTCCAGTTGAGACTAGAAATGGTGATAGGAGATCAAAGGTACACGAAAGGAAGTTTCCGGCGGTAGCTAAGTGTATTGAACTCCATTACTATCGTGCTAGCAGTGAGTGTGTTTATCTTTACACCAGTTTAAATGCCAAACAAATGTGGAGGATGTGTAACCAAGAAGCTACCGACCTTAACGTGAAAGAGTCCTCCTATTTTTATCACATATTCAATACTCACTTTAACATGAGTTTCAACGACTGATGTTTGCTCAAAATGTCTGGAGCTATCTGAGAAATTAAAACGAGAAACGGATGAGAATAAGAAAATTGATAATAGAAAAAATAATGTACAAAATTAGATCCCAAGAGTTTTATACTACTTTGAGAGAAGAGAAAGAACTGACCGTTTCATTTGCTTGCGAGAAAAGTTTGGTTCTGCCGAAAGTTTGTGATCAAAGTGCTTACTACAGCAGGCAGTTTTATTGCTTAACTATAAGGGTTCTTCACATTCTAAAATGCCTAAGGAATCTTTATCAATTTACACGTGGTGTAAAAATGAGAGGCCTAAATCTTCCAACGAGATAGTTTCTGGAGTGTACAATGAACTTCAAACCAGTGATCTAATTGTTATAGACAGCATATCAGATGGATGTGTAGCGCAGAACAAAAATATTACTATGCTAACAATGTAGCTATTGTAAATGGTTAATTGATGCTCCAGATTGCATCAAATCAGTTCAGATTATTTTACTGGTTTTGGGGCATTCGTATTTGCCACCGAAAAGAGTAGTTGGACGTGTTGAGAAGGAAATTAAAATAAATGAAACAATATTGAGCACAACAGGGTATCACACTGTCTTTCAAAGACATAGATCAGTAAGAATTCCGGGGGAAAGCTAGAAGTCTATGGCTGGCAGGAAGAAGCTTCCAGTGTTACGGAATCAATCTCAGACCGACATTTCAAGTTGTCACTGTGCAAGAGATCCCACATAAGACGGAGTAAAAAAGTGGGTGTAATATCCTAGTGAGAGGTGAAGAGTTCTATCGTTCAGGTATTGGGTTGGAGAGAATAGAGCATTTTCTCACGTGAATCCGAGACCACTGCCAATAGGGATACAATTAAAAGAAGAAAAACTGATGTATTCCATTCACATGTCTTTCTCTACATCTCTGCAATAAACTATTGTTAAAAAGCTTTTGCTTCTATTGATTTCATGCTAATCGAGAACAAATTAGCAGAAACAGTCTTATTACTTGCTTCCTTGTAAGTAGAAGCGAAAAAAGGGAGTATCATAGGTTAAAGTGATAGTCAAAAGCTGGTTGCTATGTGACTGAAGTTCCTTTGTTTGTATGGACAGGAGTTGACAAATTCCTGTAATCCAAAAGTATAAGTTTTTTAAAGGTGAAATAAAAAACGAGGAATATCGAAAAAACGATCAACTCCACGAAAAAAATACATATAACATAAATTGTGTGTTTTAACGTGCTCTACATTTTTTGTGTGGTAAGTTTTTGTCCATTTCTTGCGGTTTAGCTGTTATGCAAATTTCAGTAAAATTCATCCAGAATAAAGTAGTCTTCAGAGGCTATTCCCAGAAAATTGAGGATATATACCTACAGTGTGTGTTAAATGTTCTCATGATTCAAAATTACTTCTGAGGAACTTTTTATATAGGTAAAGTTTTACAGCTTCTTCATAATAAGTGAAACTAATGTCGTAATATAGGGTGAGTTTTGCTTCTTAGGGGGGACTGGCCATATTATTACTTTCTTCACTTATTTCATGTATGTAAAATTTACAGGGTACATAGAGAAGGTATTCTATTTCACCCAAAAATTCGATACCGTGATTTCACCAGAAATACATTTTTTGAGACCCTCTAAAATCATTTTTCAAAATATGTCAGTGCGTGTGTGTGTGTGTGTGTGTGTGTGTGCGCGCGCGCGCGTCTGTGGACTACATAGCTTAAAAACAAAAGTCCAGCATAGCTCAAAAACGAAAAGCCCGTGAAATAGTAAACTCAGTATTTACGTTCAGTATCTTCCAAGAGTGTAGCACGAATATTTTCAAGAACATCCCCTGCCCTCAACTATCCTGGAACAGTTTTCAAAAATTGTGATTTTCTCAAAAATGGCTCTAACGAGTTTGATTAAAATTCCATACGCTTAAAATATTTTCAAGACAAAGGAAATGCATATCTTGAATTTTCTGGAAATATCCTCTGAAGATTCTGGAAGAATTTTGTGTGACTGGTAAACCGTAAGAGATACACAAAATCTTACTACACAAAACATACAAATCACGTAAAAACACACAATTTATGTCATGTGATTTTTTTCTGTAGAGTTAATCGCATCTAAGATATTTCATTTTATTGGTTTCAGTTTTAAACTACTTAAACTTATCTCAAGCGGGAAGTCATTTTGGTTCCTTACCTCTTTTGTTTTACTTCTAGCCACGCAAAAGAATCGAATTTCAATTGTTTCACAACGCGATTGCTTTTAAAGGATTTAATATTGCATTAGCCCTGAGCATTTCCGTATTTTCCTTCTGTTTACAAGGAAGCAAGAAATAAGACAATTTCAGCTAATGTTTATCTCGATTAGCATGGCGTGGATAAATGAATAATCTTTTGTAAGAATACCTTGTTTGCAGAACAGATAGAGAAATCCATGTGAATGGAACAATCCAAAATTGTAAATATCCAATTTATTTGTAAAGATGCCACCAGTTACGATTTTCATCTGTCCACATAAGATAGTTGTGAAAACCTAAACCACATTTTGCACGTCACACATTAAACTAACACTAACATTTTATATATGAATGCTTAACAGATACTAAGTCAGAATCCCTAACAATGAGATACTGTACCTATCGATTAATGTACGTACAATTGTTTGCATCACATGTGATAGGTTCCTACAACAACTATCCACGCTACCGTTCATTTTGAAGATGTAGAATATGTTTTGATATCCTAAGAACATACATATGTGCGTGTGGTTCTCTGGTGCAACGAACCATACTTTCAGTGTGTAACTTTGAACGTGGAGAGATCGTATCACACCCTGAAGAAACTTCTGTTAGACAAGTTTGCTTGCTAACTTCTATTTCTCTGGAGAGTACCAGAAAGTATTCAAGGTGTTAGGTTTCAGTTCATTCCTAAGTTGCAGCTCTTACGTAGCATAGGTTGGAAATGAATTTCAGATTTTTGGGAAGATACATGTGATAGAAGCAAAATACAGTGTTATTTGGTAGCTGATGTAGATATTTTACTAGTGTCAGAGAGTGTGCAGAAGTATAATGCAAATGATGTAAATTGGAACACACTAATATATTTATGAATATAAATAATGTATATGTATATAATATAGATAAGTAGCTAGTTGGGCTGTGTGTGCGGGTGTGAAGGGGATAGGTAGGTAGGTAAGTGGGTGGGCAGGCAGGTGGGTAGATAGGTATTCGGTTAGGTAGGTACAAAATGAAGCGATTCCGAAATTTCTGCTTATTGGTGACTTAGTAATGGAGTCAATTACTAACTTGGCTTAGTAAAATCAATCAAAGCAACATCGAAATTCTGTAAAGAGTAGCAGGGCAGCGTTATAGCCGAGTGTTTAGACCACTCGCCTCTCACCAAGGCAGCTCAGGTTCGATCCCAGCTAGGTGCATGTGAGATTTGTGGTAGGTAAAGCGGCACGGGTTTACCCCGCTATCTAATTCCACCCCAAACTACTCTTATAAGGAACATTTTTTGAAAATGTTTTTTTTTTAAAAATGGCTATACGATTTTAATTAAAATAACGTATATTGAAGCTATTTACATCACAAATAAAATGTATATCTTGAGTTTTCTGGGAATAGCTTCTCAGGACCTGTTCATCCTGGATGAATTTTGCTGAATTCTGCATAGCTGGTAAAACCGTAAGATGTACACAAAAACTCGCTACACAAAGCATATAGATCTGGTTAAAACACACAATATGTATCATATACATTTTTGTTGTAGAGTTGGCCGTTTCCAAGATATTCCTTGTTAGTAGTTTCAATTTTAAATTATGTATCTTCTCAAACGAGGTAGGTCACCTTTCGTTTCATCTCTCTTTTGTTTGGAAATGCAAACCGAACCGAAATTCAATTGTTCACATATCGACCGGCTTTTAACAGATATGACTATTGCTTTAGCCTAGTACATTGCCTTATCGCCTTCTGCTTATAAGAAAGAAGTAGTAAGACCAATTGTATTAACGTTTATCTCGTTTAGCATGGTGTAAATAGAAGAATAAACTTTTATAAGATTAGTTTGTTTGCAGGACAGGTAGAGAAAGTTATGAGAATGCAACGCATCAGATTTTTTGTAGTAATTTTTTTTTTCTGTGTCTTATTGGTTACGAGTTATACAAAAGTCATCGAATGTAATAAAAATATCTTAAACATATGATATTTTAATCAAAATCGTTAGAGCCATTATTGAGAAAATCAAAATCCTCGAAAAATGTTCCAAATAATGTGTAGCTGGGGCTGGGAGGATTTTAATGAAAATCTTTTTGTCGCATCCTTAGAAGATACTGAACTTAAATACCAAGTTTGGTAATAACGGACTTTTCATTTTTAGCTGTACTGCCCACGGGCTCAGGCACACACACACACACACACACATACACACACAGTGACATTTTTCTTAAAATGCTTTTTTGGATTTAAAGGTAACCAAAACATGTATCTCGCGTGAAATCTCGGTATCAAATTTTTGGGTTGAATACAATACCTTCTCTGTGTAGTGCTAGTCTCTATACTCAAGGTCGGGGGTTCAATCCCGGCGGAGGGCGATGTATTTTGCGGATCTAAACATCCTTAGCATGGCTTCTTTCGGAAGGGAAGTAAAGCTGTGGTTCCGTGTCGTAGGTTTATATCAAGTAAAAGATACTTTAGAATGATAAACAGGCATCTGAGCAAAATTAAATGTTCTTTCACGCCTAATATAGAATGGGATGCTGAGAACAACAGTAGTTAAAGAGTGTCCCATAAATGAACTCCATTTAATTCCATTTCATTGTACTATGTACACTGTACATGCTAGAGAAAGTAAAAATTATTATTGGTACTTTTGTCCTACGGAATAATGCTTGGATACTTATATACTTTTAAGAAATCGTAATTGAATTAAAAAAAAAAAAAAGAAGAAGCTGAAGTGTGAAAGTAGTTAAATAAGGAGAGAACTGGGCCAAGAGCAAGTGAGCTTTCATGGGAAAGATAGGGAATACACGGGGGTGTGTGTACTCTAGCTTGAGCATACATGGGAGAGATAGGGAATTCAAGGAGGAGGGGGAACTTAACCTAGGTTCAATGTATTAGGAGCATTTTTTCGGTGCATTAAAGCAACTTTCAAAGTTGTTTTCTTTGTTTTAATAATTTGTATGCTCTCTCCTAGAATTTAGACATGTTGAACGATTGTTTCGTATTGTGAGTGACTTTTTGAGTGCTTTTTTTATTATTATTTTGCAGTGGTTGCATTGCTTTTTGAGTCCTTACAGACCATTTATAACACTTCTTGTGAGGGTTTTCAGGTGTTAGGAAAGCCTTTAATACCGTTTGGAAGAGGTTTAGGAATCTAGGACAGCTAGTTGTGGGGTATTGATCAAGCATTTGGGGTCCTAAAACACGTATTTTAGGCGTTTTGCAATTGGTTTTCGCTCATATTTTACATTATTTTGCAGTTTTTTCTATAGCTTTTTAGCACTTTTATAAGCATTTTTGTACGTTCTTTAGACTATCTTTCAGTGCTTGTAGGGCTTTCACATTCATTTTTCAGGAGTTTAATGGTGATTTGTAGCGTTGTCACTGTTGTTTAGTATGCTTTAAATTTCATACCATACCATTTGGGGGAGGGTGTTTAGGACTGTATGTCAGGGTATTGATGAGACATTTTAGCCCTTTTCCACACATCTCAAACAGTTATATTGGTACATAGGACTCTAAAACAGGCAGTTTAGCTCTTTTCAGGCGTTTTGTTAATATTTTACAGTATTTTGCAGTATTTTATAATGTTTTAACGCATTTATAGACATTTTAGTACATTTTGAGTCTATTTAGCAGAAGTTTGTAGTGTTTTGTGGTGTTTTCTGTCTCGTTACAGATCATTTACGACTTTAAACTATTCAAAAATATAGGACAGTGTTAAACCCTTAGGCAATAAGTATTTCAAACCACTTTAAATGTATTTTTGCAACTTTTAAGAACTTTGTGACAGCAACGAAGGTGTATAGTCGACATTTTCGTTCATTTAGGATCACTTTAAGTGTATTTGAGGCAATATAATTTTCATGGCGGTTTGTAGCCCTTTTTTAATGCTTGACAGTAATTGGTATAATTTTTGTGCTAGTTTATGTGGTTTCTACAACAATTTTATGCATTTTTGCAGTAATTGATGCCATCTCTTCAGTGTTTTCAGTCATTTTTCACACTATTTATTATGTTTTATAGAATTGTAAGATGCTCGAGGATGATGTGGTTGATTTTTATAGACTATCTAGTATTTTATAGTTTTGCTGTATTTTTCCATAGTTTGCAACCTTTATGATCATTTCTGTATTCTGTTTCAGCTTGTTGCAGCCCTTTAAGAGTCATATCATATATCCTTTTACATACTACTGCATGTTCAGATGATAACTTGTGAAGCGAGGGGATATGTTTGTATGGTTTACAGTCTTTCTTAGGTTGTAAATCTAACATAACTTTTTGTATCTCCAACTTTTTGCTTTTGTCTTTCTGTATGATGTCTCTCTTCCTAGGCTGTCACTAGAAGAATGTCCTAAGCCTTTGTTGTTGAAGTGTTAACAGTTTAGTGTACATTATGATTCCTCGTGCTTTATTCGTCTTTTGTTGTTGTTGTTTTCACAGTCTATTTGATTTTATTCAAGATGATTTTTCTCTAGGTTAATGATATTGACGTTTGTTGTTGTTTCTGTTGATGCGTTAAGTATATTTTCTGACTCATTGTTAGTATTTTAGCTTTTAATTTTTATAAAAATATATCTAGCATGTGAGATTAGGCGTCTCTCCTCTTTTATCTGGGCTTGAGACCAGCATTAGAAGTTTATTCTAATAGCAGAGTTCCCGCCAACCCTCATTCTTATTCTTCTTATTCTTCTATCTTTATGTGTCTTTTACTAGGCGCATGGGAGCGTTTGCAGTTTAAACTTCAATTTTCTTCCTACGCTACAGATGATGAACAATACATGTAGTGTTCTCTCATGATACGTTCACAACTTTGTAGTGACCATAAGCATAGGTTGATATTCCATCATTAGCAATCACTCTTTTATCATCATTGGGCGATAGAGCGATTTTGTTTACTTTTGCAGACGAAACGTTATGCTGTTGTGACATGATCAAATTCATAGGAGTTCTTATTATCTGGCTGTTTATAAGAAAATCTACATAGCTATCGAATGTCATGTACTGCTTAATAGCGCTTCGTTTTATACCTCCATCAATGTCGAGAGCATACATCTTAGGTCTCAGTCCGACAAAACGTTGGATGATTTCTCCATTCATCTTTAAACTTTCACAGTACTTTTTTGTTCTGTGTGGAGTGGCACATGTGACTTGCAGGGTAATCAGATGTATCTAAATGTTCAAGAAATAACATTTTGTCCTGGTATACGTCGCTGTTGTCGATGAATGAAGCAGTCCGTATCCATGTACATAAGCTTCAGGTTTTCAGTCCCATAATACGGCTTTAGCACATCATATTGGTATGCGTACATGAGGGTTTTTGAGATATCCAGCACGGCCATTCCGATGTATATCGGTTTGTTGAATATAATCTGTCGTGATGTCATATGAACAGCTGCTAGGTTAGGTCCATATGTACTTCTGTCGATGAATGCAGGTTTAGAAATCAGCTTTTCCAATGCTTTCTCGTTTGCCACAAGGCGTATATCTATGCGGTTTCGTATATTCTCCATTGTTTTTCCAAACACAGCATTGTTGAAGAGTTTGTACAGGTCCTTTTCACAGTCATTTCTAGCATGTTGCCTCAGCTTGTTGCTAAACGCTATGTAAGGTTTTAACCAACATGATTATTGAAATTGTAGCACACGATGGAGTTTTGTTAGTCGTAGTCCATGTGACAGTGCCTGTTTTAACGTCATGTAATGTACAACATACTTCTTCCTACTTCCAAGGTGTGCAATTAGTTTCTTTACACTTGAATTCTTTGGTTTCAGACATTCAGGTAAGAATGACAAATCATTATGAAGATCGTGAAGCTCAGTAGGATAATCCACATCAACTTCGAATATATATCCAAGAGGATCATCTTCTTTTAATGTTTCTATATTAATACTACCAGGAGAAACCCACTGAAATCCTCCATAAGGTAGTGGATGCTGCATAGCCCATCCATATTGGTTATTCGCGTCTTCGTATTTAATAAATTAAGTTGGTTTATTAGGATCAAACTCCGCCATGTAGGTGTTGTTAGCCTGGGCATACCGATGAGACACCTGACATAATCCTCCCCTTATGCCAGATTCCACCATGAGAAGCTGATTATAATCCATTAATAATTCAAGCTCAATTCCGTTATATAGAAGCATAGCATCCCAGATTAATCCTGGAGATGTAAAGTAATGTGCAGGATCAACTTTATGAGTATTCAATGTTTGCTCTCTGAAGGCTTCAAAGACATCTGCGAGTAGCAGAACATCTGAGGTTAAGTAGAGATCACTGTATTCCCCCAAATGTCGGATATTAAATTGCTCCCATACATTTTTAGCATGCTCGTAGTCTTGGTCATTGATTTCCTCTTCATTTAGTCTATTGTAGAACACTTCCTTTGAAGGCATGCTTGTTTCTTTCAAAACATACCATGATGTAATGTAAGCATAGGGAAATGCTCCTCTGCGTGTCACCAAACCAATTTTCTCTTCTCCAAAGTATTTGTATGTCTCAGGAAACGATGTTAGAATTTTTGTTAGTTTATCCAAACTAGAACTGAGGAAACGGTATGTATCCACAAACCGAAGCTTAATATCTCCAACATGCTTCGAGAATGAAATATACTTTTCTTCTGAGCACGGAATCACCTCCACTCTTTCACTTGTACAACCTAACTGTTTAACGATGAAATGAAAATCATATCCGCTTAAGTTGTGCATGAAGACAGGGATCTGCTTCGGTGTTTTGCAGGCTAGATTGCATTCATTATGGAGACTTCCTCGATATTCGCCAGTCAAATGAACATGATCCCTAACCTTACAATTTTCTTCAGTGAATTTTTTATTACACAGTAGAAGACTCGAAATCCTCCTGTTGCTGATCTGTTAGTTTCAGCGGTTTGGCAGTGTTGTACATACTGCTAATCTTATATGCAAGAGATATTAGATAGTCCATAAACTTTTCAGCAGCATCATATCTTCTGCATACATAAGGGGCAGTAGGTAGATCAGTCTGTAGTTGCTCAACAGATGACGCGGGTTGACGTAAACAGCAAAACTCATAGGAGAATGCTTCTGATAGGGATGATGCTGGATTTTGGTGTTAATGGGTCGGTAAGTCTGTATGGCAAGGGACAAGTAAATGTTCTAAGGAAGTCAGAGGTAATGACTATGAGTTATTTGGTTTTCCAAAAAGTAGTGTGACGGAGATAAGTAACTGCACTATTTCTCAGCATTCCAGCTGTCAAAACAAAATGCTGTTGATATCTTCCTAGTCCGAACCCCCCCCAACCTACTGAATCGTCTTAATAGAACTACTTCCTTTCTACTCCCTTATTTCGCCTTGACAAAAGTAGGTAACCATCACGTCTTACGCATCACTTTCGAATATTTTCCCCACAATGGCTACTCACTAGGTGGAATGGGCCGCGCCGTGGCCGAGTGGTTAGACCACCAGCCTCTCACCTAGACGTCCGGGGTTCGATCCCAAGCGACCGCATGTGAGATTTGTGGTGGACAAAGCGGCGCTGGGGCGGGTTTTCTCCGGATACTCCGGTTTCCCCCGCCATCGCATTCCACCGATGCTACATCATCATTCATGTATCATCAGTGCCACCGCCTGCGGTGCCATTAGTAGTTAAAGCGGGCGTTAAACACTACCAAAAAAAAACAAAAAAAACAAAAACAAAAAACTAGGTGGAATCATTGTTCGAAGTCACAAAGTAACCCGTGGCAAAAGTTAGGTCTTGAGGCTAGACCAATCTCTATTTAACGCCCCTATTTTAGTTTTCGCTTGATTTCTTCTAGGCCGAATGCTTCATCTAGTACGATTGGTCACAATTTTCTTCGTTCCTCATTGACTATACCTCTTTTATCTTGTGTCTTGAGGACACGAAGTCATTACTCATTCACACATTATTCCGCCTCATTATCTTTTCTGTACACATAGCTGCATGATGTTAAATTATGTTTTTCCCTGCTTTGTTTCCTTCTGATTCCTATATTTTCTACAGCTATTGTTCGCCTTTCTTCCTAATGGACTTCTATTTACTCTTTTTGCTGGTTTTTGATTTCCTTTCGAAACGTATAATATCACATTAGTAGGTAACTGCCCTTTAACTCCTAGTCTAAAGGTTTGGTGATAAAGCAAAAGGAGAAACCCGTTTGTTTATCTAACAAGTGTCTGATAATAAACAGTTTCTGATGCGTGAGTAGGTAGACATCATAGTAGAGGCTTCATGTTGGTCGTTGGCCCGTTTGGCGTTGACGCTCTGCCGCGGGTACGAATCCCGTTATGGGCAGAGATGTTTAATGGTGTGTGTTTCTGTGTTTGTGTTCTATGTAAGTCATTCTCTCTCCACTGATAACAATTATGTTAAGTCTGAAGGCCAAATATATGACATATTATTTCGGACTAGTTCAAGTATCAGTTATGAGACATTGGTTCGGTGTGGCTTCGAAACAACGAAGAATAGGACGTTCATAAATAAATCTCAATTTGTTGCATCCTCTCTACGTACTATGCACACTAGTACATAGAGAAGGTATTGTGTTCCACCCAAAAATTTGATACCGAGATTTTACCGGGTCCCCTGAATCCAAAAGAAACCATTTTTAGAAAAAGATCAATATGTGTAAGTGGACAGCTTAGCTCAAAAACGAAAAGACCTTTGAATATGCAACACGAAGATTTTCAAGAAAATCCCCTACCCCAAACTATCCTTTACATGGAAATGTTTTTAAAATGTGTTTTTCTCAAAAACGGCTCTAACAATTTTGATTAAAATGCCGTATATTAAATATACTTAAATGACAAATAAAATATATATCTTCAATTGTCTGAAAATAGCCTCTGAAGATCGCTTCATTTGGATGAATTTTGTATAACTAGTAAACCATAAGACAAAAACTTGCTCCTTAAAGAACGTAGATCTCGTTAAAACATACAATTTATGTCATATAAAACTTTTGTAGTGTTAACCGTTTTCGAGATATTCCTCTTTATTGGTTTCAATTTTAAGCTTCCTGAACTTTTCTCAAACGAGAGACCTTCTTTCATTTCACTTCTCTTTTGTTTTACTCCTGCCCTTACAAAGCGAAAACCGATTTCAATTGTTTCACATAGTGACCGGCGTTTAAATGATTTGACTATCGCCACAGCCTCGTGTATTACCTTATTTTCCTTTTACTTAGAAGGAACTAATAAAACAATTTCTACTAATATTTATCTCCATTACCACGATGTGTATACAAATAATCGTTTGTAATAATAGTTTGTAGAAAAACTTATGTGAATTGAACACCGGATTTTTTATAGGTAAAATCAGCTGTTGAGCTTTTAATTCGTAATTAGATGACTCGAAATTATCAATTCAGATTTTCGTTAGATTGGTCATCCGCTTAGCAGAACAAAAAACCGAAACGCCCCTTGTGGGGATCGAACCCACGACCTTTGGATTAGAAGTCCACCGCGCTATCCTCTGCACCAAAGGGACTAGCGTGTACCATATTCTCATAATTAAAATATTGCTTGACAACCCTCTTGCTCTCATGGATTGGTATCGCCAGTAGTATATATCCCAGATTAAGAAAGTGGATTAACGTTAATCCTGCCGCTAGGGGCGATAGTGTCGCTGTTAATCCGTGGATTAAGGCGGATTAAGGGCGACACTAGCGCCCTTAGCGGTAGGATTATCTCCGACCGCTTAATCTGAGATAGAGGATGAGATGGATTAAGGACATGGTGAGCTTAATGCTGAGGAAGTGATCGGGACGGGAGTTTGGGAAGGAAAGGTGGAGCACAAGGGAAGTATGTGATTATATACAGAAGGGGTAAATGAGGTGGCGTGTTGTGATTTGAGAGATTAATGAGGAATGTGATTGGTTGAAATAAAAGGGGATGGAGTGGGGAAAATGACGTGGCGTGTTGTGATTGGAGAGAAGAAATGAGGAATTGGATTTGGGTAAGATTTTGGGTTAAAGCTGAAATTAATAAAGATTTTTTTTAAAAAAAAAAGTAGTTACGTGACTTTGGTAAGAGACTGGCGAAGGGATGCGGGTGGGATGTGGGAGAGGAATGAAGGAATGATTTGCAAGAATGAGGTAAAAATGCGATGAGGAAGTGACGTGGCGTGTTGGGATTGGTGAAAATAAGGAGAAATGTGATTGGTGGATGGAATGGAATACTTTACGGTGAATGGTGGAAATAAAAGGTGATATGATTGGTTTAAAAAAAATGAGAAGGGAGAAGAGTGGGAGATGAAGGTTCGGTATAAAAGGGAAAGAGAGGGAGGGAAAGAATACATGGTAATGATGATTGTGTTGGGGATAGTGCTGATAGCAGTCGGAATTGTTGGTGGGGAGAGGAGTTGCGTTAGCTTTGGGAGGTGTGGATTTGAACTAAATGATGAGACGGGTCATTTGGAAAATGTGACAAGATGCGATAAGGATCACGAATTGATACCTAATTCTTCGTGTGTATATCGGAAGGGTAGTGGGTGTAGGTTTGGATCTGACTTTATTAACTTGGGGACATTGAAGAACGTTTATAATTGTTTAAAACCGATAACGAGATGTCAGAGGGGGAGGAGATGTTCGGGGATGTTTTACGGGGGTGTAAAGATGGGGCAGCTGGAATGTCCGGAGGGTTATATTGGAAATGGAAGATGTGGTTGTGAAAAAGGAAAGGGGAGGGAGGACGACCGGTGTGAATTTTATAGAAAACCGGTTAATATGTATACTAGCGACAACAGTTCGATTCTGGTGGAGATGATAGATTGTAGTTTGTTGATGGATACGGTAGATTTGCCGCAAGGGTTGGAATTGGAATGGAAATTAACGCCGGAGGAAAGCGAGCTTGTGATGGCGTATAGTGTGGTAAATGAGATGAATTCCTACTTTTCTGATAATTTCATATATATATTTGGTAAATGCGGGAATGGTGAGTGGGAGTTAAACGTATGTGGAGGGCGAAAAGTAAGGGGAAGGGTGAAGAGAGGATCGAGATGGTCTGCGGAGGGTAACTTGAAAATAGATTCGGAATGTGATGGAAATGGAGGGGATGTCGGGAGGGTGTCGGTGAGCAGTATAAGAAAAGCGGCATCGGAGAGGTGTAAGAAGGGGATGAATTCGATGAAGCAAAAGATGAAAAAGGAATGCGATAGTAAGATGAAGGAGGTGAAAAGGGGGATAGACGTGGTGAAGAAGCAGAAAGAAGAATGTGAAAGAAGGAATGGAGAACTACGGGGGATGATGGAAAGAGTGAGAAGAGAGGTGGAGGAAAAGAGGGCGAATGTGTCGAAGGAGCAGGAATTGGTGAACCGAATAAAAGGAAATGTGGTTAAACTGTACGATGAATTTGAATCGTTAAAAGGAATGATTGGGAAATTGGAAAATGCATGTCCTGGAGGAGGAGTGGAGTGATTCCCTAGTTATTAAGAAACGTACGACGAAGACTTAGAGGGGGACGGAGGAGAAGTGGAGGATGGTGGAGAGAATGTTGAGGAAGAGGGGAACGGAGGAGAAGTGGAATTTGAAACGAAATGAAAAGGGTAAGGCATTAGGAGTTGAAATACGTTTATAATATAAAAAAAATGGTATTATAAAGGAATTGAAACCTGTTGTTTAACTTGCGGTATTTTGGTTTGCTCAAGAAGTATATATATATATGAATTTAAATAGATGTATTAAATACTATAGCACTATGAGTAGTAGCCATCAGAAATATTAGTTATTGGCTGACCAAGATTAATGCTATTTTTATTATTATTTTTCCTTTATTTCATTTATATATTTTTTCACTTGACAGCCCTGCTAGAATTGCTTTTAAAGCATATATTTTATGACAGCTAAGAAAATATGATGAGAAGGAAAGGAACCCTATCTAGGTTAAATGACTTAAGGAAAAAATTAAAATATGCATTAAAAACACACACAGAGACTAAAGAAATATAAAAATTAATATATATTGTTGAAAACAATAAAATACGATATGTAAAAAGTTACATTTGCAAAAAAAAAATGGTAGAATAAAACATTGACTACATTTACTAAAAGTTTAAATATTTATACTATTTACAAAATGAACACAATGTTAAAGAGAATAAACAATGAAAGGATATATATATATATATATATATATATTGGTGAAATAAAACAAAATATATGTATATATACAAAACGAAGCTTTAAGTCTCGACATTTGGAACACTTTAATATGTGGATTACGCACACGTAGTAGGCTGGTGATAACAGTGGCTCGGCGAGCTGCGAACAACGGATGTTTGCGGTGAGCGATAAGCGCTGAAGGTTTGAAGCTCTGCACTGTTTTAGCTACGTTAACCCGAGAGAGTTTTAGCATTAGAAAAAACTGACACAATAAAAACGGTGAAATGAAACACTTGGAAACGCCGAATACGAATTGCGTTTTTTTTTTTTTTTTTTTAATTTTGGGGTATATACAGTGTGTTATGATGGCGTTATGAAACGAATATGTGTTGATGCGGGATTGTTTATTTTAGGAAATACAACTTTTAATGCTAGATTGCTTAGCACAGGCGGAGATGTGAAACATTGTATACATGCACGGGGACACGTGCGCTGAACAACAACAAAAGAAAAAATAACTAAAAGCAATTTTAAGCGATACAATAACTATGGGAAACATAAATGATACACGTACGTTTTTTTTGTTGATGGTGGCTGCTGAGATGCACACAACGTGTACGTGTAACGGTAGGAGAGCGCTGTGCGATGGAATAGGTGTGGAATGAAGGTAGCTGAAACGTGGTGCTGCGAAGTGGCGCTGACAGAGGCTACAACTCGAATAAAAGAATGATTTGAAATGCGAGAGATAAAAACGGGTAAAGACGCGAGGGGAGGACGGGATTGGTGGACGGATTTTTGAATACTTGTTTGTGATTGGTTGGAATATGATTTAGAAGGTTTAAAAGGATCGTTAGGTTTAAAAATGGTTGTGTGAACGTAAACTCATTAGCACGAAATTCTTTAAATGCGGTTTAGCGGTCGATGAAATAAAAACTTGGTTCATATCTCAACCTGATGCTCCGGTGGTTCGTTCGTGCGAGCGAAAAAAAACGTTAAAGGTCGCGATTACAACTCCGGAAATTGTGGCGAGATAGCGCGCCGGGTTTTTTAATGAGCTCTTTAACGGTCTGCGCAGGCGGAAGTTGCGGTGGCGATAAGATCCCTTTAAAAGCACGAGGCGGTAAGCAACTCGCGAAAGTGTGTGCTTGCTTGTAAATGTGTTCTGGTCGACCATTTTGCTGTTTAGCTTATGCTATTTTATAGGACTTTACGCGTGATTGAAAATAGCTTATTTGTGAGAAAATAAACCCATTGGATGATGGCAGCGAACGCGTTATAAAGCATTTACATGTTCATGACATCTATCGAGTTTGCTTGCCGTAGTGTGTATTGTACTGAATAGGTAGCGTAAAAAGGAAAAAAAAGAGCACTTTGCTTGCGGAGAGTGAACCTATTAAGACTGTGACAAAAGAAAAAAAAAAGGTTTAGGTGTTGTTTTAACGAAACTCTCGAAGCAACATGGAGGCGGCGGAACATGGGGTAAGTCAAGACGTATCCTGGCAGTCCAGGTTCGACATTGTAGCGCATAGAGAGAGAAGCATGAAGAGATTGTTCTCCGGTTATACCGAAACAGAAATTACCGCAATCCCGGGACCCAAAGAAGCAAACCCTGACCAATGGTTAACATTGCTGTGTACCGACATTGTTCGCTTTGCAAAAGTGAACCTGTTGGAGAACGAACCCGGGTATTTAGGCCTATCCATTGCGGACGAGCAGCAGCCTTCGAAAGCGTTTAATATGAGCGTAAGGCGCATCGATCAGGTGAACGCTGAGGCTGTTATAAAATGTATAGAAAAAGTCATTCAGAGCAACGAGCAGTTCTTGCTAGGCGTGGCCGCTGAAAATCACATTTGTTTGGACTAAGGAGGTCTCGGGTTCGTGTTACAAACCTTGCGACGCGTGTCGCAGGAATAAACGCATTGTTGAAATTTATAACAAAGACGGATTGTGTTTACCGAGAGCCATTGTGGTATGCCAAGCTAAAGCGGATGATGACGGCAACTATAACACGATAAGGCGTAGCGAGTATCTGCAAAAGCAGAAGGCCGCGGCCTTGTGCGAACGTGTAGGTCGATGGAAGTCCGGTTTCACGATCGATGACGTCAGGCATTTTGACGCTATGTTAAAGGGCTACTCGGTGACTGTTTTTGGAGATCATACGGGGAAGCACGTGCTATACGCGTCGGAACAACGACAGCAAGGCGATAAACCCATTGACGTCATGCTTCACGAGGGGCACTTTAATGCCATTGTGAACTTGCACATGTGCTTTAAATGCAAATGGTATTGTCGCGAATGTCATCACCCCTCCGCGAACAAAAAAGAATTCCATAGGTGCGAGGGCATTTGTTCAAAGTGTCATCAGCAATGCGGTAAGAGGTACGAAGGGTACTTATACTGTAGGGCATGCTTCCGCGACTTTAAGGGCCCTACATGCTTTGCCAATCACGTCAAAAAGGGCGCTTATTACCCCAAGTCGCTGTCGGTTTGCGATGTCGAGAAAGCGTGCCCGTCTTGTCATAAACTGGTGAATTTGAGGCATAGAAAGAAACCTCACCAGTGCGGAGAGACCTTTTGCAGTCATTGCAAGATACACGTGCAAGACGGTCACATGTGCTACATACAACCGTACGTGTCAAAGAACAAAAGAAATCATTTCGTGTTTACGTTCATTGACTTTGAATGCACGCAAAATACACCGTACCTGGGGAAGCCGAACACGTACAAGCATGTTCCGAACTTGTGCGTGTTATACCAGGCCTGCTATCTCTGCATGGATGAAAACCGCAAGATGGTGTACTGTACGCAGTGTGGTGTGAAAGAATGGTTGTTCATGGAGAACCCGATACAACAATTATTTCAGCACAGGATGCAGCCGAGGTTCGAAGCGTGGGACGTCATTGTCGTGGCCCACAATCTTAAGGCGTACGACGGACAATTTTTATTGAAGTACATGGTCGGCGACTTACACTGGACGCCGGAGCTTATTATGAACGGGACCAAGATCTACAGAATGTGACACGGGAACGTCACGTTTCTCGACTCGCTCAACTTCAAACCAATGCCACTCTCTCGCTTTTCGAAGACGTTTGGCATGAAGGAATGCAAAGGTTATTTTCCTTACCTATTTAACACCAAGGAAAACGAGCAGTACCGGGGTTCGATTCCCGATAAAAAGTTTTATTGCCCGGGGGGCATGCCGGTAGAGGTTCGAAAAGCTTTCGAGCAGTGGCACGATGAAAAGCTAGCCTCCGAATACGTCTTTGACATGAAGGCGGAAATGGTGACGTATTGCAAAATGGACGTGTTTCTGCTGAGCCAGGGAGTGTCGAAATTTAGGAGGGAATTCTTGAACGAGAACGACATCGACCCATTTAGGGAATGTGTGACCATCGCCCAAGCATGCATGTGCGTGTATCGAAAGCGGTTCATGCCGGCGAATAAAATTGCCGTCTTACCCGTGGGAGGGTACCGCATGGCGGACAGGCAGTCTCGCATAGCATGCGTATGGCTGACCTGGCTGGAGTTGCAGGAGCGAGTCGTCATTCAGCATGTCATGAGAGGACGAGAAATTAAAATTCTAGGCCACAAGGTAGACGGGTACAGAGAAGAAAGCGATGTGAAATACGTGTACTTCTTCCACGGGTGCTTCTACCACGGTTGTCGCCGATGCTTTCCAATCCGACATACCGCGATCTACAGCACGGGGAACGAAACCATGGCCTCGAGATTGGAAAGCTCAGAGAAGATCACCAGCATCATGAGAAGTGCCGGCTACACCGTGGTGGAGATGTGGGAGTGCGATTTCAACGCCATGGTGAACTCGAACGATGACCTCGCGCGACATGCCAAACACTTTCCTATGCCGGAACCCCTCAGCCCCAGAGACGCTTTCTACGGAGGGCGCACGAATTGTACCAAGACGTAATGCGAGGCCAAGGGGGACCGATAGATATTCTACTACGACGTGTGCAGCCTGTACCCGTTCGTCAACGAGACCAAACCCTATCCCGTGGGACACCCGAAGGTGCACGTGGATCGCTTTCCGCGCTTAGAGGACGTGCGCGGAGGTCTGGCGAAGTGCCGGGTTTTACCACCGCAAACCCTGTATCACCCGGTGTTGCCGGTGCGCATTCTAGGCAAGCTGATGTTCCCGCTATGTCGCTCTTGTGCCGAGGCGGAGAACCAGCACGAGTGCACGAGTGACGACGAGAGATCCTTGACGGGTACCTGGGTCATCGACGAGTTGAAGGTCGCCCTGGAGGAAGGCTACCGTCTTCTCCAGGTCTACGAGGTCTGGGAATACGACGTGGTGCAGTACAACCCGACCACCGGAGACAAGGGTCTGTTTCAGGTCTACGTGAATCAGTTCCTGAAGATCAAGACCGAGGCCTCCGGCTGGCCCTCGGATTGCGACACGCCCGAGGCGAAGCAGCACTACGTGAAGCAATTTTACGAGCACGAAGGCGTCTGTCTAGATCCGCAGGCCATCCAGCCCAACCCGGGCAGACGGGAACTGGCCAAGCTCATGTTGAACGCGTTCTGGGGTAAGCTAGGTCAGAAAAACAACCTGTCCACGTGCGAGCTGGTGGACCGGTACGACCGACTTCTAGACTTGCTGAACGACCCGGGAGTCGAAGTGCAGTCCTACGTCCCGGTGACCAACGCCATCATGTACGTGGTGTGGAGGTACTGCGAGCAGAGCCCAAAGGTGAACCCCACCGCCAATGCCGTCCTCGCGGCTTACACCACGGCCCATGCGCGCCTGGTGCTCTACTCGTACCTGAAGCGACTGGGAGACCGGGTGTGCTACTTCGACACCGACTCCGTCGTCGCTGTCGCGTGTCCGCGTACGTGGATGCCGTCCGTCGGACGACTCCTCGGAGACATGACCGACGAGCTGGAGAAGTACGGACGGGGTTCATACATCTCCCGGTTCGCCTCCACGGGCCCCAAGAGCTATTGCATGGAGATCAATTGTCCGGAGTCGGGCAAGAGCTTCTCGGTGTGCAAGGTGAAGGGGCTAACGCTGAATTTGGGGAACCTAGAGCTGGTGAATACCGAAGTCATTCGCGACATGGCGTTGCACGATCGGGATAGGACGGTGACGGTGGAGGGTACGCAGATTTCGAGGAAACCCTCTTGGACGGTGGTGACCGAACCCAGCGTCAAGACCTTTAGGATGGTGGTGAACAAGCGCGTACTTGCCGACGACTTTGACTCCCATCCTTACGGATACAAACCAAAATCATAAATGACGCGCCAACCACGGCCGCAAAGTCATTTCGAACTCGGACCTCTCAAAAGCACCATGCGCGGACCGCACGATCTAAGGCAGTTCACCTTCGCTAGCACGATGCTTGTAGCGGGCCCTTCGAAGTGCGGAAAATCGACTTTTGTGAAAAACTTGATACGTCACGCCGACGAGATGTTCGACAGGCTGCCCAGAAAAGTGCTGTGGTGTCATCCGCCGGAATATTCGCCGAAACTCGAACCCCTGCCCCTTAGATGCGAGACGCATGCAGGCATTCCCGAATTGGCTACGGTGGGCGAGAACTATCTCGTCATTCTAGACGACTTGATGATAGAGGGAGGAGGGACGGACGTGTCCAATTTCTTCACTAGAGACTCTCATCACAAGCGCTTCGGCATCGTGACCATATTGCAAAACGTGTTTCCTCAAGGAAAACAATATCGAAACATCTCTCTCAATGCCAATTACATCATCGTGTTCAAAAACGACAGGGACAAGATGCAGATCGACCGGCTCTGCCAGCAGATCGAACCCAGGAACTCTAGGTTTCTTTTAGAGGCTTTCGAAAAGGCTACCGAGCATCCGCACGGGTATCTGGTCTTGGATTGCACGCAATATACGCCTAACCGATACCGGTATCGAACCGGCGTGCTGCCAAACGAAACGTGTTCGATTTTTGTGCCCAACTCTGACGAGACATTTTCGAGGAAAAAAAAAATAATAATAATGATAAATAAATAAAGCCCTCCGGTATTTTTTTTTTGCTGCGAGAGGCGCGGGTTCGATCACTGGACGGGATTCGAACTCGGACCTCTACGCCTATGAGGTCGTTGAAGTTCCGATGGAGATCTCATCAAGGCCATTTGCGAATGTATGCTCAACGTGTGCAGAGGTCACGTGCAACACCCCAAGAAGTGCTTGAACCGCTTAAAGAACCATAAAGCGTCTTGGAGAAAATTGGTGGACAAACGCGTTCCGCTCAAGACGAAGAAAAAAATCTTGGTTCAAAAAGGAGGGTTTTTACCGGCGTTTCTCCTTCCCGTACTAGCCACGCTGGGAAGCGCCCTGGTGTCAAAATTGACAGGATGAAGTACGGCAAGCAGATCGTCGTTGCCCCCGAACCAAAGACCGTGCAGAAGCTTCACGTCATCGACCACACTATTTTCAGACTGGCTAAAGAAATCGAGAAGGTGCAGCGATCAAAAAAACTCTCTATTGACGAAAAGTGGCGCCTCGTAAAATATAAATTGGGACACTATCTCGATCTCGTGACACAAGTCAGACGACCCTACCTTAGCAATAACAAAGACGTTGATGATGATGATGATGGCGCTTACGAAGACCTTAATGAGACGGTGAAGCTGGAGGTCGAACCCAGATCCGTAAAAGTGAACCCCTTTTCGCCTCGCAAAGAAAAAATGAAATCGCCTACCGCGAGATATCATTTTCGCAGATGACTCTGGCAACCGCTGTACAAGTAAAGCATGAAGGAATGGAAGGCACTAAGACGGTACTACGAAAAGCCGGAGCACTATGCCGGTTTGGGTACCGTGAAGGCCCTGCGAAAGGCCACGGGAGCATCAAAGCCGAACATTGAGTCCTTCCTTCAAACGCAGGACAGCTACACCTTGCACAAACCGGCGAGAAAGAGGTACCCCACCAATATGGACGATATTTGGGAAGCCGATCTTAACGTCATGAACAGCGTGAAAGAGCACAACAAACCTTACGTCTACATTCTCACCGTTATAGACGTGTTTTCAAAATACGGTAGGGCTGTTGCTCTAAAATCGAAGCTGGGTACCGAGGTTGCGCAAGCTTTTCGCCCCATATTCTCCGAGCGCGTCCCCAAGGTCCTGCAAACGGACAAGAGAACGTAGTTTACCAACAAAACATTTCGCGCTTTTCTAAAGAAGCACGATGTGCAACATTACACCACGAAAAATAACGTGAAAGCCAGCGTTGTAGAACGCTTTAATCACACCCAAAAAACGAAAATGTGGAAATATTTCACGCTTAAAAACAGCTATAGATACGTGGAAGTTCTTCCAGCTCTCATGCAGTCGTACAATAGTTCGTATCACAGG
The DNA here is from genome assembly GCA_030762935.1 of Hymenopus coronatus. Taxonomy (NCBI): domain Eukaryota; kingdom Metazoa; phylum Arthropoda; class Insecta; order Mantodea; family Hymenopodidae; genus Hymenopus; species Hymenopus coronatus. The sequence continues at coordinate 154,017,360 of CM060892.1, read as the reverse complement.
TCGATAAAGATGGCGCCAAGGGACGTGAACGAGACTAACATTTTACAGGTTTACCACAATCTGTACGGAAACAGGCCCGAGCCACGAACGAGGGCGCCCCGATATTCCGTTGGCGATCACGTGCGCATCTCCAAAGAAATAATGAAATTCGATAAGGGGTACGAACAGAACTGGACCGACGAAATATTTAAGATAGCCGTGGTGGTGCGCGGCAAGCCCGTGGTATATAAGTTGCAGGATCTGACCGGGGAATCCATTAACGGCATATTTTACACCGAGGAGTTACAAAAGTTAGCTCTTCCAGAGACTTTCAAAATCGAACGCATAGTGCAAAGCAAGGGTAGGGGACGCAACAAACAGCTGCTGGTCAAGTGGAAGGGGTATCCTCCCAAGTTTAACTCGTGGGTCCTGGCTTCGACCGTCGATTCGATATGATCAAGACAAAGCCCTTCTCTCTCACGCTGGTGAGCAATGTTTCGATGGACCACTTTACCGATAACACCACGTCCAGATTTCAAACATCTTGCCCGAGAGAATCGTCCTGCAGGGAGAATGGGAAGCCGCTCTGCAAAAGGTCAGGTATCCGGTAAAATTTTATAACGTTTCTCGTGGGCACCAAGTACACCATGACGCGCATCCCCACGCATTCTAAATTTAGCTTGGAAATGCCTCAAGGCATCGTGCACAATCCTAAAGACCTGGTGAACCTCGTCAACGCCGTCATACTGGAACACCTGCAAGTGGAACATTTTTTTCTCTTTGACGAGCGCAAGAAAACCGTAAGCGTGAACGACGCCGTCACGCATCCCGAACAATTGCCCGACATTCCATTCGACGGATTTGTGGAACATGTAGTGCGCACGGCTAAACACTACGCGATCAGCGGATTCCAAATGGCGAACGACGCACCCCACCAAAAACCCAAACCGAAACCGAAACCGAAACCGAAACCTAAACCCTCAGTTTCGGGGCAACAACAAAAGCCCACGTAGGGAACCTCTCGCCCCGCAAAACCTTCCTCCTCCTCCTCCTCCTCCTCTTCTTCTTCTTCTCTTTCGACCGCTGGCACAAAACCCAAACCCGACGGTGCAACGTCTTCAGGGCAAGAGGACCAGGGTTCGCTACCTGGGAAAGGCAATGCATCGGCGGTCGAGGAGGAGGAGGAGCAGGGTGCGAGTTCGAACACAGGAAATGACCATTCGGAGGACCCGTCGGAACCGCTACATCTCATACACAGTCTGCTCTTAACACCCGCTATGGCCAAAATGCTAGGTTTCGAACCTTACACCAACGTCATCCTCCAGAAGACCCCTAAACACCCTGTAGATCCGTATATGGGCTTTCCTTACGAAATGTTCATCTATTGCAATCTAGTGGCCCCGCAAGTGGTGGGCGATACCTTCGTGCAGGTCATTGAAAGCGTGGCCGTGGAATACGAAAGAAGCAACAACACTTACATGAGCGACGAAAAGACTTTTTTCCCCCAAAACTGGGTTCCCTTGATACGGCAAGTCTTTAAGACGGTCAACATAGATTTAAGGAACGGTTACGGCGATCTGCTGCCATTTGCAGATGGATTTTCTTCTACTGTAGTTCTCGCCTTCCGACCCAAACCGCGATAATGGATGTGCACACCGTCACGCAGTACTACCTCAACCAGGCGGGAGGCGCATACGACGATCGCGATTTCATCGTTTACAGGGGTAGCCGCTACCAAAAAGGTAGCGGACTATTTTCTGCCCTTGGAGGCCTCTTCAGAAGAGTGCTGCCATTTCTAAAAAGCGGAGCGAAAGCGGTAGGAAAGGAGGCGCTCAAGGTGGGCGCTCACGTGCTCTCCGATGTGACCACCGCGGGGAAATCGCCTAAGGAGGCCTTCAAATTCAGGCTCAAGGAGGCCGGATCAAATTTAAAACGAAAGGCCAACGAAAAGCTGGATGCCATGCTCGGCTCCGGCATGAGGCGCGCCAAGAGAATAAAACGCGCTAATCCCAAAAAGAGCAAGCAGTCGAAGCTTAAACGAGCTAGGCGTAAGGTGCAAGACGTTTTCTCTTCATGACAGACCAAACCGTGCACATGAGTTCCGAGCTGGACCTCTTTAAAGAGGTTCCCGTTCAAATGAACATCGAGGAGTCCCGCATTCTATTCCTAAACCCTCAAAACACGTTGATGAAAAATGCTCCCATCACCTTTCATTATTCCGGTGATGCAGACGATTAACTAGACCTGACTTACGTCGTCTTCGAACTCATGATTCGCGTTGTAGATGACAAGGGAGCCGATATCGCAGACGACGTTACCGCCACTTTGGTCAACAATGCCTTAAATTCCCTCTTTCAACAAGTAGAGGTGTCCCTGAATAACGTCATCGTGTCCATGCCTCAGGCCGGCTACCCCTACAGAACCTACCTGGAGACACTTCTAAATTACTCCGAAGATGCCATGAACACCAAGCTAGAGGCCTCCCTATGGCAAAAGGACACGGCCGGCATCATGGATATTTTTATCGCCAATGCGGGGTTTCAGTGGCGTCACGGGTTTACCAAAGCCAGCAACGTGGTTCAACTCATCGACCCTCTGTCCAATGCCCTGTTTAGACAGGAGAAGTTGCTTTTGAACAACGTCAGCATGACCATTAAACTCACTCCTGCCTCTCCACAATTTTACCTGTTTTCAGACCAAGCCACCTTTAAGGGCTACGCCGACATCTTGTCTGCCACGTTGCGCTTAAAAGCCGTCCGACCCTCGCCAACTATCAAGCTTGCGCACCAGGCCGTGCTCGCAAAGAGCAACGCAAAGTACCATCTCAAGGATGTCAGCTTTCACGCTCTCAGCGTTCCCAAAGAGTCCAGAGCCATGACATTCAGCGATGTTTTCATAGGAAAAATTCCTAGAAGAGTGGTCGTGGCCATGGTCACCGACAAGGCTTATTCTGGCCATTTTAACGCAAATCCATACCATTTGCAACACTACATGGAATGCTTTCAAACCTTGCAGGACGGTCTAGGCATTCATTTCAAAGACGAGGGGCATTCCATCTCCAGAGAAGCCTACCCGCGAGGGTATACCATAATAGCTTTCGATCTCACTGCCGACATGAGCGCCAACGAATCTCACCTCTCGGGACAACGTCACGGTTCAGTATCTATAAGCATCGGCTTTGCCGAAAAATTGTCAGAACCCATCACTCTGCTGGTGATGGCGGAAATACATCGCACCGTGGAAATTGACGCCAACAGATCCATTTTGGTATCATGAACACCTTTCAGATTCAACGCTTTCTATCCACATGCTCCTCTTCGCGCCCCCACTTTTTAGGCGTCTACCCCTGCGATAAACTACCCACACTTCACGCTCGTCCGTCCTTTCCCTTGGCCCTAGTGGCCAACACCGACCCCAGCACCAAACCGGGTCAACAATGGGTTTGCATCTTTGTCGATAAAAACGGGCGCGGAGAATACTTTGACAGTTACGGAATGGGCCCTATTTCTCCCCATTTTACTCGGTTCTTAAATTCTCTCTGCGCTAAGTGCTCAACCAACACGAGAAGGCTGCAAGCTTTCGACAGCAACACCTGCGGTCATTACGTCATTGACTACCTCTCCCACCGCTGCTCCGGTCTGCCTAAGCATAAGTTTTTTTCTAAATTTCACGTCAACCACTATGCTCACAATGATGACGTCATTCGCAAAACCTACAAAAACGTATCACGCGCAAAGTGCTCTAACGCTCATCAAACCTGTCAGCCGTTGAAGGTAAGTAGGTGTACACTCTCCTTCCCATTTTTTTTTTTTTGGTAGCGATTTTTTTTTACGCTCTGTCTTGCCTGTGATTTCAGAACACGCTCTTGCTCATATAAAAACCCACGGTCTCCCCACCGCTCGTCTTATTCACCGTCAGACATGCAGCACGAGGATGCAGCTACACCGCCCAGGTAAGCCACATGTCATTATTCGTCTATTTTTTTTTCCGTTGGGCTGATGTTCATCTCCCATCTTACATTATTTGTTTTCGCGTCTTGTTTCAGCGCCTTGGGATTTCAAACTCCATCAGCAAGCAGCACCCGTTCAAAAAGAAAGCTTCGTTTCGATGACGATCACCTCGCGCAGAAGCCCGCAAGCCCCCAGAGGGGTACAGTGGGCCCTCTGTCCGACATCTACTTCCTCAACCCGCAACAATCCAAATTCGTGTGTGTGGGATTCTCGCCCCTCCCGCCGCATCAGTTGGTCGTCACCATTGCCAGATGCGGATCCCGCAGCGCAGCGGTCCTTGGTTCCACGGAGTGGCAGAAGCTCGTCGAAGACATGCCAGCGATTCACAACCGCTTGCATCTCCCACAGGGGTCTCTTCAACCGCATGCCATCTGCAACGCCGTTACCATCATGTCGAAGAACGTGTTTGGAAAGCTAAAGATCGTCTTCAGAAACCCTCAAGGCACCTGCGTCACGCTCAACCTGCAAGAGTGGGACACGTTGCATAACCTGCAGCGCATCGTCACCGACATCATGTATCACAAGAAGAAAGAAGAAAGAAGAAATGGACGTGCATAATCAAATCGCGGCCTACTACAAGTACATGCTTCACAACCACGACTCCGGCATCCCCTTTGAACTCATCAATTTCACCCAATTCACCAGGTACATACGGTGCGCCAATTTTAGAACATTTCTGGAGGTGCATCATTTCCTCAAACCGTAGTTTGCACTTTCCATCTCGCAAAATACATCTTAAATCCACCTCTCCACATTTCAAGGAGGCAAATTTGAATATTTGAACTGACTACAACGATCTTTTCCCCCTCCCTTCTCCCTCCTGTCCGCTTCTTCCTCTCAAAAACAGTTATTTCCGGCGGATGCTCAACATCCTGTTTCCCACGGATGCGGTCAAGATAAACCCTTCCCCACGAATGTGCTACTTCCTTTCTCTCCTCCATTTCCTGTCAAAAACCGTTAAAAACTTCTTCCACCGGATGCTGCAATTCCTACGCATGTGGTTTCCATCAACCTATATAAGCCCACTCCAATTTCCTCCCCTCACACAGTGTAGAGTTGACGTCCAGGAATGCCAGTCGCATCGTGGAACCCTAAACGCTGCCTAAACTGCCAGAGTCAAGTCGTCCCACCACGTCCCACAAACTTGTGCTTCAGGTGCGAAGTGCTGTGCTACCTACAACTCATCCGACTTCGCGATCAAATCAACGATTTTAACCGCAAGTACAACAACAGGCGCCCTTCATGACTTGCGGCTGCCTCTCTGTACTCAGCAAGTACCTAGACAACGCAAGACGCATCGAAGTCTTTCTACCGCAAGAACGCCAAGTTCTTCTTCAAAACGGCAGCTCCATCTTCTCTCGCTACCCTCCTACAGACGTGGACGTCGTGTGGCAACAGCTGCCTATTCACATTCAACCCGTTTGCGCCCCATACCGACGGTGCAAACGCCACTACAACCTCCCATCTCAAAGAACCCACATCGACGGACCAGCCCCGTTCGTCAAAAATTGCCCTTGGTGCTGAAACAGTGAGCACGGATGCGCTTAGCTAGCTGCAGGAATTATCACACACCGCCGACGGAGTCAGCGTATCTTCGCTCGAAAAAAACGTCCCATACCGTGTCATCAGCGTTTGCAGCCTGGACACCATTCACGGCACCAAACTCGTCGCCAAATTAGACAACCAGACAGAAGTGTTTCTGCCTACCAGATTTGGAAAATCCTCGTCAGATCTCATCAAAAAACTCAACTCCACTTCATTCTGCATCGTCTATGAAGCCGAAGAGAAGCTTAGAAGCGGGTTCAAACGCTTCATCGTCTCTTTCACTCCATACAAAAAACAAATAGTCCCACTCAATGCCACCTCGCCTTCCATTTCAATGTGCAGTCTGTAAACACAGAATCTACAGTGCAAAACGTGTCTAATCATCCAACAGCTAATAAGTATATTTGTGAGCCTTATAATCTCAAGTTCTTTTTCCAAGATGAATCTCTTATATTTCAACCCAAGTACCTAATCTGCCAAACCATACGCATTTTAAAATTTAGTGATCAACCGCACCCTTATACTCACCTCAAACATAATCTGTGCAGGTGTTCAGTGAAGCTATAGAAAAACAAAACATACTGTGTGATGAAGTGTATATCCATACCGTATAGTGTATAAGTCAAACTTCTGTGATTCATGTCTATAACGCATTATTCAGTGCACACATCATATTTCTAATGTAATCCATATTCCAATAAATAAATATTTTTAAAAAAAACAGTCACCCGGATTAAGCACCATATTAACCATAATCCTCCATGGCGCCAACTTTTTCACCACCTTAATTATCAACTAACGCCACTGCAGGATTATCGTTAATCCACCTGCTTTGTATTTTTTTATTCACCTTCCTCTCCATCCATATCCCATAATCCATAGTCTTAGTATTCATAAAAAATACCTGTAACACATACTGTATTCAAATAAACAAATAAATAAAACAAAAAAAAAATAATCCCAGATTAAGCATCCGGATTTTCCATAATCCTCCCGCTAGCTCGCACCAGTGCCACTCTTAATCCGCGGATTAAGAGCGACACTAGCACCCCTAGCGGCAGGATTAACGTAAATCCACTTCCTTAATCTGAAAAAAATCCCAGATTAAGCAGCCGGATTTTCCATAATCCTCCCGCTAGCTAGCACTAGTGCCACTCTTAATCCGCGGATTAAGAGCGACACTAGCGCCCCTAGTGGCAGGATTATCGTTAATCCACTTGCTTAATCTGGGATATATACTACTATCGCCATATCCAGGTACAAGTGTCCGCCATCTGAACTTCTGTGACATATGCAAGTTTCTTCTTTCCCCGACTTTCAACTTGAAACTTTGGGCAGGGAAAAACGAAGTTAATGTTGAAAAAAGGACCAGCGGTGTAAGTAAAATGGATTATTAGTAAACTCCTGCTTTAATATTTCTATTTTCCCTTTTGGTAGCATTTATTTTTGTTATTTCTTTCTTCAATTAACGTCCTTAAATTGGTAGGACGTATAGGACGATGGATATATTAAAGGGGTCGCAAAACTACACGAAGCAACATAGTGAAGACTGGGGTAGGCGCAGTAAGCAAGAATGTAGGGATGGGTCGCCTTCTATACAGTAGTATTCACAACAAAAAACATGTCAAGATAAGGAAGGACTGGGCATATCATGTTTAGGAATGTACTCTTTATTTGTACGATTTTAATCTGTTATAGCTTTTTCTATTGCGTAGTGACTACGCAATAGAATTTTCTCATAGTGTTAATTGTGCATGAAGGTTTATATCAGTTAAGTGTTCTTTTTGATTTTGATATGCCTAATTTAAACAGGAAATGTTCACAGATGTACGTAGAACCGTATATAGCTAAGATTCTCACAGCAATCTATCTGAGACTTGTATATTTAGAGGCATAAGGTTTTGAATACAACTAAAGCAACACAATCCTTGTATTTTGACAGAATCCTTTTACAAAGCTATTGTTTTTAAGATCAGTAACCTCAAAGTGTAACTTTGGGTGTGTCAAAATGGTTTGCGAAAAGAGTGACAGAATTTTCCATGTTTGAAAAACCGTAAAACCTCCTTTTCTAAATTCTGTGCGCAATACTTCCACAATATTGCAATATTTATGTATTCGAGAAGCAGTACATTTGAAAGTGACAGTGAATGGAAATTATGAAACTCATTTTAGTCAAGTTGCACATTACAAACATTTATCTATCATCGTGTAAAATGACTTCACCTCATCATATATGATGTAAACAATACGCTGAACACGACCTGAAGTCGGCAGTTCAGCTTTTCAACCGTTCAACCATATCTGTCATGGACGCCAAATCGCTAATACAACAATTCGGTTTCCCTAAAAGATTAGCGAGCCTTATAATACTATTTTGAATTGTAATTTATAGTGGCCATAATAAAATAACAAACCCTTAATGTGCGCATTTTACTTTGGTGCTATATAGGAAATAAAATTATTACGATTATGTTACAATCGTATAAGAAGTCTTGAATAATTATTGTACGTTTCGTATTAAACCGATTACTACCTTTAGTAATGCACATATAAAGTCGGTATAAACCATAGTTGACATTGTAGTAAGGTCCATGTGACATGTCATATAAAGATCCTTGTGCACAAAATGCAGTAAATTGTTTTTCTACGGTTTTGGAAGCAAATACTACGATCAGCATGTGAAAAAGCATAGTAAATGCTTTTCCTCTTATCACAATATCGATCTAGTTGGTTTCACTCCCACCCTTTCTACTGTGATTGCCATGCTAAAAACGTAGGAAAAGAGTTTGCTTTGTAGGTTATACTAAGAGAAATCATAGTCTACCTTTCCCTAGACTTCGCTTGTTGTAGCAAATGTGCATATTAAAGTAAAATGACTACATTTCTTTGGGTTTAAAGAAAGAAAACTTGACTTGAAGCAATTATATCGATTCGATTAACAGAATATGGAGTGGTTAAGTAATTGTTTTATTGGTAACACTGATCTAAGACGGGGAGAAGCGCTAATTCTGAACAAAATATGAAGATATTTTTAGATATCTGGCAAATGCTGGCTTTCTGAGTGGTATTGGGAAGGAAATAGGAATCCACTAGAGCAGGGTTTCAAGAACAATACATACTATTTGCAACAGCTACAGAAAAATCTGATGTGTTCCAATCGCATGACTTTATTTACATTACTGTAACAAATTATTGTTAAAAAGCATATTCTTTTATCTACTTTATGATAATCGAGATAAACATTAGCAGAAATTTTTTTAATTACTTGATTCTTTGTAAGTAGAGGAAACTAATGGGATACACTAGACTAAAACGATAGTCAAATTTTTTAACAGCTGGTTGCCATGTGGTTGAAATCTGTTTCTATGCAGGGCCAGAAGTTTACAATTTTACATGTGACAAAAGTTTTAAATATTTTGTATCAGAAACAAATAACAAGGAATATCTCAGAAATGGTCAATTCCAGGAAAAAAACGCATATGAGATGAATTGGGTGTATTAACGTGACTTAGATTTTTTGGTAGGAAGTCTTTGTTTATTCCTTACGGTTTACCAGCTACGCAAAATTCAGCAAAATTCGTTCAGAATAAAGAGGTCTTCAGAGGCTATTCCCAGAAAATTGAAAATATACATTTTACTTGTCTTATAAATAACTTTAATATACTGCAATTTAATCAAAATCGTTAGAGCCATTTTTGAGAAAATCAAAATTTTCGAATTTTTTTCCATGTGAAATGAAATGGCGTTTTATTTATGGACGCTCTTTAACTGCTGTGGTTCTCAGCGTCCCATTCTATACTGGGCGTGAAAGACCACTTAATTTTGCTCAGAGGCCTCTCTATCAGGCTTGAGGTTCTTTTACGTGCCGTAAATCTACGACACGGGACCTACGGTTTTACTTCCCTGCCGAAGGAAGCCATGCTAAGGATTTTTTACGTCCGAAAAAATCCATCGTCCTCCACCGGGTTTGAACCCACGACCTTGGGTATATGAAGTCAGCATGGTAACCACTACACCACATGTAAGGGGTAGTTTGGGGTGGGGGGATTTTTCTCGTGTCGCATCCCTAGAAGATACTAAACTTAAATCCCAAGTTTTTTATATTAGTTTTCGTTTTTGAGTTATCGTGTTCACAGACACACGGACACACATGGACCTTTTTCTACCAATACTTTTTTTTTTGGATACATGGGACCCTAAAACTTTATCAAATTTTTGGGTAGAATGCAATATCTTCTCTATACACTGTGTACATATTTCGCAAAGATAAAGTAAAAGGCTGAGCTGGGTTAAATTTCTTTCAAGTATTGACGAAATCAAAACACCTAAGACCAGCTAGCAGAATAAGTACAGCTTCCCTACTGCAATAGGAAAACTGGACTGCACGCCAGGGTGCAGCAAGGAATAGATTTTTTTCGACCTTAAAAATTCTTAGCACGGCTTTCTGCGGAAGGAAAATAAAGCTGGTGGTATATTGTCCTATATTTACGACACGTAAAACAACCTCCAGCCTGATAATGAGGCCTCTGAGCAAAATTAAGCGGTCTTTCACGCCCAATTAGAATGGGACGCTGAGAACCGCAGTAGTGTGAGAGTATCCATAAATAACAATTTACGTCTTACATACACAGGTTATGTTGTGTTCAATTGTCTCAATTTGCCACCTTCTATAACCTATCGTTTTAAGTGTAAATGAGAATGGCCGTGACGAAAATTACCGAATAGAAGAGGAAGCGTCCAATAATATGAACTATTTTGGAAAGGTAAAACTATGGCATGGAACTATAAACTTCTTAGCATTAGGGCACTCTTTATGCATACGAAATAAAATATATATGCTATTTCTTTGAGCATTAAAGCATACGGCTCAATGTTGTTGCATATTTCTGGTGTTGGCACCCATTAATACTTTGGAGCACAATAAACATCTTACATTCTTTTTCTGAGTGCAGAAAAGTGTATCTCCCCTATTCTAATCTAAATCGACATTTTCTTTATGTTGAACACGTTTCCGTCAATAGAGCATGCATTAAATAGAGAACAGGCTGAATTACCACTGATGGTGCTACCGAAGCTAAGGGTTGAACGAGGAGTTGTGAAGGTACGTCAGAGCTCAGGAGTTGTCTCGCAAGACCAACATTTTCGATGGTTTACTAGCTTTGTAATAAAATTCAAAAATCGAAATAAAAGCATAATACTTTAATGCCTATGAATACACTGATGTAAGTATAAAGCAGCTGTTCGATTCTTAATTTGTAACCAGATAATGTGAAATGATGGATACAGGTTTTTATTTCATCGGTATGGCCACCAGCTTTAGTTGAACAAAAAACCTCGACGTCTCTTGTGGGGATCGAACCCACGACCTTTGGATTAGAAGTCCAACGCGCTTTCCTCTGCGCCAAAGAGACGCACGGCTTGTGAGAAATCCATTTCTTGGTTTCTGTCAGAAACATGCTCTCGACGCGTTCCAGACTAACAAATTCGTTTCTACTAGGTTAGGGAGATTCTGATCGATTCCTTTTGGTTTCTTCCCAGCAAAGCGAATAAATAAAAGAACACAAGTTGGTGAGTAACTAATTGTGTTTATTAACAATTTAATTTGTAAATCTCTCAGAGTGTTAACACGGTTATATCTGCGCCCTATATTATTGATTTGTTTAATGCAAGTGGGAGAATCAGATTAAAGTATGCTGCAAAATACCATGTGTGAACAAATTATTGGACGATGTAATACGCTATATTTTCAACAATACTGGACATAAATTGTCATACCACATTTGAAGGAGGGAAGTTTGAAGTTTTATATTATATAGCTTTGGACCAAAAACAAAAAAGTCATGTCTGGAGCGCCAAATTTGTCTAAGTCCTACACCGCAGTGCACCTTGTGTACACCATCGGCGATACAGTTATGTAGCGGCATCAACAATTTGTCACAAGTTCGCCATCTTAATATTAATAATCCATAGAATCAATAATCATAACTTAAGCTTTAACAACAAGCTATCAATATTAGCTAAAAATATTAACGACACTAAACTGTTACATTTTGGATTGTACTGAACCTGCCATATTCTCTGTTTGTTACTGTAGAGCAGAGGCAAAATGTAGGCTAATCCTCTGGTGAGGGGCGCAGGTTCGCTTTTCGCATGTATCAAACATTTGTTTTTTCTTCTCTTAATGATGTTGAATGAATATATAGCGGCTATTTATTATTTACGCGACATTAGGTAAACTTGTTATTATGATAGTTACTATGAAGCTTCTCTAAGGGTTTATTCTACCAAACAGCAATACACGAAAGCACGAACAATTCTCTCTTAATGAATCATGCCGCGTTTGACAATGGCAGAACATGCACACAAAATATGGGCACAAGGAAGTCATTTTTATAGTTTACTACATTTAACTACTTGTGACACGATAATACATGAATGAAGATGGAGCACCGATGGAATGCGATGGCAGGGTAAACCGAAGTACCTGGAGAAAACCCGCCCCTGCGCCGTTTTGTCCACCACAATCTCACATACGGTCGAGAGGTGAGTGGTCTAACTACTCGGTCACGGCGCGGTCGCACAAAGAAGCCGCTCCTTGCACTAGTCAAAGTAGGAGGTTTTTCTGCTCATGAAGCTGCGACTCGTATTGGAATCCCTGCATCTACAGCGCAGAGATGGGTGGGCTTATCCAGGGAAGGGATTGAACGCCACAGTCCTGGTTCAAGAAGAAGACGTGTGTCGACTCCAAAATGGATGCAGATTTAATTGCGGTAGCAGAGAGAAACTTTTTCCAAACTGCTTCTGAAATGAAGGTCAATGCAATTGTCCCTGGATCAGCTCAAACAGCTCTGTAACGTGAAATGACGCAGAACTTCATGAGCGATTTGCAGCTAAAACAACATTCTGACAGACGATCACAGATTGTTTCGCCATGCGTTTGCAGAGAACGTTCCAACCGCAACTGAAATAATGTGATATTCTCAAACGAGGTGACATTTTCTTCCACACGTAAGGGAAAGGCGATTGGCTATCGTCCAAAGGGGTCTCGATACGATGCGAAATAGGCTTCACAATTCCATCATGGTCTCGTATCTGTGTCGTGTTGAGGCTGGTCTAGATATGCTGTGGTAGCTTGACGATACACTGAACAGTGTGCGGTGCACGGTAATACTCGACAGTATTTTCATTCCCTCTGTGAGGATAAGATATCCTGATGGAATTTTAGAATTTGTACAGGATAATAATCCTGTCTATACATCTCGAAAGGTTTCAAATTGGTTCTCAGAGAGGCAGAATTTTTTTTATAGTGTTTAACGCCCGCTGGGAGGCAGGATATCACAGTGGTAGACTGATCCCCGTGTTCACCAGATTTGAACCCTATTGAGACTGTGTGGGCTAAGGTGAAGAGGGAGCTGCGCTCCAATTCACCTGTAGGTGGACAAGGAGAAAATATGGATTCTGGGCACAAGTTCAAGAAGCCTGGGATCTTATAGCTTCTTATCCATATTATTGCAGGCCTTTAATTTTGTCTATGACCCGCAGACTGAGGGAAGTTACACGGGCTGAGGGATCATACACCCGATATTAATTTTGTTTATTTTTTGTGTTTTAGTTTTAGAAAATAATAGTTTATTTACACCTATATTTATTTATTTTTAGTTATTTAACAAGAGTGTTAGTAGAATTATTTTTTGTGTACATAGAGAGGTCCATTACTTCAAATGCAAAAGTTATATTAGTGCAATATTATGTTCTACATATCCAGTCATAAAATTAAAAAAAAAAAAAAAAGAAAATAAATAACAAGCGGTGCGAAATTTGAACCTTGGAACTTACGAGTGGAAGCAATGCCGTCTTAACCTCTCGGTCATCGTAACGTAATTCTGCGTTTTGTTTCCAGTACTCATAAATTAAACACTGCGCTGCCAGTATGTGTATATGTGTGTGTGTTCGTATTTCTGTGAACACGATAACTCGAAAATGAGAAGTCGGTAAAATACCAAACTTGATATTTAAATTTAGTGGACAGACAGATAGATAATTTATTTTCAGTCATTAAGTATAAAACATACATAGGCTGCATCATGAGAGAATAAAAATTAATTAAATATTCTAAATATAATGGTGTTACAACAATATATTTAAAATGGATAAGATTAATCCCATTTCAGGTCATACATTTCTGAAATGTTATAAAGAGGATTTGTCTTCAAGATTGTTTTGATCCTCCTCTTAAAATTTAACAAAGGAAGAGTCTTGATATTATGAGGTAAGGTGTTAAAAATTGTAACTGACATACATGAGAAACTGTTAAGAGTTTTACTATACTTACATTTGTTAATATAAATATCAGAGCATTTTCGAGTGGGATAATTATGGACAGAAGAACATATTGGGAAAAGGTTGATATTTTTTTTAACATACAGAAGGGAATCCAGAACAAACATTGAAGGCAATGTCAGTATCCAAGTTGCATAAAAAGTGGTTTACAGTGAGTTCTTAGTGAAGCTCCAAATATGATACGTACAGTTTCTTCTGGAGAATAAATAACTGACCGGCAGAGGTATGATTGCCCCACAACAGAGTACCATAACTTGGGTAACTATGAACATGATATATTGTAACAAGAGTACAACGGGAGACACTGTGTCTAAGTGACCTTAATAAGAATAAGCTTTTGTTTATTTTACTTGATAAGTAGTTAATATGAGTCTGCCAACCCAAGCCAGTTTCGATATGGATGCCCAGAAACTTAACTGATGACAGGGAGGAAGAATTCATAGAGAAAATGGCGTCTACAGTTTTATTACAATTAATACAAAGTTTATTGGCATTACACCATTTCTGCAGATTACAGGATAAATTGTGACTTTTAATAGAAATACCATCTTGATTATCGTGAGAAAGACTAGTAGCCAGATCATATGCAAACAGAAAAGTCTCTAGACATTCATCATCGATACTGGCAGGTAGATCATTAATACTATATATGAGAAAAAGAACAGGTCAAAGTATGGAACACTATACTTCACCGGCCTTAAACTGGACAGGATGCAAACTACCCTTTACATGGAAAAAATTTCGAATAATTTGATTTTCTCGAAAATGGCTCTAAAGGTTTTGATTAAAACACTATATTAAAGATATTGACATGAACATAAAATCTATATCTTGAATTTACTGGGAATAGCTTCTAAAGATCTCTGCATTCCGGATGGCTTTTATATATCTGGTAAACCGTAAGAGATAGACAAAAACTTACTATACAAAACACTCTTAAAACACACAGTTTATGTGATATACACTTTTTTGTGGAGTTGACCATTTCCGAAATGTTCCTTGTTATTGGTTTCAGTTTTAAAATACTAAACCTTTTCTCATAGAGGAATTTGTAAACTCGTGACCATGTAAAAAAAGGAATTTCAGTCACATGGAAAACAGCGAAAAGATTTTCTCGTTTTAGCCTTAGTTTCTGCTAATGTTTGTCTCGATTAGCCTGAAGAATAAGCTTTTGAACAATAATTTGTTACACAGATGTAGAGAAAGTCATGTGAAGGGAATACATCAAGATTTTAATGTGAATCCTCCATTATACTATCAAATCCTAATACTTTGAGCATCGAATATTGTTAATACTCTTGAAAGCTATTCAAATTTAATAGCTGATGACAGAAATAGTTACACATTCACAAACTTGTGTTTTTATATTTATTTATTTATTTTGCTGGACCAGAATCTCCCGAAAGTACTCGGGTACGTTTTCGAATTTGTAATTCTGGAAGGTATCGAGAGCACTTTTCTGACAGGTGTCAATAAATAATTTGTCACACTTCGCTCGTCTCTTTGGCGCAGTGGAAAGCGCGTTGGACTTCTAATCCAAAGGTCGTGGGTTCGATCCCCACAAGAGACGGTGAGGTTTTTTGTTCTAATAAACTATGTCATCTAAATTAGTATCGATAATTTCGAACCATTTACTTACAGTTTAAGAATCGAGCAACTGCTTTATATCGAAATTCTTAGGCGTTCACGGCCGGTGTCAATACTGGCTGGAATATAATCCGGGCTTGTGGGCTGTGGTCTACTGGGCTCCTCCTTTTTCTTCCCAGACGTTTCGTCTGCGACTACGGCAGATATCTTCGGTGGCAGCGGCGAGGTCGAAGTGCTCTAGTGGACGTTTCAACAGTTGCAGACGAAACGTCTGGGAAGAAAAAGGAGGAGCCCAGTAGACCACAGCCCACAAGCCCGGATTATACTCCAGCCAGAGCTGCTTTATACTTACACCAGTATCCATAGGCCTTGAAAGTATTAGGCTTCTTGCGGATTTTGAAATTATGGCAAACTACAAAGGTTTAAACGCAAAAACTAATGTCTTCTAAAATTGAATGTCTTGCTAGAAAATGAACCGAAACATTAGGAAGACGATCAGCATTGGCAATAAAATCAATTAGATATTTTTGGTTGTTTTGAGCCAGTTTGAGTATCTCAGTTGGTAGTCGCTGGTTTTCTGATTTCAATGTCGCGGATTCAAACGTGGCACAGACGGATGGTTTTTAAGTGCGTTTAAAAGCGAAAACACCATGTCAGTAGATTCACTGGCATGTAAAAGAATTCTGCGGGACAAAATTCCGCTACACCGGCAGCACTTATATGATTCTGGCAATTGATAGTGTCGTTAACAAACAAAATAATTTATTTGATTGTTTTGAACATTAATACACGACTGTGTAGTCACGATACAAATTTAATACATTCCAGTTTGTTTATAGAAGCTATGTCCCTTTTCTACAGTTCTGAGTTTTATACGTCATAATTACATTCGTCTACCCCAAACCGCTGATGGTAGGCGCCTTGACTTGGATGCATTCCGCGTATCCTAGAAAACGAAACCAACAGAACGTAGTGAGCGGCAGCGAAACCATGGGGTTCATTCGTATCTATCTTTTTTGGGTTTTTGTATGTGTAATGTGTTTGATTTTAAAATGTTTCTTTAGACTACAAGGGGTTAAATCCAAGATGCTCAAGATAGTTCAACATTCAATTACGCTTTTGTTTGGAAGAATACCCATTTTATAATATGCAGGTATAATTCCAAATTTTAATTAGAATGGTAAGTTAATTAAAGTGTTTGATTATGTACCATTTATTGATATACACACACACATATATATACTTTTTGTACACGTACTATATACATAGTGTATAGAGAAAAATTCGATACCGAGATTTCACCGGAAATACATGTTTTGGGTCCCATTGCATAAAATAAAAGGATTTTCAGAAAAAGGTCCGGTGTGTGCGCGGATGTGTGTGTGTGTGAGTCTGTGTGTCTGTGGACAGCATAGCTCAAAAACGAAAATATACAGTTGAATACCAAACTTGGTATTTAAGTTTGGTATCTTCCAAGGGTGCGACACGAAGGTTTTGAAGAAAATCCCCCAACCCCCAACTACCCTTTACATGGAACTTTTTTCGAAAATTTTGACTATCTGAAAAATAAAATATCACATATTAAAGATATTTGCCTGACAAATATGTATATCTTGAATTTTCTGGGAATAGCCTCTGAAGACTACTTTATTGTGGATGAATTTTACGGACGACCGTGGACGGGACGAGGTGGCAACAGAGTGGCCACGAGTAAGGCAACTGCCAGGGGGTCACTATTGGATCTCTCCGACTTTAGAAGCTTTACGACAGGTGAGGCAGCAGTTACTGTTAAAGAAGGACCAGGAATGGAACACAATGAAGTGCTGGTTTTATTATTTAGTTTCTTGCAAGTAGAAGATTAAATAATGGGATGCACTAAGCTAAAACAATATTCAAATGTTTAAAAGTTGGTCACTATCTGATGACATTGAAAATTATTATCTTTACATGGCTAGGTAAAGAAATAGAAAAACAAATGATTTGAGAAAAGTTTAAGCAATAAAACATTTATACCTAAAACAATGAATATCTCTGAAATGGTTAACGTCACATAATGTTTTGTATGTAATTTTTTTTTGTTTAACTCTTATGCTTTACTAGTTATGCAAAAGTGATTTATGTAGAGGACCTTCTGAGCATATTCCCGGGAAATTCAAGATATACATTACATTGTCATGTAAATATATTTAATATACGGCATTTTATCAAAACCGTTGGAGCTATTTTGACATTTTTTCATGTAAAGGGTAGTTTGGGGTAGGGGCGTTTTCTTGACAATTTTCGTGTCATATACTCGGAAGATACTAAATTTAGTTATCAAGTTTGGTGCTTGACCGACTTTTCGTTTTTACGTTATGGTGTTCACAGGCACATAGACATTTTTCTTAAGATGTTATTTTCTAAATAGCTTCTTTAAATTAGCAATACAAAGATAGCTCCCTGCCAGACTGCAGCGTCTGCACATTATTACCACACCTAAAGTGAAGAAAATTATTACCAGTTCTACATACCTACATCATGCTTCGTGTTGAGGTTATATTAGGTTATGCTAAAAATAAAGAGTTGTTATTAATACAAATTTTAAACTTTAAAGATGAATAACATAAACTATTCACACATTTCTCATAATACCAATCACTTAAATATTTCACTGATAGTTCGCATAATTACCATGTAACCCTCACCAGAAACAATGCAAGTGGCCGTTATGAATCGTCAAATTCACTCACAATAATTAAATTTTTACATTGGTCAACAAATTATATGTTACGAGACACTGAAAAATGCTAATTAAAATGGCATCGCTGAATAACGCAAATAAGGTCATTTATGACTAAAATTAGCCAATTTTACAAGACACATAACACATGCTTTCAGGGCTGCAACATTCAACTCGGACTCAATGGGTCACGTAATAATTCCATGCCTGGCCTATCTCAATCTCGTGGGCCTTGGGTGCAGATGACTGAAATTGATATCTAGTTACTTATGACGCCATTAATCCGTAGCCGACCAGCACGTTACCTACCAGTCCCTTTGGCGCAGTGGATAGCGCGTTGGACTTCTAATCCAAAGGTCGTGGGTTCAATCCCCACAAGGGATGAGTTAATTTTTGTATACCACAAGCCAAATCATTAAGTGATCCGCAATACATATGTAGAAGGAGGAACTTTACTGATATAAATGCTGGATCTTCAGATTTATCCGGCTTGAAGCGTCAGTGAATTTAAATACATAACGTTATTATTAGTTCAGCGAGCCCGTTGTCTCAAAGGGGAGGTGCGGAATTGAACCGTGGACCACATGCATTGCTGACTTTGTAATAAGGGATGATGTACGGGCAGTGCGGAACTGTTTTAATTGAACATTTTGTGCGACTTTTAGTTTTTGTGAGTTTTCTTAATTCATTCTGTGTAGGTCAGTTTTCATTTACTGCTGTAAAGAGTATGAACAAGCGTTTATTGTAATGGGGAAGTTGGGCCATTAAAGCCCTCTACCACAACCGTCCAATTATTTGAGTTACCTATCAGCAAATTTACGAGACCCAAGCAAATGTTCCAAACATAAATATTAGAAAGGTACGATAAGTCCATTTCACTAAGGCAACCTCAAACTGACAACATCCATCCTTCTACTCATCGTTTGCTAGTTCTCTGCAAGAGATAATGCGTGATAAATTAGCTACATATGTAAATCAAGGCTATATGTATACTCGAACAAAGCATGTACCTTGATTTACGTAATTTGCAGTACACTTCTACACACTCTCTGACACCCGGTTAAAATATCGCTCATTCATTTTTACCTCAACTTTGAAAGTGGGAAAGTTCTCCTTTGTAAATAGAACCATAAAAGACTGGAATGAATTGCCTGGAGCAGCCTTTCGGGGTTGTCCCCTATCTCTGAAGAAATTTAGGAAAAATCTTGATATTAATGTTGGATAATTTTTGTAAATATTCCTTAAATGAAATGCTTATGATTTTATATTGTTGTAAATACAAATGTTAAATTGGTTGGTGATTCTAATTATAAAATTAATTAATCTGAATTTAGAGAAAAATTAATTTTTTCATATTTGTGTAAATAACTATTATATCTAGCTTACAAAGCCATAAACTGGCAGCTGTGATTTATTGTTTATATATCTTGTATACATATATAACTCTGCCACCGGGTGATACCCATTTGCAGAGAAATACATACATACATACATACATACATACATACATACATACATACATACATACATACATACATACATACATACATACATACATACATACATACATACATACATACATACATACATACATACATACATACATACATACATACATACATACATACATACATACATACATACATACATACATACATACATACATACATACATACATACATACACACACACACACATACATACATACATACATACATACATACATACATACATACATACATACATACATACATACATACAAATAACAATATGTTTGTCATCTATCACATGCCTAGGATATCGAATTCATTTCTAACCTACTTAAGTATTTACATATTTAAAAATGTATGCGAAGACCCAAATTACTTTCTCAGACTCCCCAGAGAAAAAAGAAGTGCACAAGTAAACTTGTCAAGTAGAAGGTTCTGCAGCCTGTGATATAATCAAGTTATCATCTCCATGGTTAACGCAAGCACTGAAAATATCGTGCAAGAGAGCACCAGAAGTGCACCGCATATTCTTAGGACGTAGAACAAGTATTCTGCGTCTAAAAAGTAAACTTTGGAAATGAACGGTAGCTTGAATAGTTGAAGCTCAGGAATTGCTTCAGGAACCTATCACAAATACGATAACATAATCGACTTTTACAACATCACATTGCGAGGGATTCTGAATTAAAGATAGTATTTGTAAAGACATGTATAGAAGGATAGTGTTAGATTAATGCGTGACGTGCAAAGTGCGGTTACAATCTTGTGTGAGGTGATGAACCACCTCCCTAATAGTCTTTAACGCCCACTTTTACCACATATGGTATGACACTGATGATACGAGGAATGAAGATGGAGCACCGGTGGAATGCGATGACGGGGAAACAGGAGAGCCCGGAGAAAGCGGGCCCTTGCGCCGCTTTGTCCACCACAAATCCCACATCACTCGCCTTAATGAGAGGCGAGTGATATAACCAGGAGATGAAGCAGACAGTTGATATCTTAACTAGTGGTATCTCTTAAAAACAGTCTCCCCTAAAGAGCAAACTCGCACCATATCACAATAGTTCAACTATATTGCGTTTACTAATCATTATTAAAATTAGTCCTTCTTTAATAGTAATTATTCGCCTTACCATACCAGGCAGTAAATTATGTGTTTGGTTTGTGGGAAAACTATTACACGAAGAGGAAAAACAAGTAACACACCGAAGTTGGTACCATTAACGTATCATTTATCAAAATATCTGTACCTATGCTCATAATAACTGTATATATACAATTCTTCTTCAATTCCACACTCTTCTTTGAGGAGTTTACACCCCCAAGGAATTATAACTCAAAGCCTTGGTCAGTAGCATGTCGAGGAGTAAGCAAACTGTGGATCTGGTATACCAGGATGGTTGATCAGCCCAATGACTATTGTGGCAGTGAAGAAGGACGTTAATTGTAATGTTAAAAGACTTGACAGGACATTTCACGCATCAAATCATTTTCCAATCCGGTATTCGCTTAGTGACCGGGTAAACCCGAGGAAAAAAGAAAACAGAAAGGAAAAAGAATGTTGAACCCCATACTTCCCGAATGTAGTCTAACGCGTTACCGCGACTACACCTCGGTCGATCAATAAAATGGGAGTGTTATTATCTTGTGAATACTGATTCTCATTATTAATTACTTCAATAAGAATGTTGATATTGTCATGAGTTTTTTTTATTTTTTTTTTATTGTAGCTTAGCACTCTTTAACCTGCTTGGTCATATCGGACGATGAATGAACTTGGTGAAATGATGCTCAAATGATCTCGGGGTCCATGGAGCTTAAAGTTACTCGACATTCGTCTTCTCAGGTTAAGGGAAAACCCTGAGGAAAAAAAAAAAAAAAAACCGTATCTCGGCAATTCACCGTAAGCGAGATTCGAACTCACGACCAGTTGAATATGAGGTAGACAAGCTACCACTACACTACCCAGGCGGGCTTCATGAGGTTATTTTTACTGTTTGAAGAAGACTTGACACAATCAACTTTTCCCAATAAACAACAATAATAAGATGATGTTATTAGCAATAGTGTATGTTTACGTCATTATACATAGCTTCCACAAAGCGCACCTGAAAGCTAAACGACATGCAGAAATTTGAACCGCATCCTCCATACACTTCCCGGTGCAGGGAAATCTGATTAATTCCGAATAATGGTCTTTGCACTCTTGTCCCTTTGACGCAGAGGAGAGTGCGTTGGACTTCTAATCCAAAGGCCGTGGGCTCGATCGCCACAATGATGTGTTGCGCCAATATTAATTTAATAGATTCGAGGATGGCGAAGCTTCGGCACCGTTCAACTTGTATACAATAAAGCCCCTTATTTCTAGGATAGAGAGACCGGCCTTTGTGTCCCTTTGGCGCAGTGGAAAGCGCGTTGGACTTCTAATCCAAAGGTCGTGGGTTCGATCCCCACAAGGGATGATTTTGTGTAAACTTCTTGAGCAGTTCAAAGGACTTCAAATTTGTGTTAGTTTCGATTGCACTAATTTACACATAGCACATCAAAGAGCAATGGAGTGTAAATACTGAACAAGGAGACGTTAATATCCAAACCTTGCACTGTATGATAAGCAGGGCCTGGATTCTGATGGTCATAGCCATTGCTAAGTGCACATAAATCCTTATCGTGCTTCCCAGATTTGAAAACGCCTATTTATTAGGACATTTTTTTGTAATTTTATGCCATTTTCTATTTTTACGATTTTACATAAGTTTATTTTATTGTTTTTTCTCTTGCATTTGCATTGAATATATAAAACTATAGATATAAGGATCACTTTTCAAATATCAGGAACTTCACTATTTAGCTGAGAAAAATAGTAAGGTAATTGCTATGCATGCTTTGCTGGCATTCTTGGGGAAAAACGTTCACATTCCTATTTAATTGTTAGTCTGCAAAGCCATGTTTGTGGGTGGATGAGTGCCTATTGTCAGAGGAGCAAATATAATTACAGAGAGTTCCCATAGCGGAAATGTACCAGATAAGTTTTCTCTTTTCTTGCATTATTGATTGCGCACTGTAAAGTTGATAATGCCCTTACCTTACTGCCATATGTTGTGTGTCCTGCACTCCCAATAAATGTATTAATCTGAGGGCTCAAAAGAGTTAATGCTCTTGTTTTGTAACACCTGATTCGAAAATAATTAATTAATATTTTACTTTATCTACCATCTGTATAAGAATATACGTTACAATCGCATTTATTTCTTTTCCCACTATTCAACCAACTATCTTTAAAATCCTATTGGTTTAACTGCTGAACGTTATCCAGATAAACGTTCGCATAAATGCTTTTATTGCATATTTCCTGTAGTTACAAAGAAATAAGGAAATACACTAGGTTAAATATATTGTTATATCTTTTAAGAGCTGGTCGTTTTGTAACGGTAATGAAATGTTGTTATCTTTGCTTAACAAGAAGCAAGAAAAACCAATTATATTCCACTTATAAAAGCGTAGTATGTATTTTAAATTAAAACAAGGCGTATCTTGAGATTTAGTGACTATACTAAGTAAACACACGACCAAAATTTTGTGTTTTAACGAGATCTATATTGTTGCGTAATACGTTTTTAACTGTCTTTACAAGTTATGCAAAAGTCATAAAGAATAAAGAGGTCTTCAGAGACTATTACCAGAAAATTCGAGATATATATTTTATGTGCATTGTCTTAAATTGTCTTTAGAAACATTTTTGAGAAAATAAAAATTAGTAAACATTTTTCCAAGTAAAGGGTAGTTTGGGAAATTTTCTTGAAAGCCTTCATGTCACACCTTTGGAAAATGGTGAAGTAAAACATCAAGTTCAGAATTTAACCGAGTTCGTTTTTGAGTTATGCTTTTCACATATACACATTCACACTACGCGGATCTTTTATTCAAATGCTTTTTTTACTTTCTCGAACATGTGTGTTCAATGTACATTATAGGTAGAGAAGATATTGTATTCCACACAAAAATTCGATACCGAGATTTCGCCGGAAATACATGTTTTAGTATCCCCTAAATAAAAAAAAACAAAAAAAAAACATTTTTAGAAATAGGTCCGTGTATGTGTGCTTGTGTGTGTACAACAAAACTCAAAAACGGAAAGTCAATTAAATACCAAACTTGATATTTAAACTTAATATTTTCCAAGAATGTGGCACGAAGATTTTCAGGAAAATCCCCCCACTACAATTACTCTTTACATTGAATATTTTTGGAAATGTTGATTTTTTCAACAATGGCTCTGCAATTTTGATTAAAATATATTTTTCTAAGATATTATATGACAAAGGAAATTTATATCTGGAAATTTTTGGGAATAGTCTCTGAAGACCTCTTTATTCTGGATGACGTTTGTGTAACTGTAAACCAACTGTAAGAAATAGACAACAATTTGCTTCACAAAAATTATGATGTGTTCCATTCACTTGACTTACTGTATTTGTTCTGCAAACTACTCTTACAAAGTATCATTCCTTTGTATCAAAATATCTAGATAAACATTACCAGAAATGGTCTTATTACTTTAGTTCCTTATAAACAGAAAGGGAATAAGGGAATATACTAGACTAAAGTCACAGTTAATTTTTTAAAAAAGCTGTTACTATGCGACTGCCATTAGTAATACCAGGAGTGTTTTCATCTTGTCAATAATTCACGATCGGAGTGAAGCGATTTGATAAGACAATTCAGCGAAATAGACTATTAATAATTTATAATATATAGGAAGGGGACTTCTATCAGGTTATGGTTGTAGTAATTGGTTCTCAAATGAAGATGACCCATTGACCAAATTTATTTACTGAATGTTTTTATGTTTTCCTTTCTTTCTTCACTACTCCTGAATACGGGAGATGAAACAAATGAACGTCAGGTGCGACAAGATTTCAAAGAGATGAACATCAGCTGCAATAAGATATTTCGACAATATCGCTCCTGTCAGATGACCGCGATTGGTTGAAATTGCCTGATCTTGGTCATTGCATTGGCACTTTAATAGTTAAGCTAAATTGTCATTAAATTCGGTTTTCTCTCTATGACCGGAGTAAAACAAGAGAGAAGTGAGGGCTTCCCATTTGAGAAAAGTTTAAGTATTTTAAAATTGAAACTAATAGCAGGGAATATCTATGAAATGGCTAGTTCTACAAAAGAAATGTATTTGTCATAAATTCTGTGCTTTAACGAGATAGTTTTTGTGCAATAAGCTTTTGTCTGTTTATTAAGTTTTCCAGTTATGGAAAAGTTATTCAGAATGAAGAGAAATTCATGATGTGTAGATTTTGTTTGCCATGTAAACATCTTTAATATGTGTTATTTTAATCATACTTAAGAAATACAAACATTTTGAAAAATATTCCATGATAAGGGTAGTTTGGGGTGGGGAATTTGTTTTTGAAAACGTTTGTACCGCATTTTTGGAAGATACTAAATTTAAACACCAAATTTAGTATTTAACCTAATTTTCGTTTTTGAGTGATTCTGTCCACACACACATACTGACCTTTTTCTAAAAAGCTATATTTGGATTTAGGGGTTCTAAACACGTATTTCCGCTGAAATCTCAGTATAGAATTTTCGGATGAAATACAATATCTTCTCTGCCTACGATATACTTACGAACATAGTAACGGGGTAGAGAAAGTAAAAATAGGATATGTCCCATTCACATGAATTTTTCTACAAACTGTTGCAGAAGATTATTCTTTTACCTAATTCATGCTAATCGAGATAATCATTAGCAGAAATGGCTGCATTATGTCTTTCTAAGTGGAAGGGAAATATGGTAATAGGTACACTAGGCTAAAGTGTTAGTCAAAATTTATAAAAAGCCGATCGCTAGGAGAAACAATTGAAATTGGTTCTCTGTGCATAACCAGGAGTAAATCAACATAGTTATGACACGAAAGATGACTTTCCGTTTGAGAAAAGCAGTTTAAAATTGAACTAATAACAAGGATTATTGCAGGTGTATGACATAAAATGTGTATTTTAGCGATATCTATATTTTTATGTCCGAGCGTGTGCACAATGTAGTAGGTAGAGAATGTATTATATTCCACCCAAAAATTTGATACCGAGATTTCACCGGAAATACAGGTTTTGTGGATCCCTGAATCCCCCCCCCCAAAATTGTCTCTACACAACATAATTCAAAAACGAAAAATTGGTTACATACCAAACTTGGTAGTTAAGTTCAGTATTTTCCAAGCGTGCGACACGAAGATTTTTAGGAAAATGCCCTCACATCAAACTACCCTTTACATGAAACATTTCTCGAAATTTAATATTTTTCCAAAAATGGCTCTTATGATTTTGATTAAAATACCGCATATTACATGCCAAATAAAACGAATGTGTTTGGAATATTCCTTGAATGACTTTTATATAACTCATAAATCATTAGATAGACAAAAACTTACTACACAAAAATGTATACCTGTTTATGTAAGATACAGCTTTTTTGTAAATCTAACCATTTCCGAGAGATTCCCTGTTATTGGTTTTAGTTTTAGACTTTTCTACAACGGGAAGCCCTCGTCCGTTTCATATTTATTTTGTTTTACTCCTGACCGTGAAAAAGTGTACCTGCTTATGTATTCGCACTGTTTTAGATTATTCACACATACATATATGTATAACTATTAGCAATAACTTTATTGCTTATAATAACCATGTTTAAATACGTATATAATAACTAAAATACTCTTTGCACAATTTCTCGACGAGCGAATCTTTTTAATGACAGATAGTGAAAAACTGAAGCAAATTATACATTTTACTCCCAAACAGGGCACATTTACTAAACATTATTTTAATAATCTGCTCAATCTCCATTCCCATCCAGACTTGATTAGCCACCTTGGCACTGAATCACATAAGTGCTGCAAGGAATTGCCCTACCAATGTCCTTAAATGCCAAATTGGTTTCCCACATACTCATAATTCTTCCTTGATACACCTCCGAAATAGTTGCACAAATCACATAAAGTGAGCTACCGTTAACACATACCACTGCTTGAACGAACATCAATGGCAGAACCCTCCGCACACGCCTCTCCTGTAATGTATGCGCCGGCCGAGCAGGTTGGTAAAATGCCCCGTGAAGCAGTAAGGACGGCATATGGAAATAATGGTACGTTTGATTTGAATACATCATTTCATATTAATTTCAATTTGTTTTTTGGAAGGTAAGTCCTTTTCTACAGCTTTGAGTTTATATATCATAACTATTCATCAAATTCATTCGCCTAGTCAGAAAGCGCCAATGGCGACCGTATTAATTCGAATGCCACTTGTGCATTCCACGTACTCTAGAAAACAAGACCGACAGACCGTAGCGATCCGCACTGTATCTATCGTATTCTTGTGTGTGTGTGTGTGTGTGTGTGTGTGTGCGTGTGTAAAATGCATTTGCGTAAGCCTGTATTAAAGTGTGTAATGTTAAGAATAAGGCATTAAACTTAAGATTCAAGACATCCAACATTCATTTACACTTATATTTGAAATAATACCCATTTTATAATGTGCAGGAATACGGTTTCCAACTTTCAATTAATTTGGGTGATATATTAATTAATGTGTAAATACAATTTATTGCTGTGTGTTCTACATTTAAGCATTGACATGGTCAATTACAGCATACCTAAAAGGCTAAAATAAAGTTTATGTTGTAAACATTTCGGCGTCATACTTGCAACAACCATAAGGCGCGTTCAGTCAAGTTTATATGCTACTTGCTTTAATAAAAACACCAAGCTAGATATATTTAAGTAGCAGTTTATTAATGTCCTATTCCTCTTTACCCGCTAGTATTTCTTTAACAATAACTTTGTTTTCTCCCTTTGTTCAGCTACCGCAAAGCTTCTAGCTGTGAACCAGGAACAAGAAAAAACTTGCTTGGTATCGTCTTTGACGGTTCAGTTAGCTGGCACTGGTATCTAGCTATACAGAGTGTTTCAAAAGTACGGGGCATAATTTCAGGTATATATTTCCCACATGAAGACAATCAAAATACTTCATTATAATATGTGTCCGGAAATGCTTCATTTCCGAGTTATGGCCTTCACAACATTGGAATTCACTGGAACGTTTTTCTTTCCACAGGTCTTTGCCGTCAAAGGAGACATTAGGAGGGCGCTCTGATAGTTCATTCTGAGGAAGGTTACATTCAGTGTTCTTTAGGCGTTAAGACTGCGATATGTATTCAAATCAAGAGCTGGCAGAGATACACTTCATGCACGGTAAGGCGGACGGCAATGCTGCGCTGGCTCGTCGTTTGTACCAGGAGAGGTACCCACAGCGACAATGTCCAGATCGGAAGACATATTTGTACGTCTCCATTCCCGTCTGTGCGAGTATGGAACGTTCACCTCTCCTGGTTTGGGAAGGGGACGACCAACATCTACAACTCCAGAAGTGCAGGAGGAGATTCTGGAGGCTGTGGACAGGACTCCTTCTATCAGCACACGACGGTTAGCGTTGCAAGTCAATGTTCCTCACACGACTGTCTGGAGACTGTTAGACGAGTAACAATTGTATCCTTATCATTTGCAACGTGTACAGGCCCTGTCACCAGCAGATTACCCTGCACGAGTTAGGTTCTGTGAGTGGTTCTTGCAGTAGTGTGGGGTAAAACCGAACTTTTCTGCCGTCGTATTATTTACAGATGAAGCACAGTTCACAAGAGATGGCATAACAAATTTCCACAATCAGCATGTATGGTCGCATGAAAACCCACGTGCAACTGTTGTATCTCATCACCAGATGCGGTTCTCCCTCAACATGTGGGCCGGTATCATTTGTGATCGATTAGTTGGACCCCATGTACTTGTAAACAGACTTACGGGGCAGGCGTACACAAACTTCCTGGAAAACATCATACCTGACGTTTTCGAAGACACGCCACTTATCAATCATCAACACATTCACTTCTTGCATGATGGCGCTCCTGCACACCTCAGTCTTACGACTCGCCGGTACTTGGATCGAAGGTTTCCTGATCGATGGATAGGTAGAGGTGGCCCAATTGCTTGGCCTCCACGCTCACCTGATCTGAACCCTCTCGATTTCTACTTGTGGGCCATTTAAAATCATTGGTTTATTCGTCTCCGGTGCCGGATTTGGAATCCCTTCGGAATCGAATTGTGGCAAGTTGTGAGGACATACGCAATACTCCTAGAGTTTGGGATCGTGTTCGCAGGTCAATGAGACATCGATGTGAGGTCAGTATTCAAGCAGGAGGTGGACATTTTGAACATCTTCTGTAATGACAACAACCTGCGGAAAGAAAATCGTTCCAGTGAATTTCAATGTTGTGAAGGCCATAACTCGGAAATGAAGCATTTCCGGACACATGTTATAATGAACTAATTTGATTGTCTACATGTGGGAAATACATACCTGAAATTATGCCCCGTATTTTTGAAACACCTGTATATGACGGAGCCGGTCAAAACAGCTTTCAGTCTCGCTCGTTTCTCGCTGCCGCTAACCGTGACTCTCGCAACCAGTAGAAGCAGCTGCTCGTATGGCTGGCAGGAAGAGAGTTGACTAACGAGCTTTTGAGATACTCGTTTATTCGCAAGACTCACGAGTCTCGTTAATAGCAATACTGCGGTTATATGCGCGGAAACTCGCAGAGTCAGAATGCAAATGGTCTATAGTTTTGTTATAAATCAGTATGTAAACATTATTTGAAGCAGCAATTCTTTTATCCTCTAATCTAAACACATTTATTTGAATAGAACAAAATATTTTTCCCTGGCGTTGGTTTGTTTTAAAGCTTTGGTAGGTATGTATACGCTTCTACTCTGTGCTACTTTGTTACTCAGAAAGTAGAGATACCTATTGTAATTATATGTTACGTATCCCCTTGACATTGTGTCTTACATTCACCTTTGAGCAATCAAATGAAGCTGAATAACCGAAAGCAGTGCATGTGTTTATTTTGACCTGCATTTTATTACAATAAGCGTGTTCGGCTGGATCAGGTTGAGTGCGTTGCTCACCAGAGTTGCCAACACATGATTATTTTTTCCGTCAGACCAGCTCATAAAAATCCGTCAAAATCCATCAAAATTAGTAATTTCCGTATTTTCTTTCAAAAATAAAAATTAAAACTCAAGGTCAGCACTGTGGAACAATTTCTTGGTCAGGTCTGAAAGATGATCACGGGAAGTGATTAACTACAAACAACGTGAGAACAGCTTCTGCAGCTGCACGTTGGTACGTGTCTTTAATAGGCTAGAATGGTACGTATATTTATTTGACTGTGAAGTTAAAAAGGGTTCAACTGCTTTTAGATGTTTCTTAATTTTTCCATGAAAAAGTAAACCTGACAAGAGCAAATTTACATTGCATTGGCAATATTGGCACCGCGCACTATTAGGTTACCTGGGCACCTCTAACAACCATTCCTTTCATTATTCATTATTTAACCATTCTTTTCTAAAATGTACATACCGCAACGCCTTCTGTTCAATTAGGTAATAAAAAAAGCGCATTAGCACTTCGTTCCTATACTGAATTCAGAATTCACTCTGATAAACATACAGTCATATACCACAGTCTCATGTTTGCAGAGTTGTTCAGTTAGCTCTAAATAAAAGATAGCTGTTACATTGCTTAACATACACTGTCTTGTAGATACACAAAGATTTACATCCGTGACAGTTTTTCTATAGAAAATCAATATAATATTACTTAACAATTGCTAATAATAACCGTCAAAAAATCTATCATCCGTGAAAACTAAATTTTGCCCTAATATAACTTGGCAACCCTGTTACTCACTAAAACTTTTGTATAGCATAAAGAAGTGTTATTCCGTTTATAAATCGAAACGCTGGACAGTTTAATTTTATTCAAGATCACAACAGCTGCAGAAATATGCGAAACTGATACGTTACGAACTGTCTTGACGGGTGCAAGCCAAAGCAGCATCGAGACGTAACATACCAGAAGTGATGACAAATATATAGCAATTCTTCAGGTGATTAGGAAATCGTCTTTAAAATTGTTAAAATGGGCTAAAAGTTGATAAAAGCATACATGTTTATCTAAAGGAGAAGAACATATACTAAAGCAATATTTGTCTAAGATCTGTAACTTCTCTTATTTCATCTGTTTAAATGATTTGAGATTTAAATAGTCTACCAAGATAGGGATGACATTTAAATAACTCACGCTAGAGAATGGGTTAAAAACGAAATGTGGTATCACAGAATCTGCAGATATAAATGTACATAGTGTCCACTTTTATTACAAATAAGTGTTTAAATATGTTATTACTCCTAAGAAGTTTATATTGCATGAAGTAATTCTATTTTCGGTTTTATCTGAAGTTTGAGTATAAGTTATATACATAGCAACACAAAGATAGGTATGTCACTAATATATGCTGATTCAAACGCGTAAAAGCATAAAACGATGAGTCATCTTGTGCTATTAATAGGGCCCGGAGCTTTAGCTTTTTATAAATGCAGTTTTAGCCTTTTATCATCTTCTTTTAACCTCTTTAGGTTTAGAAACAAATTTCCTATCCTTTTAAACAATGATCCTGTCTTTTTCCTAGCTATTTAAGCAAGGCGACGACAAAAGCCTTTTAAACATAATTTAGATAAGAATATGAAAACTATTTTACTTCACGGAAGCATGCTATTAATATGTACATTGTTCAATAATTTAAAACAATGATTACACAGTAAACGCGTGCTAGAACATTGCAATTAACATATCATTTAATATATAGCACTCACATAAAATCAAGTTCAATTGGCAGCACTGTTGCTATACACAACCAGCCACATTTGCAAATGTGCTGCTGTTCTTTAATGTATTCCTATAGGCACAACAAGATCTTTCAACATCGCATGATGTCATTAGCGCGTACTTCATTCGCACAATTTCTATACCTACCAAGAGCATTGCATAACCCCACATGTACACTCAAAACAAAACTAAACGAATTGCTAACAAAAATTGTTAATTCCAATGAACTGAAGGAAAAAAAAAAAAAAACAACTCAAGTTTAACAAGTTTTAGGTCTTAATGTCCTATTTAGCTTTTTATAGGCTGAATAAGATTAACACCCAAACCACTTGAAACATAAAAGTACTTTGAATCTTTCTAATTTATAAGGGGAAAAATAGATTAAAACCTAAAAATCCGGCCCCTAGTTATTACGTAACCAATTTATTCCACGGAGCATACGTCAACTACTCCTCCTGTAGTTACGAGAATTCTCGAGTCGTCTCGCTCCTGAGCACTAGTTCTCGATACACGAGACTTTCTCGAGAGTGGCGTGGCTTGCGAGTAACGAGCTAGAGCGGCACGGGTTTTCACCGGCTCTATATGACGCCATCAATCCGTGAAACACCAAATGGCAGCCCAGTAGAATGTTAGTTATGGCAGAACGCTGTTTGTCAGTCCCTTTAACGCAGAAGATAGCGCGTTGGACTTCTAATCTAAAGGTCATAGGTTTGATACCCACAAGGGATGCACTGGTTTTGTGTACTACAGGTGAATTGTTGAATTTATTAAGTGACCCACAACACATAGCCACAGAAACTTCATTCATTAATAGCGATTATAAATGCCCGGGGAGAAATCAGGGCCTGCCCAATTTACGTAATTTGCACTGCACTTGTTGACATTAGTAAAAATATCACTAAGCATATCTACATCAACTATCTAATGATAGTGTACCTATTTTAACTTTCTCTACACGTACTATGTACATAGTGTATAGAAAAAGTATTGCATTCCACCAAAAATTCAATACCGAGATTTTACCGGAAATACACGTTTTAGGGTCCCTGTATGCAAAAAAAAAGTATTTTCAGAAAAAGGTCCATGTGTGTCCGTGTGTCTGTGAACACGATAACTCAAAAACGAAAAGTCGATAAAATACCAAACTGTTGTATTTAAGTTTAGTATCTTCTAGGGATGCAACACGAAGATTTTGAAAAATTCCCCCACCGCAAACTACCTATTATATGGAAAAAAAATCCAAAATTGCGATTTTCTCAAAGATAGCTCTAACGATTTTGATTAAAACACCGCATATTAAAGATAATTATATGGCAAATAAAATGTGTATCTTGAATTTTCTGGGAATAGCCTCTAAATACCTCTTTATTCTGAATGAATTTTTCTGAATTTTGTATAACTGCTAAACCGTAAGGGATAGATAAAAACTTACTATACAAAAAGTGTAGATCATGTTAAAGCACA
Source organism: Hymenopus coronatus (assembly GCA_030762935.1). NCBI lineage: Eukaryota > Metazoa > Arthropoda > Insecta > Mantodea > Hymenopodidae > Hymenopus > Hymenopus coronatus. Next base: position 153,984,424 of record CM060892.1, on the reverse strand, counting down.
ACTTACGTTATATACTTTTTTTCGTGGAATTGACCATTTCTGAGATATTCCTTGCTATTTGTTTCAGATTTAAAATACTTTAATAACTTTCACAACTTAGCCTAGTGTATTCCCTTATTTTCCTTCTACTTACAAGGAAGCAGGTAATTAAGACAATTTCTGCTAATGTTTATTTCGACTATCATAAAGTAGATAGAAAAATTTGCCTTTTAACAATAATTTGTTACAGCGATGTACAAAAGGTCATGTGAATGGAGCACATCAGATTTTTCATCTATCACAGTTAACTTGTTTCGAGTGTGGAACTCATTTCATCCTATGTAAGGGATGCAATTTAGAGGTGAACTGAACCCAACGTCTTAAATAACTTCCTGGTACTCCCGAGAGTGAAAAAAAGTTATAAAGTAAACTTGTCAAGTAGAAGATTTTCCAGCTGTGACACGTTCTGTTCGTATTTAACTTAGTGACAGAGTTGCTCGTTGCACAAAAGAACCACGGCACACTGGTATATTCTTGGAGTATAAAAACATACTTTATATCTAAAAAGTAATTTATAGAAATGAACGGTAGATTGCATGGTTGAAATTCATGGATTGCTTTAGGCACCTGTCACACATGGATGCAAACAAATACACGTACATTAATTGATAGGCACAGTATCTCATTGTTAGGGGTTTTAAATTACTGGTGTGTGTATGTGTGTGATGTGGGGAATTCCGTATTGACTTATTATACATCAGAGTATAGGATGAGATGATAATTTTAAAAGGGCGACCGAAACCAGACGGGGAAGAAAGAGCCACCGTGGAGGGTCCCTAATATATTCCAAGCGATTCTTCATCCTGACGCGGGGAGCGCGAGGAACGCACGTCCCAGGACTGACCAAACTCCCTGGATCTACAGACTACTTCGAACGTCATCCTGCCTCTGTATTTCCAGAGCGCAGTCATCACCACGGGAAGTAGTCACCACCGCAGTCCTCGCCGACGCTTACAACCCCGAAAGAGACCATTTGGATGAAAAGGACAGGAAGTTTGGGAGAATGAAGAAAACTCCCTAGGTTTGCATAGTAATCCGGGAAACCCCCCGAAAAAAAATTAATGGGTCAGAGCGGTTGGCCGCGGGAATCGATCCCACGAGCTCCCGAATGTTAGTCTCAGGCGAAACGACTGAGCCACCTGACTCGGTTAAATTACTGGTAATATTTGTTAAATATTCATCTTCAAGTTAATGTTAGTTTAAGGAGCGACGTACAAAATGTAGTTTAGACTTTTAAAGGATCTTATGTGAGCAGATGTGACATAACTTGTGAAAAAGGAAGGAAATTCAGACCGAAGTGTGATCTAAGGAACAAACTTTCCCCAAACTTTCCTATATGCTTTTAATAAACGATATTAAAAATCGAATAAAGTTATATAAAAAGTTATTCTGAAGTTATTTTGAACCATGTTAATTTAATGCATACAGTTTCAAAATAAATTAAATGTCAATAAAAATAAATTGGAGTATATAAATAAAAACATTAAACTTTCAAAACGTGTTTTTCTTTATTAAAAACAATTTCATGAAATAGATTCATTTCTATTTCTTGCCTGTGTCAGCACAACATATCTGATTCCAGGTGTTTTTGGTGAAAATGGAAACACAGAAATAAACCATTTCTTAGTTTTCGACGGCATGCAGTGCCATGCTTGTGCAAATTCTGGAAAGGTGGTGAAGTTAACAGAAACTCTTTTTGCTTTGTAATATCCTTTAATTTTTAACACAAAGCTGGCAATTCAAATTGCTAAAGCACATTCTTCGGAAACTTTATCAACAGTGTAGTTATTGTTAACCATCGGGAACAGATGCTCATTGGGTTATTCAAGTAAATGGAAAGTACATAATTTCTTTCCTTATAAGATTTCAGATCACAGTATTATTAAAGGCTTGACTTGACGTCGCAAAGGATTCAGCTGGCTGACTCTGGTATTTGATGGAGGGCCCCGTCTGCGCGCAAGGTAAATTTCTACCTGCTTTAAAGGGCCCGACCTCGAGCGGCGGTCATTTTTAGGAGGGCCCCAACTGCGCGCGGCGGTCATTACTGCATTTTCCTTCCCTATTTTTTTGAGACTTAGGACTCTCTATAAACGCTGGCCTATTTGCCATGCATAGGTATTTAAAAATGCAGATGTATAACATGATCGTATTAGAACAGGGCATTTGTCAATAAGTTAAAACATGTACTTAAACTATGTGCCTTTATTGTAATAATAACAAACACTCTCTAGGAAATGCAATCGTGAGCTAAGACCTGATTTGTATTTTAAAATTAATTCCTCTATGTTATGCCTACGCTTTTCGCAGGCAGGTTTAGAGTTGTAAGTAACTGTACCATTCATTTTTACTTTCTCTACACGCACTATGTTCGATACCGAGATTTCACCGGAAATATATGTTTTTAGGGTCCCCTGTATCCAAAAAAAGTATTTTCAGAAAAAGGTCCGTCTGTGTGTGTCCGTGTGTCTGTGAACACGATAACTCAAAAACGAAAAGTCGGTAAAATACCAAACTTAGTATTTAAGTTTAGCATCTTCCAGAGATGCGACACGAAGATTTTGAGAAAAATCCCCCCACCCCAAACTACCCTTTATATAGAAAATTTTGATTTTCTAAAAATGGCTCTAACGATTTTGATTAAAATATCGTATATTAAAGATATTTACCTGACAAATAAAATGTATGTTTTGAATTTTCTGGGAATAGCCTCTGAAGACTACTTTATTCTGAGTGAATTTTACGGAATTTTGCATAACTACTAAACCATAAGAGATAGACAAAAACTTACCAAACCAAAAATTTAAAACACACAATTTATGTTGTATACATTTTTTTCTCATACAGGAATCTGTCAACTCCTGTCCATAGCAACAAAGGAACTTCAATCACATAGCAACGAGCTTTTGACTATCGCTTTAACATATGCTATTCCCTTATTTCGCTTCTACTTACAAGGAAGTAAGTAATAACACTATTTCTGCTAATTTTTTGTCGATTAGCATGAAATATATAGAAGCATAAGTTTATTAACAATAATTTATTACAGAAATGTAGAGAAAGTCATGTGAATGGAACACATCAGATTTTTATGTGACAGAACTATCGAAACAATCGACAGTCGTTATAACTATTCTCGAAACAAATGACAAACATTATTTACTATTGGTGCCACACCCCTGTTACACGAGAAAGACTCGCAAGCATTTGACATATTTGTCCTACACACGCTCGCATGCTGTTAGTCTGTTTACCCCCCCTTTTTTTTTTTTTTTTTTTTTTTTTTTTTTTTTTTTTTTTTAACAGTAACGGAGTCTGATCAGGACTCCGGTACTGTATTCCTATTCCCCCCGTAGGTTTTACTGATTACTGGTTTTATTGTTTCTTTTACAAACATATACACATTGCACAAACATATAACATCCATGCCCAAGGCGGGACTCGAACCCACGATCCCCTGCCCACGAAGCACCAAAGCGAGACGCTTTAGCGAGCGTGGCCATGGGGACCGGCTCGCTTGAGAAGATTGTGGACAGTAGGCCTGTTTACAATTTAGTACCTCGCGCGCAGTTGGGGAAAATTTGATTCTTTCGGTACCCACCCGTATTTGGCTGGATATCAATCCACTTGCAAGTGGACGGCGAGCAATACGTTTGATGGCACTTTGATGTTATCCCTCCATGCTGAACGTAAACACCGGAAAAATTACTTGATGCACCAGACAGGTCCACAAGCACTACCCATGTAATAATTGAACCAGAAAAATGTAACCTGCAGCTGAAAAACTAACTTTTGGAAATTAATGGAATTTTGGATAATTGAAGCTCCTTAGTGTTATTTTAGGTTATATATTTGAAAGCTGAGGTTTTAGCCGTAAAGCTATACGAGAGTACCATCATATAAACATATCTTTAAGAATTGAAACTAACCTCATAATCCACTTCAGAGCATCAAGCAACTAATACGTTTTATCTAGAATTGGAATATCCCGCCGCTACCACCCTGTAAATACAGTTTCTTAAATAGCAAAATTCACGAACATTTTCATGGTGGGGAAATTTTACAGCTGTTGCTAGCGGAAAGAAAATATTTACGGTCTAAAAACAATGAAATGTGTATGCTACCAACGTAGATAAAGTCACCAAACAAGAAAGAAAAAAAAAAGTCACCAACACTCACACATTCCGCCTGCGGAGCCATGAGTAGTTAAAGCGGGCGTTAAATACTACCCAAAAAAAAACTCACACATTAACAATGGAATGCTAAGACTGTAGCTGGAACATAATACACTTGGTGAAATCGATGGAAATTATTAAAACCAAAGTACAGGAAAGTCAGTTTATTGATACACACAAACTTAAACCTAACACACCTAATGCTCGCATGATTTGGTGGAAACAATTGAAATTATTAAAACCAAAGTAGACAAAAACTAAGTGGTTCATATAATAACTGACCTAAACCTAAGACAGGGCATGCTCACTACGCTCGCATGCTTTGGTAATACCAGTGACAATTATTAAAACCAAAGGACATGAAACTCAGTATATTTACACACACACACACACACACACACACACACACACACACACACACACACTAACCTAAACCTATCACAGCGCATGTTCGCGTCGCTTGCATGCTTTGGTGGAACCAATGGAAATCATTGAAACCAAAGTACATGAAACTCAGTATATTTACTCACACACACACACACTAACCTAAACCTAACATAGCGCATGCTCGCTTCGCTCGCTTGCTTTGGTGAAACCAGTGGAAATCATTAAAACCAAAGTACAGGAAAATTAGTTTCTTTACACACTAACTTAAACATATTGCTGCGCATGCTCTCTTCGCTTGTATGCTTTGGTGAAACCACTGAAAACTACAAAAAACAAATTACACGAAAATCACATATTTACACAACAATAATGGATTCAGAACTCTAAAAATACAGAATCACTTTTAGAATCGGCAGGATGGTATATCGCGGTATTTTTTGTATGAATGTTGCAAATCATCGTCATGCTGTACAAAACGGCAACTCATGCCTTAAAAGCAATTATAAAACGACTATAGTGATCTAATAACAAACCACCAATGTTGGTTCCACAACCTTTTAATGGCTAGTGAAAGCAGTTTTCAAATATTGGTAGTTCTGAATTTTGCAACATGAACGTCAACTATGGACAATTTAGACGCCACCTGTCTGATAACTAGCGAAACAATAGAAATTGTTGTAAAAAACTTAAGCAAACGAATACTTTTGGTATATTTTAATGTAAATCGCGTACTTTGTTGAAACTTAAAGTCCAAAAATAAAACATATATATTTTAAAAGTTAGTAATACAAAGTTGAGGTGAGTAAAAGTGAAAAAAAACTAATACCTAAATAGTGGTAGTTTAAGCGGTGGAACCAAGGTATAGTAATAATGTTTTAGCTTTCACAATAATCTTATGTGATCAGTTGACGCTGAGAGCTGACATCATAACAAGGTATGTTTATAAAGAGACAGAAAGAATGACAAACCATTCTCCCCTATGAGGCAACCTCGCTCTACATCATTATATTATAAAGATTTTATAAACATTATTTAAAATTTATATATAATTCTATACGCATCCACCCTGGCGTTATTTTGTATATTTTAAAAGCGGGAATTTAACAAATACAGTCTAAAAGCATGATATTGAATATAAACAGCAGTATATAAATAAATGCATTAAAATATTTAACAGGCTCACAAAGCAGTTTCCATAAGAAACTTCAAATATCCACGCTACCATTCATTTACACAAGTTACTTTCTCAACTAAAAAAAAAAAAAAAAAAATGGAAGAGTTGTATCACGCTGATTCTCTGGCGAGAGATTGGGAAGTGAATTGAAATTCGTTTAAGCTGCCATTCTCGGTTCGTTACTAAATTACATACATTACATAGATTGAAAGTGAATTACATTTTCTATGCAAGTTAACTGTGATGCAGAAAATAAAATGTTATTTGATAGCTGGTGTAGAAATGGCTTAACGATACGTTGAAAAACTGTTTAGAGACTGAAAATGTGCACTGCAATAGATGCATACTGTGAAACATTGTTTTTTTTTAAGGTAACTACGATGCTTGAGTCAATTAACAATGCATTTTTTTTTCCGCATATATATTGTGAATGACTTAACATTATCAGCAATTCGATTAATGGTATTCAAAAATTGTCACATCCCTTGTTGGGATCGAACCCACGACCTTTGGATTAGAAGTCCAACGCGCTATCCTCTGCGCCAAAGGGACCGATGACATTGCACCTCTCATCAGGACTACTGTTGGGCTGACTTCTTACAGCTCACGGATTGATGATGTCAAGCGTATTAGGCAAATATTAAAGTCAGACAACTAGATCCTCTGCGACGTCAGCCAGCAAGTCTCTTCTCTTTCCCTGATCTCAATTAGAAACTTAGTGACAAGATGCTGCGGGGAAGAAAAAGGGGGAAGTCGAATTTACTCTTAGTGAAGGTTGAGCGAGCTAAGGGACATAGATAAATAGATAAATTGCTAGTTACTTAAGTCTCGCTAACTCACTGTTGTTATTAGAAGAGGCAGCGACCGAACGCATTCTGTACATGTTGCAATTATGACTCGTCGATGTGTCGACATATTAATATTTATTTTAACCTTAAAGCACAATAAAGTTGACCTAGTGAGTACTTAAATATGATATATACAGTGTTAAACATTTTTATGGATTATAATCCAAATGAATTAAAATAACTTCTAATTTAAACGAACAAAATGTCTAGATGGTAACGTGTAAAACTAGCATTCAGGAGGTCGCAAGTTAAATTCCCGGTAAAGCCTACATTGACTATGTGTTTGTCATGATTTCTTTCCTTCGGTTAGCGAATGCTGGGGTGGATCCTCTTCTACAAGCTTCCCTGTACTATATTTTATTAATCATCATGATTATAGGTGAAGAACCAGAATGTAGAGCTTGGCGTACTACGGCTGGACAGTGGAGGTTTCTTCTTGGCGTCACCACTTTCAGCCTGCTGAGTGTCCTATATTTAAGGAGGTCGGTCCAACGCAAATGTTACAATAGCAGCCAAAACTGTCATGGCTATAGGTATAGCATGTTGTTAGCTGTGCGAGGGAGAGGGCTTGTGTGTTGTAATGGCGATAGCGGATGGGTAGGACACTACATTTGCTAAACGTTTTATTCAATAAATCATGTATCAGTGAATAAAGATAGTACCTAACTCAAAAATAGCTTAAAACCAAAGAGAAGAAATAAAAAGTACAATCCTTTAGACTAAAGCTTCATTTATATTAACTAAGTTAACATACAAATATTATATTAAGAATTAAAATTCTCTAATGCGACTTTTGACAGTGTTTGGACGCAACCAATTACCCTATGTTTGGGGTGATAGTGTTTGATGAATTCTCACGACTGCTTCAAGCGATATGTTGTTACATTGGGCCGGTGACAGAGTTGCAGCTCTTGTTGGGTCGGCCTGCTTGATGGGACGCCCGGCACTTTAGGGACTAGTAAGCAGGATTGAGAGGCCTCGGGTACTTTGACTCTGAAAACGTTAGGTACCTCATCCAGGCATTCTCACATCGTTTCTTAGATCTGGTCGCCTTTCTAGTCTCTCCCTCTTCCCTCCTTCCTGCGGCAGTAGTTCGAAGCACAATGAGCTTTGCTGGCCTACGTACGATGATCTGCCCAGTACGGTGTCTCCTACATTAAATGTAACATTATTTTCACACCCGAATTAAACATTGAAAATCTATAATTAGATATGGCAATATCTAAAATGCGTTATCAATCATAAGTTGCGCAACCTTCACACATAGCACACATTCAGGCAAGTTCGCGCTTCCTCACACATCACATACATTTAGACACTTTCGCTCAACTCACTCGCGCGCGCATACACACGCACACACCCCCTTCTAACCTCGCATTAAAGCTAGAAACGATAGAATCCTTATTTCACTGCGCTCGCTCAGACCTGCTGATTTCCATCCTCTTGATACTTGTTTTCTAGGGACTGGAAGACAAAATACGCATCCAAAAGGGTACAATTGTTGTCGAAGGTATTTAATTAGCTGTATGTGTTGCAATGCACAATTATATAACACGAATTTACACACAATGATTTACAAGTGTCTTTAAATACTCCTGTTTTCCCCTTTGTCAGTTCTAAATCAGGAAGGAGAAGAAAAGACCTTGTTCGTTTTGTTAATTAACTAAGTCATTTTACTTGTTTTCCTTGGATAAGGTGGTATGTCACAATTTACATGGTTAAAGTTATCTAATCAAAGATTAGGCTACAATTTTCAAATCCCGAAGAAATATACTGGTATGTTTACCTATGTTCACATAGTATTTCCTTCCTCCAGTCCATTTTCCTAGGAATGCCCCAAAGTGTTATAGCGAGTAATATAGTTGGTGACTCTACAGCGGGGTGGAAAAATATTTCGTTCGCCGGATCACTAAATCAACACATCACCTGCAATGGAACCAATGTTCTTTCCACTGTGCCAACGGAACATAGAAGTCAAGTTCGCTGTTCTAGAAATATGTGATGAATTTAACATAATGTAAAACAAACTTAACGTAGAATATGTTCTTCATTTTGATGTATATTAATAATAATAACACAACTTTAATAACCCTTAATAAGCTTACAGCTGCAAATTTTTGGCGCAATGTAATAAAACATCCCCTGTGGGGATCGAACCCACGACCTTTGGATTAGAAGTCCAACGCGCTTTCCACTGCGCCAAAGGGACACGAAAGCCAACTTTACTGTTCTTGAAATAAGTGGCTTTGACATAATACGAGGGCCACTATTTATCTCTTGAGCCTTGGCAACACTGATTTCTGTATGTGCCATCTGATGTCTCTACTGAAATAGTTGACATTGTTGGCCTTTATCTTCCTCAGCTATGTTGTCAATAGAGCGTTATTTCTGTTGTTGACAGTGACCTTAAAATTGTGTATCACTGAAACGATGGAATTAACCCGTGAAAATGTTCGTGCGTTGATTTATTATACTTTTCGCCGTCGATTATCAAGACAACACACACACACAGACACACACACACGCAGGCACACAAGGTGTTTCAAAACGACACCAAACGAAGATGTGGACCTTGTTGGTCATACCATAGTGATACGTGAATATAATTTTCAGCTCTAAATTCGGCACATTCAAAAACCGCTACAAAAATCACCATGGATACGCCGGCTCGGTGCAGGTCACCTTAGTAATGGAAAACGTAGCATGTGGGTTTTGTTAAGTGTTTCGTATAACACGTTCTGAGGTTGTTTACGTGGTGTATGATGGCCGTTGTTCCTTCGCTGCCTAATCCCTAATGTGTGCGATTTTTAAACACACATACAACTTTAAATAGAAAAGTTTGAAAGTTGCGATATCAAGTTTCGGACAAGTCAAAGTGTAAGCTAATCTACTGCTATCTTACTTTGGTGCCATTTTGCAAGAGTCTGTGTGTGTGTGTGTGTGTGTGTGTGTGTGTGTGTGTGTGTGTGTGTGTGTTTCACTTAACCGTGAAAAATGTTTGCTCTCACATAATTTGACTCAATCTCAAATGGAAGTTCGTGTTGATTGCTGCACACAAATGTTCAATAAATACAATGGTGGGATTTCAAAAGACGCATATAGAATGTAGTAGGTGCAAATCATGGATTTATACAAAGGAGCCAGCTTATATGGGTGTCTCAAGATGAACCAAAACCAACAAATGTTCTTCTCACTCGAAGCATTTCGAAACGAATGGTCGTCTGTTGTTGTTTTCATAAAGACTGGTCATGTTGTAACACTGCCTTTAGAGCCACACAAAACGGTCAATTCTGAATGGTATGCAACCATTTGTTTGCCGGAAGTCTTCGGTTAAATAAGGAAAGTCAAGAAGTGCAGTCGGTTCGTTCTTCATTAAGATAATGCAAGCGCTCACACATCTCGTCTAACAACCGACTGTTTGAACACCCAAAAATCGAATTTTCAACTCATCTTTTATACCCAATGAGTTCTATGCGTTTCCGAAGAATAAAGTGCATAGACAACGGTTTTCGTCGTCAGCAGAAGCCGTCGAGACATTTAAAAACCATGTTTTGTAGATGTCTCAAGCAGATTGGAAAAAACACTATTAAATGGTTGAAATGCATGCAAATTTGCTCACCATAAAGGAGAGCATTTCAAGAGACAGTAAAGCAATCTTCAATGACAAATTATTGTTTTATTATTATTATTATTATTATTATTATTAGCCTCAAGATATAAATAGTGTCCTTGGTATAAACAAGCTTAACACTGCGTAATGCTCTCCATTTTCAGATCTAAACGCAAAGACTCTTAATGACGTTACAGCTATAACCCTTGAAGCAATATCTCAAAACTCCCCTTATGAGGACCGAACCACGTCCATGGATTAGATCACCATGGCGCTCTCTGCGCCAAAAGGCATCACATTTATAGCATCTGCAATGCGCGTTCAGTCGTAGTTTAGGAACATGCTACCATTTCTAATAACAACTCAAGCAAGTTAAGAGATGCTTAATTTACCGACGTCACACTCCCCTTGCCCCGCTTATCTTTCCCTAAAAGTAACTTCCTTCTTACTTTGCCTTACCTGCCTTGTATTTATGGTCATCCCTCTACGTTCTTCCCTCATTCCACTAGCATCAGTGGACATTGTTCACGTTGGCTATGAGCTCAATGAAAATCAATTAATAGAATTCTAAAGATTGTTTTTCCTTCTCTTCTTAACTAGCAAGCATTCTTACCAAATATGAATACCTAAATTAATATATAAATAAAGATATTGGTGAAATTGCCTTTCTGTGAGAGTGTGCGCGCCACTGATAACCTTAGGTTGATTTCAGATCATTATGCAGTTAACTAGAGCGGTTCACTGTAGCTCCTCAACCGGTATAGCGCTGGTCATGAATTCCCTCGATAATAAGATAGCACCACTCTCTCAAGTTACTAATTGCTTAGTTTTTTGTTTATTTTATATTCGTTTTGTTTGTTTTTTTTTTCTCTCAAAGAGGCACAAAATCCACAAAATGCTTCAGGACAATTTAATTGTTTTTTTTTTTCACCCACAAACCGAGTGTAGGCAGGAGTTGGACAGGTGGGGTCAGACTATCAATCCAACTCCTGTCCCACACTCAGCTTGTGTGAAAAAAGCAATTAAATTAATACTAATTAACCGTAATAGCTGGCTAAACTATGAAGCCTGGGACTTAAAGTACTTACATTGTAAGTCGCCATTGGGGTATGTCATCTCAAAATAATTTGAGATCACCTTGTGGTTTACCGGGAAACACGAGAGTTAGATGAGAAGTTTAATGTCCATTTGTTATGCTGTCAGGCAGCTCAGTGGTAGGGCAATTGGCAAGAGACCGGGAAATCCGTGGTTCAAATCCCGGCTGTGGTATTGCTTTTTTCAGTCTGACTACCTTCAAAAGACTGAAAGAAATCCATGTACCGTTCAATATTCAATGCAGTAGTTGTCTGTCAAGGAACCCGTGTAGATTAATTCAATAAAATAATTGGATTTGCTGAAAACATTTATGTAATGTGTGCATTGAACTGTAGAAACTAAACTATGATTTAGCTGTGGAATAAAAAAAAATAGAATTCGAAGAGGGGTATTTTGGTTTTTTCTATGTAGGTATTACGTCGTTTTAACCACTTCAGCCACGTGATCTTACGGTACTGGGCTTCCTTCAGGAATGTTGCAGAAATGTTGTATTCAGTTATGTGCAAATTTACCCAGAGATATTTTGACAATTAACATCAGAGCATTTGAATCACACAGTATAAAAGACATGAATAGATTTTAATTCAAATTGCAGTATATACATTAAAGCATTAAAATTTACAAACCACTTCTCTTTTCACGAAGAGCAGGTTCACAAAGATGTACTCATGCGTAAGGAAGTTATTACTATTCACGCTAACAATCTTTTCCAGAAGTTACTTGGATGGTGTTTGTGCATGTCTATCTGCTGCGACCAACATTAATCCCTGTGTGTGTATTAAACATGGAGAGTTCGAATCACATTTGGAGAACCTCCTGCTATAAAATTATTTTTTGATAATTTCCGTTTCTCTGGGGGAGAGCTTGAGGAGTTATAAAGGTTTGTTTAAAATGTAATTCGCTGCTAAATTGCGTGAATTACATTGACTATAAGCGAATTTCGTATTCTAAGGAGATTAACTGTGATAGAAAAAAATAAAATATTATTTATTTTATAACTACTGTAGAAATGGTCGACCGATGCTTTTATCGAGTGATAGTGTGGAGATGTATACTATAACTGCGAACACTGTGCAATATACTGTTTTATTGATGGGCATTTCATCATTCAAGGCATTCTCCATGTGTATGCTGTGAACATTTTAACAATATCAACAATTCCATCGGAATTAAAAATTGGCGCATCCCTTGTGAGGATCGAACCCACGACCTATAGATTATAAGTGCAACGCGCTACCTTTTGCGCCAAAGGGACCATGAATGTTAGCCAGCCATCAAAGTTACTGCTCGGCTGCCCTCTCGTTGTGCTCACTGATTGATAACGTCAGGCCTACTAGTTAGATATTATCCGTGCAAGTAAACGAGAGCGGTGTAAACATGATGCGCAATGGCATGATCTGATTGCTGCAGTCGGCCAGTAACCGATATCTTCCTGCGTTTACATACCCATGGCTATCACTTCCAGTTTCCGCCTCTTTTCCCCACTCCTTGTAGTGTGCAACTTGACTGCTCACATCTATTTGCGAGAATAATACCAGCGTCAGTCAACTGAATTCTCTGCGACATCATCCAGCCTAGTCTCTTCTTGCTTCCGGCTCTCCGAGAGATACTTTGTGAAATGATTCTGCAGTCGAAGCAAAGGGAATACCGTTGTTACTTTTAATGAAGTGTGGCCGGATTAAGGGGATGAGACCTTAGTAAATTGATACGTACGTATCTAAATCGGTGTTGTTATTAGAAGAGACACCGACAGAACGTCCCCTGTGGATGTTGCAAATATGAAACCTAAATATTGACTGCATATCCATATGTATTTTAATCGCGAACCACATGATAATTGGCACTGGGTTTGTATGAAAGAAAAAAAAAAAAAAAGCAATTAAATTGTCCTGAAGCATTTTGTGGTTTTTGTGCCTCTTTAAGAAAAAAACAACAAACAAACAAAACGAAAATAAAACAAGCAAAAACTAAACAATTAGTAACTTGATACAGTGGTGCTATCTTACTAGCGTGGAATTTGATGACCAGCGCTATACCGACTGAGGAGCTATAGTGAACCGCTCTAGTTAACTGCATAATGATCTGAAATCAACCTAAGGTTATCAGTGGCGTGCACACTCTCACAGAAAGGTGATTTCACCAAAATATCTAAATTTATATATTAATTTAGGTATTCATATTTGGTAAGAATGCTTGCTAGTTAAGAAGAGAAGAAAAAAAATCTTTAGAATTCTATTAATTGATTTTCATTGAGCTCATAGCCAACGTGAACAATGTCCACTGATGCTAGTGGAATGAGGGAAGAACGTAGAGGGGACCATAAATACAAGGCAGGTAAGGCAAAGTAAGAAGGATGTTACTTTTAGGGAAAGATAAGCGGGGCAAGGGGAGTGTAACGTCGGTAAATTAAGCATCTCTTATCTTGGGTTGTTATTAGAAATGGTAGCATGTACCTAAACTACGACTGAACGCGCATTGCAGATGCTATAAATGTGATGCCTTTTGGCACCATGGAAGATCTAATCCATAGACGTGGTTCGGTCCTCATAAGGGGAGTTTTGAGATATTGGTTCAAGGGTTATAGCTGTAACGTCATTAAAAGTCCTTGCGTTTAGATCTGAAAAGCAGTGTTAAGCTTGTTTATACCAAGGACACTATTTATATCTTGAGGCTAATAATAATAATAATAAAAACATTAATTTGTCATTGAAGATTGCTTTATTGTCTCTTGAAATGCTCTCCTTTATGGTGTGCAATTTTGCATGCATTTCAACCATTTATCATAGTATTTTTTCCAATCTGCTTGAGACATCTACAAAACATGGTTTTTAAATGTCTCGACGGCTTCTGCTGACGACGAAAACCGTTGTCTATGCACTTTATTCTTCGGAAACGCATAGAATTCATTGGGTATAAAAGATGAGTTGAAAATTCGATTTTTGGGTGTTCAAACAGTCGGTTGTTAGACGAGATGTGTGAGCGCTTGCATTATCTTAATGAAGAACGAACCGACTGCACTTCTTGACTTTCCTTATTTAACCGAAGACTTCCGGCAAACAAATGGTTGCATACCATTCAGAATTGACCGTTTTGTGTGGCTCTAAAGGCAGTGTTACAACATGACCAGTCTTTATGAAAACAACAACAGACGACCATTCGTTTCGAAATGCTTCGAGTTAGAAGAACATTTGTTGAGACACCCATACAGTCTGGCTCATTTGTATAGATCCATGATTTGCACCTATTACATTCTATATGCGTCTTTTGAAATCCCACCATTGTATTTATTGAACATTTGTGTGCAGCAATCAACACGAACTTCCATTTGAGATTGAGTCAAATTATGTGAGAGCAAACCTTTTTCACGGTTAAGTGAAACTCACACACACACACACACACACACACACACACACAGACAGACACACACACACACACAGGGTCTTGCAAAATGGCACCAAAGGAAGATAGGAATAGATTAGCTTACACTTTGACTTGTTCGAAATTTGATATCGCAACTTTCAAACTTTCTATTTAAAGTTTTATGTGTGTTTAAAAATCGCACATAAAACTTTAAATAGAAAAGTTTGAAAGATGCGATATCAGAAAAATCGCACACATTTGGGATTAGGCAGCTAAGGAACAACGGCCATCATACACCACGCAAACAACCTCAGAACGTGTTATACGAAACACGTAACAAAACCCACATTCTACGTTTTCCATTACTAAGGTGACCTGTACCGAGCCGGCGTCTCTATCAAAACACGTCTACACCACGCGAGTAGGACCTTCTTGGAGTGGGCCAGGCATATGCCATTTGGATATGTACGACTGCCTAATCCATGGTGATTTTTATGGAGGTTTTTGTATGTGCCGAATTTAGAGCTGAAAATTATATTCATGTATCACTATGGTATGACCAACAAGGTCCACATCTTCGTTTGGTGTCGTTTTGAAACACCTTGTGTGCCTGCGTGTGTGTGTGTGTGTGTGTGTGTTGTCTTGATAATCGACGACGAAAAGTATAATAAATCCACGCACGAACATTTTCACGGGTTAATTCCATCATTTCAGTGATACACAATTTTAAAGTCACTGTCAACAACAGAAATAACGCTCTATTGACAACATATCTGAGGAAGATAAAGGCCAACAATGTCAAACTTTTCAGTAGCGATATCAGATGGCACATACGGCAATCAGTGTTGCCAAGGCTCAAGAGATAAATAGTGGCCCTCGTATTATGTCAAAGCCACTTATTCCAAGAACAGTAAAATTGGCTTTCGTGTCCCTTTGGCGCAGTGGAAAGCGCGTTGGACTTCTAATCCAAAGGTCGTGGGTTCGATCCCCACAGGGGATGTTTTATTATTTAGCGCCAAAAATTTGAAGCTGTAAGCTTATTAAGGGTTATTAAAGTTGTTATTAGTATTAATTTACATCAAAATGAAGAATACCTTCTACGTTAAGTTTGTTTTACATTATGTTAAATTCATCACAGTTTTCGAGAACAGCGAACTTGGCTTCTATGTTCCGTTGGCATAGTGGAAAGAACATTTATTCCATTGCAGGTGATTTGTTGATTTAGTGATCCGGCGAACGAAATATTTTTCCACCCCGCTGTGGTGTCACCAACTATATTACTTGTTATAACACTTTGGGGCATTCCTAGGAAAATGGAATGGAGGAAGGAAATGATATGTGAACATAGGTAAACATACCAGTATATTTCTTCGGGATTTGAAAATTGTGGTCTAATCTTTGATTAGATAACTTTATCCATGTAAATTGTGACATACCACCTTATCCAAGGAAAACAAGTAAAATGACTTAGTTAATTAACAAAACGAGCAAGGTCCTTTCTTCTCCTTCCTGATTTAAAATTGACAAAGGAGAAAAAAGGTATATTTAAAGACACTTGTAAATCATTGTGTGTAAATTCGTGTTATATAATTGTGCATTGCAAAACATACAGCTAATTAAATACCTTCGACAACAATTGTACCCTTTTGGATGCGTATTTTGTCTTTCAGTCCCTAGAAAACAAGTATCAAGAGGATGGAAATCAGCAGGTCTGAGCGAGCGCAGTGAAATAAGGATTCTATCGTTTCTAGCTTTAATGCGAGGTTAGAAGGGGGTGTGTGCGTGTGTATGCGCGTGCGAGTGCGTTGAGTGAAAGTGTCTAAATGTATGTGACGTGTGAGGAAGCGCGAACTTGCCTGAATGTGTGCTATGTGTGTAGGTGCGCAACTTATGATTGATAACGCATTTTAGATATTGCCATATCTAATTATAGATTTTCATTGTTTAATTCGGGTGTGAAAATAATGTTACATTTAATGTAGGAGACACCGTACTGGGCAGATCATCGTACGTAGGCCAGCAAAGCTCATTGTGCTTCGAACTACTGCCGCAGGAAGGAGGGAAGAGGGAGAGACCAGAAAGGCGACCAGATCTAAGAAACGATGTGAAAATGCCTGGATGAGGTACCTAACGTTTTCAGAGTCAAAGTACCCGAGGCCTCTCAATCCTGCTTACTAGTCCCTAAAGTGCCGGGCGTCCCATCAATCAGGCCGACCCAACAAGAGCTGCAACTCTGTCACCGGCCCAGTGTAACAACATATCGCTTGAAGCAGTCGTGAGAATTCATCAAACACTATCACCCCAAACATAGGGTAATTGGTTGCGTCCAAACACTGTCAAAAGTCGCATTAGAGAATTTTAATCCTTAATATAATATTTGTATGTTAACTTAGTTAATATAAATGAAGCTTTAGTCTAAAGGATTGTACTTTTTATTTCTTCTCTTTGGTTTTAAGCTATTTTTGAGTTAGGTACTATCTTTATTCACTGATACATGATTTATTGAATAAAACGTTTAGCAAATGTAGTGTCCTACCCATCCGCTATCGCCATTACAACACACAAGCCCTCTCCCTCGCACAGCTAACAACATGCTATACCTATAGCCATGACAGTTTTGGCTGCTATTGTAACATTTGCGTTGGACCGACCTCCTTAAATATAGGACACTCAGCAGGGTGAAAGTGGTGACGCCAAGAAGAAACCTCCACTGTCCAGCCGTAGTACGCCAAGCTCTACATTCTGGTTCTTCACCTATAATCATGATGATTAATAAAATATAGTACAGGGAAGCTTGTAGAAGAGGATCCACCCCAGCATTCGCTAACCGAAGGAAAGAAATCATGACAAACACATAGTCAATGTAGGCTTTACCGGGAATTTAACTTGCGACCTCCTGAATGCTAGTTTTACACGTTACCATCTAGACATTTTGTTCGTTTAAATTAGAAGTTATTTTAATTCATTTGGATTATAATCCATAAAAATGTTTAACACTGTATATATCATATTTAAGTACTCACTAGGTCAACTTTATTGTGCTTTAAGGTTAAAATAAATATTAATATGTCGACACATCGACGTGTCATAATTGCAACATGTACAGAATGCGTTCGGTCGCTGCCTCTTCTAATAACAACAGTGAGTTAGCGAGACTTAAGTAACTAGCAATTTATCTATTTATCTATGTCCCTTAGCTCGCTCAACCTTCACTAAGAGTAAATTCGACTTCCCCCTTTTTCTTCCCCGCAGCATCTTGTCACTAAGTTTCTAATTGAGATCAGGGAAAGAGAAGAGACTTGCTGGCTGACGTCGCAGAGGATCTAGTTGTCTGACTTTAATATTTGCCTAATACGCTTGACATCATCAATCCGTGAGCTGTAAGAAGTCAGCCCAACAGTAGTCCTGATGAGAGGTGCAATGTCATCGGTCCCTTTGGCGCAGAGGATAGCGCGTTGGACTTCTAATCCAAAGGTCGTGGGTTCGATCCCCACAAGGGATGTGACAATTTTTGAATACCATTAATCGAATTGCTGATAATGTTAAGTCATTCACAATATATATGCGGAAAAAAAAATGCATTGTTAATTGACTCAAGCATCGTAGTTACCTTAAAAAAAAAACAATGTTTCACAGTATGCATCTATTGCAGTGCACATTTTCAGTCTCTAAACAGTTTTTCAACGTATCGTTAAGCCATTTCTACACCAGCTATCAAATAACTTTTTATTTTCTGCATCACATTTAACTTGCATAGAAAATGTAATTCACTTTCAACCTCTGTAAAGTATGCAATTTAGTAGCGAACTGAGAATCGCAGCTTAAACGAATTTCAATTCACTTCCCAATCTCTCGCCAGAGAATCAGAAGTTATCAAGTAAAATAATTTTCTAGTAGGAGGTTTTCCAAACGTGATACAACTCTTCCATGTTTAACGCTGACACTGGAAGTTATGCTGGTTGTAACACAGACAACTACCTTTCTTGAGGGAGAATTTTTTTTTTTTTTTGAGTTGAGAAAGTAACTTGTGGAAATGAATGGTAGCGTGGATATTTGAAGTTCCTTATGGAAACTGCTTTGTGTACCTGTTTCTCGTGAAAAAACCTGTTTTGAGCATTTTAATGCATTTATTTTTGTTTGTGTATTTCAATATTATGTCACATATATTTGACCATAAAATGTTTAATCGAATTCTAATAACAAGCAATATCTCTAAAATGATCAACTCCACACAAAAAAAAAAAAAAAAAAAAAAAAAAAAAAAAAAAAAAAAATAGAATATTGCACATGGCTAAAATTGTGTTTTAAGGAAATCTACATTTTGGTCTATCTCTTTGGTAAAAATCATCCAGAATGAAGAGGTTTACAGAGGCTATTTCAAGAAAATTCCTGACATGCATTTTATTTGTGTTGCAGATATCTTTAATATAGGGTATTTTATTCAAGATCGTTAGAGCCATTTTGATAAAAACAAAATTTCTAAATATTTTTCCATGTAAGGGGAACATTAGGGTGGATGGTTTTCTTGAAAACCTTCGTCTCGCAGTCTTGGAAGATACTAAACTTAAATACCAAGTTTGATATTTAACAGTCTTTTAATTTTTGAGCAATGCTTATCCATACACACAAAGACTTTTTCTAAAAATTCTTTTTTTGGTCTCAGGAGGCCTAAAAACGTATATTTCTGGCGAAATCTCGACATCGATTTTTTTGTGGATTACAACCATCTATATACACTATGTGCATAGTTGGTTTATAGAAAGTAAAGATATAGCCTCAAATACATTCATTACAATTAGTGAAGTTCCACTATTGCCAACTGAGGAAACCCAAATCCAAGAAGCACATGTATTTCGGTTATAACAGAAAAACAGTTGATAATCTCAAATAAATCCCACATTATTACTTTCTCTAGGTCATATGTACAATGTGCATGATGGATAGAGAAGGTATTGTATTCCATCCAAATTTCAATAGCGAGATTTCACCGGAAATATGTTATGAGATCCCCTAAATCCAAAATATAATATTTTTAGAAAAAAGGTCAGGGTAATATCTGTGTGTGTGTGTGTGTGTGTGTGTGTGTGTGTGTGTGGACACCATAACTCCAAAAAGTCCATTAATGCCATACTTGGTTCTTAAATATTGTATTGGCGCTATCCTCTGCGCTAAAGGGACCGATGAATGGTAGCCATCAAAGTTACTACTCGGCTGCCCTCTCGTTGTGCTCACTGATTGATAACGTCAGGCCTACTAGTTAGATATTATCCGTGCAAATAAACGAGAGCGGTGTAAACATGATGCGCAATGGCATGATCTGATTGCTGCAGTCGGCCAGTAACCGATATCTTCCTGCGTTTACATACCCATGGCTATCACTTCCAGTTTCCGCCTCTTTTCCCCACTCCTTGTAGTGTGCAACTTGACTGCTCACATCTATTTGCGAGAATAATACCAGCGTCAGTCAACTGAATTCTCTGCGACATCAGCCAGCCTAGTCTCTTCTTGCTTCCGGCTCTCCGAGAGATACTTTGTGAGATGATTCTACAGTCGAAGCAAAGGGAATACCGTTGTTACTTTTAATGAAGTGCGGCCGGGTTAAGGGGATGAGACCTTGGCAAATTGATACTTACGTATCTAAATCTACGTCCCCTGTGGATGTTGCAAATATGAAACCTAAATATTGACTGCATATCAATATGTATTTTGATCGGGAACCACAAGACAATTGGCACTTGGTTTGTGTGAAAGAAAAAAAAAAGCAATTAAATTGTCGTGAAGCATTTTGTGGTTTTTGTGCCTCTTTGAGAAAAAAAACCAACAAAACGAAAATAAAACAAGCAAAAAACTTAACAATTAGTAACTTGAGAGAGTGGTGCTATCTTACTAGCGTGGAATTTGATGACCAGCGCTATACCGACTGAGGAGCTATAGTGAACCGCTCTAGTTAACTGCATAATGATCTGAAATCAACCTAAGGTTATCAGGGGCGTGCACACTCTCACAGAAAGGCAATTTCACCAAAATATCTAAATTTATATATTAATTTAGGTATTCATATTTGGTAAGAATGCTTGCTAGTTAAGAAGAGAAGGAAAAACAATCTTTAGAATTCTATTAATTGATTTTCATTGAGCTCATAGCCAACGTGAACAATGTCCACTGATGCTAGTGGAATGAGAGAAGAACGTAGAGGGATGACCATAAATACAAGGCAGGTAAGGCAAAGTAAGAAGGAAGTTACTTTTAGGGAAAGATAAGCGGGGCAAGGGGAGTGTAACGTCGGTAAATTAAGCATCTCTTATCTTGGGTTGTTATTAGAAATGGTAGCATGTTCCTAAACTACGACTGAACGCGCATTGCAGATGCTATAAATGTGATGCCTTTTGGCGCAGAGAGCGCCATGGTGATCTAATCCATGGACGTGGTTCGGTCCTCATAAGGGGAGTTTTGAGATATTGCTTCAAGGGTTATAGCTGTAACGTCATTAAGAGTCTTTGCGTTTAGATCTGAAAATGGAGAGCATTACGCAGTGTTAAGCTTGTTTATACCAAGGGCACTATTTATATCTTGAGGCTAATAATAATAATAATAATAATAATAATAATAATAATAATAATAATAAAACAATAATTTGTCATTGAAGATTGCTTTACTGTCTCTTGAAATGCTCTCCTTTATGGTGAGCAAATTTGCATGCATTTCAACCATTTAATAGTGTTTTTTCCAATCTGCTTGAGACATCTACAAAACATGGTTTTTAAATGTCTCGACGGCTTCTGCTGACGACGAAAACCGTTGTCTATGCACTTTATTCTTCGGAAACGCATAGAATTCATTGGGTATAAAAGATGAGTTGAAAATTCGATTTTTGGGTGTTCAAACAGTCGGTTGTTAGACGAGATGTGTGAGCGCTTGCATTATCTTAATGAAGAACGAACCGACTGCACTTCTTGACTTTCCTTATTTAACCGAAGACTTCCGGCAAACAAATGGTTGCATACCATTCAGAATTGACCGTTTTGTGTGGCTCTAAAGGCAGTGTTACAACATGACCAGTTTTTATGAAAACAACAACAGACGACCATTCGTTTCGAAATGCTTCGAGTGAGAAGAACATTTGTTGGTTTTGGTTCATCTTGAGACACCCATACAGGCTGGCTCATTTGTATAGATCCATGATTTGCACCTATTACATTCTATATTCGTCTTTTGAAGCCCCCCATCGTATTTATTGAACCTTTTTCACGGTAAATGATATATAGATATATAAATATAGATATATAGATATGTATCTATATAAAATGAATCGCTGAAATGTATGTACGGGTATCACTTTCGAATGACTGCATAAAATTCAACAATTCTTTTTTAGCTGTATTCGTTATTATCACGACAAGATTTGTGGAAAATAAAATGTCTAAAAATAGTACGGGAAAGTATTTAACATCTCATAATATGAATAAAAACCGTGCCAAGCCAACGTATTTCGCTTAATAGCCACCAGATGGCAGTGATACCACGGTTATCTGTTGCCAAATTGTCGTAGTTGTGCTATATTTTCCCACCCCATTCAATGTTAAGGTGACACACCAGTTTATCGACACAATGACGCAATGCAGCAGTGACATTCAAATACATTTTTATATATTAACTGACATGTCCTTACTTCTATTGTTTAAAATAAAGCAGAAAAGAAGCTTTCCTGGCGACTAACAGCTAGAGGATGTACTTATTTATTTGCCACTAGATGGGCATATTGGTGGTTTCCCTCACCATCCAATGTTAAGGTAACGCAACAGTTTATCGAGATGACACAATGCAGCAGTGAATTTCAAATACATGTTTATTTATTAACTGTCTTTTCCTTACTCCTATCATTTAAAATAAAGAAGATTTCCTGGCGACGAACACCTAAAATACGTACTTATTATTTACCACCAGATGGCCGTAATACCTACTGCTATATTTTTCTTCTTCAATGCTAAGGGAACGCGTTCGGTCATGGAGACAATGACGCAAGATAACTGTGAAAATCAAATATATTTCTTATGTATTAAGTATCGTTCCCTTGATCACGTCGTTTAAATAAAGAAATAAGTATATTTTTGTTGTAATTCTTTAAAATAAACAAGTTATAAACAATGCACATAACCATTAACCCTTTTTGGAATCTGAAAATGGCGGAGAAATGACGGGATTTGTTTCCTATTGCTGATGGTTATTTCACGTTATGTGATATATGAGCTAGCTAAAGAACATGAAGATACCCGCGCCATCACACAATTGCAGTGCTCTTAATACATTTGATAAAGTTATATTTTGATTTAAATGGAGAAATTTAATACACAAAAGCTAATATCAAATAAAAGCTTATCAATTGCACAGCCAGATCTACTTGCTCTTTAGTTATGTCATTTTTAGCCTTAAAATGGCTGTTTTGACATAGCAGAAACTAAAGAAAGAGGTGGAAAACATTAAGAGTGCAGAAAAGAAAGAGATTCAGAAGATGCATGAATGTTACTTTGTGACTTTCTCCTTAATGTAGTTCATTACCTATGCCAGCGTTTATCCACCACACTATGAAAGCACTGCCATTACTGTTATTATGCCAACGACATCTTAGATGCAGACGCTGCTAACTGCATATGTCATCCTTTCCACAATACCTTATGGGTGCTCTGACTTTGTCCTTTTCACAATACCAACTAAATGTGCTACATTGCGCAGATCTTTGAGCTTCATTGCACTTTTCAGTTACAAAGGCATTTTTAGACATTGGCAATGGGCAAATTCCTGTTGGCGCTCCTACTGGCCTCATTTTGTTTCCATCATCCTTTTGTCACTTCACAACGTCAAAAGGAAGAATTAATATCGAAAGTGTTTCCAAATATTGGTGCAAATTACAAAAACTATGCTAGGCTGTCCGAACGAGCCCTTTTAGCAGCAACTAATAAGAATGTAGATGAGTTGAATGTAAAAATTCAGGGTAAAATTGATGGACAAATGCATTCATTTAAGTTGATCAATTCCATTACCAATCCAATTGAAGTCGTCAATTATCTAACTGAATTCTTAAATTCATTGGAAATGCTAGGATTCCCGCCACACATTTACAGCTCAGGTTGAATCGGTGATAATTATACTACGCAATATCAATCAACCGAAACTATGCAGCGAAACAAAAGTCACCGTTAAAAAAATTATGAACATTTTGATTTAAGCTACTATAACATAGGAAAGTTCAAAGCCGAGGATATAATTATTCCAAGAATGCCACTTATGTCAAGCGACTTACTTTTTGAATTTAAGCGCGCCTTACATTTGCAATGGCAATAAATCCCAAGGTCAATCGTTAAAAGTGTGTGTAATATACCTTGAATTGAGTTTTTCGCATGCTGTACATTGCATGCTCGAGAGTCGGCAAACTATCGGCGTTATTTTTTTTCTCTCCGGAAGGAAAATTGTACATTACAAGGCATTACAATAGTGTGTTGACAAATTATTTAATTGTAATTTTATTTCATTGCATGGTCGTACTGTAAACGGAAGATTTTGTCTAAGTTTTTTCGTTAGATACACCATCCGTGCAAAGCCGGGCGGGCAGCTAGTGTGTACATATACACTATACACACACACATACACATACACACACACACACACAGGCTGTTTCAAAATTACACCAACCGAAGATAGCAGTCGATTAGCTTTCATTTTCACTTGTCCGAAACTTGATGTGGCAACTTTCAAACTGTTCTATTTAAAGTTATATGTGAGTTTAAAAATCGCACACATTTGGGATTAGGCAGCGAAGGACCAACGGCCGTCGAACGCCACGTACACAACCTCAGAACGTGTTATGCAAAACACATAACAAAACCCACATCTACGTTTTCAATTACTAAGGTGACCTCTGCCGCGCCGCGTGTCTATCAAAACACGCCCACACCACGCGACTGGGACCATCACTACCAACCGGCATCTCTCATGGAGCGGGCAAGGCAAGTACCATTTGCTTATGTACGACTGCCCAATTCATGGTGATTTTAATGACAGCTTTGTATGTGCCGAATTTAGAGCTGAAAATTATATTCACGTATCACTATGGTATGACCAACAAGGTCCATATCTTCGTTTGGTGTCGTTTTAAAACACCTTGTGTGTGTGTGTGTTTATATATATATATATATATATATATATATATATATATATTAATTTCACATATATACATATATATATATATATGTATATATGTGAAATTAATATCCTGGGCTGCCTCTATCTCACAGTATATCTTACATTATCAGTTTTGCACAACATCAATAATTTCTGACCCAACAACTGATTTTGGACGACCTACAGGAATTTTTTAACGGCGGCCACGATTAAACTCGTTATACCAGTGTTTCTCAGTGGATAGAGCCTCATCGCCAAATGCAGTACTAAGTTGATCAAAGCACTCTTGTCTTGATAATCGACGACGAAAGGTATAATAAATCAACGCACGAACATTTTCACGGGTTAATTCCATCGTTTCAGTGATACACAATTTTAAAGTCACTGTCAACAACAGAAATAACGCTCTATTGACAACATATCTGAGGAAGATAAAGGCCAACAATGTCAAACTTTTCAGTAGCGATATCAGATGGCACATACGGCAATCAGTGTTGCCAAGGCTCAAGAGATAAATAGTGGCCCTCGTATTATGTCAAAGCCACTTATTTCAAGAACAGTAAAATTGGCTTTCGTGTCCCTTTGGCGCAGTGGAAAGCGCGTTGGACTTCTAATCCAAAGGTCGTGGGTTCGATCCCCACAGGGGATGTTTTATTATTTAGCGCCAAAAATTTGAAGCTGTAAGCTTATTAAGGGTTATTAAAGTTGTTATTAGTATTAATTTACATCAAAATGAAGAATACCTTCTACGTTAAGTTTGTTTTACATTATGTTAAATTCATCACAGTTTTCGAGAACAGCGAACTTGGCTTCTATGTTCCGTTGGCACAGTGGAAAGAACATTTATTCCATTGCAGGTGATTTGTTGATTTAGTGATCCGGCGAACGAAATATTTTTCCACCCCGCTGTAGAGTCACCAACTATATTACTTGTTATAACACTTTGGGGCATTCCTAGGAAATTGGAACGGAGGAAGGAAATGCTATGTGAACATAGGTAAACATACCAGTATATTTCTTCGGGATTTGAAAATTGTGGCCTAATCTTTGATTAGATAACTTTATCCATGTAAATTGTGACATACCACCTTATCCAAGGAAAACAAGTAAAATGACTTAGTTAATTAACAAAACGAGCAAGGTCCTTTCTTCTCCTTCCTGATTTACAACTGACAAAGGAGAAAAAAGGTATATTTAAAGACACTTGTAAATCATTGTGTGTAAATTCGTGTTATATAATTGTGCATTGCAACACATACAACTAACTAAATACCTTCGACAACAATTGTACCCTTTTGGAAGCGTATTTTGTCTTCAAGTCCCTAGAAAACAAGTATCAAGTGGATGGAAATCAGCAGGTCTGAGCGAGCGCAGTGAAATAATGATTCTATCGTTTCTAGCTTTAATGCGAGGTTAGAAGGGGGTGTGTGCGTGTGTATGCGCGCGCGAGTGCGTTGAGTGAAAGTGTCTAAATGTATGTGACGTGTGAGGAAGCGCGAACCTGCCTGAATGCGTGCTATGTGTGAAGGTGCGCAACTTATGATTGATAACGCATTTTAGATATTGCCATATCTAATTATAGATTTTCAATGTGTAATTCGGTTGTGAAAATGAAGTTACATTTAATGTAGGAGACACCGTACTGGGCAGATCATCGTACGTAGGCCAGCAAAGCACATTGTGCTTCGAACTACTGCCGCAGGAAGGAGGGAAGAGGGAGAGACCAGAAAGGCGACCAGATCTAAGAAACGATGTGAGAATGCGTGGATGAGGTACCTAACGTTTTCAGAGTCAAAGTACCCGAGGCCTCTCAATCCTGCTTACTAGTCCCTAAAGTGCCGGGCGTCCCATCAAGCAGGCCGACCCAACAAGAGCTGCAACTCTGTCACCGGCCCAATGTAACAACATATCGCTTGAAGCAGTCGTGAGAATTCATCAAACACTATCACCCCAAACATAGGGTAATTGGTTGCGTCCAAACACTGTCAAAAGTCGCATTAGAGAATTTTAATTCTTAATATAATATTTGTATGTTAACTTAGTTAATATAAATGAAGCTTTAGTCTAAAGGATTGTACTTTTTATTTCTTCTCTTTGGTTTTAAGCTATTTTTGAGTTAGGTACTATCTTTATTCACTGATACATGATTTATTGAATAAAACATTTAGCAAAGGTAGTGTCCTACCCATCCGCTATCGCCATTACAACACACAAGCCCTCTCCCTCGCACAGCTAACAACATGCTATACCTATAGCCATGACAGTTTTGGCTGCTATTGTAACATTTGCGTTGGACCGACCTCCTTAAATATAGGACACTCAGCAGGCTGAAAGTGGTGACGCCAAGAAGAAACCTCCACTGTCCAGCCGTAGTACGCCAAGCTCTACATTCTGGTTCTTCACCTATAATCATGATGATTAATAAAATATAGTACAGGGAAGCTTGTAGAAGAGGATCCACCCCAG
This sequence comes from Hymenopus coronatus, assembly GCA_030762935.1. Classification (NCBI taxonomy): domain Eukaryota; kingdom Metazoa; phylum Arthropoda; class Insecta; order Mantodea; family Hymenopodidae; genus Hymenopus; species Hymenopus coronatus. The sequence goes on along the minus strand of CM060892.1, from coordinate 153,957,097 downwards.
CATTCGCTAACCGAAGGAAAGAAATCATGACAAACACATAGTCAATGTAGGCATTACCTGGCATTGAACTTGCGACCTCCTGAATGCTAGTTTTACACGTTACCATCTAGACATTTTGTTCGTTTAAATTAGAAGTTATTTTAATGCATTTGGATTATAACCCATAAAACTGTTTAACACTGTATATATCATGTTTAAGTCTTCACTAGGTCAACTTTATTGTGCTTTAAGGTTAAAATAAATATTAATATTTCGACCACATATAAGTGTCATAATTGTAACATGTACAGAGTGCGTTCGGTCGTGCCTCTTCTAATAACAGCTGTGAGTTAGCGAGACTTAAGTAACTAGCAATTTATCTATTTATCTATGTCCCTTAGCTCGCTCAACCTTCACTAAGAGTAAATTCGACTTCCCCCTTTTTCTTCCCCGCAGCATCTTGTCACTAAGTTTCTAATTGAGATCAGGGAAAGAGAAGAGACTTGCTGGCTGACGTCGCAGAGGATCTAGTTGTCTGACTTTAATATTTGCCTAATACGGTTGTCATCATCAATCCGTGAGCTGTAAGAAGTCAGCCCAACAGTAGTCCTGATGAGAGGTGCAATGTCATCGGTCCCTTTGGCGCAGAGGATAGCGCGTTGGACTTCTAATCCAAAGGTCGTGGGTTCGATCCCCACAAGGGATGTGGCAATTTTTGAATACCATTAATCGAATTGCTGATAATGTTGAGTCATTCACAATGTAGATACGGAAAAAATGCATTGTTAATTGACTCAAGCTTCAAAAAAAAAAACAAAAAAAAAAAAAACTGAATGTTTCACAATATACATTAATTACAATACACGTTTTCAGTCTCTAAATGGTTTTACAACATATCGTTAAGCCATTTCTACACCAGCTATCAAATAACATTTTATTTTCAGCTATCACAGTTAACTTGCATAGAAAATGTAATTCACTTTCAACCTATGTAATGTATGCAATTCAGTAGCGAACTGAGAATCGCAGCTTAAACGAATTTCAATTCACTTCCCAATCTCTCGCCAGAGAATCAGGAGTTATCAAATAAAATAATTTTCTAGTAGGAGGTTTTCCAAACGTGATACAACTTTTCTATGTTTAACGCTGACACTGGAAGTTATGCTGGTTGTAACTGACAGACAACTACAAACACCTCCAGTATTTTCTTGAGGGAGAAAATTTTTTTTTTTTGTTTTTTGTTTATGAGTTGAGAAAGTAACTTGTGGAAATGAGTGGTAGCGTGGGTATTTGAAGTTGCTTATGGAAACTGCTTTGTGTATCTTTTCCTCCTGAAAAAAACGCGTTTTGAGCATTTTAATGCATTTATATATATATATATATATATATATATATATATATATATATATATATATGTGTGTGTGTGTGTGTGTGTGTGTATTTCATTATTATGTCACATATATTTGACCATAAAATGTTAAATCGAATTCTAATAACAAGCAATTTCTCGAAAATGATCAACTCCACGAAAAAAAAAATACTGCACATGGCTTAAATTGTGTTTTTAACGAAATCTACATTTTTGTCTATCTCTTTGGTAAAAATCATCCAGAATGAAGAGGTTTACAGAGGCTATTTCAAGAAAATTCCTGACATGCATTTTATTTGTGTTGCAGATATCTTTAATATAGGGTATTTTATTCAAGATCGTTAGAGCCATTTTGAGAAAAACAAAATTTCTAAACATTTTTCCATGTAAGGGGAACATTAGGGTGGATGGTTTTCTTGAAAACCTTCGTCTCGCAGCCTTGGAAGATACTAAACTTAAATACCAAGTTTGATATTTAACTGTCTTTTAATTTTTGAGCAATGCTTATCCATACACACAAAGACGTTTTCTAAAAATTCTTTTTTTGGTCTCAGGAGGCCTAAAAACGTATATTTCTGGCGAAATCTCGACATCGAATTTTTTGTGGATTACAACCATCTATATAACTATGTACATTTATAGAAAGTAAAAGTATGGCCTCAAACAAACACATACATACATACATTACAATTAGTGATGTTCCACTATTGCAAACTGAGGAAAACTAAAACCAGAAAGTACATGTATTTCGGTTATAACAGAAAAAAAGTTGATAATCTCAAATAAATCCCACTTTATTACTTTCTCTAGGGCATATGTACAATGTACATTATGGATAGAGAAGGTATTGTATTCCATCCAAAATTCAATAGCGAGATTTCACCGGAAATACGTTATGAGACCCCTAACTCTAAAATATTATATTTTTAGAAAATAGGTCAGAGTAATATCTGTGTGTGTGTGTGGAAATTAATAAAATTGTTCAATTATTAAATTTGTATTATATATTTAAATTAAATAAATTTATGTTTTTGTAGAATTAATTGATAAAATTGTCTGTGGACAATATAACTCCAAAAAGTCCGTTAATACCAAACTTTGTTCTTAAATATTGTAGCCTCGAAGGATACGACACGAAGATTTTCAAGAAAACCCCATCTCAAAATACCTTTTACATGGATTTTTTTTTTTTTTTTTTACTTTCTTATAAAGAGTTATAACGATTTTCATTCAAATATCTATATAAAATATATTTACACAACAAATAAAATGTATATCCTGGGTTTTCTGGAAATAGCCAATGAATACCTTTTTATTCTGGCTGAATTTTACTGAATTTTGCATAACTGGTAAACCGTAAGAGATAGACAGAAACTTAATTCACAAAACAAACAAAAAAAAAAAATATCTTGTTAAATCATATAATTTATGTTATATTCATTTTTCCGTAGATTTGACCATTTTTTAGATATTCCTTGAAATTGGTATCTGTTTTAAAATACTTAAAGCTTTTCTGATGCAGGAATTTGCCAATTCCTGGCAATGCAAAGAAACGGATTTCAACCACTTGGCAACCAGCTATTAAAATATTTGACTATTGCTTTAACCTAGGGTATTCTACTTAGAAGGAAGCAAGTAGTAACACCATTTCTGCTAATGTTTATTACGATTGGCATGAAGTAGATAGAAGAATAAGTGTTTTAGCAATAATTTGTTACAGAGATGTAGAGAAAGTCATGTGAATTGAGCATATCAGATTTTTGTATACTTGTATCCTATTTATTTGTGAGGGATCGCTATCTAAATAAGAAAGGTACTCATTCAGGTCTTATGTTATAAGTTAGCTACTGTTTGATATTTTATTTTGTATTATTGCTTATCCTACTCGTAAGTAGCTGTATGCACACTCAAAGAAAAAGATAAGAGTTTCTCTTTGGGGCAATGTCATATGCTTAATGAAGTAATAGACTTAGGAAACGAGGAGATGTATTTTGGTGAAAGTTCGATAGGCTGACCCTACTGCAGGTTAACGGATTGAAATTCTGTGAAAGTTTCCAGTTTAACTCAAGGAGCACATACGACCCCAGGACCCCATCTCGGTGGAACGTATTAAACGGATGAAAGGGAACATGCACTCGGTGATGTACCTGTCTCAGATGGATGTGAAAGACTGGTCTGAGGATCTCCCCTGCTTCTGAAAGCCGTTTCACTTTCCTCCTCTCTAGATTCAAGCCCTGGTGTCAGCAGCATTCATTGTGTTTGTTGTTAACTAATTCAAAACATTATAGTCTATATTTCAAAACTCTTTGCACTCTTTGGCGTGAATATTAGCAATCAAGTCAACACTTTATTGAGTAAAAAATAACGAGGTATGCTGACTGCATTTGCGTGTCACCAATAGTTGTGGATTTCCTCTGCATATTCCATGGGACATAATTATTGTCCATATCTGTTATTAGGTTACTATTTTTATTGTTATCGAGCGTAACACTAGTATTTTGCACCCATCCTTACTTCACCGGTAATGTAAACAAAAGCAGTAGACCGCAACAGCTCTGATTGGTTGCTGAACGTTTTACTTCTTTTCTGCATCATAAAATAGTTCCTCTTAAATTGTCGAGAGAAGTACAGAAATATAGTATTAAACTAAACAGCCTGCTGAATAACATAGTATGAATGATTCAAGAACGAAATTTATTGAATTTTAATCATTATTTCTTTAAGTAACAATGTGCATGCGTTATGCGGTTCTTAGTAATGGCGGCTTCTATTCATCAAGTAATGGCGAATGAGTGTTAATACCGGTGTAATGAAACAGTTAAAAATCTGAAGTATTCCATTCACAAGAATTTCTCTACACCGCTGTAACAATATTTTTGGTAGTTTAACGTCCTTTAACCTGGTTGGTCATATCGGACGATGAATGAAATTGATGAAATGATGCTCAAATGATCTCGGGGTCCATGGAGCTTAAAGTTACTTGACATTCGTCTTCTCAGGATAAGGGAAAACCCCGAAAAAAAAAAAAACCTTATCCGTGTAACTTATCCTAAGCGAGATTCGAACTCACCATCTTTTGAATGTGAGGCAGACACGCTATCACAACACTACCTAGGCGGGTAAAAAATTCTTGTTGAACAGCTTCTTCTATATACTTTATGAAACTCGAAATAAACATTAGCACAAATTGTCTAAATTAATTGCTTCCTTGTAAGTAGAAGGGAAATAAGGAACTACATTAGGCTAAAACGATAGTCAAATCTTTTAAAAGCTGGTTGCCATGTGATTGAGTTAAGTATTTTAAATCTGAAACCAATAACAAATAATATCTCAAAAATGTTCAATTACGCAATAAAAACGCATATACGTTTTTTGTGTAGTGTATTTTTGACCATCTCTAACGGTTTACCAGTTACGCACCATTCAGCAAAATTCATCCAGAATAAAGAGGTCTTTAGAGGCTATTACCAGAAAATTCAAGATATACATTTTATTTCCCATATTAATATCCTTAATATACGGTATTTTAATCAAAACCGTTAGAGCAATTTTTGAGAAAATCAAAAATTTCGAAATTTTTCCCATGTAAAGGGTAGTTTAGGGTAGGGGATTTTTCTCAAAACTTCCGCTTTGTATCCCTGGAGGATACTAAACTTAAATACCAAGTTTGGTACTTTGCCGATTTTTTGTTTTTGAGTTATCGTGTTCACAGACACACACACACACACACACACACACGCGCGGATTTTTTTCTGAAAATACTTTTTTAGGATACAGGGGACCCTAAAACATATATTTCCGGTTAAATCTCGGTATAGAATTTTTTGGTGGAGTGCACCATACTTATACACTATGTACATAGTACGGGTAGAAAAAGCAAAAAGAATGGTGATTTCACATTTGAAAAATCTGATGTGTTCCATTCGTATGTCTTTCTTTATTTCTGTATAACAAATTATTGTTAATAAGCATATTCTTCTATTTACTTCATGCTAATCGAGAAAACATTAACAGATATAGTCTTATTGCTTACTTCCTTGTAAGTAGAAGCGAAATATGGGAGTATTATAGGTTAAAGTGAAGTCCAAAGCTAGTTGCTATGGACAAATTCGTTTGTTTGTATGGACACGAGTTGACAAATTCGTGCGTTTTCCAAAGCTGAAACCAAAAACAAGGAATATCTCAAAAACGATCAACTCCTCGAAAAAAATGTATATAACATAAATTGTGTGTTTTAATGTGCTCTACATTTTTTGTGTGGCAATTTTTTTTCCATTTCTTACGGTTTAGCAGTTATGCAAAATTCATCCAGAATAAAGTAATCCTCAGAGGCTATTCCCAGAAAATTCAAAATATACATATTATTTGCCAGGTAAATATCTTTAATATGCGATATTTTAATCAAAATGGTTAGAAAAATTTTTGAGAAAATCAAAATTTTCGAAAAAAGTTCCATGTAAAGGGTAGTTGGGAGAGGGATGAATTGGATCAGTAAGGGAGGGATGAATTGGATCAGTAAGGGAAGGATGAATTGGATCAGTAAGGGAGAGATGAATTGAGTAAAAATAAAAAAAGGCCCTTCTTCCCTAAAAACATTTTTTGCCCAAAATTCAACTTTTAAGAATGTGGGGGATTTTCTTGAAAATCTTCGTGTCGCATCCTTGGAAGATACCGAACTTAAATACCAAGTTTGGTATTTAACGGTCTTTTCGTTTTGAACTATGCTGTCCACAGACACACAGACACACACACACACACACACACACACACACACACACACACACACACGCACGCTCGCACGCACACGGACTTTTTTCCAAAAATATTTTTTATGGATTCAGGGGGACCCAAAACATGTATTTCCGGTAAAATCTCGGTATCGAATTTTTGGGTGCGATACAATACCGTCTCTATACATAGTACGTGTAGAGAAAGTAAAAAGTAGGTGTATTGAAAAATTTAAACCTACGATACACAATAGCATGGAAATGGTTAACTCCAAAAAAGTGCATCTGACAAATTGTGTGCTTTAAACAGATTTACATTTTTACTTTCTCTATACGCACTAAATGTAAATGGCGTGTTATTTATGGACGCTCTTTTAACTACTGTGATTCTCAGCATCCCATTCTAAATTGGGCGTGAAAAGACAGCTTAATTTTATTCAGTTGCCCGCCTGGGTAGTGCGGTGGTAGCGTGTATGCTAAACATTCAAAAGGTCGTGATTTCGAATCTCGCTTAGGGTGAGTTACTCGGATAAGGTTTTTTTCGGGGTTTTCCCTTTTCCTGAGAAGACGAATGTCGAGTAACTTTAAGCTCCATGGACCCCGAGATCATTGGAGCATCATTTCACAATTTCATTAATCGTCCGATATGACCAACTAGGTTAAAGGGCGATAGGCTAAAAAAAAAAAAAAATGCTCAGAGGCCTCTCTATCAGGCATGAGGTTCTTTTACGTGCCGTAAATCTACGACATGGGACCCACGGCTTTACTTCCATTCCAAAGGAAGCCATGCTGAAGATCCATGGTCCTCCACGATAATAATTGTATATAACATAAATTGTGTGTTTTAAAGTAGTCTACATTTTTTGTGTAGTAAGTTTTTGTCCATCTCTTACAGTTTAGCAGTTATGCAAATTCATAAAATTCATCCAGAATAAAGTGCTCTTCAGAGGCTATTCCCAGAAAATATACATTTTAAATGTCAGGTAAATAGCTTTAATATACGATATTTTAATCAAAATCGTTAGAGCCATTTTTGAGAAAATCAAAATTTTCGAAGAAAGTTCCATGTAAAGAGTAGTTGGGGTGTAGGGATTTTTCTCAAAATCTTCCCGTCGCATCCCTGGACGATACTAAACTTAAATACCAAGTTTGGTATTTTACCGACTTTTCATTTTTGAGTTATCATCTTCACAGACACACGGACACACTGACACACGCACACACACACACACACTCACACTCACACACGGACCGTTTTCCGAAGAAGCTTTTTTTAGATAAAGGGGACCCTTAAACATATATTTCCGGTGAAATCTCGGTATCGAATTTTTTGGTGGAGTGCAATACCTTCTCTATACAATACACTATGGACATAGTGCGTATAGAGAAAGTAAAAATGTAGAGCACATTAAAACACACAGTTTATTTATTTCGAGGAGTTTATGGTTTTTAAGATATTCCTTATTTTTAATTTCAGAATTGAAAAAACTTACACTTTTCTCATACAGGAATTTGTCAACTCCTATCCATACAAACAAAGGAACTTCAGCCACATAACAAACAGCTTTTGACTACCACTTTAACCTATGGTACTCCTTATTTCGCTTCTACTTACAAGGAAGCAAGTAATAAGACTATTTCTGCTAATTTTTTCTCGATTAGAATTAAGTAAATAGAAGAATAAGCTTTTTAACAATAATCTGTTGCAGGGATTTAGAGAAAGTCATGTGAATGGAACACTTCAGATTTTTTGTGTAGTAATATTTTGTCTGTCTCTTACAGTTTACCGGTTATGCGAAATCCTTCAGTATTAAGAGGGCCTCAGACGCTATTCCCAGATAAATAAAGATAACCCGCAGTTTATTTTTCGATTAAATATCTTTAATATGTGCCATTTTAATCAAAACCATTACAGTCATGTTTGAGAAATTTGAAACACATGCGCAAGTAGCTTTTTCTAAAAATCCCTTTATGTTATTCAGAGGACCTAAAAGTATATATTTCCGGTGAATTTTTCGAATAAATGCATAACCTTCTCTGCCTACTGTATAATAATACATTGTAGAGAAAGTAAAGGATCAGCTTCTTTTGAATTTTATGTAGGAATTATAAATTATTACTTGAAATGAGGTTTCTTCACCAAATTTGTTTCGAGCTTTACATTGTTTACCGAAAACAAATCATTACCCGGCAATGATCTCTGGTTACATTTTGGCGTGCAAAATCTTTAACTGATGATAATTAGCAAACTATAATAGCAAATCGAACAATAAACTTGCAAAACAGAAAACATAAAGCAAGTTTTCAGATATATACATAAACAGAAACTTTTATATTTTGTACATCGCAATGCATTAGCTTGTTATAAAATATTATGGTAGGCGTTTCCTGTCACGGAGAAGTGTAGGCTGTTGAACGGGTTTTAGTTTTATAAAGAAACCATTGTAGCCGAATATGTGTAAGTATTGCAGTTATGTGTAGAAAGTATTAGTCATATAATTCTGTAATTCATTATCATTACTTCTTTAGTTTTACTGTCACATGTGTAAGTGTGGTTGTCATATTTTATGTTAAAAACATGCAACCTGAAGGAAGATGTAGCTTGAGCCTTAGCGCTAAACGATGATGGGCAGAGTGTACTTACTGTGCAAATGTGATGAATATGACTAGAAGCATAATCCATGATGCCATTGAACGGTTAGGAGAGACACAAGAATATACCAGAAGACAGGTTCGGGTCGTCCGAGAGCTACAAATCGAAATGAAGTCAGGTAATGGTGTTGGAAACGCAACCTGCCAGCTACATCCTTATCTCAGCAAATTGTTATCCAATAGATCTATCTGCAACTGGTCCCAGGTTGCTCGGTTGCATCGAGTTGAACGATTGTGATTTGCAAATGATCATAGAAGTTCGAGAAATGAACAGTAGAGCTGTGTTCTGTTCACGGATGAGTCCCATTTCAGTCTGTGTGATGACCGTGAAGAAGTTTGGAGACGGAGAGGAGAACGATTTGCATAATGCTGTACTTCCGAAAACTTACCAGTTGGAGGCGGTGGAGTAATGGTTTAGACAGAAGTTTCTATGAATACCCGTACTAAGTTAGTGCTGGTAGAAAATGAATATCTAATAGTTCCTTAGTACATAAACGAATGTTTGGCTACTCATGTTGTACCATTTGGCCCATTTATAGGTGATAACTTTCTTTTAATGCACGACAATGTACGCCCGTATATTGCTCACGTGGTCAGAAATTATCTCCACGAAGTGGGAATCCGTGTTTTACCATGTTCAGCAAGAATTTTCGACTTACTCCTATTGAACCCGTATGGAATATTCTGGAACGGCAAGTTAAGAAAAGACTGCAGCGACCAGAAACCTTACAGAAGCTGAGTGGAGTACTTCTTGAAGAATGGGATGCGTTTTTTGATGCTTAAAACACTTTAAAATGTCCTCATAGATAAAACAAAAGTTTTCATTGTCTTACGTCCTTTTAAGATTTCTTACCACCGCTAAGGTTTTGTTTCTATTTGTTGTAATTTAAGGTGCTTAATAATACGATCGCTTGTTAAAATAGATATTATTTCAGTTTACAACAACAAAGAACTAAATATGATCAAATATATACGAGTCTAGTTTTTTTTTTTTTTTTTTTTAGAAACATGATATTCTAAATATTTTCAGGGCCGCTCTCATATCTTCAGTCTTTGCCACGCTGGAGTAAAATGTTTTTTATAATCTGTCCACCGCTATCATCAATCATCATTTCAAACACGAAACGAAACTAAGATGTTCACACAGAGATGTATTCTCAAAGAAAAAGAAGAAGAAAAAAAAACGTTTAGACATGCCTTGATTTCATCATGGCACACATTCGCCTTCCAGTAGTAGGTCCCTTTGGCGCAGAGGATAGCGAGTTGGACTTCTAATCCAAAGGTCGTGTGTTCGATCCCCACAAGGGATGATAGTAATTTTGTATGCCAAAGAATGTACATGAAAGTAAAGAGAATTTCAATATGTATAGTCCTGCGGATAGAAAAAAAAACAAACAAACAACAACAACAAAAAACGTGAATATTGGTCTGCAATATGATGCCCTTGGTGGAACATTAGGTTACATACATAGTATCATCTGAGATTCGTGCATCTGACTTGATCGACCGGACTAGCACATCAGTGTTGTTTATATTTTAAAAGCCGCTATACTTGCCACATTCTTTTGTTTACATCATGTTCCCATCTTAGGCTGACGGGACTACATTTATGTATCATCCCTTTAGCGCAGAGGATAGAGCGTTTGCTAATAATCTAAAGGTCATTTACCCAATTCCAACAAGGCGTTGCCACATTTTTGTACGCCTTATGACAGACAACATCCAAAGAATTTGGAGATATGTTATGCATCATCACTTTGGCGTATAAGATAGCACTTGGTCTCTTATTCCAAAGGGATAGTCAACTTTTATATAAATGAACTACATCTAAATAATTTGCGAGATTGTGCACGTGGCTGATATAAGTAATTTGAGATCAGCAATGCATGGTTCCCGGATAAACATAACGCAGCTACATAGCGTTAAACGTGTGTGTATCAGGTGCTGATAGGTCGGTGTTAAAGCAAAGCAGGTTGAGAAAATTGCTTTAAAACTGCTGCCCGAGTATAGAAATATCGATTTTTAGCAGCTCGTTACTAGCGTTCTCAAGATCTAATGTCGCAAAAATCTGTAAAATCTCGAACTAATCACTTGATAGTGCGGTACTGAGCATCCATTAACTACGTTCTTGAGTTGTGTAGCCTAACATGGAGGCGTTTTTTTTAAATGCTCTGGTGGCTTAATGCTTAATGCGGGAAGCTCCTGTCACAAAGGACATGAGTTCGATTCTTGCCATAGAGTAAATGTTTTTATTATTATTATTATTATTATTATTATTATTATTATTATTATTATTCATTCCAGACGAAGTGCCGCGATACGTGACGTACTGACACTTCAGAAACTTATAGCAGTTACTTCGAAATTTCAACAAACAGGCCATAAGCCTCCTATCTCAAATTGCTTATTTAAGTAATTTATTTATTCTGTGAAAATATTTCGGTATAGTTCATTTATATATATATATATATATATATATATACATTTTTTTTTTTTTTTTTTTTGCATATTAGACTTTCAATCAAAAGGTCGTATGTTCGATATTCCAAAGGAAGGTTGCATTTTAATACGCCTTAGAACAGGAATGTCAGCCAGAGCGCAAGTAGACCGTTAGACGTAACTGCAGGTAGGGAGTAGACTTGAGTTTCGGGAAGGAATGTACCCTTTCCCCCGTAAATGCTGTCACAACAGAAGTAGTATCATCCCCAGCATTTTGTGGACATGCACCTATTCAAGTGTGTGACTGAGCCCATGCAGTGGCGTCCTGTAACATTTATAATAGTGGTCCACATTTATGCCATCACCTAGGATAGATTGTGTTAATTGCGAATGCGAAGAACCATACAATATAACCCATAATAACATATATTTTAACGTTTACAGTTACAGAACACAGGAGAACAACAAAACTATTTAAAACCCAATCATTATTTTAAAGATACTATCGAAAACAAATAGGAAAGGACTTGAACATTCCATAGTTATAGCACTCAAATAAATATGAATACCAAGCAATACGTCACGTTTCACTTCAGATATATTTGAATACATCCTTGCCGTCCGCTCAGGTTGCGAAAATGGAAATGTCAGGCCGACATTACACACATAAAGCAGCGCGCGCAACAGAGTGGTGACATCCACACAAAGCCAGGGTTATAAGGCATTAACGGGTAGAGTAAGGGTACACATTACATTTGACAGAAGCCATGAACGTAAGAAAAAAAGGCGCATTGTAAGTTCCAGTTCAACTGGGCCTTAAGGGGAAACTGACTTGCGCCACGTTGTATTTATATGTGCTTACACTGTGACGTTCTTTTAATTCCGCAAGAAATGTTAATCATTTTGTATAATTGAAAAATCTTGAAAGATAGACAACAGCGTAGAATTCACATAAATAAAATCTGACTCATTGCATTCACATGACTTTCTACCCATTCTTCTACAGTCTATTCTTAAATAACTTATTCTTCAAATCAATTACTTCACAATAATCGAGGCAAATATGTGTAAGTATTTTTATTAAATACCTTGTATATAACAATAGGAACAAGGAATGAGCTTAAGCGATGGTCAAATGTTATAGAATGGTCGCCTTGACATGGATTATAATTCCATTTTCTTTGCTTCACCAGGAGAAAAGAAATGAAAAAAAAAAAAAAATAAAGAATAATGACTCCCATTTGAGAAAAGTCTATATATAGGTACACACACACACATACACACAGAATTGGCAAATTGGCAGGATTGTAGAGGAGTCTGGTATGCTAGTAGTCGAAGGAATTCCGTGTTGGTGCACATTTAAAATTATTGAACTTACAACTTTGGCAAAATTGCCTACTCTTTGAGGGTGTGCACATCAATGTTACAATTCACTAGTTAGCTAGAGCGCTCCGCTGAAACATACTGCGTGGGTTCAGTAGGACGCTGGTCAACGAAGCCCACGATACAAAGATCGCACCGATCTCTGAAGTTTCCGTTTTGTAACTTTCTTGTTTTACTCAAAGAGGTACACAATTAAGTATCACTAATACGCTTAGTTTACATTTCATGAAGATAAAACTATAAACCATCCAGTACAAATTATTTTAAAAAGACTGTGAATAAAACGTTGAATAAAATGATTGCCTATACGGTGCAATGGTCTGAAAATCTTGTCTAATGACTACACGTGACTACTGTGAGAACTGTAATATAATTCTAAGGTTTTTGGTGAGAACCATTTATTTGGTAAACATTGTGTTCATATTGTATGTGTTATTTCAAAGAGGTGCCAAACGGAGTTCACATAGACTAATATTCTAAGATAATCTAAGCTGCAAACTTCTGAAGCCATGTGTTTTTTCGTGCCACATGGTATCGTTACGCATGCTGAAGAGCCTGGCCTATCAGATATCTGTTGAATCAAGTGGGCAAGTACTGACACGAACTTTAGCTGCTTATGGATGAGGTTTACAAATTCTTGGAATTTTTGACTGGGTGCGAGGTTCATTTCTTCGTAGGTGCAAAGGTAGAATGCACATTCCTGATAGTACATAGTTCTTAATTAGTTTTATGTGGCTATTTGTTCTTCTACAGGGATAGTTGTTCATTTTATCTCATTTGAAGTTCATTTGACACAATTATAATATTTTTGTTTAAATTGTGGTTCCAAAACCAACTAAGTCAAAAATATTAATGTTTCAGGAGGGCAGAAAAAGTTGTAGAATTGGTTTGGAGCACATTTTTATGAACATTATTGTTTTATGCTATTTATTATAGTAAAGATGAGACATTTACATTTTTTGAGTAATTACCAATTATATCTTAAAATTTATACGCAATAAATCAAGACTTAGCAGGATTTGAAAACAAATACTAGGTATTTGGCAAGCAAAGCAAACAGTTATGTTTGAAGAGAAATTGTCAGAGTATTGTATTACAAGTTAGTTGGATAAGAGATCTTGCACTTTATTTCTAATCATTAATTAATACGATATATTAGATGTATACGTTAACAGAGAAAGGTTATTACATTGCAATAACTGTAGAATTCTTAGCTTTTACATCAACCAAACAGAAACTAGATTTTTAGTCTTTCTTTTAAATAAATACAGTATTAAGAAAACATATATTACAATATTTCATTTAAACTGAATAAAAATGCTTCATTTCAGTATGTAATTTGACACGAACTTTTACCTCCTCAACTATGTAAATGGTCTTCATCATCATACTCATAAATCTGTTATCACGGTTACCGTGCTTAACTGCTTGGTCATAAACTTGCTGCTTGTTTATTTTCTGCAGGTATGTACTTCATAAGCTTAAGAGCTTACTCCTTTTCTCAACACTAATGGTGTTCTTTGTTGTCACAATAGAAATATTAGACAAAGAAATTTTGCTATGGAATGATTTAATATCCTCTAACTCTAACTCATCTGCTTTGCAAAGGTTCTTATTAACGTGTGCACATGTAACCCTGGAAGCAGCTTTAGTGGAAGCATATTCCTACGGTCAACTTCACGAAAAAAATGTAAATAACATATATTGTGTGTTTTCACGAACTCTACATTTTTTGTTAAGTAAGTTTTTGTCTATCTCTTACTGTTTATGTACCAGCTATGAACAATTTCGTAAAAAGTACCCAGAATAAAGACGTCTTCGGAGGCTATTCCCTGAAAATGTCAGATACACATTTTATTTTTCATGTAAATATCTTAATTATACAGATTTTTATCAAATTCATTAGAGCCATTTTTGAGAAAATCAACATTTTCGAAATTTTTTCCATGTAAAGGTGCTTGGGGGAAGGGAGATTTTCATGAACATCTTCGTGTGGCATCCTTGAAAGATGCTGAACTTAAGTATCAAGATTAGTATTTAATGGACTTTTCGTTTTTCAGCTATTCTTACACAGACACACACATACAGACAGACAGATAGACACACACACACACACTGTGAAATCTGGGTATCGAATTTTCGGATGGAAAGCAATACCTTCTGTATACACTATGTGCATAGTACGTGTATAGGAAGTAAAAAAAAAAAAAAAAAAGAAGCTGGTGTGTAAAATTCACATGACTTACTCTACATCTCTGTAACAAATTATTGTTAAAGAGTTATTCTTCAATCAATTTTATGATAATCGAGATTAACATTAACAGAAATTGTGTTAATTACTTACTTCCTTGTAAGTAGAAGGTAAATAAGGGAATACACCTGGCTAAAACGATAGTCAAAGCTTTTAAATGCTAGTTGTAATGTGGTTGAAATCGGATTTCAACAGGATGAACAGGAGTTTACTCATTTCCGCGTGAGAAAAGTTTAAGTATTTTAAATCTAAAAAAAAAAAAAAAAAAAAAAAAAACAACAGGAAATATCTCATAAATAATCAACTCTACGAAGAAAACGTGCATGAGGTAAATTATTTGTTTTAATGAAATCTACACTTTTTGTGTAGTAAGTTTTTGTCTCTCTCTTACAGTTTAAAGGTTACGCAAACTTCATCTAGAATAAAGAGGTCTTTAGAGGCTATTCCTAGAAAATTCAAGATATACATTTTATTTGCCATGTAAGTATCTTTAATATACGGCATTTTAATAAAAAAAAAAAGTTATTTTTGAGAAAATCACTATTTTCGAAAGTTTTTCCTTCTAAAAGGTAATTTGGAGTGGGGGGATTTTTTTTTTTTTTCAAAATCTTCGTGTCGCATCTCTGGAAGATACTAACTTAAATACAAAGTTTGGTATTTTACCGACTTTTCGTTTTTGAGCTATGTTGTCCTCACACACACACACATACACACACACACACACACACACACACACACACATACTGCACACACGCGTTTTTTTTTTGTTTTTTTTGTTTTTGAAAATGCTTTTTTCGGACTCAGGGCATCTCAAAACATATATTTCCGGTGAAATCTTGATATCTAATTTTGGGTGAAACACAATAACTTCTCTATCCACTATGAACATTGTACATACGGGTTAGAGAATGTAACATCCTTTTTTTGGAGACATGAGATCCTAAAACGCGTATTTCTGCTGAAATCTCGGTATCGAATATTTGGGTGGAATGCAATACCTTTTCTATAAACTAAGTACATACTACGTGGAGAGAAAGTAATAAACATATCTAGGAAGGCTTGAACCTTCACTCCCTCAGCATTTTAATCCGATGCCCACACGCTGACCATAGCAGTAAATAATGCCACTATTATTATGCTGGTGTTTAGGTCACGGTTCACGGTGCAATTTGATCAGTGCTGAGCTAACCCTTATTGCAAGTTAATCTGTATAGCAAAGAATTCAGAACCCATAACCCATAGGTTCCCTATCTCAAAAGGTTTATCCTGGACCCCTCTACAATCCTGCCAATTTGTGCAGTTAAATTCTGAGATATTCTGTATATCTATATTGGAAAATTTAAACGAATAATAAAGAATATCTACTCGCCTCTGTAGTGTGGGGCTCTGTAGATTTGGGGCTTCATTCAAGAAGCTCCGAATCTCAGGGTGAGTTATCTGGAGAAGGGATTTTTCCGGTGTTTTGCTTGATCCTGAGATAATTTTAAGCTTCATGACTCCGAGCTCTTTTAACCATCATTTCACCGATTTTATTCATTCATCACCCGATATGTTCTAGTAGGTTCACGAACGTTAGCTGTGTGCGAAAAAATGAATACCTCCTATGATATACTCCATAAAACGCATTTGACACTTTTGGCCTTTAACGAGATCTATATTTTTTATGTAGTAAGATTTTGTCTGTTTCTACGGTTTAGCAATTGTGTAAAAGTGATCCAGATGAAGAGGACTTCAGAGGCTATTTCCAGAAAATTTAAGGTGTAGATACATTCCATTTGTCATTAAAATATCTTAAACACATGACATTTTAATAAAAATCGCAAGAGCAATTTTTGAGAAAATTAAAATTTTCAACCAATATTCCATGTAAAAAGTGTCTACGCTACGGAAGGATATTCCACACTCCAGATGTGGGCTTATTGTACGTCAGACACTTGGAGGAAGAATGAGATGAGTGCAATTTTAATGGCAGCCGATATCCGGACAGGGAGGGTCCCTAACGTTCAAACGCAGTTCATCTCGACGCGGGGAGCTCCAAGAGCGCGTGGTTCAGTACCAGATAGACCTACTGAGTCCGCAGACAACCACTTGCACCATCCCGTCTCCGAGAGCTGACTTTTCAGAGCGTAGTCACCTCCACGAAATGGCGCTTCTGCCGCAGTCCTCGTCGACAATTAAAATTTTGAAAGGGAACGGTTGGGATGAAATGAAAACGAAATGAAGCGACGCTAATTTCGGGTGAATGAAGTATCCTCAGCATTTGTCTAGTGACCCGGAAACACTCTTGAAAAGCCATGATTTAGAGAAGTCGGTCGCGGGGAATAACTGATTCCACGACCCCACGAAATCCAGTCCCAAACGAAACGCCTGAGCGTTTCAAGATAAGTGTGGAGGCATTTTCTTCGTGTCGCATACTTTGAAAATATTGAATTTAAACATTAAATGTGGTTCCTACCTGACTTTTGGTTTTTGATTATGCTATTCACAGATATGTGCCTTTTACACAACCCCCCTCACACACACACACACACACACACACACACACACACACTCATGGAGATTTTTCTAAAAATTCTTCAATTTTTTTGTTTTAATTTTTAAGGAACTTCAAAACTGTGTTTCTAATGAAATATCGGTATCGACTTTTTAGACAGAATGCAATCGATACGCCATAAGTACAGAAAGTACAAGTTAACGTAAAATACATACAGTTTAACTCAATCTGACATCAACCATTCTGCAATATCCGTTTTTTTTTCCTTCAATTTATGAATTTTTTTTTATGATTTGTAAAATGTAGTAGCCATTCAGTTGTTTCTCGCGATATTAGAGAAAGCGTATGGAATTTAAAATTCAACATATAAGTCGCATATATTTTAAATTCAGCATATAAACCCCCCGCTTTTAACGACGTACTTTTTATTCTGTTTCTTCTATCCCTTTTGTACCTAGAGTGAAATGTGTAATGCATCTGCCTCTGAAAAATTATCTTGATTTATGAAGGTGCTAGAAAAAATAGTTTTTCCTAAGAATAGTTTGTCGTAGTTATATAAAAACAAATGGCAGTGAATAGAGAAAGACACATTATGTAACACTTCAAATGTTTAACTTTGTGGAACCACCACTAGACAGCCTTCTAGATGACAAATGGAGTTAATGATTTACAGCATTCGTCCCTTTGGCGCAGTGGAAAGCGCGTTGGACTTCTAATCCAAAGGTCGTGGGTTCGATCCCCACAAGGGATGATGCTTTTTATAGAACAGAAGCATGGACAAAAGGTAAGCTAATGTTAGTAATGCGTAGGAAATTGGGCTTATGGAAGAATGTTACGCATGAAGCAAGAAATTTCTGCAACTACGCAAACTGTGTTTCATGGACCTGTTTGTTTCACATAGTCTTAGATATTCGCAGCTACTTACTAGAGCACCTATTTTTAGTAATATCAAACTTAGAAATATGTAGGTGCCTGATTATGTAATAAAATATATGATGAAATATGTATTATTAAATAAATATGTAATTATGAATATATTACAACAAATTATTTAAGATTACATAGAAGTCCGAACAAAAATGAAAATTCATTTATTTCACTCAACCTCATTCCTTGCTCCATACTATTCCACAGTTGCTATTTTAAATTCTTATTCACAAATTTAACTTTCACAGTTTTCATAGCATTTTGTAAGTTCTTCAAATGTTCGTTAAATGCACTGCAGCCCTGCCCCTAAGGAAGGAACTTCATAAATTTAACAATGAATACGTAGCTCAGATGTATTGTTTATGTCGGTCTGTGCAGGTCAGTTGGTTAGACGCTGTATTACTGTTCACTGGATGGTCTGGTAGTTCTTCTAAGTGTGCTTAAAAACTACAGGTCCATGTTTCTAGTTTGTTGGTATATTAACCAGTTCCTGCGGAACAAAATTCTAGCACACCGGTGGCGCTGATGTGATACTGGAAATTGACAGCGTCGTTAACAAACAAAATGTTTTGTTTATTTTTATTTCTTAAAAGAGTGCACAAGGTACTTTTCCACATTTCAGGTGTTCAGGGTTAAAGAAACAAAATAGTTTTATATACGGACGTTCTTTAATTGCTGTATTTCTCACCATCCCATTCTATACTGGGCGTGAAAGACCGTTTAATTTTGTTCAGAGACCTCTTTATCAGGCTTAAGTTCTTTTAAGTCCTACACAGACGGAGATCTTTCTAATATAAGGAATAGCGCAATAGAATGGTGCAACAACTTGCGTCACTGACTTGTTTACCATCTAGTATGGTTGTATGTATAGGTCGTAAGGTGAGACAAACAAATCTTGCGCATAGGGGAAGTTGCATTCCTTCCCTTCCTCACTGCAACGGCTGAGGGAACTAATGGAGGTACCGGTTTGGCGTGAATGACTAAATACAACCACAACAGCGTGCAACGTTCACGTGAAAGTAATAATTAGCCATAAGTAACTTTTCTTGGAAAATGTTAATATGTTTATTTTGGGTTGCGATCCAGCTTATGGCATAATGAGTTAGCAATCATGAACATAGCCAAACAATAAACAATATTACTATATTCGCCACATGTTTCTACAGTTCCTCAATCTCGTTCACTGCACCGTCATCTTCGTCCTCATAAGCAGCATCGCTATTGATATCGTTGGCATCACTGTTTTCTTCTAAGTTAACAATAATCTGCTAGTGCCGCACTAAAATTAGCATTGGCGTACTTCACTCTTTCATGAACCAAAATGTTATAACTTCTGCACATACATGTTACCGCAAATTCTCCCACACCAGCCCTTCAGGTAAAAAGTTACCATTGCGCAACTTACGGTTTTGCTCTTGTCTCACCTCACGAGTTATACACACGGCACCACTTCAGTGGCAATATATTTTAGGGAAATGGCTGACACAGAAGTTGCAAATTCTTTAGCTCCTGCTACTGTATTTATTCTTTTTGTAATATACAGCTTGTTTATACTTTCCTCCCGTTTCTATATACTTAGTGGCCCAAAGCTGTCCTAGATATGCTCATTAGTTTACAGAAACGAAGCATTTAGCCACAAGTAAAGGTCAGATAATTGTAACAATATCTGCATGACTGAATGACTGAGTCCGTAGCGCCTCTGCCAAAGATCCAAGAGGTCTCTAGCTGATGAGTAGCGGTCTTTTAAAATTTTATTCTCTAATTCTTCTCAAAGTCTGAAAGTATTTATTTAAACATTATCTTTACTGCTATATGATCCATTGCAATATTACATGTAACTGTATTATAATTGTTCAAAGTTACATTTATCGTGTTATCTATTTACACTTTCCCTTACTTGTTCAGCCATATTTTATTAAGTTGTAGTCCATCAAAGTTTATATTTATTTATTTTTATATTGCTCAGAAATTACATTTTGAAGGTTTTCACAAGTTCCATGTTTAGTATCGGTTATTGCTTTTGTTCTCATTGCAATTTTTCTAAATTCCTAAGATCTTCTCTTTCACTTTTAAACGTCCACATTCCCACAGAATATGTTGCTTTATTTTTTCACTTTCCTTGCACTCGCATGTTCGTCTTCCACAATCTTAAATCGGTTAAAATTAATTCCAATTTTTCTAAGTCCTATAACCATTGCTGTTACTAGTTTGGTCCTGAAGTATGGTCTTTAATCATGTTTGCACACACGATCTATATATGGCATAATAAGCAAACTTAAGTAATCCGCATACATATAAAATTCAAATTGCATTCAAATAATGCTCTGGGAATGGCTGCCAGATGGTAACGAATGTAGCTTCGCTAATTGCCATGCTATTTGAAAGCAACGTTACGGCGTTTTTACGCCCGAAAAAATCCGGCTATTTGTTTAAGACGCCATTACTGGAAATAAAACGGTAATTTAAAATGTTAATGTTCTCCCACACAAACTTCATAAGCAATGCATAAGCAATGTCCCCAATACCTACTATAAACATAAACTGTATCATTCAAATACGACTAATGTTGGCACCAGGCTAGTGTTAAATCATCTGCCGAATTATCGAACCCTTTTTTCAGTTCAGCGTATAACACGTAAGCATCTGTGATGAGGCAACTGAAGAATACACATCGCCTTGCGGCTTAGCGCCCTTCATCTAACAAAGCGGCTGTAATGTCCGAAAAACAAAACTTTTCAATTTGGATCTAATAGGTAAGTGGAATTTTTCTGCCTAACAATAAGCAAACAAAAATTAAGTGATCTTCTAGCACCGACAGATGTAGAAGACAAAAATTACACTTGCAGAAAGCCAAGCAGCACCTATCCCTTTGGCGCAGAGGATAGCGCGTTGGACTTCTAATCCAAAGGGGTCTCCACAAGGTATGATTGCATTTTGAACACTATTAAAATACTTGCTTTGGGCAGAAACTAGATAAGGAATATTAATGGAATAAAATTGAATTGGAAGATGCTTACAGAAATTAGTAGCTCTATGAGACATGTCCACTTTCGAAGATATAAATAACTTGATATTAGGTTTATTTTTCTAGGGAGACTATCATGGTAAGGCATATATATATGTGTGTGTGTGTGTGAGTGTATGTTTGAGTTTGAACTATTGTTTACAACGAACAAGGATCGGACGCTGTGGCTAATTTGGCTTTGGCAAAACCTTGGAAATATGGGATTGCAATAAATTTGGATTCACATTTAATTACATCTCAATGCTGTGAAAAAGCATAAAAGTTATTCGTTGATGACAATGTTGACAGTTATCTCTGCTGCATATTTCATTTCTGCTGCCATACATACTTAGTTCGTTGAGTTGTCACCAGGAGTGTGATTGTAGTGAACAGTGTGTTTACTTATTTTCTTCTTTCAGTGCATCTAATTATACTTTTTTTATTTTATGATCACATTGATTAATTGTATTAGTTAAACAGTGTAACCACTGCATTACACTACACTTCTAGTGATTTTATAACTTACCCAAACAAAATGTCGAAATACTTCGAAACGATCCAGAAACTTAGATTAACGTATACTGCAGCAGTCTTAATTCTAGCGTTAAAACGAATTCTTAGGAAGTATTTATTGCAATCTAGGAATCTGCAGCTCAGTGGCAAGTCTCAGTCATGTAAAGGATCTTTAAAGGATTTATTTTAAGTATTCAAAAGAAACACAGAAGATTAATTTTAAACGTTTTATTTTCTACAAACCTTGCCGAGACAATAACGAACACAAGAAAAAAAGAATTGTTCAATTTGATGCAGTCGTTCGGAAGTGATACGCGTACATACATTTCAGCGATTCATTTATATATACTAACTGCCCGCCCCGTCTTCACACGGTTGGTGTACCAAATGAAAAAAGCTCCCAGAAAATCTTCCGTTTATAGTACGACCATGCTATGAAATAAAATTACAATTAAATAATTTGACAATACTTTATTGTGATGCCTTGTAATGTACAATTTTCCTTCCGGAGGGAAAACAAATAGCGCCGAAAGTTTGCCGACTCTCGAGCACGCAACATACAACTGCCCATGCGAAAAACACGACGATCCAAGGTATATTCCATACACTTCTAACAACTGACCTTGGGATTTATTGTCATTGTGAATGCAAGCCGCGCCGGAAACTGGACACTCTTAAATTCAAAAGGAAAGTCGGTTGACCTTAGTGGTATTCTTGGAATAAGTATATCCTCGTCTATGAACTTTCCTATGTTATAGTAGCTTAAATCAAAATTTTCTTATTCTTTTTAATAGCGAATTTATTCAGCTGCATAATTTCGGTTGATTAATATTGCGTAGCATCTTGAGCTGTAAATTGTGCGGCGGTAATCCTAGCAAATTCAATGAATTTAGGAATTCGGTTAGATAATTGACTTCATTTGGATTGGTAATGGAATCGATCGACTTAAATGAATGTATTTGCCCATCAATTTTCCTCTGAATTTTTATATTCAAATCATCTACATTCTTATTAGTTGCTGCTAAAATGGCTCGTTCGCTCAACCATGCATAGTTTTTGAAATTTGCACCAATATTGGGAACACTTTTGATATTAATTCTTCCTTTGAGGTTGTGAAGTGACAAAAATTTGATGGAAACGAAATGAGGCCAGTAAAAGTGCCAACAGTAATTTGCCCATTGTCAAGTCTAATAATGCCTTTGCATCTGAAAAGCGCAATGATGTGCGCAATGTAGCATATATTGTTGGTATTGAGAGAAGGACGAAGTCAGCGCACCCTTAAGGTATTGTGGAAAGCATGACATATGTAGTTAACAGGGTGGGCAACCAAGGATGCCGTTGGCATAATAACAATAATGGCAGTGCCTCCGTAATGTGGCGGGTAAATGCTGACATAGGTAATGAATTACATTAAGAAGAAAGTTACAAAGGAAACTTTCATGCTTCTTCCGAATCTTATTTTTTTTTTTCTTTTACTCCTAATGTTTTCTACCTCTTTCTTTATTTTCTCCTATGTCAAAACTGTTATTTTTAAGGCTAACAATGACATAACTAAAGAGAAAGTAGATCTAGTTGGGTAATTGATAAGCTCTTATTTGATGATGGACTTGTGTATTAAAGTTCTCCATTTAATCCAAAATATTACTTGATCAAATGTATTAAGAGCATCGCAATTGCAGTGTGATGGTGACGCGGGTATCTTCATGTTCTTTAGCATAACGTCAAATAACCAACATCTGCAATAGGAAGTTAACCTAAAACGGATCCCGTCATTTCTCATCCATTTTCAGTTTCGTTTATAACTTGTTCATTTTACAACTAAAATAAACTTATTTCTTTATTTAAACGATGTGACCAATGGAACGATAGTTAATACATAAGAAATATATTTGATTATCAAAGTTACTTTGCGTCATTGTCTCCATAACCGGGTGCATTCCCTTAGTGTTGAATGATGAAGAAAAATAGAGCAGTAGGTACTACGGCCATCTGGTGGGAAATAAATAAGTACGTATTTTAAGTGTTCCTCACCAGGAAATCTTTTCTTCTTTATTTTAAACGATAGGAGTAAGGAAAAGACAGTTGAAAATGTATTTGAATTTCACTGCTGCGTTGCATCAGTCTCGATAAACTGGTGCGTTGCCTTGATATTGAATGGGAAGGGTAATAGATAGCTGTACATGGCCATTTAACGCCAGATAACCGTGGTTCCTCTGCCATCTGGTGGCTATTAATCGAAATGCATTCCCTTTGGCATTGTTTTCATTTTTATTATGACATTTTAAAAACTTTCCTCTACGTTGTAGTTGCCAGGAAAGCTTCTTTCCTTCTTAATTTTAAACAATAGAAGTAAGGAAAGGACGGTTAATACATAAAAATGTATTTGAATTTCACTGTTGCATTGCGTCATTGTGTCGATAAACTGGTGCGTTACCTTAACATTGAATGGGGAGGGTACATATAGCAGTACTACAACCATTTTGCAACAAATAACCGTGGGATCACTGGCATCTGGCGACTATTAACCGAAATGCGTTCCCTTGGCGATGTTTTAATCATATTATGAGATTTTAAAAACTTTCCCGTACTATTTTTAAACATTTTCTTTTCCACAAACTTTGTCGTGACAATAAGGAACACAAGATAAAAGGAATTGTTCAAATTGTTGCAGTCGTTCGGAAGTGATACGCGTACATACATTTCGGCGATTCTATTCTTTTACTTTTGCGTAACTGGTAAAGGTAAGAGAGATAAAACATACTGCACAGAAAATATAGATTTCGTCACAAGTTATGTGCTTTTCACTTATGTTATGGAGCTAACTGTTTCCGAGATATTCCTTGTTACTGGTTTCAATTTTAAAAGACTTATACTCTTCTCAGACAGGAAGTCATCTGTGTTTCTTTTGTTTTACTCCTTTCCATGCAAGGCATTTTAATGACAATCACATAACTACAGCTTTTAAATGATTTAGTATCGCTTTAGCATAGTGCAATCAATCCCTTAGTTCTCTCCTTCTTATAAGGAACTAAGTAAAAGAACATTCTGCTAATACTTATCTCGATTAGTATGATGTAGAAAGAAAAAAATACATTTTTGTAAGAAGTCTATTGGTAGAACAGCTAGAGAAAGTTACTTAAGTGTAATACATCAGATTTTTCAGAAAATAAAATATTGCGAAAAACGTGCCATGTAAAGAAGGAACATCATTACAATTGCAAAGAATTACATTCTCATGTACCGTTTGGTTCTGTACTTCAAGCAATGGGAAATGTGCGGATTTTGTTATCTTAAGAAACACTCAACAAGATAAGCTTAAAATCGTCAAGGCTGTTTACACTTCTCACAGCATTAACCAGTGTCCCTTTGGCGCAGAGGATAGCGCGTTGGACTTCTAATCCAAAGGTCGTGGGTTCGATCCCCACAAGGGATGGTATTTTTTTACGGCATATGTACAATGTTTATAATAGGTAGGGGAGATATTGTAATACGTCCAATAATACGATATCGAGATTTCATCGGAAATATATATTTTGAGAACAACTGTAACCCCCCCCCCAAAAGCATTTTTAGGAATGATTGCGTGTGTATTTGCAAACAGCATAACTCAAAAATAATAAGTCTGTTAGCTGCCAAACTTGATATTTAAGTTTGGTATGTTCCATGAATGTGACACGAAGATATTCAGGAAAAGTAGTTAACTCAAAACTAGTCCTTTCATAGAACATTTTTTCGAAATTTTCGAATTTCTCAAAAACGGTTCTAATGATTTGATTAAAGTAGCATATATTGAAGATAGTTACATGACCATAAAATGAATATCTGGAATTTTTGAAGTCCCTATATTTTGGATAGCTTTTGCATAACGGGTAAATTCTAAGGGATAGGGTTACAAAAATGTAGATCTCATTAAAACACTCAAGTAATGTTATAAGCATTGAAATAAGAGCTGAAGCTTTCCTGGTGAAGAACATATTCTAGGTGTTCTCGGGCTTCCTGCCAGGTGAGGTGACGTGGAACCAGCGACGTTTCGGGAGCATACATCTCACCCGAAACATCGATGGCTCCATATCACCTCACCTGGCAGGAAGACCGAGAACACAAGAGTATGTGGAGTTTACTATTCCTTGTTATTGGTTTTAAAATGTGACTTTTCTCTTTGAGACTATTCTGAAATGGTAAGTTGTTTATTCCCTTTTTTCATCCTGGTCATCCAAGAGAAGGGAATTTCAATTGTATAGCATAGCGGCCACTTTTGGTACTATTTATCTCGACTGCATGAAGTAGAGAAGAAGATGAAAATGGAGTTTTATTTATAGACGCTCTTGAACTACTGAAGTAAAGAGAAGAATTAGCTTTTATAAAAATAGTTTATTGCATAACTATTGTGAATACAACACTTTTTATATAATCTTTATTTTTATACATGATGTTATGACCTACAAAGTTATCTTCATATCTATAATCAATATGTGGGAAGCGTAAAAAAATAATATTTTATATTTTCATAATTTAGATAGCTGAATAGGTTGATAAGGTGAAAATACCGAAGATTTTTACGAATTTACACAAACTAATTTAAATTAGACAGGAGAAAAGGGAAACTCTTGCCCAGTTTAAGTTAATATATCTGAGTAACTTGGAATATCCACAGCATAGAAGATATATTGTTGAATTTATATAAGTTATTATAGTAATAACAATATAACAGTAATAACAGTATTGTTTTTACCATGTTTCAAATTTCTAGCTTGCATGGCTATTTGAAAAAATACTTTTCATTATTTGAATATATTGTTCCATTAAAATTTTCCACACGATGCATTTTTACTTTCTCTACACGTACTATGTACATAATGTATAGAGAAGGTATTGCATCCCATCCATAAATTCGATACCGAATTTTTGGAAAAAGGTCCGTCTGTGTGTTCGTGTGTCCGTGTGTCTGTGAACACGATAACTCAAAAACGAAAAGTCGGTAAAATACCAAACTTGATATTCAAGTTTAATATCTTCCAGGGATACGACACGATGCTTCTGAGAAAAATTTCCCCACCCCAGACTACCCTTTACACGGAAACAATTTCGAAGATTTTGATTTTATGAAAAATGGCTCTAACGATTTTGAATAAAATACCGTATATTAGAGATATTTACATGATAAATCAAACGTATATCTTGAATTTTCTGGGAATGGTCTCTGAAGATCTCTTTATTCTGAATGATTTTTGCTGAATTTGCTGTAACTGGTAAACCTTAAGAGATAGAGAGAAACTTAATACACAAAAAATGTAGAACACGTTAAAACACACAATTTATGTCATATATTTTTTTCATGGATTTGACCATTTCTGATATATTCCTTGTTATTTGTTTCAGATATGAAATACCTGAAACTTTACTCTCACGGAAAGTGGTAAACTCCTGGCCATGCATCGAAACGGATTTCAACCACATGGCAACCAGCTTTTAAAAGATTTGACTATCGTTTTAATCTAGTGTATTCCCTTATTTTCCTTCTGCTTACAAGAAAGCAAATAATTAACACAGTTTCTGCTAATGTTTATCTCAATTATAAAGTAGATAAAAGAATAAGGTTTTTAACAACAATTTGTTATAGAGATGAAGAGAAAGGAATGTGAATGGAACATATAAGATTTTTTAAGCATATTTACTAAAAAATTTATGTAAATGAGTTTACAAATACATCTACTGTATCACATTTTTTACGTTAACCCCCAAGGAGTTAAAGTTGCATCAGAGGACGTGCAAAATAAAGGGTTATTGCTTGTCGTGTATGCAATATGTTGTGTTTTTTTACTATTCAAAATCCTTGATTTTTAAAAGCTAATAATTTATAACATTGGAATGTTATTTCGAAAAGGTATATGTGCATTTTCTCCATTGTACTTTTAGGAGGCATTAAAATAAAAAATAGGAGGTAAAAAATTTTATAGTATGTGGCATTTTAGCTATAGAAAAACGGTGAACAAAAGTTTTCGGTCTCCTGGATTTGATTCCCAGCTGGAGCGGTGAATTTTTGATGAACCAGAATTATTCCCTATCCCCCACAGAGTCTCGAAGTATGAATTGCAGAGTGAATGTGTGTGTGTGTGTGTGTGTGTGTGTGTGTGTGTGTGTGTGTGTGTGTGTGTGTGTTTTAAGAAATGAAATGATTAACAATATGTTCTAAATCAATAGTAATATGACAGTTGTTACACAAGTGAAAGACCCGATATGACCTTTGAAGTTAAAGGGGGCTATACCAATCACACAATTAAAAAAATATATAAAAGATTGCGAGGAAAAATATTTAAAGCTGGGGGTTCACAATAATAAGCGTGTTACTATCGTTTAACTCTACAAGAATATGTATATGACATAAATCATGTATTTTAACAAGATGTACATTTTTTGAGTAGTAAGGTTTTGTCTATCTCTTACGTTTAAACGTTAAGCAAGATTCTGCTTAACTCAACCAGTATAAAGAGTTATTCAGAGACTTTTCCCAGAAAATTAAAAATATACATTTTATTTGTGATGTATATATCTTCAGTATACGACATTTTAATCAAAATCGTTTGAGCCATTTTCTGCAAAATAAAATAGTTTCAATTAATTGGGTAATTAAAAATACGGAAAGTGGAAGAAACACACGTTTTTTTAAAGTTTAGAATTTATATTACCTATTTTATTACGGAAAAAATGGTTTAATGTTTCACAGATTTTGGTCACTTTTCACATAGGTATGTATTATTCAATTGAACATTTGCTAAGATATTCATGACATACTTATTGCATTAACTGACGGTTGTATGAAGAAAATCTAAAGGAATATATCCTACTTCAGTATCTTGATGTTAGAGCCTGAAAACTACGTAAATAAAAATGAGCGTTAAGCCATATTAAAATCACTTCAATTTAATCAGGATTGGAACCACTTTGTGTTAGATGTTAGTTTTTAGATTTTGGTTAAATGGGCCTAAGTTTCTTTAAATTCACGGTGAACAATAGTTATGAAACATAGTTTAGAAGCTACTTAAAACGTATCCATCCCTTGTGGGGATCGTACCCACGACCTTTGGATTAGAAGTCCAACGCGCTATCCTCTGCGCCAAACGGACCGACGTTTCTGCGAAGTTTTGCGAAGGTTGCTGTTCAATAACCCGCCTTGGCAGTCTACAAAGTGACTTGGAGGGGGCAGCAACTCCTGATCAGTGACGTCACGGGCTCTGCCCACATATGGAGCAGGAAAACGAAATCGTGCACACGACGGAAGCCGGGAGGGAGGCTTAATGTTACCGTAAATAGTATGTATAAGTTTTACTTGTAAAACAGAGCAGATTGAGGAAAGGAAGAAAGCTTTTTAGCCTCTCTTTTACTCTACATATATCTAAAATGTGCAGCTTAAAATGGCATTGCTTGTATTAAGATATATAACTTTAGCGTCATTTTAGGGCTTACTAGTTGGCAAATCTGGCATTAAATTATTTAATCTGCTGTCTGACAGTTTCCATAGTATGTAGTTAATCTCCTTAAAAAAAAAAAAAAAAAAAAAAAAAAAAAAAAAAAAAAAAAAGCAATATTTTTCGTTTTTACTTTCTCTAAAATGTATTATGAGAAAGGGAAATTTGGTATTCCAGCCAAAAAATAGATGTCGAGGTTTTCACCGAAAACGTATTTTGAGGTCCCCTAAAGCCATAAACGACATATTTAGATAGAGGCCCGTGCACACGTGTTTTGCGGTCCCGTTTTTTCCATGTTTTTGTGAATAGCATAGCTCATAACAAAAATCAGGATAGTTTTATTAAAATATAGTATATTAAAGACATTTACTCCACAAATAAAATATATATCTTACATTTTTTTGGGAATAGCTTCTGAAGACCCGTTCATTCTGAATGAATTTTGCTGAATTTTGCATAACCGGTAAACCATAAGAGATGGACAACAGCTTGTTATACACAAAATGCAGATCCCGTTAAAACACATAATTTATGTCATTTACATTTTTTATGAAGATCTGACCGTTTTAAACTACTAATACTAGTTTTCTCAAACGGGAAGTTACGTTTGGTTTCATCTCTCTTGTTATACTGCAGGCCATGCAAAATTAACCGAATTTCAGTTATTTCACCTAGGACCAGCTTTTAAAATATATGACTACCGGTTTACCCTAGTGTATTCTCTTATATCCTTTCTTCTTAAAAAGAAGTATTAAGACAATTTTTGCTAATGTTTACCTTGATTGCATGTCGTAGATAAAAAAATAATCTTCTGTAAGGAAAATTGTCTGTGTAACAGATAGAAAAGGTCATGTGAATGGAACACGTCAGATTTTTTAGTTAGAGTTAACTGATTCCGAGATATTTCTTGTAATAATTTATCTTTTAAGCTACTTAAACTTTTCTCAAACGGGAAATTGTCTTTCGTTTCATCTCTCTTTTATTTTACGAGCAGTTCTGGTCGCGAAAAGTGAACCGAATTTCAATTGTTTCACATTGCGATCGGTTTTTTAAAAGTTTTGATTTTCGATGTTTCTTCCTTATTTCCTTTCGCAAATCTTGGGGAGCAGATTGGACAGTGCTGCTCCGTCTTTATCGGGCGCTGATTCGACCCAAGTTAGACTATGGTTGCATTGTGTATTCTTCAGCTCGACCATCTGTGCTTAGAAGAGGTAAAGGACGTTCCTATCAACTGGGTAACCTCCTCTCGTTTATCCCGCCGGAATGAGTTAATATTGGCTCGGCTACGACTTAGTCACTGTAATTTTACCCACAACTACCTTTTTAAACGGGAACCTGCTCCTGTCTGTGTGCTCTGTGTTGCTAGAATGTCGTCACCTGACACATTCGATCATCTCTCTTGCCGAGGTCCTGGCTATGGAGCAGTGGACCGGGTTTTTACATTTTTAGCACAAGTTTCTTTTACCTGTGCTTTTAGTCTGTGGTAACTATATACTGTAAAAATGTAGCGGATTTTTAACTTTTAATCAGTTTGTTTTTAATCTCTAAGTTTGAATTGTTACAAGTGTCTTTATCGACACTGGTTTTATGTTTCCTCTTGTTTTAGCTCTTTTATTGCTCTGGTTCCAGAGCTGGACAGTTATTTTACCTTGGTTTTAGTTTTTTACAGTGGTTTTAATCTCTTGTTTTAGCTGTTTTGATTGCGATTCTTTTTAGCGTTATTTTATCTCAGGAGTTTTAACTCCACAGTTTTGTGTTAAGGGCGCTGGTAACCCAGCAGTTGAGCGCCCTTAAACCCCATAGATTTATAACATCTACTTAAATTAAAGAGCCGTTGTGTGTGATAATTCTATGGCGTTTGGTCAGAACATGATAACTCCAAAATTGGTATTTTTGTGCAAAGACAGTAGTGATATCACGGAATAGGGAGCATACAGAAAGGAAACTCGACTGAAATCCGTTCGCCAAAATTCAGTGCGCATGCGCGAATTCTGCCATATTGGGACGGAGTAAACAGTGGTGTTGTTGAAGTTACGCACCTCACAAAACGGTAAGTGAGCATCGTTATATATACACATATAGCTTACCAGGAGTTTGCTTTCTGAATCAGAGCAAATTAGGTATATATTATTATAGGCTAATGTCTAATTGAATGAGAGAAAAACACAACAAAATGAGTGATTTGGCCAACGTATGGGTCAAGTTTTAAATATTTCTTTCCAGTGCTAAGAAATATACTGTGTCTCTAGGAGACCAGATTTACTAAAAATCTGATGTGTTCCATTCACATGACTTTCTCTACAACTCTGCAATAAATTATTGTTAAAAAGTTTATGCCTCTATTTACTTCCTGCTAATCGAGAAAAAATTAGCAGAAATAGTTTTATTACTTGCTTCCTTGTAAGTAGAAGCAAAATAAGGGAGTACCATAGGTTAAAGTGATTGTCAAAAACTGGTCACTGTGTGTCTGAAATTCCTTTGTTAGTATGGACACGAGCTCACAAAGTCCTGTGTGAGAAAAGTAAGTTCTTTAAAGATGAAGCAAGAAACTACATATTTTACAGTTTCTATTTAAGTATTTGCCATCCTTTTTTACTTTCTCTACACGTACTATGTACATTGTGTATAGAGAAAATATTGCACTCCGCCCAAACATTTGATGCCGAGATTTCACCGGAAATATATGTTTTAGGGCGCCCCTGTATCCCAAAAAAAAAGAAGCATTTTTAGAAAAATATCCGTGTGTGCGTGAACAAGATAACTCAAAAACGAAGAGTGGGTAAAATACCAAACTTGGTATTTAAGTTCAGCATCTTCCAGGGATGCGGCACGAAGACCTTGTGAAAAATTCCCCCACTCCAAACTACCCTTTACATAGATTTTTTTCGAAAATTTTTATTTTCTCAAAAATGTCTTTAACGATTTTGATTATAGTATCGTATGAAAGTGTTTTACTTAACAAATAACATGTATATCTTGAATTTTCTGGGGATATCCTTTGAAGACTACTTCATTTGGATACATTTTAGGGAATTTTGCATAACTACTAAACCGTAAGAGATGGTCAAAAATGTATCACGAAAAAAAATGTAGAGCATGTTAAAACACAATTTATGTTATATATATATATATATATATATATATATATATATATATTTGTTTTATGAAGTTGGTCGTTTTTTAAATATTCCTTGTTTCTTGTTTCACCTTTGAAAAAGTATTCCTTTCTCATACAGGAATTTGTCAACTCCTGTCCCTACACACAAAGGAACATCATTCATATAGCAACCGGCTTTTGACTATCACTTAAGCTATGGTACTCCCTTATTTCTGCTTCTATTTACAAGAAAGCAAGTAATAAAAACATTTCTGCTAAGTTTTTCTCGATTATCATGAAGTAAATAGAATCATAAGCTTTTTAACAATAATTTGTTGCAGAGATGTAGAGAAAGTCGTGTAAATGGAACACATTACATGTTTTTACTTTCTCTGCGCGACTAGGTACATAGTGTGTAGAGAAGGTATTGCATTCCACCCAAACATTTGATACCGACATTTCACCGGAAATATACGTTTTGGGTCCCCTGTATAAAAACATTTTTAAAACAAGGTCCCTGTGTGTGTCTGTGTCTGTGTGTGTGTGTGTGTGTGTGTGTGTGTGTGTGTGTGTGTGTGTGAGAAAAATCTCCTCACCCAAAACTACTCTTTATATGGAAAAATTTTGAAAATTTTCATTTTCACAAAAATTGATCTATTTTGATATAAATACCGTATATTAAAGATATTTATACGGAGAATAAAATATATATCTTGAATCTTCTGGAAATAGCCTCTAAAGACCTCTTTATTCTGAAAGAATTTTGCTGAATTTTGTGCAACTGGCAAACCGTAAGAGATAAACAAACGTGGATTCGTAGGCTTCCACGACCTGAGTCTTGATGTGTCTTCTTAGCTTCCGGAGAAGGCCGCGTTATCTTGCACAAGAGCCCAGAAGCTCACGGCAAGATGAGCGAAACGTCGGCACTCCAATGCAAGATAACGCGGCCTTCTCCGGAAGCTAAGAAGACACATCAGATAAACAAAAGCTTACTACACAAAAAATGTGGATCACGTTAACACACACAATTTATGTCATATATGTACATTTTTTTCGTTGACTTGACCATTTTTGAGATATTGCTTTTTGTTTGTTTCAGATTTAACATACTTTAACTTTTCTCACCCGGAAAGTTGTAAATTCCTGGTCCTGCATAGGAACTTATTTCAACCAAATGACAACCAGTTTTTAAAATATTTGACCATCGTTTAAGCCTAGTGTATTCCCTTATTTTCCATCAACTTACAAGGAAGCAAGTAATTAAGACAATTTCTGCTAATGTTTATCTCGATTATCATAAAGCATCCGCTTTATGATAATCGAAGAGCATGCGATTTATGATATGAAGAGCATGCGATTTAGAGAAAGTCATATGAGTAGAACACATCATATTTGTCAAGGTCATGCAAATAAAATTGGATTTCACAGCATTACATAGCGGCTAGCATCGAAAACATTTGACTATCGTTTATAGCTATAACGAAATGCGCAATTAAAATGTATCTGAATTAATAAGAAACAAAAGAATAAGCTGTCGTATAAATAGTCTGTAGGAGAGCAAGCAGAGAAAGTCATGTGTATGCCACACATCAGATTTTTATTACATATGTTCATGCTTTATTATTTTAATCGCCATAATTTGCTTAAAATCGTATGTAACAAACAGCTTTCGCTTTGCATTTTTAGGTCCCAATATGGCGTCTAGTAGAGTGCTTGGCTGCATGCACATCAATGGAGCCGCCCTCGAGTTTCCTTTCTGTATACTCTCTATTCTGTGGTGATATAAAAGAAACAATTCTCTATCATTTGGTGAAGCTCTGAAACAATCCTCTAGCTGTTTTAGAATTATCATGTTCTGACCAAAAGCCACAAAGTTAAGGTGATGAAGCTGATCAACCCGAATGTTAGTTGGAACCGGAGAGTTATGGGCCAGATCACAATCTGGCCGCGGCGACTAGGGTCCGGTTCTACAATGGCCCGATAAGCCTGCCTATAGCTATTCACCAAATAATTTTATTTGGACGATAGCCAAAGCTTTCGTTCTACACATGTTCCTCTGGATAGTAACCCTCTAGGATAGTTTGTAGAACGTTAAGTTTGTCATTCTGAATGCTACAGAAGCGCTACAGGTGGAGAATTCGTAAACCAAAAAACAATGGAGGATTGCCTTGCGAAGCCGGCGAAAACAAACAAAATAAAAGATAGTTTATACCAGGGGAATTCTTTTGCCATGCTTTAGAATAAAATGGAAGAGATGACGACTGCGAAAGTGTGTTAAACCTCGTAGAAGCATGTAAAATGTACGGGAACATAAAGTCTGATGTTATAACCTGATAATAATTACGTTAGGGTTCACATAACCTTACTTTTCTGTTACTTTTTGCTTATGTACTTCTCACTTCCTAATGCCAAAATTAATGCATACTGATATTAGAGAGAGAGACAGACAGACAGAAAGACAGAGAGTGGTAGAGCGAGCGAGAGAGAGAGAGAGAGAGAGAGAGAGAGAGAGAGAGAGAGAGAGAGAGAGAGAGAGAGAGAGAGAGAGAGAGAGAGAGAACTATGTGTATGCGAGTGAATGTTAAAAACCACATATTTTGACAATTCTTCCAATATTGAAAGTCCAATATTTTGTAACCGGAATGGGCTTTAAAATGCCTTGAATTCATAAAGTACAATTCATAAACTACTATTAAAGTTGTACAAAGTCTGTGTATTAGAATATGAACACACTGAATCTATAAAAGAACACACTGCGAGGACTCGGGGTAGAGGTTAAGAAGTCAGATGGTTCACTTACGTCGCCCTCCGTGGTGTAATGGTTACCATGCTAACTACATATACCCAAGGTTCAAACCCGGCGGAGTACGATGGCTTTTTTCGGGTGTAAAAATCCTTAGCATGGCTTCCTTCGGAAGAAGTAAAGCCGTTGGTCCCGTGTCATAGATTTACGGCATGTAAAAGGACCTCAAGCCTAATAGAGAGGCCTCTGAGCAAAATTAAGCGGTCTTTCACGCCCAATTTAGAATGGGACGCTGAGAACCACAGTATTTAAAGAGCGTCTATAAATAACACGCCATTTACATTTTTTTTGGTTCATTGTGTTAATATCGGCATTTTTCATTCATTGTTAATAGAAATCCCTGAACTTTTCGACATAGAAATTATAAGGGATAAACGGGGAGGATGAACTAAACATTCGCTAGATTGTGTAGTGATTTCATAAATGTCAGCTGGAGGTATATAAAAGGTAATTAAACCATTGGGAACTCCCATACTTGTCACGCTTTTTGACATTTGGAAAGTGTTATTTTATGTTGAGGGTCCTAATTGTAAGCGCAGAGCGCAGCTGAGAGGTCGCCTCCATCGAAAACTAAAATTATCCGCGTAATAGGAGGAACTCCAAAACATAATGGGAGTTTTAAAAGTTACCTGTGAGAAGTATAAAATCCAGTATTACTCATCGTCGTCCGATAAATGCAATTTTTACTTTCTTTACACGTACTCTGTGCACAGTTTATAGAGAAGTATTGCATTCAACCCAGAAGTTTGATACTAAGAGATTAGCGGAAATACACGTTTTAGATTTTTAGAAAAAGATCAGTGTGTCCGTGTGTCTGTCGGTAAAATACCAAACTTGGTACTTAAGTATCTTCCAAGGATGCAACGCGAAGATTTTGAGGAAAATAGCCTCATCCCAAACTACCCTTTACATGGAAAAAATTATAATCATTTTAATTTTCTAAAAGAATGGCCTAACGATTTAGATTAAAATATCGTATATTAAAGATATTTATATGTCAAATAAAATGTATATCTTGAATTTTCTGGGAATAAAGACATTTTTATTCTAGACGGCTTTTACTGGATGTTGCATAACTCGTAAACCCTAAGAGAAAGACAAATTACTTGCTACATAGAAGAATTTAGATCTCGCAAAACACACAATTTAGGTCATATATTTTTTTTTTTTCGTGGAGTTGACCAATCACAATCGGGGATTTGTCATACTACTGCAATGCAAAGAAACGTATTGTATTCACATGGCAACCAGCTTTTAAAAGATTTGACTATCATTTTAGCCTAGTGTATTCCCTAAGCTAAGAATAAGCTTGCTAGCAGTAATTTGTTACAAAGAAGTAGACAAAGACATGTGCATGGAGCACATCAGATTTTTTCTTATTTACTATTGTTAGTGATAATTGTGAGACGTGAATGTGAGCGGAACTATAACCTCAATAGACTACGGCCGTGGAAGTCCGCAGATATATCTAATGTAAAAACTTATTTGTCGGATAATAGACGTATCGTCAACTCCAACTAGCCGAAAACTTATCGTCAAAGATATCTTTCGAGTAGTGCTATTCAGAGATTGTAGAACGCCAATCAACTAGAAATCGGGTACATAGCTGTATCGGCAAGTTATCGGCAGGTTGTAGAACTGGCCCTAGGCTCATGATTACAGACAACGAAATATTGCGATTTATAACTAACGAGAAGGAAGAAGGAGTAATTGGCTTAGAGATATGCTTCAGCTGTACAGCATCATCGTCTCTCTAGAGCCCTTGCTCTCATACGTAATATTCAACGAATAGCACAAAGTCACATAATATCATGACAAACTTTTTAAAAATCTATGCCTTCCTTGAATAAAATAAGAAAACAGAAACCCAGCAACATGAAAATGTGCAATAATTGAACATTTCCAGCTCCCACGGTAACTTTTTTTTTTTTTTTGGTAGTGTTTAACGCCCGCTTTAACTACTAATGGCACCGCAGGCGGTGACACTGATGATACATGAATGAAGATGGAGCACCAGTGGAATACGATGGCGGGGGAAACCGGAGAACCCGGAGAAAACCCGCCCCGGCGCCGCTTTGTCCACCACAAATCTCACATGCCGTCTCACAATCTCCGGGCCGTCTAGGTGAGAGGCGAGTGGTCTAACCACTCGGCCACGGCGCGGCCATCCCACGGTAACAATTTATACTTCAGTAGTATATAAGAGTCGCTTGAGGCGCTCACTCGTGGAGAGGTCGGAAACTGCACACAGAGTAATTCAAGAAGGCATAGCCACGCGGAATAATATCGGATATAATGGAAAATTATCGTGGACTAGCACTAATAAGAAGGGACCAATAATAATAATAATACGACGCCCTAATCTAATAAAAAATTTACGAAAATTTTTCCATATGAAGGGTAGTTGGGGGTGGGGCGGCCTTGCGAAGCAGGCAAAAACAAACAAAATAAAATATGGTTTATACCAAGAGAATTCTTCTGCCATGTTTTAGAATAAAACTTGGGGGAAAAAATCGAAAATTTTGATTTTCTTAAAAATGGCTCTAACGATTTTGAGTAAAATCTCGTTTACTTAGTATATTTACTTGACAAATGAAATCTAGCTTTAACACTTTTTTTTATCTAGCCAATACTATATTCATCTAGCCTATACACTTTTTTTCTTTCTCTACACGTACTCTGTACATAGTGTATAGAGAAGGTATTGTAATGCACCCAAAAATTCGATACCGAGATTTCGCGGGAAATACACATTTTGGGTCACCCTGAATCCCAAAAAAAGCATTTTTAGAAAAAGGTCCGTGTGTGCATGTGTGTCTATGTATCTGTGTGCCTGTGGACAGCATAGCTCAGAAACGAAAAGACCGTTAAATACCAAACTGTTGCTACAATTACTGAATGCACACTTAACAACGTTTGGGAAGAACACGGCTATAGACTTGATGTGACAAAGGGTAGTCACATTGAACATTTATAAGCTTCTTGTTAAAACTGTTTGAGTTGCTTTTTCATTTGACATAGCATTCATAACTGTAAGTTGAATGTAATAAACATTGAGAGAACGTTCATAACTGTAAGTTGAATGTAATAAACATTGAGAGAACGTAGGCTTTCACGGCCGGAGTCATTGTAACTAAGAAATGTTTCCGGGCTGTTTAGCCGTGGTCTGCTGGTGTTTGGAGTACCAGACGTTTCGTCCACAACTACGGTGAACTGAAGATGTCCACCGTAGTTTTGAACGAAACGTCTGGTACTCCTAACACCAGCAGACCACGGCAAAACAGCCCGGAAAAATTTCTTAGTAATAAACATTATAAAGAGTTAAAACCCCGATATTCATTTATATACACCCCTGTATTCCTTGTTTTTGGTTTCAGCCATAAAAAACATACTTTTCTCACACAGGAATCTGTGAGCTCGTGTCCATACTAACAAAGGAATTTCAGTCACACAGTGACCAGTTTTTGACAATCACTTTAACCTATGGTACTCCCTTATTTTGCTCCTACTTACAAGGAAGCAAGTAATAAAACTATTTCTGCTAATTTTTTCTCGATTAGCAGGAAGTAAATAGAGGCATAAACTTTTTAACAATAATTTATTGCAGAGTTGTAGAGAAAGTCATGTGATTGGAACACATCAGATTTTTAGTAAATCTGGTCTCCTAGAGAACACAGTATATTTCTTAGCACTGGAAAGAAATATTTAAAACTTGACCCATACGTTGGCCAAATCACTCATTTTGTTGTGTTTTTCTCTCATTCAATTAGACATTAGCCTATAATAATATATATACCTAATTTGCTCTGATTCAGAAAGCAAACTCCTGGTAAGCTATATGTATATATATATAACGATGCTCACTTACCGTTTTGTGAGGTGCGTAACTTCAACAACACCACTGTTTACTCCGTCCCAATATGGCAGAATTCGCGCATGCGCACTGAATTTTGGCGAACGGATTTCAGTCGAGTTTCCTTTCTGTATGCTCCCTATTCCGTGATATCACTACTGTCTTTGCACAAAAATACCAATTTTGGAGTTATCATGTTCTGACCAAACGCCATAGAATTATCACACACAACGGCTCTTTAATTTAAGTAGATGTTATAAATCTATGGGGTTTAAGGGCGCTCAACTGCTGGGTTACCAGCGCCCTTAACACAAAACTGTGGAGTTAAAACTCCTGAGATAAAATAACGCTAAAAAGAATCGCAATCAAAACAGCTAAAACAAGAGATTAAAACCACTGTAAAAAACTAAAACCAAGGTAAAATAACTGTCCAGCTCTGGAACCAGAGCAATAAAAGAGCTAAAACAAGAGGAAACATAAAACCAGTGTCGATAAAGACACTTGTAACAATTCAAACTTAGAGATTAAAAACAAACTGATTAAAAGTTAAAAATCCGCTACATTTTTACAGTATATAGTTACCACAGACTAAAAGCACAGGTAAAAGAAACTTGTGCTAAAAATGTAAAAACCCGGTCCACTGCTCCATAGCCAGGACCTCGGCAAGAGAGATGATCGAATGTGTCAGGTGACGACATTCTAGCAACACAGAGCACACAGACAGGAGCAGGTTCCCGTTTAAAAAGGTAGTTGTGGGTAAAATTACAGTGACTAAGTCGTAGCCGAGCCAATATTAACTCATTCCGGCGGGATAAACGAGAGGAGGTTACCCAGTTGATAGGAACGTCCTTTACCTCTTCTAAGCACAGATGGTCGAGCTGAAGAATACACAATGCAACCATAGTCTAACTTGGGTCGAATCAGCGCCCGATAAAGACGGAGCAGCACTGTCCAATCTGCTCCCCAAGATTTGCGAAAGGAAATAAGGAAGAAACATCGAAAATCAAAACTTTTAAAAAACCGATCGCAATGTGAAACAATTGAAATTCGGTTCACTTTTCGCGACCAGAACTGCTCGTAAAATAAAAGAGAGATGAAACGAAAGACAATTTCCCGTTTGAGAAAAGTTTAAGTAGCTTAAAAGATAAATTATTACAAGAAATATCTCGGAATCAGTTAACTCTAACTAAAAAATCTGACGTGTTCCATTCACATGACCTTTTCTATCTGTTACACAGACAATTTTCCTTACAGAAGATTATTTTTTTATCTACGACATGCAATCAAGGTAAACATTAGCAAAAATTGTCTTAATACTTCTTTTTAAGAAGAAAGGATATAAGAGAATACACTAGGGTAAACCGGTAGTCATATATTTTAAAAGCTGGTCCTAGGTGAAATAACTGAAATTCGGTTAATTTTGCATGGCCTGCAGTATAACAAGAGAGATGAAACCAAACGTAACTTCCCGTTTGAGAAAACTAGTATTAGTAGTTTAAAACGGTCAGATCTTCATAAAAAATGTAAATGACATAAATTATGTGTTTTAACGGGATCTGCATTTTGTGTATAACAAGCTGTTGTCCATCTCTTATGGTTTACCGGTTATGCAAAATTCAGCAAAATTCATTCAGAATGAACGGGTCTTCAGAAGCTATTCCCAAAAAAATGTAAGATATATATTTTATTTGTGGAGTAAATGTCTTTAATATACTATATTTTAATAAAACTATCCTGATTTTTGTTATGAGCTATGCTATTCACAAAAACATGGAAAAAACGGGACCGCAAAACACGTGTGCACGGGCCTCTATCTAAATATGTCGTTTATGGCTTTAGGGGACCTCAAAATACGTTTTCGGTGAAAACCTCGACATCTATTTTTTGGCTGGAATACCAAATTTCCCTTTCTCATAATACATTTTAGAGAAAGTAAAAACGAAAAATATTGCTTTTTTTTTTTTTTTTTTTTTTTTTTTTTTTTTTTTTTAAGGAGATTAACTACATACTATGGAAACTGTCAGACAGCAGATTAAATAATTTAATGCCAGATTTGCCAACTAGTAAGCCCTAAAATGACGCTAAAGTTATATATCTTAATACAAGCAATGCCACTTTAAGCTGCACATTTTAGATATATGTAGAGTAAAAGAGAGGCTAAAAAGCTTTCTTCCTTTCCTCAATCTGCTCTGTTTTACAAGTAAAACTTATACATACTATTTACGGTAACATTAAGCCTCCCTCCCGGCTTCCGTCGTGTGCACGATTTCGTTTTCCTGCTCCATATGTGGGCAGAGCCCGTGACGTCACTGATCAGGAGTTGCTGCCCCCTCCAAGTCACTTTGTAGACTGCCAAGGCGGGTTATTGAACAGCAACCTTCGCAAAACTTCGCAGAAACGTCGGTCCGTTTGGCGCAGAGGATAGCGCGTTGGACTTCTAATCCAAAGGTCGTGGGTTCGATCCCCACAAGGGATGGATACGTTTTAAGTAGCTTCTAAACTATGTTTCATTACTATTGTTCACCGTGAATTTAAAGAAACTTAGGCCCGTTTAACCAAAATCTAAAAACTAACATCTAACACAAAGTGGTTCCAATCCTGATTAAATTGAAGTGATTTTAATATGGCTTAACGCTCATTTTTATTTACGTAGTTTTCAGGCTCTAACATCAAGATACTGAAGTAGGATATATTCCTTTAGATTTTCTTCATACAACCGTCAGTTAATGCAATAAGTATGTCATGAATATCTTAGCAAATGTTCAATTGAATAATACATACCTATGTGAAAAGTGACCAAAATCTGTGAAACATTAAACCATTTTTTCCGTAATAAAATAGGTAATATAAATTCTAAACTTTAAAAAAACGTGTGTTTCTTCCACTTTCCGTATTTTTAATTACCCAATTAATTGAAACTATTTTATTTTGCAGAAAATGGCTCAAACGATTTTGATTAAAATGTCGTATACTGAAGATATCTACATCACAAATAAAATGTATATTTTTAATTTTCTGGGAAAAGTCTCTGAATAACTCTTTATACTGGTTGAGTTAAGCAGAATCTTGCTTAACGTTTAAACGTAAGAGATAGACAATACCTTACTACTTAAAAAATGTACATCTTGTTAAAATACATGATTTATGTCATATACTTATTCTTGTAGAGTTAAACGATAGTAACACGCTTATTATTGTGAACCCCCAACTTTAAATATTTTTCCTCGCAATTTTTTGTATATATTTTTTAATTTTTTGCTTTGTATAGCCCCCTTTAACTTCAATGGTCATATCGGGGGCTTTCACTTGTGTAACAACTGTCATATTACTATTGATTTAGAACATATGGTTAATCATTTCATTTGTAAAAAAAAAAAAAAAAAAAAAAAAAAACACACACACATTCACCATGCAATCCATACTTCCAGACTCTGTGGGGGATAGGGAATATTTCTGGTTAAAAACTGGAATGATGGTGGCCTCCCACCACTTCTTTGGAAAACTGGCCTTAAACCAGATACGATTTTAGACCTGGAGTAGGAAAACCTTACCCTCGGGTGAGACGTGGATCCCATCTCGACCGGGTGCAGAGCTTCGCGAAGATGAAAGTACATGGTCTAGCTCCGCCATTATGAAAAGGCGATTATAGTCTTCCAAGTTATCAGAACGGAAGGGGAACGCTTGAAATTCCACCTGAACCTTGACAGACAGGAACTCAGGGGAATAGTTATCTGAGCTAGACACTTGAGCGAAGAGTATTGACCACGTCAAAAGGATCAACTGCAGCATCTCTTACGGTTTAGTAGTGATCCAAATATTCGTAAAATTCATCCACAATAAAGTAGACTTCAGAGGCTATTCTCAGAAAATTCAAGATATACATTTTATTTGTCAAGTAAATATCTTAAATATACAAGATTTTAATCAAAATCGTTAGAGCCATTTTTAAAAAAATCAAAATTTTCGAAATTTTTTCCATGTATAGGGTAGTTTGGGGTGGGGGATTTTCTTGAAAATCTTCGTGACGCGTCCTTGGAAGATAGTAAACTTAAATACCAAGTTTGGTTTTTAGCGGTCTTTTCATTTTTGAGTTATGCTGCCCAAAGACACACACACATAAACACCGACAGAAAGACAGACAGACAGACAGAATAGCAGACAGATAGACACACATACGGACATTTTTCTAAAAATGCTTATTTTTTGTATTCAGGGGTCCCAAAACATATATTTCCGGAGAAATGTCTGTATCGAAATTTTGGGTACAATACAATACCTTCTCTATACACTATGTACATAATACGTATAGAGAAAGCAAAAAAGTGTATAGACTATATAAAAAAAGAGTATAAGCTAGATGAATATAGTATAGGCTAAAAAATAGTGCGTAGGCTAGATGAAAGCTTGAAGGGTAAATAAATAAATAAATAAAGGTAAATATAGTATAGGCTAAATAAAAAATAGTGTATAGGCTAGATGAATATAGTATAGGCAAAATAAAACAAATGTTAATCGAGATAATCATTAGCAGAATGTTCTTACTACATAGTTCCTTATAAGTACAAAGAAAATAAGGGAATACACTAGGCTAAACCGACAGTCAAATGTTTTAAAATGTGTCGTTGTTCGATTGTCATTGCAAATCGCTTCTTTGCTTGGCCAGGAGTAGAATAAAAGAAAAACGGACACTTCCTGTCTGAGGAAAGTATAAATACTCTCAACTGAAACCAAAAACAAGGAATATCTCGGAAACGGTTACTTCCACAACAAAAATGTAGAGGGCATATATTGTGGGTTTTGATCACATCAACATTTACTGTGGAGGAAGTTTTTGTCTATCTCTTACCGTTTAGCAGTTAAGCAA
This sequence comes from Hymenopus coronatus, assembly GCA_030762935.1. NCBI lineage: Eukaryota > Metazoa > Arthropoda > Insecta > Mantodea > Hymenopodidae > Hymenopus > Hymenopus coronatus. The sequence continues at coordinate 153,913,276 of CM060892.1, read as the reverse complement.
CATTTAGCAAAATTCATCAAGAATAAAGAGCTCTTCAGAGGCTATTCCCAGAATATTGAAGATATAAATGTTATTTGGTATGTAAATACCTTTAATATACGGGATTTTAATCAAAATCGTTAGAGCCATTTTTTAGAAAATCACAATTTTAGAACATTTTTCCATGTAAAGGGTAGTTGGGGAGGGGGGATTTTCTTAAAAATCTTCGTGTCACATCCTTGGAAGATACCAAACTTAAATACCAAGTTTGGGCTTTAACGGTATTTTCGTTTCAGAGCTATACACACACACACACACACACACACACACACACACACACACACACACACACACACACACAGACTGACGGACAGACATTTAAAAAAGTTGAATATAGTATAGGCTAAATAAAAATAATGTATAGCCGAGTTGAATATAGTAAAGGGTAAACGAAAAAAGTGTATAGGCTAGTTGAATATAGGCTAAATAAAAAAAATAAGTGTATCGGGGAAGATGAATATGGTATAGGCTAAATAAAAAAGAGTGTATAGACCAGATGTATATAGCGCAGGCTTGATGAATAAAGTATAGGCTCGATGAATATAGTATGGGCTAAATAAAAAGGGAGTACAGGCTAAATAAAAAGGGAGTACAGGCTAAATAAAAAGGGAGTACAGGCTAAATAAAAAGGTAGTATAGGGTAAATAAAGAAGATGTATAGTCTAGATGAATATAGTATAGGCTAAATAAAAAAAAAAAAAAAAAAGCGTATAGGCTAAATAAAAATAGGTATAGACTAAATAAAAAAAATCTGATGTGTTCCATTCACATGACTTTTTCTACATCTTTGCAACAAATTATTGTTAAAAGCTTATGCTTCTATTTACTTCATGCTAATCGAGAAAAAATTAACAGAAATAGGCTTATTACTTGCTTCCTTGTAAGTAGAAGCGAAATAAGGGACTACCATAGATTAAAGTGATAATGAAAAGCTGTTTGCTATGTGACTGAAGTTGCTTTGTATGGATACGAGTTGACAAATTCCTTTATGAGAAAAGTATATGTGTTTCAAGGTTGAAACCAAAAACAAGGAATATCTCAAAAATGATCAACTCCACAAAAAAAAATGTATATAACATAAGGTGTGTGTTTTAAAGTGCTCTAGATTTTCTGTGGAGTAAGTTTTTCTCCATCTCTTACGGTTTAGCAGATATGTAAAATTCCGCAAAATTCATCCAGAATAAAATAGTCTTTAGAGGATATTCCCAGAAAGTTCAAGATATACGTTTTATTTATCTGGTAAATATCTTTAATATGTGATATTTTAATCAAAATCGTTAGAGCCATTTTTGAGAAAATCAAAAATTATGAAAAACGTTCCATGTAAAGGGTAGTTGGGGGTGGGAGGATTTTCTTGAAACTCTTCGTGTCGCATCCTCGGAAGATACCAAACTTAAATACCAAGTTTGGTATTCAACTGGCTTTTCGTTTTTGAGCTGTGCTGCCCTAGACATACACATACACACACACACATACAAACGGAATATTTTCTAAATATGTTTATTCTTTTTTTTTTTTTTTTTTTTTTTTTTTGATTCAGGGAGTCTCAAAACACATATTTCCGGTGAAATCACGGTGTCGAAGTTTTGGGTACAATACAATACCTTCTCTATACACTATGTACATAATGCGTATAGAGAAAGTAAAAATGAAAAGTTGGTTAGTACGAAATTATACTTTATTTATCTAGGCTAAAATTAGAATAGCATGAGTTTTAGGTTGCTAAACAGGTTCCAGAGGGAAAGATTGTCTATGAATGATCTCTTGTGTTTCCATCTATTACAAGGTATTGTATTGCACCCAAATATTCGATACTGAGATTTCACCGGAAATACTGTTTTGGTAACCCCGAGTAAAAAAAAAAAACTCTTTTAGAAAACTCTCCGTGTTTGTGCCTGTGGTCAGCATAGCTCATAAACGAAAATTCCTTTAATACCAAATTTGATATTTACGTTCTGCATCTTCCAAGGATGCAACGCGAAGATTTTCAAGAAAATCTCACCATCCCCAGGTACTCTTTACATGGAAAAAATTACGAAATTGTGGTTTTCTCAAAAATGGCACCAATGATTTTATGTTTAAGATATTTACATAACAAATAAATGTATATCTTGAATTTTCTGGGAATAGCTTCTGAAGAGCTCTTTATACTGGATGCATTTTGCATAACTAGTAAACCGTAAGAGATAGACAACTCTAAAAATGTACATATTCTTAAAGCACTCTCTTTATGCCATATATATATATATATATTCTTTTTCGTGCAGCTTTTCATTTTCGAGATATTCCTTCTTACTTGTTTCAGTTTAAAAATACAAACTGTTCTCATACGGGAATTTATCAACTCGTGGCCACGCAAAGAAACGGAATTCAATCCCATAGCAACCATATTTTAAAACATTGACTATCGAATTAGCCCTTCATCGCTCTACTTATAAGGAACCAAGTAATGACATGAAGTGTATAGAAGAATAAGCTTATTAACAGTAATTTGTTACAGGGATGTAGAGAAGGTCATATGAATGGAACACATCCGATTTTTACTTTCTCTACACGTACTATGTACATAGTGTATAGAGAAGGTATTGCACTCCACCCAAATATTCAATACCGAGATTTCACCGGAAACATATGTTTTAGGATCCCCTGTATAAAAAAAAAAAACATTTTCACAAAAAGATCCGTGTGTATGTATGTGTTTGTGTGTGTCCGTGTGTCTGTGAACGCGATAACTCAAAAACTTAAAGTCGGTAATACCAAACTTGGTATTTAAGTTTAGTATCTTCCAGGGATGCGATCCGAAGATAATGAGTAAAATCCCCTCGCCCCAAACTACCCTTTACATAGAACTATTTTCGAACATTTTGATTTTCTCAAAAATGGCTCTAACGATTTTGATTGAAATATCGTTTATTAAAGATATTTACCTGACAAATAAAATGTATGTTTTGAATTTTCTGGGAATAGCCTCTAGATGAATTTTACGAAATTTTGCATAACTGCTAAACTGTAAGAGATGGAAAGAAACTTACCACACAAAAAATGTAGAGCACTTTAAAGCACACAATTTATGTTATATGCATTTTTTCATGGAGTTGGTCGTTTTTGAGATATTCCTTGTATTTGGTTCAGCTTTAAAAAATTGTGCTTTTCTCACACAGGACTTTTGTCAATTCCTGTCTATGCAAATAAAGGAACTTCAGTCACATAGCAACCATCTTTTGACTATCACTTTAACCAATGGTACTCCCTTATTTCGCTCCTACTTACAAGGAAACAAGTAATTAGACTACTTCTGCTATTTTTTTTTCAATTAGCATTATGTAAATAGAACAATAAGTTTTTTAACATTAATTTGTTGCAGAGGTGTAGAGAAATCATGTGAATGGAACGCATCAGATTTTTTTTACTTGCTCTACTTTGTATTTAATACATAGTGAAGGTATTGCATTCCACCCAGAAAATCGATACCGGGATATCCTGAAAATATCGTTTAAGGTTCCCCCGTGTAAAAAAAAAAGGTCCATGTGTCTGTGATCACAATAAGTCAAAAACGAATACGAAAATGCGCAGGTTCAACATCTTCCAAGCTTGCGAAACGATTACTTTTCAGGCAGTACGCTGCTGCAATGATGAGGATTTTAAGGATATTTCCAGAAAATTCAAGATATACATTTTGTTTTTCATAAAACATATATTAAGCATGTGGCATTTTAATCAAAATAGCTAGAGTTATTTTTGAGCAATTACAAATTTTCAGAAAATGTTCTATGTAAATAGTTGTTGGATATGGGGAATTTTCCTGAAAATCTTCGTGTCGCAACCTTGGAAGATACTGAAATTAAATAATAACTTTGGCATTTAACCGAATTTTCGTTTTATAATTATGCTATCCATAGGCACACACTCACACACACGCACGCACACACACAGGCACACATAGGGTCTTTTTTCTAAAAATGCTTCTTTTTTAGATTCAGAGGACCCTAAAACATGTAATTCCGGTGAAATCCTGTTATCGAAATTGAATTTTTGGATGTAATACACACCTATTATGTCCATTGTACATATGTGCTAGAAAGTAAAGTGTGTAAGAATAAGAGAAATAGGGCTAAAGCGATAGTCAAATCTTTTAAAAGCTATCACTATGTGAGTCGGTTGAAATTCGCTTCCCTTTTGCATTCCTGGGAGTAAACCGAAAGTTGACTTCCCGCTTGAGAAAAGTTTAAGTAGTTAAACATTGAAACCAATAGTAAGGAATATCTCATCTCGGGAACGTTAACTCTAAAGTACATATGACATAATTTGTAAGTTTTAATGATATCTACATTTCTTGGGTAATAATCCTTGCCTGTCTCTCGTGGTTCATGAGTTATACAAAAGCTATCTGGACTGAACGGCCTTCAAAGGCTATTCCCAGAGAATTTAACTTACTTTCATTTGTCATAAAAATATCTTAAACATTTTAAAATATCTTAATCAAAATCGTTAGAGCCATTTTTGAGAAAATCAAAATTTTCGAAAAATTTTCCATGTAAAGGATAGTTGGGTGGGGATTTTCTTGAAAATCTTCGAGTTGCATCCTTGGAAGATGCTGAATTTAAATACCAACTTTTGTATTTAACCGACTTTTCGTTTTCGAGCAAGGCTACCCCCAGACACTCATATTCACACGCACACTTTTCTAAAAATCTTGTGTGCTCCATTCACCTGACCTTCTCTAACTGTTCCATAAACTAATATTTCTTACGTAGGCTTATTTTTTTATCTACATGATGCTAATCGAGAAAAACATTAGCAGAAATGTTCTTATTATTTGCTTCTTTGTAAGCTGAAGGAAATAAGGGAATACACTAGGCTAAAATGACTATAAAATTGTTTAAAAGCCGGTCGTTGTGTAAATCAAATAATATACAGTATTTTAATCAAAATCGTAAGAACCATTTTTGAGAAAATCAACATAGTATGTGTAGAGAAAATAAAAATGTATGTAAATAAACTGTTATCTTCTAAAACTAAAACAACAAAAATAAACATAATTAGTATCGGGAGTATGAACACTGAGCCCGTATAACAACCCTCAATCTTCGAGGCATAGAAAAAAAATCTGATGTGTTCCATTCACATGACTTTCTCTACTTCTGTGTAACAAATTATTGTTAATAAGTTTAGTCTTCTATTTACTTCATGCTAAAAAAAAAGTTAGCAGAAATAGTCTTTACTTGCTTCCTTGTAAGTAGAAGCGATATATGGGAGTATCATAGATTAAATGAAATCAAAAGCTGGTTAATAGGTGACTGAAGTTCCTTTGTTTGTATAGACATGAGTTGACAAATTCCTGTTTGAGAAAAGTACAAGTTTTTTAAACCTGAAACCAAAAACAAGGAATATCTAAAAAACGATCAACTCCTCGAAAAAAATTTATATAACATAAATTGTGTGTTTTAATGTGCTCTAAATTTTTGTGTGGTAAGTTTTTGTCTATTTATTACGGTTTAGCAGTTATGCAAAATTTCGTAAAATTCATCTAGAATAAAGTAGAATAAAGTAGTCTTCAGAGGCTATATATTATTTGTCAGGCAAATATCTTTAATATACGATATTTTAATAAAAATCGTTAGAGCCATTTTTGAGAAAATCAAAATTTTCGAAAAAAATCCATGTAAAGGGTAGCTGGGAGTGGGGGGATTTTCTTGAAAATCTTGGTGTCACATCCTTGGAAGATACCAAACTTAAATACCAAGTTTGGTATTTAACGGTCTTTTCGTTTTTGAGCTATGCTGTCCACAGTCACACACGGACCTTTTTCCAAAAATGCCTTTTTTTTGGATTCAGGAGACCCAAAACATGTATTTCCGGTGAAATCTTGGTATCGAATTTTTGGGTGCATTATAATACCTTCTTTATACCCTATGTACATAGTACGTGTAGAGAAAGTAAAAATGTTTTTGTTTTTTTATTCAGGGGGACCCATAACATGTTCGGTGTCGAATTTTTGGGTGCAATACAGTACCTTCTCTATACTTTATCTACATAGTACGTATAGAGAAAGTAATAAATACATACAGCAATGTGGACGAGAAGCTACAAGAGCCCAGGCTTCTTGAATTTGTGCGCAGAAGCCATCTTTTGTCGTTCACCCGTTTAGAGATAATTAGAGAGCAACTCCCTTTTTGCCTCAACTCACACATTCTCAATAGAGAACACATTCTCACAGAGGGAATCAAGATATTATCGAGTATTACCGTGTATTGCACACCGTTCATTGAATCGTCAAGCTGCCACAGCACACCAAGACCGTCCTTTGATATCCAATCTCAACACGATACAGATACGCGACCATGATAGAATTGTGAAGCCACAGTTTATGAAGGGTGTTTTGATCGTTTTGTGAAGGGTGGGTTTGTTCACTTTGTGAAGGGTGTTAAGTTTAAAAAAAACAAACAAAAAAAAAAACAAACAAATGGATCTTAAAAAATGGTTGAAAACATTTGTTTTTCTTAACAATACTTTTAGTATTTCTACGCATCACATGGATTCGTGAGCAGCATATTGATGCTCGGTAGAATAAACCCTTAAAGAAGCAGCACTATGACTATCATTTTATTAACTGTATTGAATGTCGTGTAGGAAATAAGTATGTCAAATAAATAGCCGCTATGTGTCGATTCAAGATCTTTATGAGAAGGGGGAAAGACGTTTTCTCTAGGCGAGAAGGGAACCTGCGACCCTCTGCATAGAGGTAATGTACGTTTTGTCACAACGCTACAGTGAACATATATGGAAATTGACAAGTTTAATAACCCAAACTGTATCATGTTTTGTGTTGTTAATATTTTAGTTAATATTGATAGTTTGTTGTTGAATAAACTTAAGTTATGTACCTGATTATTGATTATCTGGGTTAGTAATATTAAGATCTGGAGCTGGTGACAACATGTTACTCCCGTTACACAATGTATCGCGGATGGTGTAGGTAAACAAGACGCTGTGACGTGAGAGACTTAGACTAATTTGATGTTCCAGACATGACTAATTTTTTTTGGCGACGGGTGTACATTATACATATACGCTAGAGAAATAAAAAAAATAGTTTTTAATGGGAAAACAACTTTGACTTTGAAAGCTAACACAACCATTAGTAAAAATTTGAGGGAAAATTGCAATTGTAGTTGTTTGATGTCTTGCACACAAACATCTTTCTAGTTGCTGATTTAACTTGCTGCACTGTATTATATTACCATGCACGTAAACTCGTACTTATAAGGTTTGTATTATCTACTTCAGTACCTGTCCAAAGCTTCCGAATCCTATAGTTTAAAATTTAATGCTAAAGAACATAGATAAAAAAAAATCTGATGTATTCTATTCACATGACTTTCTCTACTACTCTGCAACAAATTATTGTTAAAAAGCTTAGGCTTCTATTTACTTCATTTTAATAGAGAAAAAATAGCAGAAATAGTGCTATTACTTGCTTGTTTGTAGGTAGAAGGTAAATAAGGGAGTACTATATGCTAAACTGATAATCAAAAGTTGGTTGCTATGTGACTAAAGTTCCTTTGATTGTATGGACAGAAGGTGACAAATTCCTGTAACAGAAAAGTATGTTTGCCAAAGCTGAAACCAAAAACAAGGAATCTTCGTGATCAACTCCACGAAAAAAATGTATGTAACATAAATTGTGTGTTTCAATGTCCTCTACATTTTCTGTATACTAAGTTTTTGTCCATCTCTTACGGTTTAGCAGTTATGCAAAATTCCGTAAAATTCATCCAGAATAAAGTAGTCTTCAGAGGCTATTCCCAGAAAATTCAAGATATACATTTTACTTGTCAGGAAAATATCTTTAATATTTGACATTTTAATCAATATCGTTAGAGCCATTTTTGAGAAAATCAACATTTTCGAAAAATGTTCCATGTAAAGGATAGTTGGAGGTGGGGATCCTTCTTGAAAATCTTCGTGTCGCATCCTTGGAAGATACCAAACTTAAATACCAAATTTGGTGTTTAACGGTCTTTTCGCTTTTGAGCCATGCTGTCCACAGACACACACACACACACACAGACACACACACACACGGACGTTTTTGTTAAAATGCTTCTTTTGGATTCAGGGGGACCCAAACATGTATTTCCGGTGAAATCTCGGTATCGAATTTTTGGGTGGAATTCAATACCTTCTCTATACACTATGTACATAGTACGTATAGAGAAAGCAAAAAGAGTATTAGTTGGCCTCTCCGAACGAGTGGTCAGCGTCCTGGCTTCTCATCCAAAGGTCCCGGGTTCTATTCCCGGCTGAGTGCGTGGAATTAAAACATATATTTGCAGTTACATTTTAGTTAGAATTTTTGGATAAAATGGGTAGAATGCATGGGTAGAACACTTACTGTACCTACTATATATGTGAAAAAAAATTAGTGATGCCGTGCTACTCGAAATCGCTGGTTACTAAAATTAGCTCATCAGAAATCAAATACAAAATGTATGGGTATATAAACGCACTCCGAATTTAGTATGGAAAAAATAATTAATCTTTTATTCTCAGATGACCAGACAATTATTAAGGGGAGTGAAAGTAACTTACAAAAGGCCATACACAGATTAAATGCAATATGTGGAGAATATATTTTAATTTCTTTTCAAAAGATAAAAGTGATGGATTTCAGAGGAAAACATCCAGTTAGAAGTAAAATAATAATAAATAATACCATTTTAGAACAAGTGAGACATTTTAAATACCTAGGTTGCGATACCACTTACGATTGTGTTAAGGATGTGGAAATTAAAACACAGTGCTTCCAGGCTATGTGGCGCAATTGCCAAGAACTTAAAGACGAAAACAAGGAAAGAAATGCAAATAAAATGTTATAAGACAATAGCTGTACTGACTGTAAGTTGTATTAATAGAGTCCAGTCAACGGAAATGAAGTTTCTCATAAGAGTGAAAGAATGTGCAAGCTTGGATAGATATAGAAATGATGATATAAGGAATGAATTAAACTTGCTCCCAATTATATATAAAATAAAGGAATACAGAATTCCTTGGTCGAATCATCTAAGAAGAATAAACAAAGAGCGATTACTGATACAGTTATTGGATTATAAACCACAAAGGAGAAGAGATGTTGGTCTACTAAGAGCAAGGTGGAAAGTTGAGGACGGAACAGATTTTCATACCCCTCGAAGAGAAGAAGAAGAAGAAGAAGAAGAAACAATGAATTAACAATAATTGCCCTAAAAGTTGACTAAACTATGAAGTCCGAGACTTAAAGTACTCACGGTATTGTAAGTCGCCATTGGGGTGTGTCATCCCAAAATAATTAGTGATCACCTTGTGGTTTACCGGGAAACATAGTTGAGAAATGTAATGCCGTGGCTGCATCTTACCGTGATAACTCAGTGGTAGAACAACCGGCTAGAGACCGGGAGATGCGTGGTTCAACTACCGGTTATGGCATTGAATTTTTCTGTTTGACTCTACCTATCCAACTCCTGTTAAGTTTATTTTATGTTTAAATCATGTTTATTATGAGAAGTCTAGACTGTAATTTTCCTTCCTCTTTCAGATGAACATCTGTCTGACCTTGCATTAGACATCCAATCATGATTGTTCGCTTAATCAATCGACTCACCTGCCAGGTTAGTTACCCAGCTTGCCAGAGGCTAGTGAGCGTTTTGAATTGCAAAGGGCAGACGTACCCTACCACCCGATGCACCTGGGTTTGTTTTGCTTTTATTTGTTGGTTATTTTGTTGGTGTTCAGCACAAAAGACAGAATGTCCTTTCCTTACCCAAACGTAGACAATGCGGTTATTAACCTAATTATTTTGTCATGAAGTTAGAGGTAATAAAAAGGATTACGCTATCATTGTAAGAAGGTCCTAGGTCTTGCCACACCCTCGTGCTTACGCAACCAGCCTAGATGTCTATTATATGGTAGACACTTGTTCGGCAAGTAGGTTAGCTGGGGAAAACATTGCTTTCGGGAGTGATTCCATTAGAAGCATAATCTTCATCATCAGGGGTCACTGAATCAGAGTGGATTTCTATACCCATGCATTTTGCATTTGATTATTAATGAGCTACTTTTAGTATCTAGAGTGTTCTGGTATCATAGCATCGCATCACTAATTTCTCTCACATACGTCGAAGGTAGAGTAACATTTGCATTCCAACCAAAAGTTCTATACCAAAATGTAACCGGAATTACATGCTTTTATGCCACCTGAATAAAACAAGATAATTTTAGAAAATGGACTGTGTGTCCAAGCGTATGTTTATATAAACAGCACAACTCAAAAAATACCAAATTTGGCATTTATGTTCGTTTATCTTCCAAATATATGGAACGAAGATATTTAAAAATCTGATGTGCTACATTCAATAACTTTCCCTACCCACACTGTAAAAACGATTATTACAGAGGCTTATTCTTTTATGTACCATACATTTATCAAAATAAACTTTAGCAGATGGCTATATGCACATTATTCCCTTGCACTTGGGGGATAAGGAAAATACAAAAAGCTGAAGCGATAGCCAAATCTTTTAAAAGTCGGTCGCTATGTATATGTGTTCAAGTTCGTTCTTCTTTCTTGTCTAAGATAAAAAAATGCGAATAATAACTTCCATTTGGGAAAAGTTAAGTATTGGAAAATTGATCGTGATAACCAGGAATATCCCGGAAATGGTTCGCCCCACACAACAATATATAAAACATAAATTGTGTGTTTTAACGAGAACTACATGCTCGTATAGTAAGCTTTGGTCTGTTACTGTTTACAAGTTATGCAAAAGTCATTCAATATGAAGAGGACCCCAGAAAATGCAAGATATACATTTTATTTATCATTAAATATCTTCAATATACTGCATTTTATTCAAAATAGTTAGAACCATTTTTGAGAAAATAAAAATTTTAGAAATTTTTTCGATAATAAGAGTACTTTAGGGTAGGGAATTTTTCTTGAAAATATTTCTGTTGTATTTGTAGAATATGCCGAACTTAAGTGTCAACCGAGCGGGATCGCTCAGGCGGTTACGTCTGTTGCCCGCATTCGGGAGTTCCGGGTTCACTTTTGTGGCCGGTCTACTTGACCCATGGGTTTTTTTTTTTCGGGGTATTGCTCGGGTCGCCAGGCGAATGTTGGGTGGGTTTCTTTCATCCCCCGCATTTCCTATCCCTCCATGTCGTTTCTATTGCCGTTTCGTTCATCCTTCTTTCCCGTTGGCTTCTTTCAGGGTTGGAAGTATCGGCGATGGTGCTCGGTGCGTCGTGGTAGGGGAAAAAGGATGCTCTGAGTAAATATCTCCGTCACCGATTTGGGTTCATTGCCGAGATGGCGTTGGTCCCTCCTTGGAGCGGGAGACCCCGGTCTACTGTCCGACTGTCGGGTGCTTTAACCTGAAAACTATAGGGACTCTGTCATTGCTTGCTGTCGCTCCTGGTTCCGGCTGTCCAGTGTATCCGCTCATCTCTTTCCTCCCTCCTGGGGGCACCCCCTTATGCAATTACCTCAGATTCAGTGCCGAGTGTCCTCCAAGTGTCCTGTCTTGTCCTAAATCTCAAGGTTGATATTTAGTAATTTTTCCTTTATCGTGTTCACAGACACATACACGGACCATTTTACAATATCTTTTTGGATTCAGAGGACCCTAAAACGTGTATTTCCAACAAAGTCTCGGTATCGAATGAAATAGGCACCTTCTCTACTTATGTTTTATGTACGAAATAGAGAAAGTAACAATCTCCCCTCCCAAACTTGGCGGTAAATGGAGAAATGCTCGATACTGAGTTTTTCAAAAATATTCTAATACTTTCGATGAAATTACCATACATTTAAATACTTACATAGCAAATAAAACGCATATTTTTTTTTACTTTCTGGTATGGTAACAAACTATAAAGTCCTTTCCATTGCGAAGAAATATTGTTTGTTTTTGTCTAACGGTTAAACCATAAGAGACAGACAAAACATGATTTGCTTATTTCAAATTATCTTTTCTGTAGCAAAAGTAATTTCTAACATATATATTGTTATTGGTTTGAATTGTTCACACCTTTAAAATTTTTGTGCAACTGTCGCTATTTTAACTAGAAAGAGTATGAAATTTAATGGCCAGAATATAGAAACCGCTTTTAAACATAACTATAGAGTCGGTTTCCTCTCCCAGGCAAGTCCAAATTGAAACAGCAAAGGGGATGGCGCGATAACTCATTCCACTCCGTGTGAAGCATTGGGACATGCAGCTATGTGACGTAATGAAATGTTTGTAAACACAAGGCCTTGCTCATCTACAACAAGTGTGGTATTTTTTTTTTTTTTTTTTTTTTTTTTTTTTTTTTTTTTTTTTATTATTATTCCATGATAAGTTTTACTTTGGGCGAACAAATCAATATCTGCTTCTAAGGATGATATGCAGAGACTTAAAAAAGACTAAGTGAACGTTGGGTAGTCTACGATGATGCTAGCTATTAACATTCATTCATTTTAGAGAACCTTGCTCACAAATATATGCAGAACCAAGTATAGTTATTAAATGTGACACAAATAAATGCAATTTGGAAAATGAATACTCAGGGAATGATTTAAATAGCCTCAACCTCTTTCTTTCAAACATTTTATGTTCGTATAGATTTGTAGAGCAAGTTATCCATTTACAGTTCATGTAGAGCCTCTGAAAGTGATATGGGAATAATACTTTCCGCGTTTTGAAGCTGACAATCAGCTTATAATTGCTTAAAAACATCATATATGAGCTACCGAGCACCGTACGTATATATGAAAACATGTGTGACTCACGAATATTTTGCCACCTTGACCGGCGGCGAGGGAAACGAGTTTTGATCTCGGTACCTTGCAATAATTGCCTTTGGTCATGCCTTTGCACGAAAAACAAAATGGGTAATGACACAATTTCTCTAAAGCTTACCTCTAATAACATAATTTAGATAAAAAAGTTAGAAATATTTTGCAGAAATTACATAAAATAAAGATACTGGATAGAGAAAATAATGTGAATGAAATACATAAGAAATTTTACTTTCTCTATAACGTATAGTAAGTAGGGGATGTCAAGATTTCATCAGAAATATATATATATATATATATAAAGACATCTGAACCGAAAAACACATTTTTTTTAGAATGAGCATTCACCACTACCGAGAGGCGCTACCACCGTCGACACTTACAACCCTGAAAGAGAACGGTTGGAACGAAATGGAAATTAAATGAAGGGACAGAATTTAGGGGAGTGAAGAAACCTCCCCAGCATTCGTCTGATGACACAGTAAACTCCCGAAGAAAACCCATTTGTCAGAGAGGTCAGCTACGGAGATCGAACACACGAACTCCTGAATGCCATTCCAGCAAACCGCCTGAACCACATGACTCGGCAATTCAATGGATGAAATAAACCACACCAATGTTCGCCTTATGACCGTGAAAACACCAAAAAATGCCATGAGTCACAGTGGCGGTTGCATGAAATCGAACACGAGATCTGCCGAATACGAATCGCGCACGTTACTGTGGTGCCATCTTGCTGGGAAGCCAGCGCTTAAATTTAGACTCTCTACGTTATGAAATTCCAATGCGTTGCTAAATAACCGAGAATAAGGTAATAATTCATGCTGCTAACTCGTTTTTACGGACAATAATAGAAACATCTATGTGCTCTATTCACATGATTTTCTCTACATCTCTGTACCAAATTATTGTTAAAAAGCTTATTCTTCTATCTACTCAATTCTAATCGAGATAAACAGTGTTATTATTTACTTCCTTGTAAGTGGAAGGGAAATAAGGAAATGCACTTGCTTAAAAGGATAGTCAAATGTCTTAAAGACTGGTTACTCTGTGATTGAAATTTGCTTCTTTGCATGGCCAGGAGTTGACAAATTCCCGTATGAGAAAAGTGTTTTTAAGTATTGTAAAAAGTGAAACCAGTAACAAGGAATACCTTGGAAATGGTCACTCCTACGGAAAAATGCATATGCCTTAAATTGCATGTTTAACGAGATCTACATTTTTGTGTTTTTGTCTCTCTTATGCTTTACCGGATATGCAAAAGTCATCCAGAATGAAGAGTCTTCACAGGCTACTCCCACAAAATTCAAGATATACATTTTATTTGAATATAAATATCTTTCACATATTGTACTTTAATCAAAATTGTTAGAGCCATTTTTAAGGAAATAAACATTTTGGATTTTTCCCCATATAAAAGGTAGTTTAAGGTGGGAGGGGGGGGGGGAGATTTTCTTCAAAATCTTCGTTTTACACCCTTGGAAAATAATAAACTTATATATAAAGTTTGGTGTTTTACCGACCTTTTGTTTTTGAGGTATCGTGTTCACAGACACACAAACTTATATACCTACACACACACATACTCACATAAACACAGTTTCCCTAAATTGCTTATTTTTGAATATAGGGGACCCTAAAAGGTGTTTTTCCGTTGAAATCTTGGTGTCGAATTTTTGGGTAGAACGCAATACCTTCTTTACCTATGTATTAAGTAGAAAACTGAAAGCCTGTGCTGCATGAAATGATCTTACTTATCTGGAAACTATTTGTTAAGATTGTACCTTTAGAAAAATGATAACAGTATAGTTCACGATGAGTAGAGTCTGACATATGGGTACACAATAACGTCATGGCCAAGTTTTTCTCAGAGATAGTCACTCGTAAATTCCAGCCGTGAGCAGACAAGCAAGCGTGCACGCAAGGTACAATGTCGCCCTAGGCGTGTGTTGCTCCTGTGAAGTCTTCCTTGTAATCCGTGGCACCTGTACGCACGCGCTAGACAACAATAAAGATGTATGTAGTCGTTCATCTTCTGTTGGCTTGTAAAATATAAGGCACAGACCAGTGATTGGCTGCTATATATACTCTCCTTCCAGGAAGTACATAGAATACCAGTCATTTTTCATACAAGACAGGTGGGCACAAATAAATAGCCCGATCATCAAGAGTTGGTCTGGGAGGTTCAGTTGGTTAGATAGACACTGTCCTTTTCATTCCAAGGTCGCGGGTTCAAACCCTAGACCGATGGCTTGTATTAAGTGTGCTTAAGTTTTGAGTGGTGACATGAGGTCACTTGCGACCCTAGGAATAAAATGCTTCTTGTAAGCTGAATAAATAGTTTTATTTTTATTTATATTTATACAGGGTCGTCCTCCGTGGTCTAGGGGAAATGCTAGCCTCTGGTTCCCAAAGTCGCGGGTTCAAAGCCGGCGGAAGGCAATAGATATTTTTAAGGCAGCACCGTGACGAATGGTTAGACCACTCGCCTCCCACCTAGGCGGCCTGGGTTCGATTACAACCACCCGCATATGAGGTTTGTCGTATTCAAATCCACCAATTGCTCCATTATCACCTTTCCTATTATCCATTTCGCTTGCAGTTCATAACATCCACTTCCTCACGCTCATGCCTGGCTATGGGCCGACCACTCGTTCCAGGTTCTTTGTTCTGTGGATAGATGCTGTTAGCTCCCTGACAGGCTTCTGGCCCCTAGGCATCCGCTTGTAAGTCCTAGGGAGTGATAGTCCTACATAAAGGGAGGGTAATCCGACTAAAAGAAAAAAAAAAAAAGGAAGTTATGCAGGGTGGCAGATGAACAAGTACAAACATTTGTATCAGCATTTGCGGACGTTATGATGATTCAACATTTACTGTAAATCATCATTTTTCAAGTTTATTATGCATAATTTTTGGGTGAGGGATTTAATATCCTTTAATCTGGTAAGTCATACCGGACTGTGATTGAAATGGGTAAAACGATGCTCAAATGAGTCCAGCGCTCATAGATCTTATATTTTTTTTAGGATAAGGGATAACCCCAAAAAAATCTGATGTGTTCGAGTCACACAAATTTCTTTAGCTGTTCCATATACAAAAGATTATTCTTTTAACTACATAATACTAATCGAGATAAACATTAGCATTATTACTTACCTCTTTGTAAGTAGAAGGGAAATAATGGGATGCATTAGGCGAAAGAGATAGACAAATCCTTTAAAAGATTGTCGCTATGTGGAACAATTGAGGGTCGGTTCGCTTTGCATGGTCCTTTTTGAGAAAATTTAGCTGGTTTGAGATTGAAACCAATAACGAGAAATATTTAAAAAACGGTCAACTCAACAAGAAAAACGTACATGACATAACTTATATGTTTTAACGAGACCTACATGTATTGTACAGTAAGTTTTTGTCTACTGTGTGTCAGTCCTACAAATGCGGGGAGAGTAAGCCGATTACGAAACGAAGTTTTTGTGTATCTCTTACGGTTTAACCGTTATGCAAAATTGTGCAAAACTCATCCAGAATAAAGAGGTCCCCAGAGGCCTATTTCCAGAAAATTCAAAATAAATATTTTATTTGCGATGTAAATGTCTTTAATATACGGTATTTAGTCAAAATCGTTAAAGACATTTTTTATGAAAACAACATTTTCAAATCATTTTCCATGTAAAGGGTAGTTTGTGGTGGGCAGATTTTCTTGAAAATCTTCATGTGGTAGCCTTAAAAGATAGTAAACAAAAATACCAAGTTTGGTTTTTAACGGGCTTTTTTCGCATTTGAGGTATGCTGTCAAGGGACCATTTTATAAAAATACTTTTTTTCGGACTCAGGGTACCTCAAAACACATATTTCCGGTGAAACCTCAACATCAAATTTTTGGGTGAAATACAATACAGTCTCTAGCTACTATGCACATTGCATGTACATACAAGCTAGATAAAATAAAAATCTTATCCGGGTAACTCACCCCAATCGATATTCCAACACAAATTGATGGAGTGAATGTCTTTTTGAGAGCCTTGCCGAGGCTTCATTTGACTGCGTAATACGAGTAGACTGTGCACTAATTGAGTAACTAATCTAAAATTTCGGGACAGACCCTTGTTTGCACACGTTCGTTACAAAGGAGTCGTCAAGCGAGAAGGAAAGTAACCTGCAACTCCTGGTTTTTTGAAAATTTCCACTACAATTATTGCATATTTTCTGCTGTATGCAAGGTCTTAAAACTGAATTATAGATTTGTGAAATATATAAGATAATCATAGCTATTATGAAAATGATAGACCATAACTTTATTATTACAGTAATGTCATTATTATTGTTACAAATGAGAATTCGCTTTATTGGTCACTAGAACACTATATGTAATACAACACTTACACTTTTGATACACAAATAACTAACGAGCAAAACGGCTCATGGAGCAGATAAAATGTGTTTTTTCTTCCAACATGTTAAAACAAATGATTATACAAATATTTATAACACGAGTGCGATTACTTTGCGAGCTATTTACATATTAATAAGAGCGGGTTTTGGGCAAAAATTCTTTTTTAGGTAGGGAAGGCCTTTGTTTATTTTTACTTAATTCACCTCTCTCTTACTGATCCAATTCACCTCTCTCTTACTGATCCAATTCACGGTGACGGTGGTTTCATGTGACAGGAAATAAAATGTCTTACCTCAATTAAAACTTCTCGTAAGTCCATACTACTCATCTCCAAATGCGGTTATTATTATTCCTGAACATATACTCTGCAGTAATGGTATCCCACAAAAAATGTGTAAAACATAATTTCACTGTACACCAGCCACACCTAATAACCGTCACTGCCACTTTTATTTTTTGAACTTTTAATTTCCGTTTTATATGTTATATTCATTGTACTTTTACACGAAATAGTAAAGTTACGATTATAGGAATAATAAATATTGAATGATCATTCAAATATATAAGTTGTTAACTATCTTATGAAATATTAAACTTTAAATTTTTAATTTGCCTTATCTTTTTTCTTCCCCGTGTATGGTAAGTACTACACAGCATTTTACATTTATTAGGTTTGTTTATATAATTTTATCTGTCATAGCTTATATCAAGCTTAAAAGTTTAAAACAAAATTTCTCTCTTAATAGTATTAGTAAAAATTACTATGTAGTTTCAATGCGTCGAGAGTTTTTAGGTCATGCATTTATTAATTAATCCCACTTAGAATGACCCAGGTAAACCTAGCTACATATGACTAAACGATATGGAAGCAAAGAAGAACGAGAAGAAATGCCTCTACCGGGGTTGTTCACTGCGCTGAAAAGATTTATGCCTATTATTAATTGCCTTTTCCTCTTCATCTGTCAAGAGCATAACTGCTAAAAGCTTAAGAAAAGATCAACTGAGGTGATAACGGAAATTAATGAGCTATTTACGTGTTTACATCTCTAAAGTCTGCCTTTATCACATCGGAGAATCGTAGCAGTAATTCATTATGCTTTACCAATTTAGGAAGAAGAGGCCTTGAACAATAGGGGAGCAAGGTATCCGCTTTCTCCAAAGCTGAGTTAGTTCGTGATCTCAGTGTAAAAGAAGCCTATTGCATTTCCTTGTTGATGGGCCGATGGCCAGCTGCAAGTGCCAACCCTGCTGGCGCCCTCTCAGATATTAATGACGCGGATGTCTGATACGCTATGCCAATTGCTACAGATTTTAAATGTAACTTTCTCTGTGTCTCATCCTGAGCAATTGCTAAATTAAGCCCTCCTGGGTAGTGTGGTGGTAGCGCGTCTGCCTTCTATCCAACAGATCGAGAGTTCAAATCTCGCTTAGAGTGAATTATCTGGAAAAGAGTTGTTTTTTTTCCGGAGTTTTTCCTTATCCTGAGAAGACGAATGTCGAGCAACTTTAAGCTCCATGGACCCAGAGACCATTTGAGCAATCATTTCACCAATTTCTTCATTCATCGTTCAATATGACCAACCAGGACGTTAAACTACCTAAAAAAATTGATAGACAGATATTTTGATATCTAGAGTCACCCCCATTGTGGAAATCCTGCCGCTCTCTCACAAACACATCAATAATAACAACATGCTTTGTTATATTCACAAGACATTCTCTGTCATTTTAAAATAGAGGAAGTATTGTACTCCACCTAATGTCGATGCCAAAACTTTAACGGAGTAATTATTTCGAATCTTCCTGAATCCAAATTTATCATTTTTAGAAAAAAGAGCTATGGGTGTATGTGTGTGTATGAGAGAGAGAGAGAGAGAGAGAGAGAGGGAGGGAGGGACAGAGAGAATATGGTGTGTAGGTTCTGTCGGCGAACAGTATAACACAAAAGAAGGTCTGATGTGTTCCACTCAAATAACTTTCTCTAGTTGTTTCCTAAACAAAATTTTCTTATAAAAGATTATTCTTTTATATACGTCATATTAATCGAGATAAATATTAGCAGAATAGTTTTATTACTTGCTGCCTTGTAAATAGAAAGGAGATAAGGGAATACACTAGGCTAAAAGCGATAGTCAAATCTTTTAAACGCTATCGCTATATGAAAAAAAAATTAAAATTGATCTTTTGCGTTCCTGGGAGTAAACCAAAGAGGTGAAACAAAGTTGACTTCGCGCTTCAGAAAAGTTTAAGTAGTATAAAATTGAAACCAATAACAACAAATGTCTCGGAAACGGTTAACTCTACTAAAATGATATGGCATAACTTATATGTTTTATGAGACCTACATTTTGTGTAGTAAGTTTTTGTCTATCTCTTATAGTTTACGAGTTCTACAAAACTCAGTCAAAGTGAAGAGATCTTCAAAGGTTATTCCAAGAAAATTAAAGATGCACATTTCGTTTGTCATAAAAAGATACTTCAAATATGGTATTTTAATCAAACTTGTTAGAGCCTTTTTGAGATAATTAAAATGTTCGAATCTTAATAAAGGGTGGTATGGAGCGGAAGGATTTTCTTGAAAATCTCCATGTCGCATCCTTAGAAGATACCAATTTTGGTATTTAATCGACTTTTCGTTTTTGAGCTATGGTGCTAATGGATACACACACACACATACACACACACACACACACACACACACACACGGATATTTTCTAAAAATGTGCCCTTTTAACTCGGAGTCTCAAAACATGTAGGTACTTCCATTGAAAGCTCGATATCAAATCTTTGGGTGGAATATAACAGCTTCTCTGTCTTCTATGTACATTGTACATATGTACCAAAAAAAGCAATAAAGGGGAAGAAGATCAAATCAGTCGTCTAAAGCATGCAAATAAAACTTTGATCAGGAAACACGTAGAGTGGAGGACTAGGTATTGTAGAGAAGGCCAAAGCTTTTAACCATTGAAGTTATAGAACCTAATATAAAGAAGGTAGTCTTATGGCCGAATAAACATTTAGATATTCATTGGCAGTAAAAGGAAAAATAGATGGAAATGCGATTGATTCCGTCGGTGCTTTAAGACAACTCTGATAGAACACTAATGGCATCAATGGGTACATTGCATTTAAGAACTTGTTACTATGCAATAAACTTGAGAAACGTTGAATTGAATACACAGAATTAAATTGACCCAAAATATATTTCCATTCACATTAAAAACTTTCTAGCAGAGATATTAACGGAGATTTTTTAACATGCACAAAAAATTACAGTCTACGTAAAACGCTTCCAGGTTTTCTTGTGTTTTAATTTAAATTGCACCGATTTTTAACTTTTTCATTTGTGGTACCTATAAAATTATTTTATATGCATTTAGTAAAGACCTTTGTATAAAACCATATCGTTCTCCGTGGTCTAGAAGTGCCATGATTCCCGAGGTGACAACATGTCTGGTCTTTCACACCCAATGTAGAATGAGACGCTAAGAATCATAATAGTTAAAGGGCCCCAATGAGCAAACAATTTCATTTTGTATACAACACCTGATAATGCAAGCAATATGTGATTTTAACTGTCGATATACTGAGGCGTTAGGAAGTTCAATAAAACTGTTGGTAATTCCTAACTTTAGCATCTTTATTTCTCAGATCAAATTCCATTTCAAGAGAAATTTCAGGTATAATTCTAAAATTGAGCTAGTAAATCACTTTTGCAAAGACGACAGAAAATTTTACAAAAAGTGTTCCAATATTCAAGAAATTATAATAGTAACAAATCTGATGTGTTCCATTCACATGCCTTTCTATACAATTCTGTAACAAATTATTGTTAATAAACTTATTCATCTTTCTATTTAATGCTAAAACATTAGCAGAAACGGTCTTATTACTTAGTTCCTTTATAATTAGAAGGGAAATAAGGCAATACACTAGGCTAAACCGATAGTCAAACGTTTTAAAATGTGGTGCTATGGGATTGAAATCCGTTTCTTTTCGTGGCCAAGCTTGACAAGTTTCCGTGTGAGTAAAGTTTAAGTATTTTAAAACTGAAATCAATAAGGAATATCTCGAAAACGGTCAACTCCACGAAAAAAAATCTATATGACATAAATTCCGTGATCTACATTTTTACGTAGCAAGCTTTTGTCTTTATCTTATGGTTCACCATTTATGAAAAATTCAATAAAAATCATCCAGAACAATGAGGTCTTTAGAGGCTATTCCCAGAAAATTCAAGATAATCACTTTATTTATCATGTAAATATCTTAAACATAGGAGATTTTAATCCAAATCGTTAGAGCCATTTTTGAGAAAACCAACATTTTCGAAACTTTTGCATGTAAAGGGTAGTTGGAGTGGGGGCTTTTCTTGCAAATCTTCGTGTCGTATCCTTGGAAGATACTCAACTTAAATATAAAGTTTGATATTTAACGAACTTTTCTTTTTGAGCTATGTTGCCCACAGACACACACAGATAGACAGTCAGACACACAAGGGATATTTTTCTAAAAATGCTTTTTGTGTTTGACTCAGAGGGTTGCAAAACATGTATTTCAAGTGAAATATCGGTATTGAATTTTTGGATGCAATACAATACCTTCTCTATACATACATAGTACGTGTAGATAAAGTAAAACTCTGATGTGTACCATTCACATGACTTTCTCTATATCCCTGCAACAAATTATTCTTAAAAAGCTTATGCTTCTATTTCCTTCATGCTAATCTAGAAAAATTAGGAGAAATAGTCTTATTGCCTTCTTCCTTGTAAGTAGAAAGGAAATAAGGGAGTAGCATAGGTTAAAGCGATAGTCAAAAGCTGATTACTATGTGACCGAAGTTCCTTTGTTTGTATGGATATGAGTTGACAAATTCCTGTATGAGAAAAGTTAGATTTTGGACCCTGAAAACAAAAACAAGGAATATCAAAAAACGATCAACTCCAAGAAAAAAATGTGTACAACATAAATTGTGTGTTTTAATGTGCTCTACATTTTTTGTGTGGTACGTTTTTGTCTATCTCTTACGGTTTAGCAGTTATACAAAATTCCGGGAAATTCACTCAGAATAAGGTAGTCTTCAGAGGCTATTCCCAGAAAATTCAAAATATACATTTTATTTGTCGGGTAAATATCTTTAGTATACGATATTTTAATCAAAATCATTGGAACTATTTTTAGAAAATAAAAATTTTCGAAAAAAGTTCCATGTAAAGGGTAGTTGGGAGGGAGGATTTTTCTCAAAATCTTTGTGTCGCATCCCTGGAAGATACTAAACTTAAATACCAAGTATTTTTTGGATATTGGGAACCCTAAAACATATATTTCCGGTGAAATCTGTATCGAATTTTTGGGTGGAGTGCAATACCTTCTCTATACACTATGTACATAGTGCGCATAGAGAAAGTAAAAATGAAACAATTTAAAAAAAAACGCCAGTAAGTAAACCGTAATTTTACTTGTTCTGTTTGAGTATTACACCACAATTTTTTCTCCGTTAATCCAAATCAACAGAGAGAAATTGGTAAATATAAAACGAATACTTTCTGGAGACTCTGTAGTTTAATTTGTCCCATGCAGGCAGGGCTTTAACTATATGCTTCCGGAATAAATTGTAAAGCTATGAAATCAAGGTTGTTTTAACAGTCTAATTTGCCAACTCCTGTAAATCGTACCTAAGCATTGATACTTCGGTACAAAAGTAGATTTGTAAATTGAATTTCTCATTTTTATATGCTTACATACTTACGTGAACGTGGAAAGGGAATAGTGGGAGAGTAGAGTGAAAGATAAGTTACATCAGCTAGGGAAAAGTCTGAGAAAACATTCCATTTTATGAACGCTTTCGCCTCAATGGCTTAATTAAATGTAGCCTTGAACCGTCTCAAAACTGAAATAACGCGGGTTTTAAGGCACAAAATTAGCTAAGCAAGTTTTCGTAAAGCATTCATATTGTATTTTTTTCGCAATGTAATTAAACTTCAGAAGGGTGTCTAGAGCATTCGCGTGAGTAATACTTCGATTACCATGTTTGTTTCTTCATAATTTTAAGAGTGACTGAATTTAATGACGCTAATGACTGTCAGGGTCATACCGAACACAGCAGAAGGAATTTGATGTGTTCCATTCACACGACTTTCTCTACATCTCTGTAACAAATTATTGTTAAAAAGCTTATTCTTCCATTTCTTTCATGCTAATCGAGGACAAATTAGCATAAATACTCATTTTACTTGCATCCTTGTAACCAAAAGGGAAGTGATAGTCAAACCTTTTAAAATCTGGTTACCATGTGATATAAGTACCTTTGTATGTATGGCCAGGGTCGAAAAAGTCCCGTATAAGTAAAGTATAAGTATTTTAAGGCTGAAACAATTAAAAAGGAATATCTCAAAAACAATCCACTCCACGAAAAAAATGTTTAAATTGTGTCTTACGATTTACCAGTTATGGAAAATTCCGCAAAATTAATCTAGAATAAAGATGTTTTCAGTAGCTATTCTCAGAAAACTTAAGATATACATTTTGTTTGTCATGTAAATATCTTTAATATACGATATTTTAATCAAAATCGTTAGAGCTATTTTTGAGAAAATCAAAATTTTCGAAAATGTTTCCATTTATAGGGTAGTTGGGGATGGGGGAGGGGTTCTTGAAAATCTTCGTCGCATCCTTGGTTAATACCAAACTTAAATACCAAGTTTGGTATTTAACGGTCTTTTCGTTTTCGAGCTATACTGTCCACAGACACACACACACACACACACACACACACACACACACAAACACAGTCTCTCTCTCCCTCTCTCTCTCACACACACATAGGCGCACGCGCACACACACACACACACACGGACCTTTTCCTAAACATTTTATTTTTTGGATTCAGGGGGATCCAAAACATGTATTTCTGGTGGAATCTCGGTATCAACTTTCTGGTACAATACAATACCTTTTCTATACACTATGTACATAGTAAGTACAGAAAAAGAAAACATTTTTTAAAACTGAAACCAATAACAAGAAATATCTCAAAAACAGTAAAGTCCACGAAAAAATGTATATAATATAAATTGTGTGTTTTAACGAACTCTACCTTTTTCTATCAATTAAGTTTTTGTATATCTCTTACGCTTTACCAGTTATTAAAAATTCGGCAAAATTTACCCCGAATAAAGACGTCTTCAGAGGTATTCTCAGACAATTCAAGATACACATTTTATTTATCATCTAAATCATTTTTAATCAAAATCGTTAGAACCATTTTTGAGAAAATAAACATTTTCGAAACATTTTCCATGTAAAGGGTAGTTGGGGTGGGCGGACCAGTTATTAACAATTCCGCAAAATTCACCCCGAATAAAGACGTCTTCAGAGGCTATTCTCAGACAATTCAAGATATATATCTTATTTATCAATATAATCAAAATTTTCGAAAACTTTTTTATGTAAAGAGTAGTTGGGGGGATTTTCTTGAAAATCTTCGTGTCGCATCCTGGAAGATACTGAACTTAAATACCAAGTTTGGTATTTAACGGACACACACACACACACACACACACACACACACACACAGCAGACATACACACAGACATTTTTCTAAAATTTCATTTTTAAATTCAAGTGGTTCTAAAACATGTAATTCCGGCGAAATCTCGGTATCGTATATTTGGGTGCATTACAATACCTTCTCTATATGCTTTGTACATAGTACGTGTAGAGAAAGTAAAAATTCTGACATCCCTTTAAAGAATCCTAGCACTTGTAATGTGAATTTTTAATGCGTATAAACAACAAACGATAACAAAATCAAACTGCCATTTTTAAAAGGTTTACTTTCTCCCATTACCAGTGCAGAATTGTTGAATTGCATATTGATATCGATATTTAACTGGAAAAGTATGTTTTGGGATCCCTGTACCCCGCCGTTTATGAGTTTGGAGACAGAAAGAGCGAGAGAGTGAGCGCTAGATATCAGCAAAAAAAGAACTTAATATTCAGATGTGCTATCAACCAAGGATAAGAGAATCACTATTAGCCAAAGTTTTTCATGTGAAATGTCCCCCTTCCATCCCAAACTACCGTTACATGAAAAAATGTCTCTTAATTTTTATTTATCAGGAATTGATAAAACATCTGTCTGAGATATGTGCTTGACTAGAAAAATACGTATCTTGAATTTTTTGGCAGTGGTCTGTAAAGTCCTCTTCATATTGCACGAATTTTATATAATTTTGTATGACCACAAAATCATAAAAGAGAGACAAAAACCTTCTCAGGAGAAATGCAAAGCTCAGCAAAATATAGAAGTTGAGTTAAATAATTTGTTTCATGTCTCTAACGTTTTCGAAATATTCTATGTTTTATGTTTACACTTATTCAAGTACTTCATTTGATAGACGTGCCAGATATTTGATGTTTTTCCTTTTTCTTTACATCGAAAAAGCTGTAAATTCTAAAACTAAACATTTGCAAACTGTTTCCCCATTGTTAAAGTAACCGAGACCTTAATCCTAAATGCTTTTTAAACAAAATATAACGGGAATAGCACAACA
The DNA here is from genome assembly GCA_030762935.1 of Hymenopus coronatus. Lineage (NCBI taxonomy): Eukaryota > Metazoa > Arthropoda > Insecta > Mantodea > Hymenopodidae > Hymenopus > Hymenopus coronatus. The sequence continues at coordinate 153,887,466 of CM060892.1, read as the reverse complement.
AATAAATTGGAATTATATTTTATAGGAGGTACTGTAATAGTCTAAAGGAATAATGTGAATTCCCCATAGAGGCCAACTTATTATACATTTGGGGGGGGGGGCAGAATTGTTTAATAAAGGGGTATTAATAAAAATATTCAGGGCAGCTACTTAAGTAAAATGTGTTTAATCACAGTATAGCACACACTCTTTCAATTGCTTGGAAGTTACATATATGGTTCATTAATTTAAAGTTTGAAGAACAAAATCTGTTATGCTAAATTCACATAACATTCTCTAATTTTCCCTATGCACGATAAACTTTTCTTACAAAAGCTTATTCTTCTATCTACTTGATATTTGTCAGGATAGAAAAACACAGAGTTAGGTTTTATTACATTTTATTTCCCTGTACAAAAGAAATAACGAAATTCATTAAGCGATACTGTTAAAGCGATAGTCAAAATTTTACTTTCTCTAGCATATATGTATATACAAAACACATGGTAGCTAGGGAAGGTATTGTATTTATTCCACTCAAAAATATGATGTCGAGGTTTCACCGGAAATATATACTTTCAGGTCTCCAGAATAAAAAAAAAATTAGAAAATGTTCCATATGTGTTTGTGTGTGTGTGATAGAGAGAGAGAGAGAGAGAGAGAGAGAGAGAGAGAGAGAGAGAGAGAGAGAGAGAGAGAGAGACCGCACAGCATAGTTCAAAAACGGAACGCGATATTTATGTTTAGTATCTTCCAAGGATGCGACACGAAGATTTTCAAAACAATCACCTCAAACTACGCTTTACACGGATTTTTTTTGAAAGTTTTATTTTTTTAAAAAAGTTCTCTAATGATTTTATTAAAATTTCGTATATTAGAGAAAACTTCTCAACTGACTCACATGTTTCCTGGTAAACCACAAGGTGATCTCAAATTATTTGAGATGACAACCCCAAGCGACTTACAATTTCGTAAGTTCTCTAAGTCCCAGACTTCATGGTATAGTCAACTATGATGGTCAATTAGTATTTATTTAATTGTTTTATGCACACAAGCGGTGTGTAGGACACAGTTGGATAGGTAGAATCAGACTGAAAAATTCAATGGCATAGCCGGGACTTGAACCCGTATCTCCCGGTCTCTAGCCGGCTGCTCCACCACTAAACTACCATGGCAATATGCCGGCATGGCACTGCTTTTCACATGGCTTGTGTGAAAAACAATTAAGCCTATACTAATTGAGTGTAATAGTGTCTATATTATGAAACCTGTGACATAAAGTACTTATGACATTGTAAGTCGTCATTGGGGTATCTCATCTCAAAATAATATGAGAATACCTTGTGGTTTACCGGGAAATTGCGAGTCAGTTGAGAAGTTTAGTGCCGTCTTGGTATATTGCCGTGGTAACTCAATGGTGGAGCAACCAGCTAGAGGCCGGGAGATTAGTGGTTCAATTGTATTTTTTTCACTGTGACATAGCTTAAAGTGTTCCGAGTGATGTAACACTTTACACTCAACCAATTAAATTAACCTTAGAAAAAAAAAAAAAAAAAGAAACAGAAAGAGAGAGAATCAAATCAAGCACTGAAGTAAATTAAACGAATGGATGCTGTATGTAATTATAAACACAAAATTTACGATAATTGTACCTCGTGGTGTATTTATGGTTGGGTAACCCCAGCAACCGCTTAGGCTAGGTACGCCATACGGTTAGTTAGGAAATTTGAGATTAGCTGAGTTGCACGGTATTTTTAAACCTAAAATACCGGAATTTCATAGTTCGGGATTAATACCTCTTCTTGCAAATGTAAATCCGAGTACAGTACCTTTACGGAAAGGGCGAGAGTAGCGAACTGTCATGTGCTAGTTTTCAGGGACGAAACTCACAAAGGCCATTGGTCCCACCTCAACTATTCTAAATATAATGGCTAAACCCAAAGTAATTGAATCTGAAGTATTATGGCACAATTACACCAAAAATTATTGAATTATATTAGAGGTCTACACAAACGTGCATTAAGAAAGAGGGCTGGGCATCTCCATGGCAACGGCTAGCTGTGACGTCAGATTTAGGGAGTCCATACATCCAATAAGATCTATGTTAATATTCAACAAAATTTGAATGCCTGCCGGCAGAATGTAAACGAGAGACTGGTATAGAATACAGCAGCGTAAAGTGAGCAAGGTTGGCATGGCACATCGCCACCACCTAGTCGTTCGTTGCGCGAATTATCAATCAAAGAGCCAACAAGACTTCAATGTGAAAATTGTCCACGATAAATTTCTGAATACAATAATATAAAATTCAACAGTATATCCTTTAAACACAATAGGAAAAATACACTAAGTTGTAACTTTTGTCTAGTGTGATTCACAGTTACACAAATATATGAAAAATTAAAGGAAACGTTTACATAGTAAAGCTAGTTTGGAATGGCCATAACTCCTTTACAATTTTTCTGTCGCACCTCGGAATTTGTTAAAATTAAATAAAAAGTTTGCCACCTATCCAAACTTCCTCTTTTTAAATATGCTGGCTCTCTCCCTCTCTTGCCCTTTTTTCTCTCTGTTACAATACACGCGCGCGCGCGCACACACAAACACGGACCGTTTTAGTTTCTCTACCACGTACAATGTAATATTGAGTAGAGAAAGTATTATATTCCACCCAATAATTTGATACAGAGAGTTCACAGAAAGTACACATATACAAAGAAAATAAGTGTGTTCCATTTACATGACTTTCTCTAGTTGTTCTGCGAAGTTCTTTTAAAACTTATTTCTCTTTTTACTTCATATTAATCAAGATAAAAATTAGCAGACGTAGTCTTAATATTCAGTTCCTTTTAAGCAAAAGGGAACTAAGGAAATATACTAAGCTAAAGCGATAATCAAATCTTTAATAAGCTGTCAGTATGCAATTGTTATTGAAATTCGCTTCTCTTTGTATGACCAGGAGTAAAACAAAAGACACGCGGAGGACTATCTGTTTAAGAAAAGTGGAAATGCTTTAAAATTGAAACCAATAACAAGGAGTATCTTGGAAATAGTAGCTCCAAAATAAAGAAGATATAATTGTGTGATTTGATAGGATCTACATATTTGGTGTAGTAAATTTTTGGCTATCTTTTACGGTTTACCTATTATACAAATTCATTATCTTTCAAGGGATAAAAATATTTTAAGCAAATCTCCCCACCGCAGACTAACCTTTACATTGAATATTTTTCGAACTTTTTTATGTTCTGTGGCTTTGACGATTGTGGTTAAAATGCATTATATTAAATATATTTACATAACATAAAATGTATATTTGGAAATTTTTGGAATGGCTTCTGAGAATTCTTCATTCTGGATGACTTTTGCACTACTGGTAGAGAGTGCTAGACAGAAACAAGTTTTGCAATAACAAAAATGTAGAACCCGTTAAAACATAGCGATTGCTTTAATACTTATTTCTGTGAAGCTGACCATTTCCGAGATATTCCTTGTTATTAACATTCAATTTCCCAAAACTTATACTTTTCTCAAATGGAAAGTCGTTATTTTTTTTCTTTTCTGTTCTTATATTTTTACTGCTGATCTTGCAAAGAATGTTCATGACATCATAAAGACCAGTACTCATTTATGTATATATCTCTTTAGCCTACTGTATTGGCTTATTCCGCTTCTACTTACAAGAAAATAAGCAATAACAGCACTGTTGTTAATGTCTACTTTGATTAGCATAAAGTATATAAAAGAATAAGCTTTTATAGGAATAGTTTGTTGCAGAATAGGCAAAGAGAATCATAAAAATGTAGCATATCAAGTTTTTGTATTTAATTATCAGTGAATTAAAATAAACACCCAAAGTAATCAGCTTATCTCGTTTTTATTGTAAAATTGACTATAGTACTCTAGTATGTCTTCTGGGTCGGAATACAATTACTGCTTCATCACGCTCTTATATTGCTGTAGGCGCAGCAAGATTGTCGGTAACCTTCTCCATTATGTCTACTTTGCTATGCTCAATTCTCTTTTCTGATTCTGAACACGTGTTCTTCTAAATGACATAAATATATATTTAATTTTAAAGCCATTCTGATACAGGATGTATAAATATTATAAAGTAAACATGATACTAAGCCCTAGGCCTTAAAGACGTGAAGAAAGAATAGCTCTATTTTTTCTGATCTGCTCGTAAAGAAGACTTATGCGTTGCAATATCTACCGCATTAAAATAATTATATGCCATTGCATGCGCGATGGTGTCCCGAAGGAAAGCAGCGTGACTTATCGATAGGTGGAGTCGAGAGCAAGTTTCAACTCTCGATGTGGGTCTCGGTCGAGACTTTCTTCCTCCCTTCAAGAGTCATAAATTATTTCTTCACATACATTACGCAGTTTCATGACTCAGCCACCCGCCGTGATTGCACTTTCTATGCGGGCGTTATGTTGCCATAAAAAGGTGTAAAGGAAAGAGAGGACGAACAACTTGGAAGAATTTGATTTTTGTTCCTTTCGCTATGTTTTCCTGTTGCTCTCTCATACTCTGTTGCACGGTATCTACATGAGAAATCATAGCATGCTCATGGTTATTTCATTCTTCTTTTGCCCTCTGCCATTTCTATTTTCTTATATTCAACATGCCCTCCGTGGTGTAGTTCGTTCGTTCGTTCGTTCATTCGTCATCTGGGAGGCACATGGTGATCCTAGGTGTTGTTGTTGTGTACCTGTCATAGGAATTATTTTGGATGGTTGTAGGTTTGGTATTGAAAATTTAATGTTGAGGGTGTTAAGGAGGTAGCGATACATTGTACAATATTTTTCAGAACATGATAGCCCTGCTCCGCTCTTCTTCCAAAGGCGGCGCCTGACTTTTAAGTTTGGGATTAGGATGTGTGCGGCTGGAAACCAACCTTCGCTGTTGCCAAGTCTTCCACTTACTGGTCCTTTAACTAAGGTGTCATTCTCGACTTGCAAGCAGTGTCTCCAGGAAACAAATTTTACTATGTTGCCTCTCGTCTCTAGAGCAGGGTCGCCTTTTGTTTGCTAATGGTTATTGCCCAGTGGCAGGGGGAGCGGTCCCGTTTGAAGGCCATCATGTTTTGGAAAAAACTATAGGCTCTCATAGGTTTTCTTTTCAGAAACAGCATCTTTACTGCTGCTGGGCTGCTGTTTTGTTTGCAAGAGTATATTGCCCATCCCCAAAGGAGAGCAGGGAGGATTTAGTTCAGCATTTTTTTAAATAGCCCTTGACTTGTATAATGTCTTCGTTACCGGGTGTCCACAAGCCATACAGTAGTTAATTAATCCTCCAGAGATCTGAATAGGGCGCGCTCATGTTGGACCAATCTGACGTAGAATTTTTGAGCCCGGCGCCTAATCACACCCTCCACGTATGGGAGAACCGAAACTTCGTGTAGTAGCCTTACGACATACAGAGTAGATGGATAGAAGTGCCCTATTCTGAATCCTCTGTAACCAGAGAAACCAGTGGTTACCATGCTAGCCTCAAATATCCAAGGTTGCGAATTCAAACCCGGCGGAAACTGATGGATTTTATCGGACTAAAAACCTTTAAGGAAAGGAAGTAAAGCCGTTCGTCCATTATAATGCTTACTTTGCACGTAAAAGAACGTCATAATTTGAGAGAAAATGTCCCTGGGCTAAATTCGCCAATTTCACGTCCATTGTTGTGGCAGCAACAATGAATGAAAGTACAAAATGAAATGTGAAAAATCGGTTTAAAGTTGCATTATTTACAGCATCGTAATTTCAACTTTATTGCCATCTATGAGTTAATTCCTTATCACTTAGTGAAAATAGTGGCGAACTCGAGATCTAGAATTTCCCTGATCAAGATATCACTGTAAAGGTGGCCCAATATACGCCGACATGGCATGATGGAAGTTGAATTGTATTGAAAAAGTTGTATGCCACAATTATAAGAGTGCAGAATATACTCTGGAAGAAGGCTACACCTACGTCACAATTTTCTGTGGTAACATACACCCTAATTTGTTTATTTACTTATTTCGAGAGGTACTTTTGTGCACTAGGACCTACGAATGATCTATTACGACTATCACTCCAAGGTGTAAGGGATAAAGTAAAGGAACCACATGAGGTTATAGGCCGCAGGCACAGGACATAGAGACGCGTGGAAGACCCCTCCCACTGCTGGAGCTACCCAGAGAGGGTGATTAGGCCCGTCAACCAAGTATTTCCTTGGTGTCTACAGGGAGAAGCATTCGCTTCATCTGGCCGGCACTGCCATACACCATAAAACCTAGAAAGAAAATCGTGGTGGATGAGCATTCGCCTATCGACTAATGAAAACCACGCAAAACCAAGGTTAAAGTACGCGATCAACGGAAATCTAGCTATGGAGCTCCTGAATGCGAGCCTCAGACAATACCGCGGAGCAATCTCTTCAATAAGGACATTGAACAAAAAGTTAAAATGTTTCAGGAAGAAACCCTTCAGTAGAATCACGATTCAAATTCGGTTTTACTTATCTCGCCACTTGAATGCACAAACGCGACTTTTAAAATGAGCGTTCGCAGTGTGCAACATAGCCTATAAAATGTTCATAAACTACAACTTAGGTTTGGAAGTTTTCCCCACTGCATTGAAAAATGTGCATAATAAAATATCTGTTTGGATTTTTTTATATTGGCCATAGTTAATATTTGGAATGTAGAGGTCTTCAGAGGCTATTCTCTGAACATTCAAGATGTACGCGTCGTTTATTACGAAAATATCTTAAACATATGACATTTTAATCAAACTCTTTAGAGCCATTTTTAAAAAAATATTTTCGAAAATGATTCCGTGTAAAGGGTAGTTCCAGGTGGGGGATTTTCTTGAAAATCTTCGTGTCGCATTCTTGGAAGATACTGACTTAAATACCAAGTTTGGTATTTAAATCTTTTCGGTTTTAATCTCTGCTGCCCACAGACACACACACACACACACCTTCTCACACACACGGACATTTTTCTAAAATTGCCTTTTTTGGGTTTCAGTGGTTTCAAAACATGTATTTCCGTTAAAATCTTGGTATCGAATTTTTAGGTGAATACAATGCTATCTCCATCTACTATGAGCATTGTGCGCACGTACTAGAGAAAGTAAAACAGGACATAAAGCGTATATCTGTAGGAGAAAATAGATTTTGCTTTTAGCTAGTTAAATTAATGAATATACGAGAGTGAAAACACATATTTTAATGAAACTTGGTATGAATACTTCTTTTATTGTCAGTAATGTCTGTAGAAAATCAGATGTGTTCCATTCACTTCATTTTCTCTATATCTCTGTAAAAATATTGTTAAAAAGGATTATATTTCTACTTCACGCTAAACAAGACAAACATTAGCAGAAATTGTCTTATCACTTGCTTCCTTGTAAGTAAAGGGAAATAATGGAATACGCTAGGCTAAAACGACAGTCAAAGTTTTTTTAAAGTTGGTTGCCGTGTGATTGAAATCCATTTCTTTGCATTGCCAAGAGTTGACAAATTTCCTTGGGAGAAAATTTATTTTTATTTTTATGTAGTAAGTTTTTGTCTACCTCTTACAGTTATGCAAAATTCATCCAGAATGAAGAGGTCTTCAGAGGCTATTTCCAGAAAACTCAAGATATACAGTTTATTTGTGATGTAAATATCCTTAATACCTATACGGTATTTAAATCAAAATCGTTAGAGACATTTTTGAGAAAACAAAAATGTTCCTAACCTTTTCCATATAAAGGATAGTTTGAGGTGGGGGGATTTCTTTAAAATCTGTGCATCCTTGGAAGATACTAAATTAAATACCAAGATTGGTATTTTAGCTACTTTTTGTTTTTAAGTTAACTTGTTTACAGACACACGGGCACAGACACACGCGGATTTTTTTAAACGTGTTTTTATACAAGGGACCATAAAACGTGTATTTGCGGTGAAATCTCTATATAGAATTTTTGGATAGAGTGTACAGAAAGTACAAATGAAAGCTCTAGCTCTAATACTTTAGGAAATTCTTTTTAAAACATTTAATTTTCTACCACAATTACATATAACAAATGTAGCATTCTTTGACAGGCTAAGTCAAACCGGACAATGAATGAATAATCCGAATCGAGGTTCGAACTTGGGATATTTTAATGTGAGATAGGAAAGCTACCACTCCACCTGAGGTGGACACTAAAATTGTGATAAACAACCTACTTTGAGAGAATAGTCATTTGTTTACATGGTTTGCTCTTCTCAAGTATAAGTAGCTTTCCCGCTTCACAAAATCACTTTCTCTGCCGCTTAGCTCAGGAAAAAGATTTACATTAGCCCAAATTCGAGCTTTCAACGCAACAATATGTTTGAGTGTCTCTGAATTTAAACAAGAAATTATAATAACGTGTGTATGTGTGTTGCGTTTGTGTGTGCATGTGTCATTTATTTATGATTGGTACGAATATATTATATCTTGAGGATTAACCCTTTGGGTCAACGCTGTTATCTGTTGAATAGAAATCACAGCTGTGTTCACATTATTATTGGGTTAACTTCTCACTCTCCCGCTCTCTTAATGCAACATTTAATGTGCTGTACCGAAAACAGAGTATTAAACAGGCTTTCTATTCTCACTAAAATTAAAACCACAGCAATCTGTTTGTTTCTTATGCTTTTAGAATGCTTCCATGGTAACCAGTAAATCATCAAAAATTTAAAGCGTCTAACTGGTTTTGTACACAAATAACTCAATAATAGAAAATAACCCTTACTAATCCGATTTTGTCAATGCATTTACTTAGGCAGACAGGTATATAGGCAAGCACGCATGTATATATGTATGTGTGTGTGTCTGTAGGTAGGTAGGTAGGTAGGTAGGTAGGTAGGTAGGTAGGTAGGTAGGTAGGTAGGTAGGTAGGTAGGTAGGTAGGTAGGTAGGTAGGTAGGTAGGTAGGTAGGTAGGTAGGTAGGTAGGTAGGTAGGTAGGTAGGTAGGTAGGTAGGTAGGTAGGTAGGTAGGTAGGTAGGTAGGTAGGTAGGTAGGTAGGTAGGTAGGTAGGTAGGTAGGTAGGTAGGTAGGTAGGTAGGTAGGTAGGTAGGTAGGTAGGTAGGTAGGTAGGTAGGTAGGTAGGTAGGTAGGTAGGTAGGTAGGTAGGTAGGTAGGTAGGTAGGTAGGTAGGTAGGTAGGTAGGTAGGTAGGTAGGTAGGTAGGTAGGTAGGTAGGTAGGTAGGTAGGTAGGTAGGTAGGTAGGTAGGTAGGTAGGTAGGTAGGTAGGTAGGTAGGTAGGTAGGTAGGTAGGTAGGTAGGTAGGTAGGTAGGTAGGTAGGTAGGTAGGTAGGTAGGTAGGTAGGTAGGTAGGTAGGTAGGTAGGTAGGTAGGTAGGTAGGTAGGTAGGTAGGTAGGTAGGTAGGTAGGTAGGTAGGTAGGTAGGTAGGTAGGTAGGTAGGTAGGTAGGTAGGTAGGTAGGTAGGTAGGTAGGTAGGTAGGTAGGTAGGTAGGTAGGTAGGTAGGTAGGTAGGTAGGTAGGTAGGTAGGTAGGTAGGTAGGTAGGTAGGTAGGTAGGTAGGTAGGTAGGTAGGTAGGTAGGTAGGTAGGTAGGTAGGTAGGTAGGTAGGTAGGTAGGTAGGTAGGTAGGTAGGTAGGTAGGTAGGTAGGTAGGTAGGTAGGTAGGTAGGTAGGTAGGTAGGTAGGTAGGTAGGTAGGTAGGTAGGTAGGTAGGTAGGTAGGTAGGTAGGTAGGTAGGTAGGTAGGTAGGTAGGTAGGTAGGTAGGTAGGTAGGTAGGTAGGTAGGTAGGTAGGTAGGTAGGTAGGTAGGTAGGTAGGTAGGTAGGTAGGTAGGTAGGTAGGTAGGTAGGTAGGTAGGTAGGTAGGTAGGTAGGTAGGTAGGTAGGTAGGTAGGTAGGTAGGTAGGTAGGTAGGTAGGTAGGTAGGTAGGTAGGTAGGTAGGTAGGTAGGTAGGTAGGTAGGTAGGTAGGTAGGTAGGTAGGTAGGTAGGTAGGTAGGTAGGTAGGTAGGTAGGTAGGTAGGTAGGTAGGTAGGTAGGTAGGTAGGTAGGTAGGTAGGTAGGTAGGTAGGTAGGTAGGTAGGTAGGTAGGTAGGTAGGTAGGTAGGTAGGTAGGTAGGTAGGTAGGTAGGTAGGTAGGTAGGTAGGTAGGTAGGTAGGTAGGTAGGTAGGTAGGTAGGTAGGTAGGTAGGTAGGTAGGTAGGTAGGTAGGTAGGTAGGTAGGTAGGTAGGTAGGTAGGTAGGTAGGTAGGTAGGTAGGTAGGTAGGTAGGTAGGTAGGTAGGTAGGTAGGTAGGTAGGTAGGTAGGTAGGTAGGTAGGTAGGTAGGTAGGTAGGTAGGTAGGTAGGTAGGTAGGTAGGTAGGTAGGTAGGTAGGTAGGTAGGTAGGTAGGTAGGTAGGTAGGTAGGTAGGTAGGTAGGTAGGTAGGTAGGTAGGTAGGTAGGTAGGTAGGTAGGTAGGTAGGTAGGTAGGTAGGTAGGTAGGTAGGTAGGTAGGTAGGTAGGTAGGTAGGTAGGTAGGTAGGTAGGTAGGTAGGTAGGTAGGTAGGTAGGTAGGTAGGTAGGTAGGTAGGTAGGTAGGTAGGTAGGTAGGTAGGTAGGTAGGTAGGTAGGTAGGTAGGTAGGTAGGTAGGTAGGTAGGTAGGTAGGTAGGTAGGTAGGTAGGTAGGTAGGTAGGTAGGTAGGTAGGTAGGTAGGTAGGTAGGTAGGTAGGTAGGTAGGTAGGTAGGTAGGTAGGTAGGTAGGTAGGTAGGTAGGTAGGTAGGTAGGTAGGTAGGTAGGTAGGTAGGTAGGTAGGTAGGTAGGTAGGTAGGTAGGTAGGTAGGTAGGTAGGTAGGTAGGTAGGTAGGTAGGTAGGTAGGTAGGTAGGTAGGTAGGTAGGTAGGTAGGTAGGTAGGTAGGTAGGTAGGTAGGTAGGTAGGTAGGTAGGTAGGTAGGTAGGTAGGTAGGTAGGTAGGTAGGTAGGTAGGTAGGTAGGTAGGTAGGTAGGTAGGTAGGTAGGTAGGTAGGTAGGTAGGTAGGTAGGTAGGTAGGTAGGTAGGTAGGTAGGTAGGTAGGTAGGTAGGTAGGTAGGTAGGTAGGTAGGTAGGTAGGTAGGTAGGTAGGTAGGTAGGTAGGTAGGTAGGTAGGTAGGTAGGTAGGTAGGTAGGTAGGTAGGTAGGTAGGTAGGTAGGTAGGTAGGTAGGTAGGTAGGTAGGTAGGTAGGTAGGTAGGTAGGTAGGTAGGTAGGTAGGTAGGTAGGTAGGTAGGTAGGTAGGTAGGTAGGTAGGTAGGTAGGTAGGTAGGTAGGTAGGTAGGTAGGTAGGTAGGTAGGTAGGTAGGTAGGTAGGTAGGTAGGTAGGTAGGTAGGTAGGTAGGTAGGTAGGTAGGTAGGTAGGTAGGTAGGTAGGTAGGTAGGTAGGTAGGTAGGTAGGTAGGTAGGTAGGTAGGTAGGTAGGTAGGTAGGTAGGTAGGTAGGTAGGTAGGTAGGTAGGTAGGTAGGTAGGTAGGTAGGTAGGTAGGTAGGTAGGTAGGTAGGTAGGTAGGTAGGTAGGTAGGTAGGTAGGTAGGTAGGTAGGTAGGTAGGTAGGTAGGTAGGTAGGTAGGTAGGTAGGTAGGTAGGTAGGTAGGTAGGTAGGTAGGTAGGTAGGTAGGTAGGTAGGTAGGTAGGTAGGTAGGTAGGTAGGTAGGTAGGTAGGTAGGTAGGTAGGTAGGTAGGTAGGTAGGTAGGTAGGTAGGTAGGTAGGTAGGTAGGTAGGTAGGTAGGTAGGTAGGTAGGTAGGTAGGTAGGTAGGTAGGTAGGTAGGTAGGTAGGTAGGTAGGTAGGTAGGTAGGTAGGTAGGTAGGTAGGTAGGTAGGTAGGTAGGTAGGTAGGTAGGTAGGTAGGTAGGTAGGTAGGTAGGTAGGTAGGTAGGTAGGTAGGTAGGTAGGTAGGTAGGTAGGTAGGTAGGTAGGTAGGTAGGTAGGTAGGTAGGTAGGTAGGTAGGTAGGTAGGTAGGTAGGTAGGTAGGTAGGTAGGTAGGTAGGTAGGTAGGTAGGTAGGTATACGTTTTGCAAGAGAAAAGAAAACAGAGGAAATGTGAATTTTCTAAAGTTTCACAAAATAACGCACTCACATTTGGGGAAATTAAGTTAAATTATGGAATAAGTTAAAAACAGCTAACGCTACAAAGTAGAATGATATGTCACAAACGATATGTTTTAATGAATTCTAAGTTTTCTTAGTATAGATTTCGTCTAACTGAAAAATTATAGAATACATTAAAATAAAATTATTAAATAAATACATAAATCGTTTACAGGCTGTTCTGGGAAAGTTCAAGATGTTTTATTTATCATGAAAATATTTCATATACCTACCCTTTGTTTGAGCTATACCATTAAAACGTTTTTTTTAAATAAACACAATGAAAATGTTTCATATAAGGTGTCGTTTCATAAGGACAATTTCTTGAAAAGCTATTATCCTTGAAAGTTTCTGAACTTAGTCAAATATGAATTATGGTGCTCATCCAATTTTGGTTTACATTGGAGATGCATTGGGTCATGAGACACTAACACCTAATTTCTGTGAAATTCCTAGAGGTATCGACTTTTTGGGTCGAGTCCATTACTTTCTCTGCTTATATTAGATATCAGAGAAAGAAAATTGGCATCAACCCTTAAATATGCATTCTATCGAAATGTTGTAGATAATAAGCTTTTCGAAAATGTTATGCTATTAAACTTTTGATGTTATAATTTTTTCTAAAAGCTATAAAATATACAACAAATTTCGATTCATTGACTTCGTGCCCCAATATAATCCTTCAATCCTGTTTTAAGAAAGTGCATATATATCTTGTAGGATCTTAGATATGTTATACTTCCGAGTTTCATAGCAATAAAACAGAAATATGCCAAATGCGCATACATATATATATAGTAACATAGATAAAGTTAAACATACATTTTTTGGTTTCATATTAACCCAATTATTTGCCTGTTAAAATGATTTGTTTATAAAAAATCTAAGTTTACGCCCCAAATTAGTTTTTTGTTGCATATACGTACTTATAGATTCCCTAACTTGATTACTGGGCATGACTTCTAATGTTCCCCCCCCCCCCCCCCCCCCCCTCCCCCCCCCCCCCCCCCCCCTCCCCCCCCCCCCCCCCTGTCCCTTTAAAAATATCCTCTATTTTGTTTATAAAGAATTTGCATTAAAACTTAAAGTTCAGCAATTTTTAAGCAATAGTAAAAGGAAATTTCCTGTTATATAGCTGATTAGGTGCACTTTCCTATTGTTGAAGGGGAGAGAAAATCTATGAACTTCTCAGGAAAGTCATTAACAAAGGTAAGGTCAGTGATGAACTAACTACCTCATTAAAATAATGATGACAGCATTATGCCGCAATGCTTTACTTAGGTGGCTTTCTCTAGCATAAAAAGAAGCTATACACGTGTCACACGAATGATACAGCAGATTCTCTTCCTTTTTATTTTACAGTAACCAACCATTGTTTCAAGCGCATTATTAGACCGATAATCACTAAGGCACTTCGATTCTCCTATACATAATAACATGAGTTCGGTTGGGAAAAGAAGACAGCTTAGTCGATAGTGTCTCCTGGCGTCCTTTCTTCAACCTTATTAGTTCACCTTTCTAGACGTCTAGAGCAGAATGCAGAATACCACGACGTAATCTGACATCTGAAAACCTAGCATGCTGGTTCTTCGCTCCCTCTTTAAGGCCTTCCTTCTCTTCATGCCTCTCCGAGTCAAACTTTTTCGCTGTTCACTGCGTAGATAGAAACCTGCAAACTATTAAAAGCAAAGAACACATGAGAAAATTAACATTATCTAATATATAAACCTCTATAATCCATAATCCGCTTAAACATTTATTTATGATATAAGAGCATAAAATTATGGTTTTTTATTCGAGTGGGAATATTATGAAACGAGACGCGAGAACCAAAAAGAAACGTTACGCTTGCGTATCATACAATGTTTTTTCTACTAGCATTTTCTGATATTAACAGTAAAGATTAAATAAATTTGAGATTTAGTGTGAGCCTATCACCAAGTGTTATTGTTCGTTCTTTACTAAATAACACTTCATAGATTTCTTTTATTGTACCTCATAAACTACTCGGAATTTAGCAAGTAATAAAATTGATTCTGCTTCTTTCACAGCTCTAAGCATATAATTCTTAAAATCTACCATTTTCTCAAAATACATCACAGAACAATAGTACTATTGGTTTGTCACGGTCTGCAATTTTTTTAATTAATTAATTAATTAATTTATTATTATTATTATTATTATTATTATTATTATTATTATTATTATTATTTATAGATTAACGTCCTTTAACCTGGTTGGTCATATCGGACGAAAGCGGAAAGTTGGAACAAAGTTACTTTAAGCTTGTATTTTTAAGCTTGTTGCACTTCTTTGCGCGGGGATTTCGTAAAAATTAAGTTTGCGATCTGAAATGTTCTCGTAAACTACTCAAATACGCTCGATGGTAGAAAAAACATATTATGCATTCTAAGAAAATAAATTGATACCGCAGCTATGACATTTTAGAGTTGCAGTCAAATCTTGTAATAAAAAGTAAATATATAAACTGAAATAAAAATATAAATTTTTGGATTCTTGGTAGAAAAGCACATGGATGGTCGCTTTGTTTGAAAATAATATGCATTATGTAGACTCAAAAAGTCTGTGAAATTGTATATTTTCTCTTTAATGTATACGAAAGCAAGGGATGTTTTATTTTTAGGTGTTGGAAATCCATGATGACACTGCATTTCAATTTTCATCCTAATAATAATTGTCTTTGCTTGGCAACTAGTTTTTTTTTTGTTTTTTTTTTATATATGCATGTTCGTTTATCGCATTTCATAATGTCGGCAACAGAGCACTTCGAATAAAGTTTGTGTTTTGTCAAACAAATCTCCCTCCTTGAGAATAATAGGAAAAGATTTTGGTGAAGCAGCGATGAAGAAAACTCAATTATATGAATGGCATAAACGTTTCAGTCAAGATTTTCAAACATTGAATTAATTATTGCATATTCTATAAGGGCACTATGACAGGTATCTGAAAATGGCTTTCAGGAGTGCTTCCAGTCTCTTTACATCGGTGGTAGAAGTGTGACACTGCGGAAGGGAACTATTTTGAAGGAAATGTTGTGTAAATTGTCTTGTAACTTGTTTCTGTGTTATTTACACATTACGGGACCTTCTGAATGCAGTATGTTCATATACATTTTAGAAAAACTACAGCTGATGATAAAACCACTATTGCATCCTCTATTTTTCATGTAAGTATATTTTCTATCGTTAACTCTGTTAAAGTCGCAGAACTAATTCTGCTTCATCTTTCTCACTTTGTTTTACTAAAAAATCTGATGTGTTCCATTCACATGACTTTCTCTATATCTCTGCAACAAATTATTGTTAAAAAGTTTATACTTCTATTTATTTCATTTTAATCGAGAAAAAATTAGAAGATATAGTCTTATTACTTGCTTCCTTGTAAGTACAAGGGAAATAAGGGAGTACTATAGGCTAAACTAATAGTCAAAAGCTGGTTCCTATGTGACTGAAGTTCCTTTGTTTGTATGGACAGGAGTTGACAAATTCCTGTATGAGAAAAGTATAAGTTTTTAATAGCTCAAAACAAAAACAAGGAATATGTCAAAAAAGATCAACTCCACGAAAAAAAATGTATATGACATAAATTGTGTGTTTTAATGTGCTCTACATTTTTGTGTATTAAGTTTTACCCATCTCCAACGGTTTAGCAGTTATGCAAAATTCCAAAAAATTCATCCAAAATAAAGTAGTCTTTAGAGGCTATTCCCAGAAAATTCAAGATATACATTTTATTTTTCAAGTAAATATCTTTAATATTTGACATTTTAATCAAAATCGTTAGAGCCGTTTTTGAGAAAATCAAAATTTTCGTAAAAAGTTCCATGTAAAGGGTAGTTGGGGGTGGTGGATTTTCTTGAAAATCTTCGTGTCGCATCCTTGGAAGATACCAAACTTAAATACCAAGTTTGGTTTTTAACGGTCATTAACGGTTTTTAAGCTATGCTGCCCACAGACACACACACGGACATTTTTCTAAAAATGCTTTTTTGGATTCAGGAGGTCTCAAAACATATATTTTCGGTGAAATCTCGGTATCGAATTTTTGGGTGCATTACAATACCATCTCTATACACTATGTACATAGTACGTATAGAGAAAGTAAAAAATTAAACAAAATCAATTAAAAACTTTTCTTAAACATGTGCTGTGAAAGATTTTTTTTCTCTAAAATACGAAGGCATTCACGTCAATTCACCTGATCGGTTTTAACTTGAAATAGCCCCGTTGAGTTCAGCAACCCTTTTAAGGCACGAAGGGATATCTACACATGTCAAATACGATGCAGTTGGACTACCTAGTAAAGGAGCTGTCTCAAGGATTTGTTACTATTGTTTGTACTTATATGGGTTATTATATATAAAGTAAGATACAATTTTGTATATTTAATTACCGTTTTCTGTTTACCGCAAGACAGTCTTGTTTGTATTCATTGCAAGAATAAACAAAGACACGTGCTTGCGTATACCGAAACTTTTTAGTGAAGTTTTAATTTTATTAACAGCCGGGAAAAGCGGTTTATTACCAGTTTTCAAATCCTGAGATAGATTATATAAATTGTGCAGAGAAATGAGGTAGAATAAGAGAGAATGAGAGCGATGTGGAGAGGCAGAGAGAGATATAGTATAACAGAAGCGGAGCTACTGGCTCTCTTATACTATAACTGCGCACCTCCCCCCTCCCACAAACTCACACAAAAAGTTGCACACGCAAATACATCAGATTTTTAAACCCCCATATTTTGGTAATTTTGTCATTTGTAAATAAATCCATAATACCAGTGATGCCTTTGTAATAAGCCGCCTGATACTGACATTTCGTTGATGTAAACTGATTATTTCTTTATGTATTCATTTATTGATGAGGAAGATACAGTGTTTATTTAGCATAATAAGTAGTCTTGATTTCCAATCAAAAGTCTAATAATTTAGAATAAATAATTCAAGTTTTAACTTTTATATAGTTGTATTAATATCTTTTATTGTAATAATATTAACTATTTT
This sequence comes from Hymenopus coronatus, assembly GCA_030762935.1. NCBI lineage: Eukaryota > Metazoa > Arthropoda > Insecta > Mantodea > Hymenopodidae > Hymenopus > Hymenopus coronatus. Next base: position 153,870,375 of record CM060892.1, on the reverse strand, counting down.
TATAATATATTATTGAAGATCGTGTGGATTTTGTAATTCTTTTTTTTAGTTTAACGTTCTTTAAGCTTTTGTTTTATGGTGTTTAACGTCCGCTTTTATTACTTGTGGCACCGCAGGTAATGACACTGGTGATACATGGAATAAAGATGGAGCACCGGTGGAATGCGCTTGCGGGGGAAACCGAGAAGCCGGAGAAAACCCGCCCCTGCGCCACTTTTTCCACCACAAATCTCACATGCGGTCACTTGGGATCGAACCCGGGCCGTCTGGGTGAGAGGCGAGTGGTCCACTTTAATCTGGTTGGTCATATCGGACGAAAAGTGAAATCGGTGAAATGATAATCAAATGATCTCGGATACACGGAGCTTAAAGTTACTCGACATTCGTCTTCTCAGCATAAGGGAAATCCCTGAAAAAACAATCTTATCCGGGTGACTCACCCTAAGGGAGATTCGAATTCACGACCTTTTGTAAATGAGGCAGACACGATACCAATACACTATGCAGGCGGCTATTTTGTTAATGCTGCAAGTTTTCCTAAACTGTCCCAATAAACTTCACTTATAGTGGAAAATTACTGAGAAAGGTGCAGAGATTTGGCAGCTATGGCTTATGGAAGGAGATTGTTTTGAAGCTGTCAAACGCACGCGTCAGATTTCGAGTTTTATATTGCATATCTACCGCTTGGCATTTTAATGGGTGCTCAGACTGAGTAACGTACGTTTATTGTAAGAACAGTGATGGAATGTGCTCATCACCCCATCAAGGTGAAGGATGATGCCTTTACCTCTTGACCCGAACAACTTTCCCAAGTCTCATCAGGGCGCTGAGGATCGAAAGTGCGAAGGCTAGAAAGCAGTTAGAGGTTAAGGTTATGTGTAGGTGTTTCCTTAGTTACTGAGGGTTCCGAGCTTTGCATTTCTTGAAAGAAGATGTCGCCATGGAAACCGTTACGTAAACATATTTCCGCTTCTTTTTTTTTTTTCCTCTTAGAGAAAGTAGCATACAATGAAAGGAGGGAGAAATAATTGGATGATTTCAGAATCTTGTTATGAAATTCAACATCTTGTTTCCAAGTATCCTTTTATTATATTTTATCCTACTTTCCTCCTTAAAAGTAACTACAGCGTGTCTGAGAAGATGGAAACCAAAAGTTAAAGAAATGAGTTTTATTTATGGACGCTCTTAAATTCCTGTGGTTCTCAGCGTCTATAATTGCTATTAGCTTTGTTTGTAAATTACAAAAAAATCTGGTGTGTATCATGACTTCTGTTAGACTTCTGTTAGTCTTCTATTTGACAAACAAACTATTCTTACAAAAGGTGATTCTTTTGTCTACATAATGCTAACCAAGATAAGCATTAGCATAAATGGTCTTATCACTTAGTTCCTTATAAGTAAACGTAGAAGGCTAAAACGACGGTCAAATCTTTAAAAAGCTGTCGCCATTTTTTTGTCATCGAAATTTTGTTTTTTGTAAAAAATCAGGAGTATAACAAAATATATATAAAACGAAATATAACTTCCCGTTTGAGAAAAAATTAAGTAGTTTAAAATTGAAAATAATAATAATAATAACAATAATAATAATAATAATAATAATGAAATAAGGAATATCTCGGAATGCTAAATCATATCTTTTAAATTTGAGAAAACAAAATTTTTCATTAATTTTAATAAACACAGATACATAATAATAATAATAATAATAATAATAATAAGGAATATCTCGGAATGCTAAATTATATCTTTTAAATTTGAGAAAATAAAATTTTTCATTAATTTTAATAAACACAGATACATAGTATACAATTAATAAAATTACCTTTATTCCATTATAATATTTCTTTAAAATGTCTTTCACAGTAGTTAATGTGCCATGTTCACCAGTTTATTACGTATGTAAAACTCTGATGTGATCCATTCACATGATTTCCTCTATATTTCTGCAACAAATATTGTTAAAAAGCTTAGGCTTTTATTTACTTCATGCTAATTGAGAAAACATTAGTAGAAACTTGCTACCTTGTAAGTAGAAGTGAAATAAGGGAGTAGCATAGATTAAAGTCATAGTCAAAAGCTGGTTGCTATGTGACTGAATTTCCTTTGTTTGTATGGACAGGAGTTGACAAATTTTGTATAAGAAAATACGTCTTTCAAAGCTAAAACTAAAAACGAGGAATAGTTAAAAACGATCAACTCCAGGAAAAAAATGTATATAACATAAATTGTGTTTTAATGTGCTCTATAATTTGTCCATCTCTTAAGGTTTAGCAGTTATGCAAAATTCCGTAAATTCATCCAGAATAAAGTAGTCTTCAGAGGCCATTCCCAGAAAATTCAAGATATACATTTTATTTGGCAGAGTATATACCTTAAATATACGATATTTTAATCAAAATCGTTAGAGCCATTTTTAAGAAAATAAAAATGTTCGAAATTTTCCCATGTAAAGGGTAGTTTGGGATGGGAGGATTTTCTTGAAAATCTTCGTGTCGCATTCTTGGAAGATACCAAACTTAAATACCAAGTTTGGTTTTTAACGGTCTTTTCATTTTTGAGCTATGCCGCCCACAGACACACACAGACACACACGGACATTTTTCTAAAAATGCTTTTTTTTTGGATTCAGGGGATCTCAAAACATATATTTCTGGTGAAATCTCGGTATCGAATTTTTGGGTACATAGGACGTATAGAGAAAGTAAAAAGTCATCCAGAATGAAGAGGACTTCTGAAGTGTTCTTAGAAAATTAAAGATATGCATTTCGTTTGCAATAGCGTAACTTAAGGAAATTACATTTTAATCAAAATCGTTGGTCATTTTTGAGAAAGTAAAATTTTCGAAAAATGTTCCATGTTAAGGGGTAGTTGAAGGTGGGGACTTTATTGAAAATCTTCGTGTCACATCCTCAGAAGATACTGAACTTAAATACTAAGTTTGGTGTTTAAAGGAATTTTCTTTTTTGAGTTACTCACATTTTATCTAATATTACATAACCAGCAATTTCGGTCACGTATATCAAATCATTGGCAATTTTTAAACTAATTTATTAAAATGTTATTATAATAAATAGCTATTTAACAATATAATCATATAAGTAAATAAACAAAAGCTGGTGCCTGATCTGAAAAAGAGGGTGACAGTTCCACCGCCAAAGTTTTTACATTTTAGGTTAAATGAGAGGCGGAAAACAAACAAAATACTCTGGCGTCACGTTCGCAAATATATTTTACATCGCCTAAAAATATGGAAAAGATTGTTGGAATGGCTAAGCTGGCTAAAGGTTCAATTAAAGGATCAGAAAGATATTTTTGTGTTGCAGGGTAATTCTAAATTCAATACTGAATTTGCACATCAGAGAACACTTTTCCAATTAATTTTCACAATATTGTTTATAATATCGTAAAGTACCGAAATGAGGTAATGTATGAAGTAAATAATAATGCAATATACGAAACAGAATTGAGAATATCCTCTACAAACTTTACAAAAGTTTGATGAAGTGTATTGAAAAATATAGAAACTTTGCACTAGTATCACATACTTTAACACAAGCCATTTATCGTTATTTATTTATTTCAAAATACAGTTCCGAAATCTTGTTTGGACTCTGGTGCTGTATTCATTTTTCTTTTCCTCTTTTTTCCCCACATTTCCCTTGTTTTCTCATTTGTTTACCGTTTTCTTTTTACTTACAAATACACATACATATACACATTTACAAACACACAAAAGCCCATGCCCAAGGCGGGACTTGGACTCCCGATCCCCTGCACTACTAAGCACCAAAGTTAGGCGCTTTAGCGAGCCCGGCCACAGGGACCGTCACCGTTAACTCAAAATTACCTTAAGCATATAGGTTACGGCCTTAAGGGTAGTCTTGGATAATGTATACAACGGGTGGGAACACCTCTATTCCTGCGATCTGCATGGTCCCCCAGGAGGAAGGGATAAAGTGAAGAACCGCAGGGGGCTATAGTCTGCATCCAAGCAGGCCACAGAGCCGCGTGGAAGTTCCTAACATTCCCTGCCTCCAGTATCCCACTACGAGCTGCTAAGAAAAGAAACAGAACGACCGTTACAACCAGACAACCCTCTGATGTGCACGGGAAATATTCTTTCCTTGGAGCAAAATGTTATTTTATGAACTCTATAGCAAGAAGACTACGTATCTGTTACATCACCTAGCGAGATGGCACCGGTAACGTGAGGTTTGCATTTGGGAGGTCTCGGGTTCGATTCCCGACGACCGCCACTATAATCTTAGGATTTTCGTAGTCTTCCCTGGTCGGAATGCGAATACTGGTGTGGTCTCTCATCTTGATTTCATTTTCCCTCATTTACCTTTCATTGCGTTTCCTTCTTATGTTTCATGCATGCTTCTAAGTTTAGTGGTGTGAGGCGGTAGAGGCTGAAGCGCGCGGATGCTTGCACCGAGGAAAGAATATTCCCCATGGATATCAGAGGCTGCTTGGTTGTAACGGCTCGTAATGGGTTGAATCTTCGAGCCAGGGAATCTTGGGAGCTTCCGCGTCTCTGGCCTAACTGCGGCCTGTAGTCTCCAGTGGTTCATTCACTTCTCCCTTTCCTCCTTGGTATGTTAACCTGAATTGATCAATCTAGTTCACAGTACGAGACAGTCTTCATCCGTTGTATACCCTATAATGTTTACTCTCTCTACACGTACTATGTAAATAGTGTATAGAGAAGGTGTCGGATTCCACCCAAAAATTCGATACCGAGATTTCACCGGAAATACACGTTTAGGGTCCCCTATATCCAAAAAATATTATTTTCAGAAAAAGGTCCGTGTTTTTGTGAACATGACAAAAAGGAAAAGTCGGTAAAATACCAAACTTGGTATTTAAGTTTAGTATCTTCCAGGGATGCGACACGAATACTTCGAGAAAAGTTCCCCCTACCCCATACTACCCTTTATAAGGAAAACATTTCGAAAATGTTGATTTTCTAAAAAATGGCTCGATCGATTTTGATTAAAATGCCGTGTATTAAAGGTATTTATACGGCAAATAAAATGCATATTTTGAATTTTCTGAGAATAGCCTCTAAAGACCTCTTTATTCTGAATGAATTTTGCTTAACTGGTAAACCTTAAGAGATAGACAAAAACTTACTACACGAAAAATGTAGATCATGTTAAAAAGCACAATTTATGTCAAATACATTTTTTGGTGGAATTGGCCATTTCTGAGATATTCCTTGTTGTTTGTTTCAAATGTAAAATACTTAAAACTTTTCTCACATGGAAAGTTGTTAAATGGCTCTGCATAGAAACGGATTTCATCCACGTGGCAACAGGCTTTTAAAAGATTTCACTATCGTTTTGGCCTTGTGTATTCCCTTTTTTTTCCCTTCTACTTACAAGGGAGCAAGAAATTAAGACAATTTTTGCTAATGCTTATCTCGATTATAATATAATATATAGAAGAATATACTTTTTAACAATTTGTCACAGCAGTGTAGAGAAAGTCATGTGAATGGAACACATCAGATTTTTATGTTTATGGTAATTTTGAATTATGGA